>CM042147.1:36483623-36501123 GCA_023376005.1 Doryteuthis pealeii | reverse complement strand
CCCAGGACATGTAGACCCTTCTAGCACCCATATGATAAGAAGGATTGGGGTTGCCATACGGGCAAGAGGGTTGGGAAAATCATATAGGTGCTAGGGCTTGGCGTGGTCAGCCGATTGATCGGAGGGGGTCTCTCCGACCGCATCCTGAATCACGGGTCGCCACCCACGGCCAACAGGTTGCCCCATTGGGGGAGTCTTACCCCTCTGCATAGGTGCAGTCGGTGTATTCTAACGCCCCACCGACAGGGCGGCCAGAGTAATGTGGTTTTGATATATATATAGTCATGGGGTCTATTTCCAAAAGCAGAAGTCACAGAAACCGTGAGTTTTCAATATAGGGTTTTTAGCCACAATTAAGCGTTCGGCTAGAAACTACAAGGTTCCTAGTTCGATTCCGGTCCTCGCCAACTCAGCGTTATGAGTAACACAGGGATCTGTGCGGTAAAGTAAGGAGCTGATGGTAGGTGTGGCGCTCCACCTCAGATACAAAAACAATCTCCTTGGTCTAGCGCTAGTGAAAAGTGGGATAGACTCCCTCGCTGATTGGCTGATACCGACTTTAGGCCGCCCCGTCGACTTTTTACGGTGTCTTAATATTATTAAATTTTGCTGATAATTTCTAGTCATTTACCTATGGTTTAAATTTGATAAGTATATTCTAATATATCTGATTAAAAATCAGAATATATTAGAATATACTTATCAAAGTAACCATGGCAATATAGTTTTAGAAACTAATTGTTTATTGGGGTCTATCTCCAAAAATATTGTAGGAATTTATGAACAGACAGTAACTACAACTTTACATATAGAGATAATGTCCCCGCTGCCAAGGCGGGTAAATTAAAGAGCGATATTTTCAGCGCAGTAAGTTATATAATAATAGTTGAACATGGTTTTATTATTAGAAAACGTTGGAAATGCTTTTACTATAAGAATACATTGCAATGTGTTTTACTACAAGAATACATTGAAAAGGGTTTTATTATAAGAAAGCATTGGGGAAGTATTTACTTTAAGAATGCATTGGAATGGGTTTTACTATAGGAATGCATTAAAAATGGTTTTACTATAAGAATGTATTGGACATGCTTTAATTAAGGAATGCATTGGAAAAGGTTTTTTACTATAAGAATGCATTGGAAATGGTTTTCTAACAGGAATGCATTGGAAAATCTTTTTACTGGACTTCACTAAAATGTGTTCTACTATAGGAATGTATTTGGCACTGATTTTAATATAGGAATACACTGGAAATGTGTTTTTATTATAGGAATATAATTTGTAGGAACCGTCACCACCTGACGTCATATGACCGAGATTTCTTGTCACCTGTTTCAAAACAAAAGTACTTATACGTGAGATAAACGTTTCTTTTAATGGTTGTAAAATAGAATGAAACTATTATAATATGCTAGCAAGGAAGCCCGACATTGCCAGGTGAAATATTACAACGCATTTAAAATATTCATAACGGACCCTTGATATTCGTTGCTTCCGGCTATCGTCGTTTCCGATTAACGTTACCGGTATGAAACAATTATTTCATTACATATTATTTTAATTCTCTCCTATTGAACGAATCAGGAATTAATTAGATGAAATTATTATTTAAATTGAAAAAGATGCGTCGGTATTGGTGTAACATAATAGAGGAGGAGAGCCAGGAATGTAGCAGTGACGTGTTAATTAGCACGAAAAAGTTTTTCCAGGGGAATATGAGAATTATATGTAGATTTGAATGGAAAAGTTTAAGAATTAATCATCATAATGCCACATGGGATTTTTCTATTGACCTATGGCATTTTTCTATTAGACGAGACCTGAGACGTTGCGAAGTGGGGAGGGAGAAAGAGTGAGAGGTGAGAATGTTCGGTGAGTCTGGTAGGATACGTTGAAAGAGAGAGACATGGGATATTGCTCTTAGCAGTTATGACTTGAAGAGGAAATAAAAATCTCATGAGAAAAAGAAGTGGCCTTGTGTTATTACTAAAAACTATAAATGGCACATGAAAAGATGTCCCCCAGCACGTAAATTTAATTTCCAGACTCCAAACACCAAGTAATTGTCAGCGTCAGCCCAGCAACCGGATTCAAACCTCTCCACGTAGCACAGAAGCAGCATTCTAAGAAATAGCGGCTATAAGTGTAACATAATAGAGAAGGAAAGCCAGAAATGTATCAGTGACGTGTAAATTAGCACGGAAAAGTTTTTCCAGGGGAATATGAGAATTATATGTAGATTAGAATGAAAGAGTTTAAGAATGAATCATCATAATGCCATATGGGATTTTTCTATTGACCGAGACCTGAGACGTGGTGAATGTTCAGAGGGTCTGGTACGATGCATTGGCAGAGTAAGACATGGGCTCTTGCTCCCGGCAGTTGTGACTTGGGGGGAAATAAAAATCTCATGAAAAAAAGAAGCGGTATTGTGTTATTACTAAAAACTATAAATGACATAAGGCAAGATGCCCTCAGCACCCCAAGTTGGTTTCCAGAAATTATATTTTACTCTCGACCTTTTTTTTACTAACAAGAGATTAACTAATAATTTTGCAAATAAAAAATACCTGTGATTTTGTGTAAAGTTTATTCAAAATAATTATTTAATTAATAATTAATAGATGCATGCAATATTTTATTTGACGGGACAGAACTAAGTTTCCATTTCAAATTGTTTTTTTGTTTGTTGCTTTTTTTTTTTTTTTTTTTTTTGCTCCTTTAATAAATTTGATGATTTTACTTACTTATGATACAAACCCTCAGACATTTTTAACTTCCCCCTCAGGAAATATCTTTCAAAAATTAATTTTACACCATCCGGAGGGTGTTCTTTTATCTTGTCTTTTTTTTTTTATAATAGACTTTCAGAGGTGATTCGATTAATTCGTTGTGATAAGTGTATGAAATGCCAAGGGAACTATTTTGAAGAAAATTAACGTTCCGTTTATTGTTTATTTATATCTTAGTAAATAAAGCTACATTCTCGACACTTTTTGAACACATTTCCTATTTGTAAATGGTAAATATTTTTGCTTTGTTATTCTTAAGTGTTTGTATTTTATTCGTGTTTTCCGTGCTCCGGAATCTGAAAACCATTAGTATTTGTTTACTTTGATATTTGCAATAAGTGACTAAAGACCGGCACTCTCGGCAAGATAAAGATAGGTATACCTCAAAATTACTTAGTAAAAGAAATAACGATAATTTGATCTGAGACACACAAACAAAAAACAACAGAGGGATAATTTACCCAATGTACAACAAATCTCAAATTTTCCTTCCTGTAAATGTTTATATTATTCAAAGAGCTACAGAAACTGTATACTCCATGAACTTAGGTTGCATTGATGCAAAGAAAAACGGGGGAGGTTGCCGATTATGAAGTGCGTATTGTACCAGGGTTTCAAGAAAAGATAACCTCCCTTGAAAACTAGCAATCGTTACCCGGGCAGTTTCTGTGCTCAAGTATCGACCATTAGCAGGAATAGGAAACACCCTGAATCATGAGATAACGACTAATATATATATATATATATATATATATATATATATTGTCATTCACATACAGTCCTGTTTCGCCGTTTCACGGCTCATCAGTGTATATATATATATATATATATATATATATATATATATATAATATAATATAATAAATATATAAAGGTTTTATATATCTATATATTTGAGAAAGGAACAGTCACAACCATTTGCTTTCATGCATGCGTAACCGCAAACATTCTTCAGATGACTTTGGTTCAAATGCGACGAAAAATATTTTAAAGATTGGACCATAAATAGGCGAGAGTCCGGGCTGAACGGCATAGACTGCCATTTTGTTCACTAAAATTTTGTTCACTAAACTGTTGGTGTTGCTGTACTAGAAAGCAGGCGGCGAACAATGTTTTATTAGCAGCAGGAGCTGGTATACGGCAGTTCCGCAAATTGGTTGATTTGGGTTTTATCTATCAATTATATCCCTTAATCTGTAAAAACCAATAACCAAATTTGGCATGTTTCTTAGTTCGAAGGTTATTGATGTGTATGCAATATTTCGAATGTGAGTGACCTCCCGTTTTAGAGGTATACTTCGACACGTACATACCAAACTTACCTTTATATATATATAAGATATATACTTTCTAAGAAAGAAAAACTTAACAAACCGTCAATTAGCTATGATAGATTTATTTCGACCAGAACTCCATATGATTGCTTTCTGTTGTTGTTGTTGTTGTTGTTGTTGTTGTTATTATTATTATTATTATTATTATATATTAGTTTTTTATGTGGGCGTGTTCGCAGAGACGATTTTCATTGGTCCTATAAAAAAGAAAGAAAGAAAAGAAAAGTGTGTGTGTGTGTGTGTGTGTGTGTGTGTGTGTATGTGTGTGTGTGTGTGTGTATTAATTTTCTTTATGCGATCAGACAAAAGAGAATTGAAAGACTGCACACTGATTTTGTGCAGATTTAGTGAGGTCAGTGTCATGAAGATGATAAGAAGTAGTAACAAAAAAAAAAAAAAAAAAAAGATAAAGGCAACCACACCAAATATTGATTTTAAATAACTTTTTCCGCAGAGGTATTTCGGGAATGCGGCATATTCATTTTTTTTTTGGGGGGAGGAGGGTGCAGAGTTTCTATTCTATAGAGTTTGGTAATAAATACTTTTAGGATCGAACTCGCTATTCCGTAGTAATGGATCTGTGTGTCTAGCTTAATGGGATACTCATTCATTCGATTCTGACTATACGTTATGCCCATAAACGAGTACAACATACAACAACATTTTTTAATGAAACTAGCAAAATAAAAAAACACCCTGCGGGCGATGTAAAAATGGATTTTTAAAACATATTGTCTGAGGGGTGGGGTTAAAAATTCAATGTCAGCGAGTAAAATCATCAAATTCATTAAAGGATTAAAAAATAAAACAATTTGAAATGTAAACTTTAAATATATATTAAAATAAAACAAACTATATATAGATATATAATACCAGTCATGTATTTATTAAAACTTGTTTTAAAAAACAATGAGGACTCTCTAATGCTGCATGTTCAAATTTTGAGTGCATCTATTCTTTTATGACGATTTTGGGTAATGTGACGTAAGCAGTGACGTAGTTTTTGTTACAGACAAAACCGGAAGCGAATCTCTATTATTAATAGATATCAATTTCCTTCTGAATTATATATACCATAATTCATGATTTTTAATGAAATATCATACAACTAAAACAGTCTGGGTTTTTTGTTTTGTTTTGTTTTGTTTTAGTATTATCTACGTTATTCGTTATTCCTCATCTTTATTGTTATCTGTACAACGTTTCGGCCGATGTGCCCTCCGGCCTTCTTCAGGTATTTCTTGTCGAACTCGGGAACCTTCTTGTCGTAATCGGGAGCCATCACGGAACTTTGAACCTAACCCTTTATTCAGTCCAATTGGACGCATAGCCTAGTGGATAAAATAGTTTAAGACAGTTCTAAGTGACAGTTATCTCTAGACTGCAGGTTCAATCCTGGCTAAGGGCAGCAGTAACATAGAATAATAATTAACACAGCTTAACGCCTCTACCCCAGCTATGGTTACCGGAATGAGAACAGGATACCCCCGTGGACTGAATAAACGATTAGGTTCAAAGTTCCGTGATGGCTCCCGATTACGACAAGAATATTCCAGAGTTCGAAAAGAAGGTTCCCGAGTCTGAAAATAAGGTTCCCGAGTCCAAGAAGGTTCCTGAGTTCCTGAAATACCTGAAGAAGGCCGAAACGTTGTACAAATAACAATGAAGATGTGGACAATAGTCCGAATAACGCAGATAATACTAATCATCAGGCCTCATCTCAAACATTCAGAGAACTTGTTTTGTTTTGCTTTTTGTTTTTTTGTTTTATTTAATGACATATCATCAACCAATTTGCAAGACTAGCTGTCTAAACATTACACCACGATGAGACGCCTATTTTCAGGTAGAAATAACTAAAACACGTGAACGTGAATTGTTAGGAAATGAATTTAGAGGATATATATATATATATATATATATATATAAAATAAAGATGCCTCTATGCCATATATATATATATATGTGTGTGTGTGTGTGTGTGTGTGTGTGTGTGTGTTGGAAGCGCGTAGTGTAATGGTTAAAGTCATGGGAAATGGACTCGTCGCCACAAGTTCAAATCCGGGACGCGGTAACTGCATTTTCACATAGCGCTAATACCCTTGGGAAAGGTATGAATCCTACTCTCCCTCCAGCTATGGGTAAATAGTAGGGCAGACCTGGCTCTTTAACCTTGGTTAGGCAACCGGTCTAGGAGAAGGAAAATTCTTAATTCAAACCTGTTGAACTCCGCTTAAGAAATTGACCTTGTGTCACATCCTGCTCGTGCGGAGGGGTTGGTAGATATATATGTGTGTGTGTGCGTGTGTGTGTGTGTGTGTGTGTGTGTGTATATATATATATGTAGTAAGTAAGTAAAGTCGTCGGGGCGGCCTAAAGTCGGTATCAGCCAATCAACGAGGGAGTCTATCTCCTTTTCACTTGCACTAGACCAAGGAGATTATTTTAGCGTCTGAGGTTGAGCGCTACACCTACCGTCAGCTCCTTACATTACCGCACAGATCCCTGTGCTACTCATACGCTGAGTTGGCGAGGACCGGTATCGAACTAGGAACCTTGTAGTTTCTAGCCGAACGCTCGACCGACTGAGCTAACCATATGTGAATTGACATTTTCTGCATTTCTTAACGGACACGTGGTCTTGACGATAAGTGGCTAATATACTGCTTTGAAACCAATGGTACACAATGGCAACTTAAATGTATTTATTTAATGTACACTATAATGAATAAATAAATCATAGTGATATATTTATTACAATATTACAAAATATATAATCTACAATGCTATAACTTGGTAAATAAAACTATTTTCAGACCAACTGTTGGCAACTTGTGTTTATTTATTTATTTGTTTTGTTCGTTTTGTTTTTGGGGGGGGGTATTTTTTGTTTTTTGTTTTTAAAAAAAATTCTGCTATTTTTTTAAAATAACCCTCATATATATATATATATATATATATATATATATATATCAATATTTATATTTTTGCTTGAAAGCAATTACAATGCGCATATCGAATAACATTCGATAATTATACAAGATAGTAATGACAAGTGAATTTCGCAAAGAATTACTCGGTGTGTAGAACATCGTACAGACCGTTTCAACTTTATTAAGTCTCATCAGCGATGTATACTAACGATTTCCCTCCGACAGAAATCGAAACCGGGACTTCAGCAGGATAGTTAGAAACTATACTGCTTCTAAAATAAACACACATCCAAAAATCATATATATATATATATATATATATTAGCTATTTTCTAATGTAATTAGCATCTCTACTCTGCATTCATTTGAATATGTTGGCTTTTCAGTCAGCTAATTAACAAAAATCGGAAAAGGCTAATTAGAGTAATTGTAGTCTTTGGTTCTGATTTAAAGATAATTGAATTTATTGATTAAAAATTTTAAATAGCCTATGTTCTAAAAGCTTTCATTACCTGCAAAAAGCAGTTGAACTAACATTCACTTGTTCGTTAATCACTTAAATTATGATAAGAGATTAGCTCCGTATATATGATGGGGCAGGATCTTTTACAGTGTGGCATTATCTATAGGTCCCACTTGACTGAAGCCTAGCGCCCACTAAGAGCTGGGGAACACTAAAATAGTACGAAAGGAGAGCTTTTATGAGTATGTATATATATATATAGTAAGTAAGTAAAGTCGTCGGGGCGGCCTAAAGTCGGTATCAGCCAATCCACGAGGGAGTCTATCTCCTTTTCACTTGCGCTAGACCAAGGAGATTATTTTAGCGAATCCCAATGGACCCCGCTGTGCGCTAATTCGACAGGATTTTTGTTTATCTTTAACAAAGTAGAGATTTTTTAGGGGGTCTAATGCTTCTTATTGATAAAGTAATTTGGAACTTACAACAATAATAGCAGTATAGGGTCAAAGTTTACACTCACCCACATCATCATATTTTCTCACGGACATAACTATAAAGCTCTCGTTATATATTTCCCTAGTTAATCTATATCAAATTTCTTGTGTAGGCGTTCATTCTGTAATGGTTATCGTTGTAGGAAAGGGGCACGGTGACTCGAGTTCAAATCCTGGACGAGACTGTTTGCATTTCACATAGCACAAATACCCTTGAGAAATGTATGTATCCAACTATTCTCATTCCAGCTATGAATAAATAGCAGGACAGAAGAACGAAAACTTTTAATTAAAACCTTGTTAAACTTCCCTTAAAATAATTGACCTCGTGGGGAGGTGCTGGTAAATATACATAGGCTCTAAGTTCATGCTCACCCACATCATTATATTTTCTCAATGGACATAACTATAAAACTTTCATTATATATTTCCTTTATTCATGTATAAAATTTAACTGAAAATTGAAGAATAATTAAAGTTCCAATTACCGTCGAACTGGGAAGACAAGGCAACAAACGGTTGTAACTCAAATACAAACTAAGTACCACTCCAGCAGTGTCCAAGACAGCTGGTATAAATAGGAATCAAGAATGATCTATCCATGAATCTGGGTGATTTGGGTGAATCCATTCTTTGAGTTCTGATTGGCTGCTTGACTGCTTGATTTGAATGACATTGTGGAGTCTTATATATACTTTGTCATTTTGCAGTGGACTTTGTAGCATTCAGGTTTGTATTTGAGTTACAACCGTTTGTTGCCTTGTCTTCCCAGTTCGACGGTAATTGGAACTTTAATTATTCTTCAAAAATAAGAGGGAAAATAATTGGAGAGTGGTGTAATTTTACAATTACGTTGTATTTTCGATCGGGAACGTGGTGCGATGATGGCAAATTTGTGATTAGTGACTTGGGCGGCTGTCACTTGTTGAGGAATGGTCTGTCTTTGATTGTCCGACTTCTACCTACTAGGTACTTGACATCCTGACAGCTATGGGTTAATAGTGGAGTAGATTAGGTTTTTCAGTCGTGCTAAGACAACAAATATAACAGAATGAAAACTCTGAATTCAAACCAGCTATATTCTTTAAAACAGCAGGGAAAGGACGTAGATCCCTTACCAGACGCACCCTCAGGGAACCTGCAGTGAAAAGCATAGTCGGTATGATACATACTATATCATCACAGCCGAAACAGTCTAAGAGGTTCTTCCTTCGAGGCTAAAATAGCCCTGGTGAATATATATATATATATATATATATATATATATATATATATATATATGGGGTACCAAGTTTCTTGATACAAGGTAATTCTAGGCTGGTCCTATTCTCTACCAGTAGTTGTTGTAGAGTTCAGGTTCCGTATGAGAGCTCAATGTTTAATTTATATAAACAGAGCAAATTTATTTGTGAATAAAAAGGCCTTAATTACCATGGGTATCGTGATTATGGACCATAAATAAAACGTGGTCTGACGAAGCTCGGTGGGCCCCAAATATCCACGAGTGGAAATGGTCCATAATCACGATACCCATGGTATTTAAGGCCTTTTTATTCACAATATATATATATATATATATATATATATATATATATATATATTGCTACATTTATAAATAAATAGTGTTCAATGTCAGTGATAGAGCATGCATATGTAAGCGTAGTGTAAACAAAGTCAAGAGCACTTGTTAACTGTCACCGATGCGATTATCAAAGCAAGTGATCTATGCACGATGTACTTTTCTTTATATAATGTTGTGTGGTGCATCAAGGGAAGGGTGGTTATACACACACACACACACACACACACACACACATATATATATATATATATATAGAGAGAGAGAGAGAGAGAGAGAAGAGAGAGAGAGAAGAGAGAGAGAGGATTGGGTGTATGGAAGTGTGAAGAAGTATTCGGCACTTCGAAGTGCCATCATCAGGGGTGATGTGTTCCAGTTTTTTTTTTCAAAGTATGTTAATAGATGTGGAGGCTGGAAGGAGAGGTATTGATAGGAAAAGTGCATATTTGGATGGAATTCGTGGATAAATCCACTGAAGTCCACACACACACACACACACACACACACACATATATATATATATATATATATATATATATATATATATAGGAGTAACAGATTGGGTAAAATCCAACAAAATGAGATTAAAAATTGAGGAATAACGGATAAAACTCAAACTCATTCAATATATATATATATATTCAATATATATATATATATATATATATATTCATTTTTGGAATTTCAAATAGATAGTTATCCTTATCAATATAATGTCACCTATCAATAAATGACCCTGGATAACTTCTCAACCATTTCATCAAACTACATTAACAAAATGGCCACTGACCGTATGATATTTAAACTAAACTAATTCGAGTCAAATATCAACAATAGTTGGTTAATGTTATGAGAAACTACATTCCACTGGCTAATCCCAGTTAACTTTAAACAGTCATGCATACCTATGAAGATGAAAGCGAGACCGATCATAGCACCGATCATTCCCACCTTCATCTATCGGGGTCTGTACTCTGCCCAAAGCTCTCCTTCAACCTGTGAAGTGAGATGCCTCCAGTTGTCTAATGATAAAGGGCCCAGGTTAACAACACCGGTGACACAGAGGTCAACCACTACATAGCGGATCAACCTGTCAAGTAGTCAGGACACATGACAAGAACGTCGGTCAACTAGCCGGTCAAGTTTTACTATTTCAGTCAGAAGATAAATCAGCACGCCGCTGGCTGGGTTGACGGAGACTCAAACAGGATCCGCACTCTTAGCCTAATTCTAGTGTAGGTTTACCGTTCTCCCACAGAAAATGAAGTTAATGAAAAATCTAACATAACCACTGTAGGCGTTATTTTCGTATTCGCCTGGGGAGTTGTCTGCCCGTTTAGTTTCGCTGGTTCCCGCTAGGGGCCTTTGATATTTAAGCGGCTGATTTGAACGTCTCTTTCTTTTTTCCTGTTGCTCGACCTACGAGACACTATGGGTTAGACTCTGTCTACCCCCTTCTCGTTGGGGCTTCGGCCCTTAACACTGGCCACTCACTGCTAGTAAGTCTCGTATACGATATATGACTATCCTTTAGTCATGTATCCGTAATTGTGTTTTTATGTACATTTAGGTATCTCTTTGATACCTAAATATCTTGTATTTTACTATTCATGAATGTGTCATTATCTCTACTCTTGTATATGTAACTTTGTATTACTTATGTTTGTATGTTTATGTACACCTTCTTGTATTATGTACCCTGTTTATTCTGTGCTGTATATAAAATGTTTTGTCTCTCAACCTTTGTCGGAGTTGTATCTTCAAGTATTATCACTTTGAATCTTACACCACTGTTACAATCTTATGTGCCATCCTGTAGGCCTTAAGCCAGGGCGTTTGTCCAGTGAAATTGGATCCTTGGTAATCCCTTGGTAAAGAGTCCTGAGTATTGGTAATCGTCTGGTAATCCCGCGTATTGTAAGTCCCTTCTCAATGAGGGCAATTAGAATTATGGCCAGTGTGGAGGTTTAAGTAGTGTATCAGCTACGCAGTATGGCTAGTGATAGGCCGGACGAATAAACCACGTGACCTTAGCTATTCTATAAATTCAGGTGGTGAATTGATGCACATCATATATCACAAAAAACTGCAACAACCACTAGTTAATTAATACACATGAAGATATTTCTTCTAATTTACTGAAAATTATATCTACCAATTTGTTTATAAAAACGTGAGGCATTATCCCGATGCGGGTCCCGTGCCCGAATTCAACTCCAAAATTGGTCACGTGATAAGCATCGGGATGAGAAGCAATTAAGATCTCTTCTCCAAGTAAGTCTAATCTCTCTTTAATATCTCACCAATATATCTCCAATATTTCTCTTTCCCCGAAGAACTTTTTTATCAAAGAATTCTCACTCTCACTCTCACACACACCAATTAGCGACAATGTGCGTATGTGATACGTATCACATTTGGTACCGTGGCCAACATAGTATCACATGTGTGGTACGTGCCCACATATAGTTTCACAAACGTCTTCAGCATAAAATAAACCAAAGGGTTGATATGCCGCAAAATCTAACCAACCAAACGAGATAAACTTTGACGTTTCTAAAACATATCTTGTGTAATGAACGAACTCTTATTTTTTAGGAGACAAATTGGTCTTAAAACGTCGTACATTCAGCAAGTTTGCACGGAAATGATATGTATAATTGGGTAGCATTTCTTCATTCAGACATTTTTGGTTGAACAACACAGACATTTTTGTCTACAAATTCTGTTATCAATCACTGAAAGTCGCCGAAGGGATGATATAATATCCGGCTGGAATTGGCCGATGAATTTGGCATAGCTGATTTGTTCCCAATTTCTTTCAGTCCCTTCACGGGGGATCATCATTGCAAAAACAATATAATATTGGAATGTTCCATTTATATCAGTGTTCTATTTTTTTATTTATACTAGTGTTCTGTTTCTTTTTTGTATCATATATATATTATTATATATATATATATATATATATATATATATATATATATTAACGTGGTTCTGTAAATAGTAGCAGTGGTTAAAGACATTTATGTACGTTAGTGCTAGAATCGAAGCTAATGTTATTGAGGTTGGGATTTTTAATAATAATAATAATAATAATAATAATAATAATACATATTTGTATTTTTAATTAGTCTTTCACACCAGCGTTAGCTGATGGTCTCTCACAGGATTTTGAGTGACAACAAGTCTCTTCGGGTCTCCAGGACTCTCCTGAGAATTCCAGCTGATTTTTAAAAAAATGCTGTTGTCTGGATGGTCTGAATTCTTCCTCTGATTTCCAGTTCCTTCAGACTTTTTACTAAGCTTTTGGTGACCGTTCCAAGTGCATCAACTACTATTGGTATCACTTTCACCCTCATATTCCACAGCTTTTATTTTCAATTCTATAGCAATATCTGTGTATTTGTCTATCTTTTCGTTTTCTTATAGCTTCAAATTACTGTCGTTTTTAATTGCCTCTTTCAGCTATCAGCCCTCCTCCCTCACTAAATAAAAATGTTGAGATTCAACAGACAGGTTGGATTAAAGATTATTTTCAATTTGAACGACCAACGACAGAAGGAGTTGAGAATAAGAGCAAGAATCGAGACCACCCAGACAACAGCAATGTTAAGAGCACCTAGATTACTCAGAAGAATCCTGGAGAACTGAGGAGACTTGTTTTCACTCAGAGTCCAGTGAATGATCACCAGTTAACGCTGGTGTGAAAAACTTGCAATGAGTGACACAATGATAATAAGGGAATGCAGCAAGTTAGCACAAATGGAGTACAAGACTAGGCAAAACGGGATGAGAAAGGTGATCCACTGGGAATTGTGCAAGAAATTAAATTTTGACCATACAACCAAAGGATATGTGCACTTAATCCTGGCCAGGAGACCAGACCTAGTTATAATTAACAAGAAGAAGAGAACGTGTCATCTCCTGGAGTGAAATACTACTACTACTACTACTACTAATAATAATAATAATAATAATAATAATAATAATAATAATAATAATAATAATAATAAAATTTAATTTTGACCATACAACAAAATGGTATATGCATAAACCAGATTCTGTTCTTGAGAACGAAACTCATAAAATTCTCTGGGACTTTGAAAAAAAAACGGATCACCTTATCCCAGCAAGAAGACCAGATCTAGTGCTGATTAACAAAAAAGAAAGAACTTGTCAACTGGTGGATTTTGCAGTCCCAACAGATCATAGGGTGAAGCTGAAGGAAAATGAAAAAATGGACAAATACCTGGACCTTGCCAGTGAACTGAAAATGTTATGGAATATGAAAGTCAAAGTGATACCAATTGTAGTTGGTGCACTTGGAACGGTCCCAAAAGGATTAGAAAAGGGTTTGGAAAGTTTGGAAATCAGAGGAAGGATTAAAACCATTCAGAACACTGCACTGCTGCAATCTGCCAGAATACCCAGAAGAGTCCTGGAGACCTGAGGAGACTTGCTGTCACTCAGACTCCAGTGAAAGACCATCAGCTAACACTGATGTGAAAACTCAAAAGGAGTAAAATAATAATAATAATAATAATAATAATAATAATAATAATAATAATAATAATGATATACCAGATATAAACTATAAAAGAAAGATATACATTTTTATTGATATGTTAGTGCCAACAGATAATAACGTACCAATGAAGGAGTATAATAATATAAGTAAATGCAAAGACCTGGTTATAGAAATTTAAAAAATGACAGCACGTTAAAACTACCACTGTGCCAGTAATAGTAGGCGCCCTGGGTATGATCAAGAAAGAGACAGATAAACACATTAACGAGATACCGGGCAGTCCCAGTCTATACAAAATACAAAGAATTGTATATCTCCCTGGAGTATTATCAACGTGTGTGGAAAAGTAACACAAAAAAAATCAGCAAAAACGGAAAGTAACAAAACAAAACAAAACAAAACAAAGAAACGAAAAACAAATACATAGTATGCATATAATAACTACCTTCTCTCACCCTAAGTGTTCTTGGGTAAAGAAATTCAAGCGAAAAATTGAATAATAATAATAATAATAATAATAATAATAATAATAATAATAATAATAATAATAATAATTGGTACGGTCCCAAGAATTTGAAAAAAAAGACTGGAAAATCTGGAAATCATACGAAGAATTGAGACCATCCAGAATACTGCACTGCTGCAATCTGCCAGAATACTCAGAAGAGTCCTGGAGATATGAGGAGACTTGTTATCACTCAGACTCCGGTGAAAAACTATCAGCTAACGCTGATGCGAAAAGCTCAAAAAGAGAAAATAATAATAATATACAAGACCAGGCACGACTCTGTGCGAAAGGTAATCCCCTGGGAATTGTGCAAGAAATTCAATTTTAACCATACAACCAAATGGTATATGCACAAACCTGAACCTGTCCTAGAGAACGAGACGTATAAAATTCTCATGGACTTCGAGGTACAGACAGATCACCTAATCCCGACCAGGAGACCGGACCTAGTATTAATCGACAAGAAGAAGAGAACCTGTCATCTGTGGATTTTACCGTCCCGGCCACCATCGAGTGAAAGTTAAAGAAAGCGAAAGTAGACAAATACTTAGACCTTGCCAAAGAACTGAGGAAGCTTTGGAACATGAAGATGGAACGGTCCCCAAAGTTCTCGAAAGGAATTTGGTGAATTGGAAATCAGAGGAAAAATCGAGACCACCCAAACTACAGCACAGTTGGGGTCGGCTAGAATACTCAAAGAGTCCTGGAGACCTGAGGAGACTTCCTGTCACACAGCCTCCAGTGAACCACCAGCTACAGCAGGTGTGAAAACCTCATAATAATAATAATAATAATAATAATAAGAAGAAGAAGAAGAAGAAGAAGAAGAACAATAATAATAATAATAATAATAATAATAATAATAGGCTATATGTATCAAGAAAGGATGGTGGAAGAGGTTTGCCAACATAGAGAATTGCGTAGAGGTCACAATCCAAGAACTCAAAGAATACACAAAAAGAGCAAAGAAAGATTAATCATGGCAGCTAATAACAGCAGCTGCACCATATGACAAACAGAAAAACAACAAACACCAAAAAAAAAACGGAAATGGGAGAAAAACAATTATCTGGATACTTCAAACGACAAATTGGGGAGGTTGCACATGAAAAGACTTGCACATAGTTAAGAAAAGGAAACCTCAAGAGAGAAACTGAATCGCTAATGATTTCTGCACAAAACAATGTCATAAGAATAAATTATATTAAAGCAAAAATTGATGAACACAACATTGCAGCAAATGTGTGGTGACAAAGATGAGACCATAACCCATGTATTAAGCGAATGTAGCAAACTAGCACAACGAGATTTCAAAGTTAGGCACGACTGGGTTGGAAAGGTTATCCACTGGTAATTATGCAAAAAACTATGTTTTGACCATACAAAAAAATGATATGTGCATAAACCAGAATCTGTTCTTGAGAATGAAACGCATAAGATTCTCTGGGATTGAGATAAAGACGGATCACTTTATCACTAGCCCGGAGACCAGACCTAGTATTGATTAACAAAATAAAAGAGAACTTGTGAACTGGTAGATTTTGCAGTTCCAGTAGATCGCAGCGTGAAGAAAAAGGAAAACGAAAAGATTATCAAATACCTGAACCTTGCCAGAGAATAGAAAAAAACTGTGAAATATGAGGGTGAAAGTGATACCAATTATAGTTGGTGCACTTGGAACGGTCCCAAAAAGCTTGGAAAAATGACTGGAGGAACTGGAAATCAGATGAAGAAATGAGACCATCCAGACAACAGCATTGCTGAAATTGGCTAGAATACCAGGAGAGTCCTGCAGACCTGAGTAGACTTGTTGACAATCGGACTATAGTGAAAAAACATCAGCTAACGCTGATGCGAAAAACTCACAGGAGTGAAAATAATAATAATAATAATAATAATAATAATAATAATAATAATAATAAGGGAACATGGGGTGAAGGTCGTACCAATTGTGGTTGGGACCCTTGGAAAGATTATTTCTTAATGATAAATAAAACACATTACAGAATTTTAAACACATTAATAATATAGGCTGTTTTGAGGCAAATTTATCTCAGCTAGAGCTTAATAGAGACATTGTCAATAAATAAGAGGAAATGATGATTATTTAATAACCATTGAGAATATAAAGTAAATAACTAATGGAAGTGTGACGTTGGTGGTGACGAAGTTTCGGTTACTGCGAGTCAGACTCACAATCTCCAATACAATAATATATACACTAGTTGCATTGAAAAAATATTTATCTTATAACTTTTCTTCCTTTTAATAATGTTACGATAGATATTTGTTGACTTTTTTTTCCAAACGTTCCTTCCAGTCTGCCTATACCGCTAGAAAAACTTTTCCTCTTATATATATATATATATATATATATATATATATATATATATATATATATATATAATCTTAAGTTACATTAAATTTTTCAACCCAGACAAAGTAATCTGTCGTGAATGGATTTTTTTTCTTTTTTGAAAGAATTGCCCAAGGCATTTAATATACGATGTTTTTCCTCACAGCACTTTATTCATTAATTCGATTTGTAATCTGTGTCCAACGCTTCGGGCTAAACGGAACTTACATCATCGTGTCGACAGCCTCAGATGGAGAAATGACAAACTCCACAAGCATCGGACAATTGGCTGTTCAATACGGAATGGGCGACAACTAAATATTTGTCCGACTTAGAAGACATATTATTTTATGTAATTATAACCAACTGCAGACCCCGAAGGCAGAAAAAAAGAATTGAAGCCTTTGGTGGGAAATATTTTCCATAGAGTTTCATTTAATACGGCTACCTGCAGGGGATTTTTCATGTTTACGCCAAACAACACCTTTTCAAGATGACCCTTGAAAC
>CM042147.1:36468623-36481123 GCA_023376005.1 Doryteuthis pealeii | reverse complement strand
CTCTCTCTCTCTCTCTCTCAATATATATATATATATATATATATATATATATATATATATTATTTAAACAGGTTCGGTTGTTTACCATGGAATACTTCTTAATTACTATTATTTGCTACCGTTTAAGCCCTCGTGTAATTTTTCTTATACCGAGGTGCAAGTTTAATAAGTTGGGCGTATTTATTGTTTTTTGTTGAGCAGGGGCCATGTTATTTGTTTGTTTTTGTGTTGCGGGGTTTATTCATACATTTCATTGCACTTGGTGGGGCTATGGTTAGTGCGTTAGTTATTAAAGATTTTTAATATATTAGTGTCAGTGCTGAATGCTTTCTTTTTTAGATATTTTGTTTTTTTTGTTTTGTTTTTTGTTTTGTTTTGTTTTGTTTTTGTGTTTTTCTTATACTAATTTCTTCTCGGGTTTGTAGGCGTCTTTATTATCATTTTTATAGATGATTTTTGTTTTATTCCTGACCGTTTTCCGTATATCGGCTGATGGGAACTTGTCAGTGGTGTTATTATGTGTTAAAGTTGGATGTTGTCTTATGGTGCTAGTGTCTGAAAGGTGTTTTGTAAGCTGACGAAAGAGAGTGATTGTATTGTGACCAATGTAGGTATTAATTTTTAAATTGTTTTTCGTAATGTACTCTCAAAATGGGCATGTGACTATATATATATATAGAGAGAGAGACAGAGACAGAGACAGATAGACAGAAGGCAGACAGACAGAGACAAAAGCATACAGGAGAGAAACTGACAGACAGATAGTCTGACAGACAGAAAGGTGGAAACGCCGAAATATTGACGTAAATAGACAGACAATGAATTTCCTTTGATATGGTTTTAGATTTTTCAAACGATGTGAATCGGTCTAATTTTTAAAAATACCATATATATATATATATATATATATATATATATATATATATATAAAGAGAGAAAAAGTAAGATAAACAAAGCCAGGGAAATAAACAGAGAGGCAAAAAGAAAAACAGATAGACATAGAGTGGATTCCATTTAATAGGAGCATAGTTTTTTTTAGGGAGATTGTTGTTTTTGTTTTTTGTGGAGGGTGGTCAGACATGACGAACACGAGGTCTATATTTTAAAAACACGTATATATATATATATATATATATATATATATATATATATATATATATATATATATGAGAAGAAAGAGTTATTTTGCAGTCTGATTGACATGACGCTGTTTTATGTAAATTCGATTTGTGGCAATAAAATTATTGGCTTTCTAATAACATTAGATCTCTTGTGAATCATGTCAATCTGATTTACCAAATAAAATAAAATATATAGGTGTATATATATATATATATATATATATATATATATATATATATATATATATATGTGTGTGTGTGTGTCTTGTGTGTGTGTGTGTGTGTGTGTGTGTGTTTGTATGTATGTGTGTGTGTGTGTGTGTGTCTGTCTGTTCGTGTGTGCGCGTATTTTGGCAGTAACTTATTATTTAAGCACGTTCTGTTAAAGACCACGATATATTTTTTTATGATCTTAAAGTCTACACGTTCAAGTCGCCTTTTTGTTTTCAGTATATTGGGATTAAGGTGATAGAGAAAGTGTTCCCTATTTTTTACCTAAGCGCTTTTAACCATGTTACTGGTCATCCTAAAAGGATTATATCAAATGTTTCTTTGATAGGATTCAACCAAAATTGAGAATTCAAAGGTACATATAATTATTTGTGTATATATTTTTACATATACGGTGTATTATAAATATATAAATAAATAATTTATCTTCTAAAGGTATATATATATATATATATATATATATATATATATATATATATATATATATTATATATACAAGTGATAGTCCTAATACCAGTAGTTTGATATATATATATATATATATATATTGTTGGTTTTGAGGATCATTCCTTGCGGAGGTCTTCTGTAGTGGTATAGTGGGTCATCCGTTGTGAGAGCTCAATGTACATTATTCCAAGTGTGTGAACGAGTGTTGCATAATCTATGCGGTTGCATAGATTATTGTCAACTCCCTGTATTTCTGAAGGGGGTCCCTTTTCATATCACGGGCGGCACTTTCCATGGAATAATACAGAAAGCCCGCGAAATACGTGAAGTCAGGTGATGGCTGGTTAACCCTCAGTACTAGCTTGGACGTCAGGCAGAAGGCATGTCTTGCCTTAGCTGGGGCTCACTTGCACACGCGTGCTGTGTTTGGTTAGAGGAAGAAGTTTAGTTAAGTAAATAAAAGTCTTAAGAAATAACATGGTGTTGTTGGTTAATGCCTGTCTTGGCAAAAAGACTGACCAAGAAGAAGGAATGAACCAGACAAACAACCAACAATAGAAATAGAAGTCAACATGGAGAGAAAGAATAGAAACGAAACTTATAAGAAATAAGGATTTGGCGGATAAACAACACCAGATAATCAGAATCTATATTTTTGCATTTCATCTTGGACGATTTGGACGATCCGACTTTTAACCAGATAGTGTTACAAGATGATAACAAGCGTATTAATATAGATACAAATAATTTTCGGTTATATGGTATCAAGTATTCCTATCGAACTTGTGTTACATAATCTATGCATAGATTATTGTCAACCCCCTGTATTTCTGAAGGGATGGCCCCTTTATCATATCACGGGCGGGACTTTCCATGGAATATTACAGAAAGCCCGCGAAATATGTGAAGTCACGTGGGACCGAGTCGACCCATGAGTTCCAGCTTGGATGTCAGGCAGAAAAGATGTCTGCCTTAGCTGGGATCAAATGCACACGAGCGTTGTGTTAGTTAGAAGAAGAAGTTTAAGCAATAAAAGTTTAAAGATATAATATGGTGTTCTTGCTTGATGAATGTCTTGGCAAAAAGACTGACCAAGAAGAAGGAATGAATCAGACGAACAACCAACAATAGAAATAGAAGTCAAGACTAGAGATCACCAAAGGCCAAAGAAGTAAGTAATGCAAGTTATGCATCTCTGTCTACCTGTCTATTTCTCTCCCCTCTCTCAAGTAAAAGAACTCATGGTTTATATACCCACATGTGGGTATATAAACATGAGCAAAGCAATATATAAATGAATAAATGGTGGAAATATTTAAATATCTATATATTCATCTGCAACAAGATTAGCACACTACAGCATCTTCAGACACGTAGTAGGTAGGACCAATTTTCCCGTAATGTTTCATTTATTAAGTTACCGATCGAAATAAATTTACGATAGCCAAATCGCGGCTTAAGTTGTTTTGGTTTTTTTTTTCTAATGGAAAGTGTAAAATATATAATTAAGTTATTAATTATCTTACATAGAGCTCTCTTAGGGATTTGAAATAATCCTTGTTTAAATCTATTGGTGTGCATCAGCATGGGTATGTATTGTGGATTTACAGAGGATATTGATAACCCCAAATAGAATCATCCTCAACATACCAGTCAATTGGATACTTTTCTCTCTCTCTCTCTCTCTCTCTCTCTCTCTCTCTCTCTCTCTCTCTCTCTATTTATATATATATATATATATATATATATATATATATATATATGTGTATAAGTAAAAAGAAAGGAAATGAATCCGACGGTATGAGTATATATAAAAAGATATGAAAACACCACAAAATGCTGTTAAAGTGAAAACATTTTATAATTTCGCTGATATTGAACAATATTTCGATGTTATGAAAATCATCATCAAAGCTTGTTTTATACTCCGTGTTGTTAAGAGCGGAGACAAAATCATATGAGTTCAAAACAAAAACCTTGATGTTGCAAAAAAGAAAAAGTTATACAATAGTTTCGAATGTGAGCACTTCCGTAGCATTTTTCTCGGTCATCAGATTATATATATGTGTATATATTATATATATCATATATATTCTCTCTCTCTCTCTCTCTCTCTCTCTCTCTCTCTCTCTCTCTCTCTCTCTCTCTCTCTCAATATATATATATATATATATATATATATAGTTGAACAGTGCCCTGCGTACTGGCGTGAACATTATTCTGCTTAAGGTTCCAGTCGTTTTGGGATCGTTGAAGAGAATCGGATTATCCCTCACCCTGACACTCACAAAATTTTTGGTGATTGGTACGAAACTCGGCTTAGTCACTTACAATACGAACGCAGACCCCACCAAACATTCGTTCAGTCCAAAATAAGAGCGGGAAGGGCTTTCTTTATTTCATAAACGAATTGCTCTGATATAAACAACGCTATGATATGCCGTTTTTAATGATGATCGTACTTGATATGAATGATGTGTGAGATGAAATTGCCATAGTTTGGCCCAGAGCCACACTAGACTGATGGCAACTTCTAATCGGATTAGTTGTAAGATTAAAGAATTCTTCTACAGCAGATGCTCGAAATATTAATAAGGCTTAACTGTCTGACACAGCGCCGCAATATTAGGATAGACATGAAAATTCCAACACTACGAGATTAAAGCATTCTGGTTCGTTCATAAATACGTCCACCCTTAACAATTGTTTTTATATAGAATTGATTTTCTTCTAAACCAAGTAGACCAGGATTTTATATTTAATTATATAACACAAGCAGGATAACTTCATCTCAATATATGGACTCTATGGAACGATGCACATTGGGTTGATTTGGTTTGGTATATTTGTCTAACGGCATATCAACTCCTCGTGGGCTATCGAATGCCGAAATATGATTCATTTACAAATTAGTATTATTAGCGTTATTTGGACTATTGTCCCCATCTTCATTGTTATTTGTACAACGTTTCGGCCGATATACCCTCCGGCCTTCTTCAGGTATTTCTTGTCGGACTCGGGAACCTTCTTTTCGAACTCGGGAACTTTCTTGTCGTATTCGGGAGCCACCAAAAGGCTCCCGAATCCGACAAGAAATACCTGAAGAAGGCCGGAGGGTATATCGGCCGAAACGTTGTACAAATAACAATGAAGATGGGGACAATAGTCCGAATAACGCTAATAATACTAATCTTCAAGCCTCATCTCAAACATTCAGAGAAATATCATTTACAAATGTTTTATTATAATCTCACCCTGTTCGTGCGGAGGGGTTGGTAAATATATATAAGTAGCTATTACTTATATATATTTACCAACCCCTCCGCATGAACAGGGTGTGACACAAAGTCAATTTCTGAAGCGGGGTTTAACAGATTTGAATTTAGAGTTTTCCTTCTCCTAAAATGGTTACCTAGCCAAGGTTAAAGAACCCTATTTACCAATAGTGAAAGGGAGAATAGTTAGTTTCATACATTTCCCAAGGTATTAGCTCTATGTGAAATGTAAACAGCCTCGATCAGTATGTGAACTCGACGCGACGAGTGCATTTCCTACGACTTTAACCATACACCATCTGCATCATAGCTACTTATGTTTGGTTTGGATTGGTTTGGCTTGGTTTTTATAATGGAATATCAAATCTTTATGGGCTATTTAATGTGGAAAAGAGGAAAACTCTGAATTAAAACCTGTTAAACACTTCTTAAAAAAACGTTTCTCATAAGTCTGAATTCAAACCTGTTTAACAAAAACGTTATCTTGTATCTATATAGATATATATATATATATAAGTTAAATATATATAATGAAACATCACACAATGCTGTTACAATGTATAATATAAATTCGATTTTACAAAAATCATCATCACAGCTCATTTAAAATGTCAAATCACCTTAATTTTCCATTATTCACAAATGTATTCGCGCCATATTTTGTCGGTCATATGTGTATTCAACTCTTTATTGTAGCGGATTTGAGATGTTAATTAACTTATTCAAAGGGATGGGTATTAAAAATTTTAAATGGGTATATATATATATATATATATATATAATATATATATATATATATTAATAATGATATATATATATATATATATATATATATATATATATATATATATATATATATATATATATATATAAGTAAAATAAGGAATGAAAGAACAAAACTCAACAAAATGTGTGTAAATTTCGCTGGAATGTTAAATTCTGCTTCTTCAGTCTTTATTATATATATATATTTAATTAGCTTGTGTTGCTCACTAAGAGCAAGAATGGTATAGGAGGTGAAAATCGTCTTCATAGAGACTCGATATTTCTTTTCTAGTGTTTTTGTATTAGTTTTCGTTTTTCTGTTTCTCAAACCAGTGGTTGATTTACTGGCACAGATATCCGGGTGCTTAAAACCCCAGGGTATGTGGGATCGATAAACGTAAATGTATGAATAATTTCGATGCCTATCCAATACGTAAAAAGAGCATACTTTCGGCTAGACCATTATTAATTATATAGTTCAGTCTGATGACGCTCTCGGGGAAAAGCCCTATTTGAATACGAGATGGCCTACTAATTCTGAGACATTAAAACGTGAATTGAAGGATGAATGGAGACATTATAAATTGCTATTCAGTTGAAAATAATACCCTTGGCAAAGGTAATTGAATTAGCATATATAGATGATATTCACTTATTTTTTTTTTTTAATTTCATTTTGCAGTAAATAAACTAATAACAGATGAGACATTAAAATTCTTTATTAAATAGTTAAACATTCTGGCTTTATAAAATGTTCTTTAATAAACTAGATTAAATTATCTAAGTTAATGGTTTATTTTTTTCAAAGAATTTAGAAGAAACCCCCAATTCTGAGGAAATGGTGGTATTATTTCTTAATTTGTATTCCTAAAACAAATAGTAACATAAGCCAAGATAAATATTTACCGAACCCTCCGCACGAGCAGTATGTGACACAAGGTCAGTTTCTTAAGCGGAGTTTAACAGGTTTGAATTCAGAGTTTTCCGGTTGCCTAACCAAGGTTAAAGAGCCCAGTCTGCCCTACTATTTACCCATAGCTGGAGGGAGAGTAGAATTCATACCTTTCCCAAGGGTATTAGCGCTAAGTGAAATGCAAGTACCACGTCCAGATTTGAACTCGGGGCGACGAGTCCATTTTCTATGACTTTAACCATTACACCACGCGCTTTCTATAACATAAGCCAAGATATGCAAATCGGTCTATATTTAAAGGACTTTTTTTTCAGACTTCAACAAATGTTTTGGGAATATCAAACTAAAAGAAAACATGACCCCAAAAACGGAACCGTCAGTTAAAACAATGGAATGATTTGTAAAACTCATTAAAGAAGATCACAGTAAAGTGTGGCGAAAGATGTTAGTTTGTTTAGACCATATTACCTTTAGGCACCCCTTTTTGATCTCGATTAAGAAAGGACATGTTTTTTATTTACACCGTCAATATCCGGTTGTTTGTTAGGGGTTAGGATTAGGGGTTGGGGTTAGAGGTTAGGGTTGGGGTTAGGGGTTAGGGTTAAAGGTTAGTTTTATAATTTTTTTAAAAATCTAAAAATCGTCTGTTAAAACAACCGGATATTGACGGTGTAAATGAAAATATGTCCTTTCTTAATCGAGATCAAAAAGGGGTGCCTAAAGGTCATATGGTCCGTTTGTTTAAGGTATATATGATGAAGCCAGAATGTTCAGCTATTAACTAAAAATGTATGGTGTCTTGTCTATTATTAGTTTATTTACTGCTAGAGATAAAGACAAGAGGAACATCCTCTAATTATGGCAATTCCATAATTTTGCCAGATGTTGTAGGAATGAACTTATCTTTATTTTTTAAGAGCATTGTTCTAATTAAAAAATATCCTTATGATATGTTGTTTTTCTTAGATTACAGTTACATAAAAACATTATGAGTTTTTTTGTGATATAGGAATGAGCGAAAAATTATAATTATTATTTCATATTTATTCCCGTTATATTGGAAAATTGTTGATCGACCAGCAAAATCATACATCAGTCAAGTCTGTGCGGATACTGGATGCTGTGTGGAGGAGCTTCCATAACAAGCAGGACCTGATGATGATGATGATGATGATCCTCCTCCTCTTTTCCTCCTCCTCCTCATCATCATCATCATTCTAATTTACAATACACCTGATAGGTTGCTATATGTTTTTTCATCAAAATGATAGGAAGTAGGTTTGGTTGTTTTACGGCCTATCAACCCTTGTCGGGTCATTTAATGCCGACATTATGCAGTCATTTTGATGAACAAAGGACTTAGTTTGCTTTAAGTACCTGCGTTTGCTTAAGTTGTTACCCAATCAAGTATTGAACAGGCTCGTCGCTGCTTAACTCCAGTGATATAGTGGAGACCGGTGCTTTCAGTTTCACTAGACCTTAATGATAGTAAGTGAAGTATATGAATTAGTTGGTTGTTGGTTGTTTTGTTTTACGGCATAACAACCCTTTTCGGGTCATTTAATGCCGAATCAAGTCAATATCACAAGGTGCTTATATTATCTGCTGTTGCTAAAGTTGTCACCCAATTAAGTTTTGAGCATGCTCATCGCTGCTTAACTTCGGTGATCTAGCGGGAACCGGGATTTCAGCCTGACCTGACCGTAATTATGGTAATTAGTTGATATGCCAGCGTGGAGAGCCGCTGTAAGCGGTTTTAAGTAAGCAAAAAGTTAAAATCGATTAGTTATAATCAACCCAATGGAGGCGCGTGGTCTAATGGTTAGAATCGTAGGAAATGGACTCGTCGATCCGAGTTCAATTCCCGGACGAAACTGTTTGCATTTCACATGGCGCTAATACCCTTGGGAAGGGTATGAATCCAATTTCCCTCCAGTATGGATAAATAGCTGTGCAGACTGGGCTCTTTAACCATGGCTAGGTAACCAGTCTATGAGAAGGAAAACTCTGAATTCAAACCTGTTAAACTCCACTTAAGAAATTGACCTTGTGTCAAATCCTGCTCATGCGGAGGGGTTGGTAAATATATACAATCAACCCTGTTTGAAAGAAATGTTTTTCTTTTAATTTTGTCATTTGTTTGTTTTCTTCGTTTTTCTTTTCTTTTTTTTTTTCTTTTTTTCGGATGGGCAAAGTTTTGGTGAAAAGCCACTCGTTCCATTAAGTTACATTAAGAAAGACAACTAAGCATAAAAATCTCATTAGAGATTTGTCCCAACGACACAGCCTGTGCATTGTTCATTTTCCAATCGATTATCATCAAGTCATGTGAATTCACCAAATTGATATTATTTCAAATCATAGCATAACCTCGTGTTATCCACTGATAAGTCAGTTTACGTCTATCACGAACTCGCTGATAATAATGACACTCAGTCTTGCTAAGACTGACATGACCGCCAAAAAAAAAAAAAGTAGTTCGTGTTTGGCTACACGTCCCGTTGTATGCTTCGATAAACCCGTCTTGCAAAACCGAAAAAACTACTGTGTAATGAATTGGCTCCTCGCTAAGTATCCTGTAACTGCGTTTTTTGTCAAATCTTTTCACTATCTTTAATAATTTTTGTTTTTTTTTTAAGCCTACGATCAATCTCCAGTGAAAGCAGCTGTTCCCACCAAATGACGCTCGTTAAAGTGTCCTTGTAAAAATTTGGTTGATTATCTAAAATAATAAGCAACTCGTTATATCCATAAATCATGAGAAAGTAAGTTATGTTATCATAAATACAGCGTTACCTTGACTAACGAGTTTAATTCGTTCTGCGCGTAACTTTAACATATATTTAGATATAAATTGTTGTATTCATATTACTATATTTAGATTATTTGAGTTTTCACATCAGTGTTAGCTGATGGTCTTTCACTGAGTCTGAGTGACAGCAAGTCTCCTCAGGTTCCAGACTCTTCTGAGTATTCTGGCAGATTGCAGCAGTGCAGTGTTCTGAATGTTTCAATCCTTCCTCTGTCTAAATGATTTATTATATTATTATTATTATTATTATTATTATATTATTTGTTGTTGTTGTTGTTGTTGTGTTGTTGTTTTCTCATGTTTCCAACTACTTCCTGTAGAATCGGATCTAAATTTTGATACCAGGAAATGTCATTTGATTTTTAGTACTTTCCGTAGTGAGGTAATTGTTCCGGGTAGGACAAACTTGTAAACATTATTATTATTATTATTATTATTATTAGTAGTAGTAGTAGTAGTAGTAGTAGTACAAAATAAAAAACGGACTCCGGGCGATGTAAAAATATTTTTTAAACATATTGCCTGAGGGGTGGGAGTAAAAAAAAATCAATGTCAGCGAGTTTGTACCCTAAGTAAGTAAAATCATCAAATTCATTAAAGGATTAAAAAATAAAACAATTTGAAATGCAAACTTTAAATAAGTATTAAAATAAAACAAACTATATATAGATATATAATACCAGTCATGTATTTATTAAAACTTGTTTTAAAAAACAATGAGGACTGTCTAATACTGCATGTTCAAATTTTGAGTGTATTTATTCTATGATATGGCGATTTTGGGTAATGTGATGTAAGCAGTGACCTAACTTTATTACAGACAAAAATCTGGAAGCGAATCTCCATTATTAATAGATTATTATTATTGTTGTTGTTATTGTTGTTGTTTTGTACTGTGTTCCTTTGACTGACGAGTTTAATTCGTTCTATTCGTAACTCTATTTCCTCGTATATCAAATCAATTTTCACCATTGAAATAAACCCAAATATCATGAATCTATTCTAGTCCCCCCCCTACCAAAAAAAAAAAAAACAAATCACTTCATCTTCTTTGTTAATTCTTTTTTATTAAATAAGAAAAATAGCACAATATTTGATAAAAACATGATACAATTGAATGTAATGAATTATGTGCTGTAATATGATTTAATGTTTATTTTTTATAACTAAAATTTTCTTTGACGTAATGAATTTTGAAACTTAAATCTTTTTAGTGAACTTATTAACATAAGCTATGAGAAATTCGTTCGTACCTCAAATTCTAGGTCACAGCACAAAGCAAAAAAAAAAAAATGACTGAGAGACAACAGATAACTCGGAAATCTCGTAAGTTGGGGCACTTGTAAATCAAGTTACTCTCCTCTTCTCTCTCTCTCTCTCTCTCTCTCTCTCTCTCTCTCTCTCTCTCTCTTATATATATATGTATGTATATATATATATATTAGTAAAGATCAAAAGCTTAAAAATCGGGTATTAAGTGATTATGGTTTATTTCCACCCATGGGTATCTGAAAACCCTATGAGTCTGGTATATAGGTATACAGATGACCATGGGAGGAAAGGGACCATAATCACTTAATACCCGATTTTTAATCTTTTTGTCTTTACTAATTATTTTAATAAAAATTAAACATCGAGCTCTTAACTCGGACCTGAACTTTTCCACACCGTACCGTTGAAAGGAAAGACCAGCTTAGAATCATCCTAATACCAAATTACCTGGTACCCCACCTAAGTATATATATATATATATATATATATATATATATATATGAAAAATGAATGGAAGTGAATCCGACAGTGTGAAATAAATATTTAGAAAAAACTTTTTAAAATTTACATATTATTGCTCAGAATTGCTCGATTGTAATAAGTAATTGAGAGTTACCTCCCCTGTTTTATTATTACATCCCCTTTGTGTAAATCTTTAGCTTTCTTAAAGTATATAAACCCCCAAGAAAACTGCAACTGTATTCTAAGTAGAATAAAGTCCGACCGTGTGTGTTTATTTATTATTACATCGATGTTCTTATTTCGAAATTTTTACAACATACATTTGTGTATGTTAACTTCCATTTACTAATAACGCAATAATACTACAAATTAAAAGGGAGTTAGATTCAATACCAACAGCGTTATCATTAATGCATGTGGCCTTAATGAACAGAATGCTCGATATGGAAATTCATTGAATTTTTAATTTATTGGATTTATCCCATTTATCTTTTTTTCCCCATATTTTCTCATACCACAGTCGGTAATTTGGCCCTAGTGACACCAAATGCATTCAGGGGTAAATATAATTACCACCACTGTATCCCTCAACACGATGGCATTTATTTTATTCATCTATCAATTCTAACAGATAGGACGAGAGAATTATAAGAGACTAGAAGTAGCTACCCTGAGTCGACTGGGTAGAGGGGAGATTTTCCTCACGGGATGCCCATAAAATCCCCATGTAGATATATAACAATATAGTAAGAAATTTTAATTCAATAACTTACAATTAAAAAAAAATACAATATATATGAGGTGATTAATTCAATCAATCAACATCATATTTTCAATTACCTTCTGTTACAATACAAATTTTAATTCTTAAATATCTTCCCAAATATAAATAAAATCTTCATTATTTTTGCTCAAAAACCAAGCCCTGGTGATATTTAATGTGTATATATAATTACTTTGTCGTTAATTGTTTTATTTTCGAAGTTTCCTCCGGGCATATATATACACACAACTGCCCTTTATATATGTATAGAAGATACAACAGTCGGTAATTTGGGCCCTAGTGACACCAGATGCATTCAGGGGTAAATATAATTACCACCACTGTATCCCTCAACACGATTGCATTTATTTTATCCATCTATCAATTCTAACAGATAGGACAAGAGAATTATAAGAGATACACAATCATATAAAAAAAA
>CM042147.1:36448623-36463623 GCA_023376005.1 Doryteuthis pealeii | reverse complement strand
CCCTTGGCGATTCACTCTCTAGCGGCAGGGGAAGATACTTATCACAGAGCAGTTACCCAGGAGAGATGCGAAAATAAACGCTTCCAGCCACCTCGCCCATCACAGCAAAATTTCTAAGGCGTTGTGTTAGCATACTACAGAAGGCTGTCACAATAGCATACTACAGAAGGCTGAGGAACGAGAAATTCTAAGAGAGACGTCTAACAGCATACTTTCAGAAGGCTGTCGGACTAAATAGTCACCTTAAGAAGAGCCACCTTTTCTAGCGCACTTCACCAAGAAATTTATTTCACCCCACAGATAAGTCTCGTAGCAAATGCCAATAAAATTTGCAACAATTCCTGTACTTTTGCTAATATATGTCTGTAATTTATATTTGTGTTAGTTCCTTCTTTCGTCCAAATAACAACCACTACCGGAGAATAAGGGCTCCAACGAAAACCCGTAAATACTCTTACTTTTGGGGGGTGACTTATGCCTCTGTAGGGGGGACTCTGTCAGCGTAGTCTAAGTCCCACCAATTGGGTGGTGGGTGTGAGAGAACATATATTAAAATGGAAAGGTATAGATTATGGTAATAAGAGGTAAAGAAAAGCGTAATAAAGCAGGACGAAAAGGAAGAAGTAAAAAAAGAGAAAGAAAGACAGAGAGAAAAGGATTAAGATGGGGAAAATATATAAAAGAAAGTGCATGGTTAGAATTGTAGGAAATAGACTCGTCGACCCGAGTTCAAATCCTGGACAAAGCTGTTTGCATTTCACATCATGCTAATATCCTTAGGAAAGGTATGAATCCAACTATACTCTCTCCAGCTATGGGTAAATAGGGCAGACTTGACACTTCAGCCTTGCCTAGGCAACCTATCTAAGAAAATGAAAATTTTGAATTCAAACCTGCTAAACTCCGCTTAAGAAATTGACCTTGTGTCGCATCCTGCTCGTGTGAAGGGGTTGGTAAATTTATATATGTAAAAGAACGATAGGAAAAGCGAACGAATGAAAGAAGAAAATAGAAAGAAGAAAGAAAGAAAGAAGGAAATGAAGAGAAAAAACTTCAAAATGTTTTCTGACGAATGCCTGTTTCATCTCGAAATATAAAGAAAACAATAAATCATAGGTAAATGCACAACATACTCGTTACCTCATTTTTCTTTACATTCGCATTGGGATAGCCTTCAAAACCAACCCCCAACCAAATATACACGCAACGCTTCAAAAAATTGTAAAACTCTTATATATACGAATATATATTTGTCATTAAAAATTATTATAATCCTTCAACTCAGAAACTCAGAAACAAATCCGTAAAAAAAATCTTCAATTATTTAATTACTAGCAGGACATGTGGATATACCACAGTATGACAATTTAATCATTACAACGTTTAATATGTTTACTTAAGAACTATTGCGAAATAGTTCAATATGTAAAAAGTATGATAATCTTGATTTAACTCTCTCTCTCTCTCTCTCTCTCCTCTCTCTCTCTCTCTCTCTCTCTCTCTCTCTCTATCTATCTATCTATCTATATATCTATCTATCTATCTATCTCACTATTTTTCTTAAAGGGGGTGTAAAATATTTACATTGAATTGCCGATAAAAATCTGTGGGGAGGCGATTAAAATATCTACATTAATTTGCCGACAAAAAAGTAGCAAAATCACGAAGTTGGGCCGGAAATTCGTCTGACGCTGGCTCGCTAAAACATAGTCTAAATTGAAGCAGGTGGTCGGGACGATATAAGATCACAATTGCCAAAATATATTCCGTTATTCACAATTACAAATTTACAAATTAAACAAATATGTAACTTTTTTTTTTCAATTCATTTTAATTTTATGTTGGGCATTTAAGCGACACAAGTCCATTTGGAATGTTTCATTTTTAAAATTGGGTGAAATAAAATGGGACAAATAAGAAATATGTGATTAAGCGACACCAGATAATCTGTATTGCATCTTAAACAGTTTCGACGGTCTCGTTTTTAACCAGAGGGTGTTGCAGGATGATAACGGGTGGGAAATTTAGGAACAAGTGTTTTAATATATAGATGAAAAAAATCTATTTATTTGTTTAGCAGCAAGTCTGTACGAAGTGTGAGGGTATAAGTTTAAGAGCCAATGTTAGTCTTATAAAATCGTATTTTTATCTTTCCTATTCTTAAAGCCCATCACCCCACCACCCTACTCGAACCCTAGACAGACTCACCTATTTATTTTACTAATTTTTTTTTTTTTGCCTTTGGGTATCCTAAGTTGAAAACACACACTCACTCACAGAGAAGAGAGGTAGGTAAGAGGGAAAATGAGAATGTTGACCCATTTATTGTTTTGTTTATTTACACCTTAAGAAGGAACACAACAACAAACAGTAAGTTAGGACAGAGAGGTAAACAGTGCTCTGTGATTATTCCACTTCGTAAGTCGTGCTCTATTATACATTGGGCTAAAGACTAGACGACTCTATAAACTATTAGGATCGTTAGTTTCGTACAAAGAAAGTTTTAGAAAAAAAAACTTTTTTTCACACGCATAACAAAAGAAAAATAACAAATTCGCGTACAGGATTTTTATGACAAAAGAAAATACCCACATAAAATTCCATAAACATGACAAATATTTATTATATAAGAAAACTGGTGAAGACACTTAGTGTAATGGTTATCGTCGTAGGAAATGGTCTCAGCGTGACGAGTTCAAATCACATAGCGCAAATACCATTGGGAAATGTATGAATCTAACTATCCCCTCTTGCTATGGGTAAATAATAGGGCACACTGTGCTCTTTAATTCCGGGTTAGCTCAGTCGGTAGAGCGTTCGGCTAGAAACCACAAGGTTCCTAGTTCGATACCGGTCTTCGTCAACTTAGCGTATGAGTAGCACAGGGATCTCGGCGGTGAAGTAAGGAGCTTATGTTAGGTGAGGCGCTCCACCTCAGGCAATGAAATAATCTCCTTCGTCTAGCGCTAGTGAAAAGGGGATAGACTCTCTCACTGATTGGCTGATATTGACTTTAGGCCTCCCGACAACTTTACTTACTTTACTTAGGTGACCATTCTAGAAGGATATATATATATATATATATATATATATATATATATATATATATATATTATGAGATATTTGAAAAAACGAAGTGTTTCAAAAATAAGATGAATTTATTTATCGACCCTTAAACGTTTCGGTTTATTTAAACTTTCATCAGGATGAAAAAATTGATGGATGTTTTGTAAATGACAGGAGTTAGAAAAATATTCATAAAAAGTTTGTAACTGTATTTGTTCAGCATATATATATATATATATATATATATATATATATATATATATATATATAAACCTCCACACGAGTAGGATGTGACACAAGGTCTAATTCTTGATCTGAGTTTAACATATATATATCGAGAGAGAGAGAGAGAAAAGAGAGAGAGAGAGAGAGGGGGGTTACTTATTGTATGTAAATGTGAAAATATAATCCAGTTCTACCTGTTGCATGTCCGTGGTCTTGCCAAGGCTAGATAGCCCAACTACCCCATTATTTACCCCTAGCAGAATATAATAAACAGTGTCTATATCTTTCTCAAGCACACAGTGAAATGCGAACAGCCTCGTCCAGAAATTGGTTTGGTTGATTGTTGTCTTTTATGGCATATCAACACTTTTGAGTCATTTAATGCCGAATCAAGTCATTATGATAAACAAAGAGCTCAGGTTGCTTACAGTAGCAACTATTGCTTAATTGGTCACCCAGTCCAGTATTCAACAGGCTTATCGTTGCTTAACTTCAGTGATCCTCGGCTCTACGAGTTTATTTAAAAAAAACCATTGACAACACCTGCTCTTCCATTTTTTTCTAGCAAAGACAGTTATATAGCGAATAAAGTATATCTTTTAATACATTCGTCGGGATTTGTTATATATATATATATATATATATATATATATATAATATATATACTAGCAAATATATGCACCCTCCGGGTGCTATTACTCAAGTTTTAATGTAATAAAATATTATATTAAATTAGAAAGGCTAATGAAACTAAATAAAAATGCAGATAAAAATATTTGAAACAGAGGGGGGTATAATCGAAAAATAGAACAACTGAAAATTGCTCTTCCATCACTCTCGTCTTTCATTGTTATTTTTCTAATTTAAGTATTTAGTTAAAAGAGGAAGTAAAGAATAAAATGACAGTTATTTTTTCTTATTTCTTAATGGATTTCATTTAAGATTCTTTGAAGAGATGTTTGCTTATTCATTAAAATAAAACCAAACAATTAGAAATCAATAATACTAAGCACATATTTATTAAAATCACATTTTTAATATCAATATGCAAATTAGCCTTCCCATTCACACTGTAAACCGCTATTTTTTGTATATATAATTACAATTGCATGTTATTTGTATGTAGATATGGACAACACTAATAAAAAGGTAAAGCAATTTTATTAATAATTGAGGTTTAAATATAAATAAAATCATGGAGAATGTGATGTAAATAACTATGTTAATTGTGACTCGATTAGTAATATAGTTTCGGTTACAGACAGAAAAACACACAATCTCCATTATAATAAGATATATATATATATATATATATATATATATATATATATATATATATGTGAATAACAATAAAAATGTCTTCTTTCCTTTACTTTCCATATTTCCCGCTCTAAATATTCTGTGCATTCACCTGTAAAAAATACCTAAGTATGATTCATCTTGAAACTTTTGTGATATAAGTCTATATAGATTATGTAATATACTGACATACGTAGGTTTATCAGGAATGAAAAGTAACATGCTTATTGAAACGTAACGTTTAGTTCATCGCGAGTAAGTGTAGCGAGTAAACGCATTAGAACTCGCAATAAAACATGATTATTTCACTGTGTTTTAGGGGAATGATGGTTCGATTGACAATCATTTCCCCAAACGATACACACACACACACCACACACATACATATATATATATATATATATATATATAATATATATATATTCATAAAAGTAATTGGTAATTTGCTTGAAGCATTGTTAAGTATGTTATAATATATTAATAATTTGAAGGCATTACAATGCGTATAAAAATAAAAAACAAAAAGATGTTGTTTTTTTGTCTTGTCGATTTCAAAGAAACTTTATCTTCAGAGACGAAAATCAGAAATGAACATGCTTAAGTTTTTTGGGGTTTTTTGCGTGGTGATACTTTTTTTCTTTTTTTCTTCTTTTTTTTTTCCTCTTCTTCTTTTTTTCTTTCTCCTCCCTTCCCCCTTCTTTATGTTATGAATGAAATGGGCGAATAACTGTAATTTCTTCTTATTTTTTTAAAATATTTTTTGAGAACGAATGTGTATCCAATATTGTCTGTTTATCATCCGGTCAATATTGCAATGTAGCCATTCAATTCAAAATAAAAAATAAAAATGACGGTTACGTAGAAAAGTTCTTATGCTTAGCTTTCATTTTATTTTCTTTCTCTTTCTCTCTTTGTTTCGATTCTTTCTTTATCCCTTTATATATTATATATATATATATATATATATATATATATTATATATATATATATATATAACAAATCCTGACGAATGTATTAAAAAATATACTTTATTTTCTGAGCAAAGTCTAACAGAAACAATAAAATGTAGGATTATACAAAGAATATATGCGTAGAAAATAAATGTCCCAGTAAAAAAAAAATATCCTTACATATAGTTCTGAGGCTACTGAATAGGGAATAAAAGTCCCCAATTACTGGTTTGGAAAGGCCCTCGTTTAACAGGTATACATAATGCCTGTAGGAGGTGAAAGTCTGTCCTGTAGATTAAAGAAACAACTGGTGCGTGCGACCCCTGTGAAGCCGGCGGGTGAAGAAGTACTTGTGTAACAGGTACAGGGAATGCCTTTGAGGGTCCTCGTCGCCTCCCTTTCCTAAAAGACAGAGACACAATTGGTGTGTTACCTCTGACGGTTGGAAAGTCTAAGAGAAAAGAGGATTTAACTTTGGCTGTTCATCCTTTTAAACTATCGGTCACAATGCCCCCTAGTTGGCTAACGAAAACAAAAAACATTGGGAAGTAAGGGAAATATTCCTAATAACTAGATATATATTTTATATAGATCCTTCTTTCGCTAGAACTAAATTATGGAATATGTCCTGTTTAGAAAGGTAATAACACTCAACCAAAGGGATGACCTGAGTAGTACTAAATATAGAAGGTCTTCAATATTTTGAGATGAAGGAAAAGTACTTGAGAAACCTTCAATATAAGAGACACTTACAGAGCAATCCTTTTTCTCTGTAAACAGAGGGAATGTTTGCTTAGACTCAATATTATCTCCATTTAGTCTCTTACATTTCCGGATCCCACTTCGTTTTCTTCTTCTACTTACACCAATTTTATATTTCTTATACGTGAATTTATGGTGAGCGAAGACGAAACCGGCTGGCAGGCTTACCTTCACTTCTTAGTTTTTAATTCGCTATGAAAAACTAAATATATGGTCTGTTCCTTGCCATCATATATATATATATTTTTTAGGATATGTGCTTCATTGAAATCATACCTAATTTTGAAAATTAATTAGTTAATAATTAATGAATTTAGGCGGGCATATATGTTCAAATGTACATTCAATTAAGCACATATCCTCAAACAATTGTCGGCTAAAAAGGCCATATAAAAAAAAACACAATGTTTGTTTACTTACTTTCATATATATATATATATGTGTGTGTGTGTGTGTGTGTGTGTGTTACATGTTTATAAGAAAAAATGCTGCCAAAATACACTTATATATATGTGTGTGTTTGTGTTTATATATATATATATATATATATATATATATATTACTATAGGGGTACACGGTATTAACCTACTCGAGATTCACCATAAGGATATTCAGGTTTAAATCTACTGGATTAATCAAGATATTGATTAATGGCAGTCGATTACACGTCTGTGTTTTTTGCGATAAACTGTGACCATTTTCCCGGCAAGTCACTTTTTCCCACAAATACCATATATATATATATATATATATATATATATATATGGGTGTGTGTGTGTGTGTGTGTGTGTGTGTGTGTGTTGTTTATCTATGTATATATATATCCGTCTATTTCTGGTATATATATATTGTTTGAGCTTTAATGTGAAGCATTAAAAATATTAGAAACTTAGGAATAAAACGTATATATGTGTGTGTGCGTGTGTATATATATATATATATATATAATATATATATATATATATATATATATATATATATGTCCCCGATAGAGTCTAATAATTTATTAGGTTAGTCCTATATATTAAAACTATAAATTAGCAATGCATATTTTAGTAACGCATACCGAATGTGTTGCTCTGGTGTTAAATTTCTGGTGTTTTGTTTATTTTTATTTTTATTTTTAATTTTATTTAATTTTTCTTTCTTAGCGAGTTGTACAGAAGTGTGCATGTTAAACTATGGTCACACTTAAAGTTTGAATTTCATTTATGGTAAACTAGCAGCGGCTACCCGGCGTCACCTGGGTAGAGGGGGATTTTTTAAGTTAGTCCCGCAGATCCATTATAACCGAATCGGGAGTTGAATCCTCGTGGGATGACCCATTTAAATCCTTATGTAAAAAAAAAGACCTTGCATTGATCCAGCTACTCTGAAAAGAAATGTTCATGTCTACTATCTAAAATATTAAATGAAAAAAAATCTTTTAAATTTTATTTTTTAATTAACTTCACGAATATAAATCAAATCTTTATTATTCTTGCTCAAAAACCAAACCCTGGTGATATTTAATTAAACCTGTTGAACTCCGCTTAAGAAATTGCCCTTATGTCACATCCTGCTCGTGCGGAGGGGTTGGTAAATATATATTAGCCATCGAACCTGGTAGGTCTTCCGCACAGCATCGAGTATCAGTGCAGACCCGATCGATGTAGGTTTTTGCTGGTCGGCCGACACTATTGTGTCCATGTGTAGGTTCCCGCCGGGGAACATTACTTATGAGCTCATCCTTGCTTCTCCAGCAGGATACAGCATGTCTAGTTTGTTTAACCTTGATAGTTTGAGCGATAGGAGGCAAGTATCCGTACAACTCTTTCTCGAAGCGCTGCTTCCAGGATTTATTCAAGATATCACGCCACATCATTGTACAGTTCCCACTTAGCTTTCTCTCCAAGCGTTTTGTTAGAGTCCAAGTGATGCATCCATACAATAGTATTGACACAGCATGGAAGAATTGAATTAAATAAAGATAATGTTCTTATAGATTGAGTTACGTTCGCCAACGAGTCCGGTGGGAGAACCAGACTGTCTTTCTACTTTGAAAGCCCGTATTCAAAATTGCTGTTTTGTCCTGAGCTTAGATATCGCCTACTCGCGGTTTTGGGAAATACCAACGAACCTAAATTACGCACTGGGTACCACCTACGTATTTACAGTGAATGGGCTGCCTCGCGTACTGTAGTGTTTAGTAAGCTTGATTTGCATATTATTTTTAGTGAACTCACTTTTAAAATGGGCGCCCCATACTCCTAGCCTTGAGCCAAACTAAACTAAGCTTAGTAAATTACTTCGGCTTACAGTGAATAGATGTAAGATAAATACATTCTGCTTCTCCTAATATTTGAAATGTAATCATTGTGTTGTATACCCTTTTCTTACTTCTTACTTCTGGTCGTATTTTCTTCTGGTCGGCTTTGCTATTTCTTCATCTATCTTGGTCTGGTCTCTTCTAAGGTCTGGAATTTCTTGGGGACTTCGGGTCTGGTTTCTGTTAGGGATTTCTCCTTGTCAGAAGCCCTGTGTCATTGTTAGTTTTTAGATAATAAACACAAGACTTCGATTTACTTTGATGTTACTTTATTTTCAATCTCCAACCCAGACATCTGCGCAGGTGAGACTTACATCCTACGAGCTCGGCTCCTATCTTCTAACTGACTGAAACTTACTTACTATCTAAACCGGAAGAGATGGTCTTCTATGCATTCCGGTTCTCACGATTTATCCCCGGAAGGCAGGGTGAGAATGAGGTCAAGCCTTGTCACTCATCCTTCAAGGCCGTGGGCTGTAGCTTATAACGGCCATTTTGATTTCTACACTATTGCCATAAATATTAGGTATCTAATAATTATGTAACAATTGGCTGGTTGGCAGCCTTCCGTCTACGAGAGACGATGGAGTAGTGTCAAAGTGTTTTTTTTTTTTTCTTTTTTTTCTTCTCTTTTTCTTTTTTTCCTCTCTTTGAACTACATAGCTTGGGTGGGTTCTTATGGAGGATAAGCTGTTTCCATGCAGCAAATCCCCCCTCTCTAAACGTTGTAATGTAATCATTACAATGAAATAAAATGTTTATTGAGAACTTTCCCTTATTTATCATTCTACCAGTTGGATTTAGAACACGCTGACAGTATTCCCTGAAAAGGGGTAAGACCCCACCCAAAACTAAACTGCATCTGATGGTGAGGCTCCAGTTCTGGAGTACTACTTTATTGCTATCACTTCTAGGTACATTCTGACGGAGTAGTAGTAACTGTTAGGGTTCCATCGCTGTGTCCAATAAATCTGTTTAACTATTTACCTACTTTAAGCTGCTCACAGTGTCCCTCGCACCACTATGTTGCGACCGTACCACTAGCAGCGGCACTCGCAGAAGGACTCACATTACAATAATAATAGGATTTTATTTGAATAAAATGAGCTATGAAGTGAACAGATAGGGAACTTTGAAATATCCCATCATAAAGGTTAAAAAATACCAAGAAAATTTGGTATAGTTGGCGGGTGGGTGATTTGATAAGCAACGAGTTAAAAAAAATATATTAGTATTGAATAGGATACCATATAACTGTTTGATTATTTGCATTAAGGATAGTTACTTGAAATTTTATTTGTTTACTAAGGATTATTATTATTTACTCCTTTTGAGTTTTCACATCAGTGTTAGCTGATGGTCTTTCACTGGAGTCTGAGTGACAGCAAGTCTCCTCAGGTCTCCAGGACTCTTCTGAGTATTCTGGCAGATTGCAGCAGTGCAGTGTTCTGAATAGTTTCAATCCTTCCTCTGATATCCAAACTTTCCAAACCCTTTTCTAATGCTTTTGGGACTGTTCCAAGTGCACCAACTACAATTGGTATAACTTTCACTTTCATATTCCATAACTTTTTCAGTTCTCTGGCAAGGTCCAGATATTTGTCAATTTTTTCATTTTCCTTTAACTTCACCCTGTGATCCGCTGGCACTGCAAAATCCACCAGTTGACAAGTTCTTTCTTTTTTGTTAATCAACACTAGGTCTGGTCTTCTTGCTGGGATAAGGTGATCCGTTTTAATTTCAAAGTCCCAGAGAATTTTGTGCGTTTCGTTCTCAAGAACAGATTCTGGTTTATGCATATACCATTTTGTTGTGTGGTCAAAATTTAATTTCTTGCATAATTCCCAGTGGATCACCTTCCCAACCCAGTCGTGTCTAGTTTTTGTATTCTCGTTGTGCTAGTTTGCTACATTCGCAGAGTATAATGGTTAACAGTCTCATCTCTATTACCGCAAAGTCTACATTTACTATTTTGTTGGGTCTTATCAATTTTTGCTTTGATGTAGTTTGTCCTTATGGCATATTTTGTGCAGCAATTATAAGTGATTCGGTTTCTCTTTTGAGGTTTCCCTTTCTTAACCATGTCCAAGTCTTTTGATGTGCAACCTCATCTATTTGTCGTTTGAAGCGTCCATATAATTGTTTTTCTTCCCATTTTTGTTTTCTAGTCTTTGTCGTTCTTCTGTTTGTCCATCTGCCGTTTCTACTATTGTTGGCCGCCATAAGTAATTTGTCTTTGCTCTTCCTTGTGTAATCTTCAAGTTGTTGGATTGTGGTTTCTACGCATTCCTCTATGTTGGCAAGACCTCTTCCCCCTTCCTTTCTTGACACATACAATCTATCTCTATCATCTCTAGGGTGGAGAGCCTTGTGCATGGTCATTAATTTTCTCGTCCTTTGGTCTATCTGTCTGAGTTCTTCTTTTGTCCATTTTAAGAATGGTCCTGAGTATCTTATAATGGGGACAGCCCAGGTATTAATTCCTTTGATCAGATTTCTGCTGTTAAGTTTCGTTTCTAGAAGTTTTCTAGTTCTCCTGAGATATTCTTTTTTAACTTTTCCTTTCATTTCTGCTTGCATGATATTGTCCGCTTCCAAAATCCTAAGTATTTGTAGCTTTCATTTTCATCAAGAGATTTTATAGTTTCCTGATTTGGTAGTTGTATTCCATTTAATAGTTTTCTTTCACCCCTTTTTATTACAAGCATAGCACATTTTTCGATTCCAAATTCCATCCCTATATCCTGGCTATATATCCTAATAGTTTGTACTAGGCTCTCCAATTCTTTTTCATTTTTTGCAAAAATTTTAATGTCATCCATGTACATAAGGTGGTTGATCTTTTCTTGTGAATTACTAAATTGTATCCCCCAGTACATTTTTTTCAGTATATGGTTTAGCGGCATCATTGCAATAATAAAGAGTAGTGGTGATAATGAGTCTCCTTGGAAGATACCTCTTTGGATTTTTACTTCTGCCAGGGATTGTTTTCCAGCTTTTACCATATGACTGTATCCAAACAAGTGACTATTATTGGATGAAAAGAATTACTAGAAACCATATAATTATTAGTATTAGATAGGAATATTTGAAACCATACAATTTTGTCTAAATTATGTGTATTAGATAGAAATACTATAATCATATAACTGCAAAAACTCTCAAGAAAAAAAAAACAACACAAAAAATGTAAATATGCATACTGGTCTTAAGAAAACCGGGTTTAATAAATAATTACTTGGTGTTATTGATTTTTAATATCATTGTTTTATTCTCAAACATATTAAAAGCAATCCTATGTATAATTTTATAGAGAAATCAATTAAAATGTAATAAACATAAGTGCAATTTTTATATGTGTTCTTATTTAGTTTCGTTTGTCTTTCTAATTTAATATATTCTATTATATCTAACTTTCATATTTGCGCCAGTATGCATATTACCTACACCATATACAATGTAAACGCTAATTTTTCTAGTGATATATAACACACATCGCAAGGTTTTAAACGTATGGATAACATGGGCAGTTTTGAGGCAAATGTAAATCTAGATCTAACAGTAGATTTTAATAGAGACATCATTAATAAATAAGATGATAATCAATATTAAATACTGATTATTCAATAATCATTAAGAAAATAACTATGGGAATTGTGATGTGGTGACGTAGTTTCGGTTACATGCAGACACATAATCTCCACTATAATGAGAAGATTTTGGTATTTCTTCCGTCCCCCTTTGTGCTGATTTATATTATCTAAAATGTGAACCACAACAGCTGTTTCTACACCCAGTGAGAATCGAACTCACTAGCAATAGTTTGCAAGATGGGATTGCTAGATACTGCACTAGGCGAAGGACTCTTAATTTACTCAACTTGGTTTGATGCAAGATTAAACATATGAAACACACAGAAAGAACGGGACTCATTAACAATGGCCAGCGAGCCTAACTAGCTCACTAACCACGAAACTACATAAGTCACTTTTAATATATTTACCCAAAACCTTTGATAAAAGCAGGATATGACACAAGGCCGCAAATATGGAATATCCAGCGATGATAAAATTCACTATTCAGTAGCAATGGATCTGCGAGACTAGCTTGTTAACCATTACACCACAATGTGACGCCGTAATATCTAACCCGTTCGCCACGGATAGGATGTGACACAAGATCGCAAATATGGGGCATCCAGCGAGAATCGAACTTGCTATTCCATAACAATGGATCTACGAGACAAACTTGCTAACCATTACACCACGATGGGACACCAAAGTTACATTTAATGTGAAGTGTAAAAACACAGTGAGAATCAAACTCACTAGAACGGAACTGCAAGTCTCATGCTATAAGCTAGTGGTGGGGGGTCGGGTTTTCAAGAGGGGTTGGGCTTGGTTTGTTATGTTTTGTTTTACAGCATATCAACCTCGGTGGGTCATTTAATCCCGACAGAGTTTTGAAATAAATTCATTCTTAATGGATACTCAATTTTTTATAAACACATTTTACTATTTAACCCATAGATGAGACCCTAACAGGTATTACCACTCCGGGTCAGAATCGACAAGGAAGCAATGGTGATGAAGGTGTGCTCCATATTCCCCAGACCTCCAGAACTGGAACCTCACTATCAGATAGAGTTTAACGTCATTCCCAGGACAAAAATGATAAAAGAGGTTGGGGCTTGCCATGAAGGCAGTAGGGTTTGGACAATCATGTAGGTGCTAGGGCTTGACGTTACCAGCCGATTGATCGGAGGGGGCCTCTCCGACCGCTCGTCTTGCCTATATAAGGGCCTAAGTGGAGTGTGACAGGTCAGACTACTCATCCACCAGGATTCCATCATTAAGCATCATGGATTACAACCCACGACCAACAGGTAATCCCATTGGAGGAGGGGTCTTACTCCTCTGCAGAGGTACAGTCGGTGTATTCTAAAGCCCCAGCATACAGGGCTAAGGGGGAATAGAATTACAGATTGGTATATGACAAGTTTACAATACCGTGGTATTCTATTGAGCTTTATTATTTAATAAAACACAGTCCACTTTTCGTGCATTGAATTACATTCACCAGACACTTCAACTTTTTGCTTGTTGCATTATGATTCAGTTTGGTTTATCAAGAAATTAATTATGAATATTTAAGTCTTAATATCAACCAGCACGTTCAAGTACTATTAATTGTGTAAAACTATACTATAAAATACATGCACCATATATTGTAGAGGCGCGTGGTGTTATGGTTAACGTCGTAGAAAATGGACACGATGAGACGAGTTCAAATCGTCCACGCGGCTATTTGCATTATACATAGTGCTAATACCCTTGGGAAAGGTACGAATCCATCTAGTCTCCCTCCATATGTGGATAAATAGTAGGGAAGGCTAGGCTCTTTAACCATGGTTAGGCAACCGGTCTAGGAGAAGGAAAATTCTGAATTCAAAGCAAAGAGGCTCTATTCTCGTTAGTCAAAACTTTTGCTTCTCTTTCCTCCAAACCAAAAAATTATTTGATGCCAAATCTTTGAAATGAATCTGTTTATGTTAAATTTATGTTCTAATATGGAAGAAAATTAGATTTGGTTTGTTTTGTTTTACGGCATATCAACCTCGGTGGGTCATTTAATGCCGACAAAGTTGTGAAATAAATTCATTCTTAATGCATAATACAATTTTGTTTATAAACTCATCTTTTTCTATTCAACCCATAGATGGGACCCTAACAGGTACTACCACTCCGGGGCAGAGTGGACCAGGGAGCAATGGTGATAAAGGGGTGCTCCACATTCCCCAAACTTCCAGAACTGGAACCTCACCATCAGATAGAGTTTAACGTCATTCACAGGACATGTAGACCCGCAGCCACCGCCTTCTAGCACCCATATGATAAAAAGGGGCCGGGGCTTGCCATAAGGGCAATAGGGTTGGAAAAATCATATAGGTGCTAGGGCTTGACGTGACCTCCGATTGATCGAAGGTGGCCTCTCCGACTGCCCGTCTAGCCCAAGATAGGGCCAAAGTGGAGTATCGCAAGTCATGAACTGCTCATCCACCTGGATTCTATCCTTAAGCATCACGGGTCGCCACCCACGGCCAACAGGTGGCCCCAATGGGTGAGTTTTACCCCTCTGCAGAGGTGCAGTCGGTGCATTCTAACGCCCCACCGACAGGACGGAGAAATTTAGGATTTTGAATGCTATATGCACCTTTTAAGGTAAATGTTTTTTGAAAGAGTGTTGGGTGGGGGTTTATATTCTGACAGTGAAAAGGTACATGGGCCACCAAAAATGGTTAAGAACCACTACCCTAAGAAATCGTCACGGTTGCTCTATGATTGCTTTCAAGAATGTTCTTGTTTTTATTTGTCTGAAATTTTGAAATGA
>CM042147.1:36443623-36446123 GCA_023376005.1 Doryteuthis pealeii | reverse complement strand
ACACGATTTATGTTATTCTTTACTTAGATTTGTTTCTATTATAATAATTTCATGGGCCACAAAAAAATTCTGGTTTCAAAGTGGGACATTAGCTGAAAAAGGTTGGGAAACCCTGTTCTAATCTATTGAGAAGACCGTGGGTTAGGGCCAGTGGTTAATGTGTCGGTTTGTGACATAATAAGCGAGTTCGAACTCCAGTCATGCTATTACGTTCATTTATGGACATACCCTTGGGAAAGTTATAAAGCTGCTACTCATATGCTGAGTTGGCGAGGACCGGTATCGAACTAGGAACCTTGTGGTTTCTATCCGAACGTTCTACTGACGGAGCTAACCCGAAAAGTCCTACCAGCTATGTCATCATTAATAGTGAAATACATCACTAATCAGGACTCAGCCTATTCTAGTAGTGTAGTAGAGTTTAACAGGTTTGAATTTAGAGTTTTCCTTCTCCTAGACTGGTTACCTAATCTAGGTTAAAGGGCCCAGTCTGCCCTACTATTTACCTTATAGCTGGAGGGAGAATAGTTGGATTCATACCTTTCCCAAGGGTATTAGCGCTATGTGAACTGTAGTTTCGTCCAGGATTTGAACTCTGATCGACGAGTCCATTTCCTACGACTCTAACCATTACACCTACTCAACATCAAATACAGTAGTTCTTTTATTTTTATTATTATCATAAACTAGTAGTTCTTATTTTCTTCTTATATTTCTATATAACTTAGCTTTAAATTTAAAGACACTTTGTTAATTCTTTTTTTTTTCAATATAGAATAAGCATAATGTCTTATCTTCATAATCCTGCCCATCACCAAGTATTGTAACTGTTGTGATGTTAATCCAACAGTAAAAAAGAAGTCGAGGTAGGGTAAAATAAGACAAGTGTATTTACAATAATGGTACAGGAACGGCTAGCTTGCCGTTAAACGGTAACAGTACAACCTTTTCACTCGGTGTCTCACTATTTATAGTGAGAACCGGTGTATATTCTCCACTGTAGGAACGGCCGATACAACAGTAACACTGATTGAATCTACCTTCATTTAATAATAACTGTAAATGTCAGTGAGTAACCCTTACGACTCAATCTAGATGATTACTTTATTGGGGGGGACACCTCGTGGCGTAATTGCAAACGTGCGACACTGTAGTATGCGAGTTCCAACTCCACTACACTATTAAGTTCAGTTTCAAACTAATACTCTTGGGAAAGGTATGAAGTCCCTCGTCACTCAGCGATGGTGTAAATGGTAAGGTGTCCAGGGTATGACGCTAAACTACATCTAGTTGTGAGGTTCCTATTCTGGAGCTTCGGAAAGTGAGGAGTACCCCTTCATTGCCATTACTCCCAGGTCAAATCTGACCCGGATTGGTAGTACCTGTTAGGGTCTCATCTATGGGTCAAATAGATAAAAGTAAAAGTAAAGTCGTTAAGGTGGCCTAAAGTCGGTATCAGACAGTCAGCGAGAGAGTCTATCCCTTTTTCAATAGCGCTAGACCAAGGAAATTGTTTTGGTCTCTGAGGTGGAGCGCCACACTTCCATCAGCTCATCACTTTACCGCACAGATCCCTATGCTACTCATACGCTGAGTTGTCGAGGACCGGTATCGAACTAGGAACCTTGTGGTTTCTAGCCGAACGTTGTACCGACTGACCTAACCCGAAAAGTCAGTTTAAAAAAAACTGTAAACCCAACAAGAATGAATGAAACAAAAACGTCTTCAGCATCGAACCGAGAACCTTGTGGTTTCTAGGCAGATACTCTACTGACTGAGCAATAGACCTTCCCCCTCGATTCTATCATGGGTTAAATAGTTAAAAATGTCATGAACAAAGAAACCAAACTATAGGCACCATATACAATTAGTATCATCTTCTTCATGTTTCACATGTTTTTTTTTTTAAGTTTTCTGGCAAGGTCCAAGTATTTGTCTATTGTATGTTTCATTTTTACTGTGATCCGCCGCGACGGCAAAATCCACGAGATCTTCTTATTGTTAATTAAAGCTATCTGGTCCCCTGGTCGGGATTAGGTGATCCGCTTGCATCTCAAAGTCCCCGAGAATATCATGTGTCTCATTCGCTACAAAAATGTCGCTATGAACCGCCTTTTTTTTTGCCTTACGATGCCATTAAAAGATGGGAACATCGCATCATTTACGTATAAATTGTTATTGTTGTTTTTCTTGTTGTTGTGTCTTACTTGTTAGTACTTTCCGTGGTGAGGAAATTGTTCCGGTAGGGTAAACACTTGTAAAACATTATTATTATTATTATATTTATTTTTATTTTTTATATTACAATATTATTATTATTATTTTTAACTTGGGAATAAAACAGTCTAGCCCGGTGAATTGATTGTATAAAGGGTTCGGTTTGTAGTTTTCGTGGAAGGCTCTCGAGCTCGACAAGAAAGGTGGAGGGCACAATCGGCCAAAAACGTCCTCTGTGTATATAATTACATAAAGTGAGAGACAATGTAAAAATCTTAATTAA
>CM042147.1:36436675-36443523 GCA_023376005.1 Doryteuthis pealeii | reverse complement strand
AAAAAGAGAGAGATACCATCCTAAGAGTGGCCCTATCTTCTAACTGACTGAAACTTATTCTATCTAAACGGAAGAGAGGGTTTCTATGCATTCGTTCTCACGATTTATCCCGGAAGGCAAGGTGAGAGTGAGGTCAAGCTTGTCACCATCCTTCAAGGCCGTGGGCTGTAGCTTATAAAGGCCATTTTGATTTCTACACTATTGCATAAATATTAGTATCTAATAATTATGTAACAATTGGCTGGTTGCAGCCTTCCGTCTCGAGAGACGATGGAGTAGTGTCAAAGTGGGTTTTTTTCTTCTTTTTTCTTCTCTTTTCTTTTTTCCTCTTTTGAACTACATAGCTTGGGTGGGTTCATATGGAGGATAAGCTGTTTCCATGCAAGAATTCCCCTCTCTAAACGTTGTAATGTAATCATTTAAAAATGAAATAAAATGTTATTGAGAACTTTCTTATTTATATTCTGCCAGTGGGATTTAGAACATGCTGACAGTATTCCCTGAAAGGGTAAGACCCACCCAAACTAAACTGCACTGATGGTGAGGCTCCAGTTCTGGAGTACTACTTTATTGCTATACTCTAGGTACATTCTGACGGAGTAGTAGTAATGTTAGGGTCCCATCGCTGTGTCCAATCTGTTTAATATGTATCTTTACTGCTCACAGTGGCCCTCGCACCACTATGTTGCGACTGTACCATTAGCAGCGGCACTCGCAGAAGGACACATTACAATAAATAGGATTTTATTTGAATAAAATGAGCTATGAAGTTAACAGATAGTGAACTTTGAAATATCCCATCATAAAGGTTAAAAATACAAGAAAATTTGGTATAGTCAGCGGGTCGGTGATTTGGTAGGCAACGAGTTAAAAAAAATATTAGTATTGAATAGGATACCATATAACTGTTTGATTATTTGCATTAAGGATAGTTACTTGAAATTTTATTTGTTTACTAAGGATTATTATTATTATTATTATTATTATTATTATTATATACTTGAAACCATATGACTGTATTCAAACAAGTGACTATTATTGGATGAAAAGAATTACTAGAAACCATATAATTATTAGTATTAGATAGGAATATTGGAAACCATACAATTTTGTCTAAATTATGTGTATTAGATAGAAAACTATAAATCATATACTGCAAAACTCTCCAGAAAAAAAAATTACACAAAAATGTGGGAAGCGCATGGTGTAATGGTTGAGGTCATGGGAAATGGATCGTCGCCCCGAGTTCAAATCCTGGATGTGGCAATTGCATTTCACTTTGCGCTAATACCTTGGGAAAGGTATGAATCCTACTCTCCTCCAGCTATGGGTAAATAGTAAGGGGGCAACTGGGTTCTTAACTCGCTAGGTAACCAGTCTAGGAGAAGGAAAATGAATTTAGAACCTGTTAAACTCGCTAAGAAATTGAATGGTTACATCCTGCTCGTGCGAGGGGTTTGGTAAATATAGGTAAATGTGCATACTAGTCTTAAGAAAATCGGGTTTAATAAATATTTACTTGGTGTTATTGATTTTAAATATCATTGTTTTATTCTCAAACATATTAAAAGCAATCCTATGTATAATTTTATATAGAAATCAATTAAAATGTAAAAACATAAGTAATTTTTATATGTGTTCTTATTAGTTTCGTTTGTCTTTCTAATTTGATATATTCTTATATCTAACTTTCATATTTGCGCCAGTATGCATATACCTACACCAATATACAATGTAAACGTTAATTTTCTAGTGATATAATAACACCATCGCAAGGTTTTAAGTATGGATAACATGGGCAGTTTTGAGGCAAATATAATCTAGATCTAACAGTAGATTTAATAGAGACATCATTAATAAATAAGATGATAATCAATATTAAATACTGATTATTCAATATCATTAAGAAAATACCTATGGGAATTGTGATGTTGGTGACGTAGTTTCGGTTACATGCAGACACATAATCTCCACTATAATGAGAGATTTTGGTACTTTCTTCCGTCCCTTTGTGCTGATTTATATTATCTGAAAATGTGGAACCACACGCTGTTTTTCCACCCAGTGAGAATCGAACTCACTAGCAATAGTTTGCAAGACGGGATTGCTAGATACTGCACTAGGCGAGGGACTCTTAATTTACTCAACTTGGTTTGATGCAAGATCAAACATATGAAACACACAGAAAGAACGGAACTCATTAACAATGGCCAGCGAGCCTAACTAGCTCACAAACCACGAAACTACATAAGTCATTTTTAATATAAGCATTTACCCAAAACCTTTGATAAAACCAGGATATGACACAAGGTCGCAAATATGGAATATCCAGCGATGATAAAATTCACTATTCAGTAGCAATGGATCTGCGAGACTAGCTTGTTAACCATTACACCACAATGTGACGCCGTAATATCTAACCCGTTCGCCACGAATAGGATGTGACACAAGATCGCAAGTATGGGGCATCCAGCGAGAATCGAACTTTCATATCGCATTAACTTGTCGGTAAAGTGGTTCATAACTCGCATGGTGCTATCTTTCAGCACGAATGCGATATACAGCGATTATTTTCTGGCTGTGCGAATGTTTGTTCTTTCTTCTTTTTTTTTCGCCAGGCACAGTTTGTATTTTGTATTTACAACTTGTATTGTCGGGAGTTTTTTTTCACCCCATCAAGTTTATATATATATATTATATATATATATATATATATATATTTCATGGCAATTTTTGTGATCCTGGATTCCTGCATTTGCGCATTCGTCAGACATTAAGTGACCTAGTGACATCATAGCATCTGATGAAGCTCATGGGTAAATTCAGATACCTGTGATTAGAAAAGGATCAATACCCGCAAAATAGCCGATTTTTAAGCCTTTTTCTTTAACTAATTATATATATATATATATATATATATATATATATATATATACCTAACTTATGAGTAAAGAGTGTCTCAATATTATTGAGCATTTATATCTAAGTTTCGTAGCGAAAACACGAAATCAACAGCGCTTGGTAACTACCAATTTCTCACCTATGCGATTTTCAAAACAATGTATATATATATATATATATATATATATATATATATAGTGTCCTAGTATCACTTCAACGTTTTCGTTGGAGTAGGATTATTTAAGTAATTATCCAAGAGTGCTCAGTTCAACTGGGTAAATAGTAGTAATTTCAACTTTGTCCAATATGATGTAGGATCCTGAAGATTGAAAATGCGGTAGAGCCATAATTTTTCATATATATATAATATATATATATATATATATATATATATATATATATATATATACCACTGGTTTAAAAATCGCTGCTTCCGCTTAAAGATTGACCTTGTGTTACAACTACTCGTAGCGGAGGGATTGTGTATGCACGCGACAGATATGCACTAGAAAGTATTTGGGTGTGAGTAGGGGCGGAAATGGAGGACACACACACACACACACATACACACATACACACACACACACATATTGTATTCCTTTTTTTCCGACCGAGACGGTGACGACACTTCGACCCATCCCCATTTCACCACACGCTTGAATATTCTAAATCCGTGAAGGTTATCTAAAATCAAAAACTCTCTCGGATTATCCTGAACGCATTCCGACCAGCAATGTTTAGAGAAGAGCACGCTCGTCACCCCCAGTGAAAAGAAATGACGCTACACAATCTTAGTAATACTTTTCCGAACCCTTTCATCTGACCTTGTGTCGAACGCTTAAAAATATGTATTTTGTCTATTTCTCCGTTGGCAAAGTTTATATTTAAACGGTATACATAAGAGCAGACACACGCTCAGAAATCAATATATGTATATTCTAATCCAGTGGTTCCCAACCTATGGCCAAAATGGGCCACAGAAAATTTCAGGTGGGCCAAGGAAATATTATAATTCTATATGATTTCAGAGCATACTTTTTATATACAAAATCCAATCATATATGTGGGAAATTTATATTTTCTAGAAAGTAAGATGTCAACTAATTCACGGTAGGGAAGAGTGGGAAGAGATTTACGCCCCTGATACGTCTCTATATGCCAATTGAATAAGATAATGAACTTAGAGCGGTTAAAATTGCAAATCGTCGTCAAATTTAAAACGGAAAGATTTTGCTTGGGCATAGATTTTAATGAATTTAATTATTACTAAGGACACGATTTATGTTATTCTTTACTTAGATTTGTTTCTATTATAATAATTTCATGGGCCACAAAAAAATTCTGGTTTCAAAGTGGGACATTAGCTGAAAAAGGTTGGGAAACCCTGTTCTAATCTATTGAGAAGTGGTTAATGTGTCGGTTTGTGACATAATAAGCGAGTTCGAACTCCAGTCATGCTATTACGTTCATTTACGGACATACCCTTGGGAAAGTTATAAAGCTGCTACTCATATGCTGAGTTGGCGAGGACCGGTATCGAACTAGGAACCTTGTGGTTTCTATCCGAACGTTCTACTGACGACCCGAAAAGTCCTACCAGCTATGTCATCATTAATAGTGAAATACATCACTAATCAGCCTATTCTAGTAGTGTAGTAGAGTTTAACAGGTTTGAATTTAGAGTTTTCCTTCTCCTAGACTGGTTACCTAATCTAGGTTAAAGGCCAGTCTGCCTTATTTACCTTATAGCTGGAGGGAGATAGTTGGATTTATACTTTTCCCAAGGGTATTAGCGCTATGTGAACTGTAGCTTCGTCCAGGATTTGAACTCTGATCGACGAGTCCATTTCCACGACTCTAACCATTACATCAACTCAACATCAAATACAGTAGTTCTTTTTATCATTATTATTATTATTATTATCATAACTTATTTCTATATAACTTTAAATTTAAAGATATTTTCTCTGAATGTTTGAGATGAGGCTTGAAGATTAGTATTGTCTGTGTTATTGGGACTAAATTTACATATTCACGGAGCAATATGGAACAATAGTAAAAAACATAATACTTAGTTAATTCTTTTTTTCACTTTAGAATAAGCATTGTCATAATAACCATCAAAGTATTGTCGCTCTGATTGAATCTACCTTCATTTAATAATAACTGTAAATGTCAGTGAGTAACCGTTACGACTCAATCTAGATGACTACTTTATTGGGGGGGGGACACCTCGTGGCGTAAATGCTAACGTGCTTATCTGCGACACTGTAGTAAGCGAGTTCCAACTCCAGTCACACGTTCAGTTTCAAACTAATACCATTGGGAAAGGTATGAAGTCCCTCGTCACTCAGCGATGGTGTAAATGGTAAGGTGTCCAGGGTATGACACTAAAGTACATCTAGTGGTGAGATTCCAATTCTGGAGCTTTGGGGAGTGTGGAGTATCCCTTCATTGCCATTACTCCCAGGTCCAATCTGACCCGGATTGGTAGTACCTGCTAGGGTCCTATCTATGGGTTAATTAGATAAAAAGTCAGTTTTAAAAAACTGTAAACCCAACAAGAATGAATGAAACAAAAACGTCTTCAGCATCGAACCCAGAACCTTGTGGTTTATAGGCAGATACTCAACTGACTGAGCAATAGATCTCTCCCCTTGATTTTATCATGGATTAAATAGTTCTATGTCATGAACAAAGAAACCAAACTATAGGCACCATATATAATTAGTATCAGCTTCTTCTTTTTTTTTAAGTTTTCTGGCAAGGTCCAAGTATTTGTCTATCGTTTCTTTCATTTTTACTGTGATCCGCCGCGACGGCAAAATCCACGAGATCTTCTTATTGTTAATTAAATCTATCTGGTCCCCTGGCCGGGATTAGGTGATCCGTTTGCATCTCAAAATCCCAGAGAGTATCATATGTCTCATTCGCTACAAAAATGTCGCTATGAAGCGCCTTTTTTTGCCTTACGATGCCATTAAAAGATGGGAACATCGCATCATTTACGTATAAATTGTTATTGTTGGTTTTGTTGTTGTTGTTTTTCTTGTTAGTACTTTCCGTGGTGAGGAAATTGTTCCGGGTAGGGTAACACTTGTAAACATCATTATTATTATTATTATTATTATTATTATTATTATTATTTAACGGAATGAAAACAGTATAGCCCGGTAAATTGTATAAAGGGTTCGGTTTGAAGTTTCGTGAAGGCTCTCGAGCTCGACAAGAAAGGTGGAGGGCACATCGGCCAAAACGTTGTGTATATAATAATAAAGATGAAGACATTAAAAAATCTAATTAATTCAAATTACCAAGCCTCATCTCAAATATTCAGACAATTATTATTATTATTATTATTATTATTATCTACAGTGGTAACTTGACTTATGATTTGAATATGTTCAGCTCGTAAGTCAAATCAAGTTTCCCCATTGAAAAAGACTGAAATGCTCTTAATCTATCCCAGCACCCACCCAGATTAACACCTTGTTTTTGTTACGATTTTTTTAAATAAAAAAAATATCCTTGTATTGTATAAAATCATAATAAAAGGGAATGCAATGAATTAAGCGCTGTAATATGTTATAATGTTTATTTATTTATAAATAATTTTAGTTTTTGACGTTAGAAATTTGGAAACTTAAATTCTGTAGTGAACTTGTTAATATAAGCGTATTTGAAACGCGCTCGTACTTCAAATTTTAGATCTCAACAAAGTAAAAAATCGACTGACTGACAGCTCGTAAGTTGGGGTACTCTTAAGTCAAGGTAACATTTAGTTTTCAGCACTAGTTTCGCTTTCTTACTATCCCTCATTAGGTCTTTACCCGAGACCGAGAGCTTGAGGAATGTAATTATATGCATTTTATTTATTTATGTTTTGTTTTCTTCACACCACCCACCACCAGGTCTGGTCTCCTTGCTGGGATAAAGTGATCCATCTT
>CM042147.1:36404175-36424175 GCA_023376005.1 Doryteuthis pealeii | reverse complement strand
ATTGAAATCCGATCGGTTCAGCATCAGTCAGACACCTTAAGCGCTAGGCTATAGTCACGTACAGAATGCGAGGGGGATTTTAACTGTTTTTAATACACACACATATATATTACTCTATTAATATATACATTGAGCTCTCAAACTGCGACAGTTTTTAAAAATAAAACTCTTGTGTCGTAAGGAAGATTATATATATATATATATATATATATATATATATATATATATATATATATATATATATATATATATATATATATATATATATATATATCTTCCTTACGACACAAGAGTTTTATTTTAAAAAACTGTCGCAGTTTGAGAGCTCAATGTGTACTCTAAATGTTAGAGTCACAGAGCAAATATATAAGTAAAGAAATAACAAAAGACTTAGAGATTTAGCTTATAGTCTATTTCAGATTAAAGCTCCCTGAAATAGACTATAAAGCTAAATCTCTAAGTCTTTTGTTATTTCTTTACTTATATATATATATATATATATATATATATATATATATATATATATATATATATATATATGGGAGTAAATATGGAAATAAATCCGACTATATCAAGAAATTTGAAAAACGAAGTGTTCCAAAAATAAGATGAATTTAACGTTTAAGCGTCGATAAATAATTCATCTTATTTTTGGAACACTTCGTTTTATCAAATTTCTTAATATATGTATATATTACTCTCTCTCTCTCTCTCTCTCTCTCTATATATATATATATATATATATATATATATATATATATACAGAAATATTTCTATATTCATTTTCTAATTTTTCTCGACTAGTTTCGACCTTAGGTCACCGTCAGCAGAAATTGTTTTTAGAAAGTTTTTTTATTGTCAAAGTTGTTTGTCAAGTAACAATTTTTTTGACAGACAGATATATCGTTAAATATGACATGTCCATTTGTTTAGTGAAAACTCATGCATACACATGCACACACAAATACACACATGTTCACACTCATATATATATATATATATATATATATACATATATATGTATGTATGTATGTATTCATACTAGTATATGCATAATATATGTATACATACTTATGCATACTTGTATTGCCGCATATGTATATTCTATATATATATTTAGCAACCCCTCCGCACGAGCAGGATGCGACACAAGGTCAATTTCTTAAGCGGAGTTCAACAGGTTTGAATTCAGAGTTTTCCTTCACCTAGGTTAAAGAACCCAGTCTGCCCTACTATTTACCCATAGCTGGAGGGAGAGTAGGATTCATACCTTTCCCAATTCTATATATGTATCAAATAAATAATAAATAAATATATATATATATATATATATATGTATATATATATATATATATATATATGAGAGTATGTAAACAAACAATGTGTTTATTTGATATGGCTTTTTAGCCGACATTTTTGGAGGATATGTGCTTAATTGAATACCTTAATTTTGAAAATTAATTTTAATAATTAATGAATTTAGGCGGGGCATATATGTTGAAATGCAAGGCTAAACAAATCGAGAAAATGTCAATCCCTGTGGTAGGCTGCGAATTAAGTGCCTTTATTAGCTTAGATCTTTTTGACCGACACTCATATATTATATATATATATATATATATATATATATATATATATATATAAAGAAAATTTGTAAAGACAAGTGTTCCGAAAATGGGATGAATTTAATTATCGATGTTTAAAACATTTCGGTTACATTGAACCTTCATCAGGATGTCTCTTGGGGTGAAGAAAATGATGGATGTTTTTATATGTTTGCATTTAATATTTTAAATAGGAGACATTGATTTTTCTTTTTAGAGTGTCTGGATCAACGCAAGGTCTTTTTTTTGTTTGTTTTTCTTTTACATAGGGATTTTAATGGGGCAACATGCGAGGATCCAACTCGCGATTTAACTATAATAGATCTGCGAGACTACCTTTTTTTAACCCTCTACCCAGGCGTCGCCGAGTAGCCGAATCTAGTACCTACTGAATGCATATAGTTAATGTATCGGTTTGTTTATTAGTTTGTTTTTCAGAGTTCAGGTTTGTCACCAGAACAACCACTTCTTCCCGCATCAAACAAGTTTCTGAGTAAACTACCATATAAGATTACGTTTTTCTTGACTAGCTCGGTTACCTAATATGCATATTGAGCTTTAAAAATCATTTATTTAAAAAAAAAAAAAAAAGAAAAGAAAAGAAAAGAGAAGGACGGAAAAAGAAAAAAGAAAGAAAGAGAGAACAGGTAATTAGGAAAATAATATTGAAAATAAATAAAGGTTTTAGCTCTATATGAAATGCAAACAGCCTCGTCCAGGATTTAAACTCTGCTCGCCGTATCCATTTCCACACGCCTCCACGTCGACCTTATGATGATGGCGATGTATGTTATTATTAATTTCCCAAATTATAAAATAGAAAAAAATATCAGCAATGATTCATTGCTAAATGTTAAATTCGTGCAATTACTATGCATTCTGGGACCATATGACCTTTAGGCACCCCTTTTTGATCTCGATTAAGAAAGAACGTGTTTTTCATTTACACCGACAATATCCGGTTGTTTTAACAGACGATTTTTAAATTTAAAAAAATTTTATAAAACTAACCCCTAACCCTAACCCCTAACCCTAACAAATAACAAATAACCGGATATTGACGGTGTAAATGAAAAACATGTCCTTTCTTAATCGAGATCAAAAAGGGGTGCCTAAAGGTAATATGGTCCGCATTCTGCTACTAATTAAGTACAAATACAAGCAAAGTAAACATTACAGATGCATCTTGCCCATTCCGATGCATACATTCAGCACCTGAAAAATATACAATGATATATATGCTATACTAGCAACGGATACCCGGCGTCACCTGCGTAGAGGGGGATTTTTTAAAGTTAGTCCCGTAGATCCATTATTACTGAATCCTGAGTTGAATCCTCGTGGGATGCCCCATTTAAATCCCTATGTAAAAAAAATAGACCTTGCATTGATCCAGCTACTCTGAAAAGATTTGTTAATGTCTACTATCTAAAATATTAAACGAAAAGAAAAATCCATGCTGTTATCATTTAAATTTTATTTTTTTATTATCTTCACAAATATAAATCAAATCTCTATTATTTTTGCTAAAAAACCAAGCCCTGGTGATATTTAATGTGTATATATATTTACTTTGTCGTTAATTGTTTTATTTTCGAAGTTTCCTCCGGACATACATATACACACAACTGACCTTTTATATACACATATATATATATATATATATATATATATATATATATATATATATATATATATATGGTTCATAGTTTTTTTTTTCCGTAGTTAGGGTCTTTCCATGTATGGTTTAACCAAGCTGATGCAGGTAGACCATAAGGAGAGCTCAATGTGCCTAATACCAGTGAGTAAAAGGACAGAGCAAGAAATTTAGTAAATGAAGAAAAACTCTAAACTTGCTTCATTACAATAATTTATTTCAACCGTATTAATACGGCATCTTCAGGTAATCACAAGAACATGACTCTATATATGGTTCATATGTATTTTTTAAAAAGTAAATAATTTGTAAATAAAGTAAAGCCTCTTCGCGGTGATTTCTATTTCAAATTTGTAAATATCTAGGGATGGGCATTTTTTGTAAGGGAACATAATAAATTAAAATTAAATGTTTTAGTTTTAAACATTTACCAAAAATCAGAATTGTTCAATTTTAAGGAAATTTCCACCACTTTATTCATAAACTAGAAGCGGCTATCCGACATTGCTTGGGTAGAGTGCGTATTTAAAAAAAAAATAGTCTCACAGATCCTCTGACTATTTCCAGTGCTGTCATTTACAGCTAAGTGATAGCGGTAAATGGTAGGCCAACTCTGGTATGTCCAGGTGTCCATTGTAGAACGAGTTATGTTCTACTATGGACACCTGGACAAAAACTTACATTGATCAGCGGATACTGAATGCCGTGAGGAGGACCTGCCAGTAGCGATGGCCGATAGGAACGAGTAGCACGTGCGTGCGAGCATGCGTGCGTGTGTGAGTGAGCGAGCGAGCGAGAGAGAGAGAGAGAGACACAGAGAGACAGAGACAGAGAGAGACAGAGAGAGACAGAGACAGAGACATGAAATTCCATGTTGTCAGCATGTCTTGATGATGATGATGATGATGATGATACACATATGACTGTGGACAGTGTGCGGATGCCAGGGTGTCAAGACTCCTACCCGAATCTATAATACGGTTGAGGTGGGTGCGAAAGTAGTTCGTGCCGATATACGTTGTGGCCTTGTGCCTGACAAAACAAGGGCATTGTTATGACATCTATATTTGTAGACACACACAAACCTATATATATTTCCCAAACCCTCCGCACGAGCAGGATGTGACACAAGGTCAATTTCTTAAGCGGAGTTCAACAGGTTTGAATTCAGAGTTTTCCTTCTCTTAGACCGGTTGTCTAACCAAGATTAAAGAGCCCAGTATGCTCTACTATTTATCCACAGCTGGAGGGAGATTGGGATTCATACCTTTCCCAAAGGTATTAGCGCTAAGTGAAATGCAATTACCACATCCAGGATTTGAACTCGGGGCGACGAGTTCATTTCCCAAACCTATATGAACACGTGTAGGTATTGACCCAAACCGAGCGACATGGGTTGGACGTGAGACTAAGTCGCAATCATGAGACAACCAGTGAGGAACAAACTTGCTATTCAGTTGTTCGTATATGCCCGACACGATCACCACGGCTAGGATGTGACACAAATATATATTTTGTTAAAAATAAAATTAATTTTATTTTTAACACAGAACACGCATTATTTAAAAAAAATATTCTAGCATTGAATAATAGCGTTTGTTTGTACCCTGTCTTCTAACGGTTATTTTTTCCCGTCTTCCTCTCATATGTTGCTCTTGATGAAGACCGATCTATTGAAGTGGTCGAAACAGATTTCTGTCAGCAATTATATAACATCATTTGTTTTTTTTTTTAAATGTTAAATTTCTTCTCTCTCTCTCTCTCTCTCCTCTCTCTCTCTCTCTCTCTCTCTCTCTCTTACAGCTACGTGAGTGGCTGAACAGACCGATCCTCGAATGACAGTCTCTGGTGCAGTGGCTGCAAACAAAAGGTGATGCTTTCTGTAGGTGTTGGGGGTGCTGCTGTTTCTCCTTTCTTTTAGCTCTTTTTTCTGTGGCAGCTTTTTTCCTCTCTTTTTCACTTCTTTTTGTTCCTTGTTTGACCAGGAGGCGCCAGGTTGCACGGTCTTCTGCACAAGCCTCCCACGTGTCTATGTCGATGCGGCATGTCTTCAGGTCTCTCTTGCAGCATAGGCGTCGTTCGTATAACGGCTACTTTTTCAGCAGCTATGCCTAGATAGTAGGATAGACTGTGTTCTTTAGCCTTTAGCAAGTCAACCAGTCTAGGAGAAGGAAAATTTTGAATTCAAAACAGCTATTCTCTGTTTACTAATTGATCTTGTGCCACACCCTGTTCATAATATTTATCAACACCTCTTTACGAGTAAGATGCAGCAGAAGGTCAATTTTTTAAGCTGAGATTAACTGGTGTGAATTTAGAGTTTTCTTTTCCCGAGACCGGTTGCCATATCAAGGTTAAAGAGTCCAGTCTGCTCTATTAGTTGTCTACGGCCTAGGGAGAATAGTTGACTTCATACATTTCCCAAGGGTATTAGCGCTATGTGAAATGTAAACATCCTCCCCAGGATTTGAACTACGGTCGCCGTGTCTATTTCTTAGGACGATGACCATTACACGACAAGCGCCTCCACTTTTAGATAAAGATGGACACATAAATACATTTACACAATTATATAAACATATATACACGCATGCATACCTATCTATATATTTTGGCTGTCAACTCACACTGGAGTAAAAACATTTTCTGGTCCTGCTGGCTGAGCTGTTCATGACATGCAACACTCCACCTTTGTCCTTATTTAGGTTTGTTACATAATCTGTGCATAGATTATTGTCAACCCCCTGTATTTCTGAAGGGATGGCCCCTTTTCATATCACGGGCGGGACTTTCCATGGAATATTACAGAAAGCCCGCGAAATACGTGAAGTCACGTGGGACCTGGTTGGCTCTCAGTTTCAGCTTGGACGTCAGGCAGAGAAGATATTTCTGCCTTAGCTGGGCTCACTGCACACGCGCGTTGTGTTAGTCAGAGAAATATGTTTAGTTAAGGAAATAAAGGTTTAAATAAATAATATGGTTTTGTGGTTGATGAATGTCTTGGCAACAAGACTGACCTAGAAGATCAGACACGAAGTCACCAAGACTAGGTCCAGACGCTGGAAGAAGAACGTAAGATACCAAAGATGAGCAGAAGAATAATAGAAGTTAAGAAAGGGTATACAACAGGTTAGACGGGTGGTCGAATCGACTGGTTACATCAAGTCCTCGCACCTATATGATTGTTCCATCTTTATTGCCCTTATAGCAAACCTCCAACCCTTTTTACCATATATGTGCTAGAAGGTTGCATAAAATAACGTAACATGGGTTGACATGCCGTAAAATCCAACCAACCATTTTCTGGTTGCTTGCTTTTTGTTGTTTTTTCTTTTTTTTCATTTTTTTTTTCATTTGCAAGGACCCGAGAGGCTGCGGAAACAAAGATGACATTTCAGTCCAATGAGACTTCTAAAGAATCTTTTACACATACCTGAGGTCTGGTAACACTTGGTACTGTGTCCTCTATTTTCTCGGATGACTCATTGAACCAGCTCTGGAGCAACACACTCTTCCACATAAACTATATTAAATGTGGCTGAGGCTATGTATCGTAGGTATGGCGTTAAACTGCATCTTGTGGTGAAGCTCTTTCTGGAACTCTTGGAAATGTGGAGTCCTCCTTTATCGGCATTACTCCCAGATCCACCCTGACCCGGAGTGGTAGTACCAGTTAGGGTCCCATCTATAGGTTAAATAGACCAAAAGTGAGTATTGAATAATGTGTTTTAAAAAATGGAGCTTGAAATAAAAGATTGGATGCCAAACAAGGATAAATAAAATAAAATGTTTTCGGCATAAAATAACCTAACAAGGGTTGACATGCCGTAAAATCCAAACACCATTGCTGCTTGCTTGCCTTTTGTTGTTTTGTTTGTTTCTTTTTTTTTTTTTTCTTTTTTTTTCATTTGCAAGCAGCCGAGGGCCTGCGTAAACAAAGATGACACTTCAGTCCAATGAGACTTCTGAAGAATCTTTTACACATACCTGAGGTCTGGTAGCACTTGGTACTGGATCCTCTATTTTCTCAGATGACTCATTAAACCAGCCCTGGAGCAACACACTCTTCCACATAAGCTACATGTGAGAATTCCTTTGTTTTAGATGCTGATGGATACGAATTCATCCTTTCTCATTGCCCGTTTCATTTGTTTATGTTTAACCCGGTTAAACTTAACTTTTTTCACTGGCCGGTGGATGGTGCCTCTCCAGCCAGGTCTTTTAGAAACTAGGTTCTCTCAATCGTCCAATAGTATTCCTCAGAGTGTCCAGGAAGCAGTTTTTAAACCGATGTATATATACATGCATACGAACATCACTCTCGACTTACATAGATACATACATACATACATACTGGATTAGATAGACTAATGAGTGAGTACGTTATATATACTAGCAAATATATGCACCCTCCGGGTGCAAGTATTTAAGTTTTAATGTAATAAAATAGTGTATTAAATTAGAAAGGCTAATGAAACTAAATAAGAATACAGATAAAAAGATTTGAAACAGAGGTGGGTATAATAAAAGATTTGAAACAGAGGGTGTATAATAAAAAATGGAACAACTAAAACTTACTCTTCCATCACTCTCGTCTTTCATTGATATTTTTTCTAATTTAAGTATTTAGTTATAAGAGGAAGTAAAGAATAAAATGACAGTTATTTTATCTTGTTAATGGATTTCATTTAAGATTCATTGAAGAGATTTTTGCTTATATTCATTAAAATAAAACCAAACAGTTAGAAATCAATAATACTAAGCACATATCTATTAAATTCGATTTTTTAATATTAATATGCAAATTAGCCTTCCCGTTCACATTGTAAAGCGCTATTTTGTTGTATATATAAATATAATTGCAAGTTGTTAGTATGTAGACATAGTTAACAGTATTAATAATGTAAGACAATTTTATTAATAATTGAGGTTTAGATAAAAATAAAATCATTGAGAATGTGATGTCAATAACTAAGAGAATTGTGACTTGAGTAGGAATATAGTTTCGGTTACAGACAGAAAAACACACTATCTCCATTATAATAATATATATATATATATATATATATATATATATATATATACGGATTCCCATGACTTTCTCACGTCAACCGTCCCTATCAGTCAGTGCCCCCAGCAGGTCTTTTGCGTGACATCCAAAATCCGCATAGGGCTGATTAATGTAGATTTTTGCTGGTTAGCCTACACTGGTGTGTCCATATGTAGGTGTCCATAGAAGAACGTCCCTTATGAGCTCGTCTTTGCTTCTCCACTGTGTCATGTTTAACTCACCTGGATGGTTTCTGCAATACGAGGCAGATGGTCGTACAGCTATTTTCTTGTCAGATTACATTAGAAGCTTATATATATATATAAATATATATATATATATATATATGTGTGTGTGTGTGTGTGTGTGTGTGTGTATAAATAACTTAAAAACAACGTGCGAAAGCATAGTTTTTGCACCTGTTTTACCCTATAAAGTAAAATTGAAGCATCCAATTCCTTCAATTTATTTGCGATAAATAATCGCTGATACACCTTTATATATATATATATATATATATAATATATATATATATATTATATATATATATATGAAAAATTTATAATTTTAAAAATAACGTGTGAACGCATAGGTTTTGCACCTGTTTTACCCCATAAAGTAAATTGAAGCCTACTCTTTTGTTCCTTTGTTCATTTGGAGTAAATAATCGCTAGTATACTTTAATATATATATATATATATATATATATATATATATATATATATATATATATATATACGGACGCTTATATAAAAATGAGTAAACAAAATCTCTAAATTCATAGTCACTTTTAAGCCTGACACTTTTTAACGAATATAATTCGTTTATTTTTTATAAAAAATTTTGAAAGTCTAATAGAGCGTATTAAAATAAAATAGAAGGGAAGACAGAGACGGAGATAGAAAGTCAGAGATAGATAGATAGAGAGAGAGGGGGGTAGAAAAAGAGAAGAAAAGAGAAAGAAAAAGGGGGGGGAATTGCCACTTTTCGTCATTATAGTTAATAAGTACTTTTTTTTTTAAATTATGAATAATTGGTCGAATTTTAATGCATATCAAAAATCAAATTATCTTTTGACAGGAAGATCGCTGGATTACCATAACTAATATCGTCATATTTCTTTTGCAGAGAGATTACATGGCGCTGACGGTCTCTTTATACGGTTATACGGTTATACAGCAAGCAAGTAGTAATCCTTTTCTTGGCTAATAGAGAGAAAGGTGGATGGTATCATCATCATCATCATGTCGCGCAATCAGCACGGATATCCATATCAATCTCTCGCCAACCCTCCCTATCATTCATTGACCCAGGAAGGTCTTCCACACAGCATCCTGCATTCTCGCACAGTGTTGTATACCCTTCTTTACTTACTTACTTCTATTCTTCTTCTGACATCTTTTCTATGTTACGTCTTCTGACATCTCTTCTAGCGTCTGGACTTCTCTTGGGGACTTCGTGTCTGGTCTTCCATTGGGGATTTCTCTTTATCAGAAGCCCTGTGTCATTGGTAGTTTTTAGATAATAATACAAGACTTCGATTTACTTAGATCATATTTTATTCGGAAATCCCCACCAGACTACCTGCGCAGATCGAGTCGGCCGCGTGCATACCACGACTTACCACACTCGTGTTCTTGGCCGATCTGACTAACATATCGCGCGTATGCAGTGAGTTCCAGTTAAGGCATCCAACTGAAACTGAGGACCCAACCAAGTCCCACGTGACTCTAACGTATTTCGCGGGCTTTCTGTACTATTCCATGGAAAGTCCCGCCCGTGATATGAAAATACAGGGGATTGACAATAATCTTATGCAACCGCATAGATTATGTAACAACAGTTGGTCAATGTAGGTCCTTGGTGGGCGGCCCACACTAGCATGCCCATGTGTTGGTTTCCACTGGAGAACATCGCTTATGAGCTCGTCCTTGCTTCTCCAGCAGTGTCTAGCATCCCTTGTCCGTCTCACTCGGAAGGTTTGTGAGATGGGGGGGTGGCGGTGGCCATACAGCTGTTTCCTTGTGGGGTGTTGTTTCCGTGATTTGTTCAAGACAGCACGCAATATTCTCGTGCAGCTCCCATTTAGCTTATTCTCAAGGAGCCTTGTTAGGGTCCTTGTTAGGGTCCAAGTGGTGCAGCCGTACAGCAGCACTGATACAACCACAGCCTGGAAGAATTGTCACTTTAACTTGTCAGTGACATCGGATTTCCATATGACTGATACCCCTTTAAATATCGGTTATATATTTATTTACCAACCCCTCCGCACGAGTAGGATGTGACACAAGGTCAATTTCTTAAGCGGGGTTCAACAGGTTTGAATTCGGAGTTTTCCTTCTCCTAGACCGGTTGCATAACAAACGTTAAAGAGCCCAGTCTGCCCTACAATTTATCCATAGCTGGAGGGAGAGAAGGATTCATACCTTTCCCAAGGGTATTAGCGCTAAGTGAAATGCAATTACCAAGTCCAGAATTTGAACTCGAGGCGACGAGTCCATTTCCCACGAATTTAATCATTACACCACGCGCTTCCAAAATATCGGGTATATAAATGCCAAGAGAGAGAGAGAGAAGACAAAATGGGTTCTTACTTTTCTGCTTGTTCCTACTTCGTCGTCCGCCATTTTCCTTTGCTGATTTCTTCTTTTGGTGAGCTGATTTCTTTCGTGATTCTAACCACGCGGTGAGAGGTTGGTATCTTAGCGTGAGAGTCCTCTGCGTTCGCTACTTCTGACTACTGCCGACAATCTGCTTAACTAACTTAATTTCTGTTCCTTTTACACGCCTTTCCATGGATGGGTTCCAGGAGAGGTCAAGTAAAGGTCGCTACCCACCAATCATGAATATAACGGCTGACAGTAATTTTCCATTCAGCCCTCCGATTTTCAATCTTCAACGAAATTCAATTTAAAATTCTAGCTACACTTACATACATAATTCACAGGCTACCCATGAATTATGTAACATTGGATTCCTGTGTTTCTCAGCAGCATTAGTTTTTTGATTGATTGGTTGATTCTAGCGGCACATCTACCCTTCCAGGGTTATTTTATGTCAGGCGGGAAAGTTATTATGTCTTTTTCAAATGATTTTTTTTTTTTTTGACAGTAAGTTGCCTGCAGTTGTTTGTTGATAAATGGATTGGGAATCATAAAGTTCAAGTTTCTCTGAATGTTTGAGATGAGGCTTGAAGATAAGTATTATCTGCGTTATTCGTATTGTCCCCATCTTCATTGTTATTTGTACAACGTTTCGGCCGATATACCCTCCGCTCTTCTTCAGGTATTTCTTGTCGGACTCGGGATCTTCTTTTTAAACTCGGGAACTTTCTTGTCGTATTCGGGAGCCATCTTTGAACCTAATTTATTTATTTATTCCACGGGGGTATCCTGTTCTCATTCCGCTAACTTAGGAGTTGTGTTAATTAATTATTTTTCTAACTGCTTTCATTCAGGATTGAACTCCAGAGATAACTGTCACTTAGAAATGTCTTAACCTAACTGCCTTATCCACTCGACCGTGTGTCCAATTGGACAATTGAGTGTGAATTTTGGGAACTTATAAACCTAATGTCTTTGGCTAGAATATTTTTAGAAAAAAAAACAAAAAAAACAATATGAGTCTAGGTAAAAAATCATACATAAGTAAAATAGGTAGATATTCTTAGTAGATATTTTTAGTAGTTAGAGCCGTTGAACATTGCGTCAACCTCCTAACCCTTTTCAAGGCGCATGAATTGATAGATTTTGTTGGGGTGTATAAGCGGGCCCAAGCATGTGAGCAAGATGATCTACGTACACGTGAGCCAATTTACCGTGGTGCGCGTCACGTGCAAGGCCGCCAACTTGAACCTGTGAGATACTCATGCGATTTGCAGGCGTCTAATATAGCATTCGCGAAAAAAAAAAGTTTTTCTTTTCTTTTCGTGGGGTCGCTGAAAAGTTCTCGGCAGCACCAACAAGAGAATAACCTTTTTTTTTTTCTTTTTATATTTGTATTTTGTTTTCTTTCCTTTCATTTTCATCGTAGAGGATTTACCTAAAGAAACTTGATGTGCTGAGTGTATTGAACTGAGGAATGATTATGTGGGAAATAGAATGTATGATTCTTGGTCTTGGTCAGGTCAAGAACTTTTCAGCACCTCCTCATTGCGACCTTCACATTCATGTTCCACAGTTTTCACAGTTCTCTGGCCAGGTCCAAGTATTTGTTTATCTTTTCGCTTTCTTTGATTTTCACTCGGGTGTCGGTCGAGACGGCAAAATCCACGATATATTATTATTATTATTATTATTATTATTATTCGAAGGTCAATCGATAGATAAGGGGAATATTTTTTTTTCAAATTTTCGTACGACCTTCACCTTCATGTTCCACAGTTTTCACAGTTCTCTGGCCAGGTCCAAGTATTTGTCTATTTTTTCGCTTTCTTTGATTTTCACTCGGAGGTCGGTCGAGACGGCAAAATCTACGAGATGGCCAGTTCTCTTTATTATTATTATTATTATTATTATTATTATTATTATTATTATTATTATTATTATTCGAAGGTCAATCAATAGATAAGGGGAATATTTTTCTTTGCAAATTTTCCCCCATGAATGTAAACTCTACATTGTTTAAAATTGATTTATAGCAAACATTATTTTATTCGCGGCAAAAATATTTCTTTTGGGATTGATCAAAATGGCGGCAAATCAAACAAAGTGTTCCAATCTTGGGATGCTTATCAAATATTTGGTGGTTGAGAAGTCTAAACCAAAAGTAATTTATAGAAAATGTATGATGTGTACGGAGAAGCATGTTTTAGTGAAAAATGTTTACAAATTGTTTGCTACTACTAGTCTGATTCTAAAATAAGTCCATGAGGAGAATACACACTGTTTCTCCGATAAAGAATAAGGTTTCGGGCGCAGTGATTACTAAAGAAGGTCATGCTGACTGCCTTATGGGATATGAAAGGAGTCATCACTATTGATTTCCTTGAAAAGGGTGCAACTGTAAACTGAGCTTTCTATTGCTAACGTATTAGGAAAATTTTACCTTATATATTGAATAGAATTAAAAAGAATTATTAAAATAATATGAAATAATCCTATTCCAAGTATATGGCCGTACGAAAGCACATTTTTTATAAATATATGTAAGGTATCAACAATTCAATTTATTTACGATCAAATTTGTGTTTAAATCGAAAAGTAGTAACATAATGAGCATCAGTAAAAAAGCAAAATAATATTACATATGTAATTAATTTTTCATACATATTAAACATTAAATTCTGCCAAAACATTGAGGCACTCGGGCGCTTGGTGTGAAGTAAATTACGTACAAAACAAATATGTTATTAAGATTTTAAAACATTTATAACAGTTTCTTCTTAGAAATCAATGACAAAATCATTAATACTGTAATTAGTTTCACATTTATATGACCTTACCGATATTTTGCACCACAAAAATAGGGGGCGGGGTAAGTTAAGGGACTTGAAAAAAATCAGAAAGATTTGAAATAGAATAAATGATGCATTTTAAATTCATTCATTGATAATTCAACACTGAAAATTTCATTAAAATCAGATAATTCCATGACTTTGTAATTAAATGTCCTTTCAATCATTTTACGTGAAATAGGCTTTTCTTAAAATAAAGGAATGTCATAATACCCGAATTCTTAACTTTACTTATCGTTAAATATTTAATAAACGAATAATTTTCATTCGAATAAATACAATATTTTCCTCCTTCAAATAAAGACATGTTCGTTGGTTGGTTGAATTTTACAGAATGTCAACCTTTCGGTTAATTTAAGTCATGTTTGTTTTATTCATTATTACTGGGTATTCAAATTATTTCTAATTCACTTTTTAAACATATTTTTAAAACTCCTTTTTTATTTATTCAACCCATATATGGGAATCTGACGGGTAGTACTTGGTTGACCTACCAAGTACTACTACTCCAGGTCAAAGTGGGCCTGTGAATAATGACAATGAAGGGGTCCTCCGCACTTCCGAGGACTCCAGAATTGGAACCTCACCCATGACACTGACCCTCAACCACAGCCTTTTAGCAATTTATATGATAAAAAGTGGAGGGTGGTTTTACTAGAGCAATACGGTAGGGACAATCATATAGGTGCTAGGGCTTGGCATGACTAACCGATTTACTGAAGGACCTCTCTGACTGCCCGTCTAGCCCAAGTAACGGTCAAAATGGAGTGTTACATGCCATGGACTGCTCCGCCACTAGGATTCTGTCCCAAAACATCACGGGTCACCACCCACGAACAAAAAGGTCGTTTTACTCAGCAAAATAAATGAGGACATATATTTAATACTTAGCTCTTTTTAATTGCTACTTTTTAGGGGTAAAAAAATTAAATTGATATATCAATTTAATGCAACAAGCAATTAAAAACTGAATTCAAGTTTTGGTCATATGTAATGTACAAAACAGTTTTTAGAAAAACAGAATTATGTTTCAAAACCCTCAATAGTTAAGGATTACATTTCTTTTTATTCTATAAATTATTTTCCTCTTATTCTCTTTCTTACCCACTCACTCCCCGGTAGAAATGTTTTGACTTGGTGGGGGTCCGGTGGCTTCGGCCCTGGATCTTACAAGCCAATAGCTGTTGATCCCAAGGGGCGATCCCCCCAGGCAACAGCCGCCCCCTTGATTTAAAAGGGCAAGGCTGGGTTTATTGCCCTGTGCCTCAGCCCCGCCTTGATGGGGAATGCCTACGGGATTAATGCATTTTTGCACTCACCACCAATGAGCTTCGGTTCGTGGGTTGTCCCACATTAATAGGGATTTGTGGCTAGCCCGTACACGTGGGGTACGTGGTAAATATCATGTTCCGAGACAAAATTTGGATCATTATAATCAGGATATAAGAACAACTTTTTCCTTCTTTTTCTTTTCTTTTTTTTTTCATTCTTTTTCGTCTTTTTCTTCCTTTTTTCTTTTTTTCTTTTTTTCGCTTTTTTTTTTTTTCTTTTTTCGCTTTTTCGCTTTTCATTCTTCCGGCTTTATTTCTTTTTCTCATTTTTTCATTCTTTCTTCTATTTCTTTATTTCTTTGTCTCTTTTCCTTTTTCTATTTTTCTCTTTTTATTCAATATTTTTGCTTTTCATTTTTTTCTATTTTTCCTTTCCCCCACCTTTTTCGTTTTTCTTGTATCCCGTTTTTTCTTTTCTCTTTTCATCTTCTTCTTTCTTTTTTCTTTTCTTCATTTTTCTTTGTTTTTCTTTTTTTCTCTTCTTCTTCTTCTTCTTCTTCTTCTTCTTCTTCTTCTTCTTCTTCTTCTGTTGATTCCGTAATTTATTAAGACGAAACAAGAAATCAGCAAATAAGAAAATATTTTTAAAAAATATGTGCGTAATTTTATTATGTTAACACCAAACCTAAAAATTAAAAAGCTTTCCTAGAATTTTAACGCTGTTTGAAAATTATGGCGGTGACGATTTTCTTTTCTACACACACACACATACACACACACACACACACACACACACATACACACACACACACAAGTCACACTTGTTTGAATCTAACAAATTGGGCCTTCGAAGTGTAAAGAAAAAAAAACTATTTCATTACATTTCATTTGTTTGTTTTTTCTTTTAATTACTGAGACGAAATGTTGATAATTATCACTATCCCTCAACAACTAGAGATTTTGATTCTCACTAGGTGCCCTGTACTTTTGGTTTCGAGATAAAGTAATAAAAAAGTTTAGTAAATGATAACTCTGTTAACGACTGTTTTATTTTCATTTTGTTTATTTTACGTTTAAGCCGTACGCATACATTTGCAAACAAATACACTGGCACCTACACGCACATACAAGGTGTGTCAAAATAGTATCGAGATTTTTTGTACTTTTTGACACACCTTGTATTTTGAAGAAATTAACGTTCCATTCATTGTTCATTTCTATCTTGGTAAATACAGCTTCAAACTCAGCACTTTTATGACACACCTTGTATTCTGAAAAAAAAATTAACGTTCCATACATTGTCCATTTCTATCTTGGTAAATAAAGCTTCAAACTCGGCACCTTTATGACACACCTTGTATATACATACACGCTATGCCTATATGCATAGGTACTCATACAGATACGCTCGCAACTGCATGCATTTAGACACATATAGACTATGAGTATATGCATATATATTCATACAGATAAGATCGTACCTAAATGCACCTAGAATCAGGACAATCCTATACGGCTTGACGTGATCCGCCGATTGATTATGAAGGGTCCTCTCTAACTGCCCGCCTAGCTTAAGTAAGGACCATAATTGAGTGGTGCATGTCTTGGATTGCTCAGCCACCACTATCTTGTCTTTAAGCATTACGCAGTCGGCGTATTCCAGCCAGTTCAAAGCTCGCCTTGTACCCACGGGTAGTAGGGGTGGAAGGTCTTTAAGAAATAGAACATTTGTATTTATTTCATAGAGTAAGTGCTTGGGTGGGGGTCTGTATTGGAAGTTCAAAACTCAACTCACGTCGACAGGAGTGGAGTAGGTTGGGGTCGGAGGGGTCTGTATACGATATTTTGTAAATTTTCTTTTCAATTATTGAATTATATCGCTTAATGAGAAAAATCAAATACCAAATTGTGTGTGTTTCTTAGTTATAAGCATATCATGGTGTACGCAAGATTTCAAATCTGAGTGACATTTCTTTTCGGAGTTATAAGTCGACACGTACATAGCAAACTTTCTTTTAAATATATACTAGCAAAAGTACCCGGTCCATGACCGAACTAAAAAAAATTTGGAACGCCTGAGAATGAATGAGAAGAGAGAAAATAAAAGGAAAATGATTTATCAAATTTTAAAAAATCACCGAGAATTTGTATTAGTAGATTGTTTGTTTATTTTATGATTTTTTTTTTATTAAGATGTTATTATTTTAAATGCATTCTTTTATTAAAGATTTGACGATAAACAAAGCTAAGTATTAGTATATTATAATATTCGTTGATTTTAAGAATAGTCTCTTTTTGTTGTTTACATTTTTGTTTTTAAGCTTCCTTGCCTGTTGATTTCCATGGTAGAAATGTATTTGTTTAATTCCTTTTGTACCGTATTAAAATGTAACAATAAAATGCTAAGAATCAAATACTTACAATTGTCCGTATTACAATTTCTTTTTTTTTCTTTTGTTTTGGTTTATAATAGTGTTTTTTTCTAAAACTCTTTTGTACATACGACGAATTGGAGAAGTTTATCAGTTTAATTTATTTCCTTTTTCCACCTTTAAAAGTAACAAAGAAGCTAAAAAATAAACCTTACATTTTTTGTAGGTGGAATATAAAGATTAGAGTTATACTGATTAATGGATATATTTTATTCTAAAATGAAAGAATAAATAATAAAAAAAAGTTGAGTTATTATTAATCGTTAAATGTTTTCGTGTATTATTGTTATTGAAGTAAAGAACAATTTTTTTATTCGTAAAAAAAAAAATAATCCAATCGATGAAACCACATACAAATTTAAAAAGATTATTTTATTTTATTTCTAACCAAATAAATATTTCTAAGATTGGACCGGGATTACGCGAAAAATTCCGAGCTGAAACGATTAGAGCACAAATTTGTCTATTTCAAATTATCAGTAGGCAGCGCCGTGCGGTCATTTTGTATCATTGCTGAAATAGGCAGCAGCCAGAGATTTTTTAAATTTTAGCAGCAGCCATGCTACAATTTACGCATATCCTTTGATTTTTGTTTAATTAATTATTTATAACTCTTAGTCAATAGAAACCAACTTTGGTGTGTTTCTTAGTTATAGGGATATTAAGGTATATGCAAGATTTTGAATCTGAGTGATATCCCTTTTCTGAGTTATACGTCGACACGTACATACCAAACATTTATATATATATATATAATATATATATATATATATATATATATATATATATATATATATATATATATTCGGTTGAGACGAAGTCTGATAAACAAGAAAAAAGGGTTACGTTGCATCTTTTCTTTTTCTTTTCTTTTTTCTTTTCTTTTTTTTTTGACACGCCACAGAATTCAAATTTGTTGTTGTTGCTGTAGTCATAAAAAATGTTTTCTTATGTGAGCGAGTAAGAAGACTTAATTCTGATTAATGATTTTTTTCTATTGAGATTCCTTGTATTCGTAAAATCTATCTAGACTCATTTTGTGTTTCTGGTCGAACTAAATTATTATAGTATAATGACAGTTTAAGTTTTTCTTTCTTTGAAACTTTTGGTTAAATACAAAAACATAAGAAATGTATATATATATACATATATTAGTAAGTGTAAAGACAACACCCTCTACACACATTCATAATATGTATATATATATATATATATATATATATATATATATGTGTGTGTGTGTGTGTGTGTGTGTGTGTGTGTGTGTGTGTGTATTCAGTTCAAATACAAATTAGATAAATGAAAATAGTATCATAATTTGTTTTAAAATTTAAACTGGCAATTGGACAGTATATATATATATATATATATATATATATATATATAATATATATATATGAGGAAAAGGGGGTTGGAATGAATCCGACTGAATGAGGTAAAATAAGGAATGAAAGAACAAAACTCAGACAAAAATGTGTAGTATATTTCGCTGGAACGTTAAAGGTTGAGGAAGCGGAACTTAACGTTCCAGCGAAATATACTACACATATTTGTCTGAGTTTTGTTCTTTCATTCCTTATTTTACCTCATATATATATATATATATATATATATATATATACTGTCCAGTTGCCGGTTTAAAGTTTAAAACAAATTATGAAAATACATTTATTTCATTTCTATATGAACTGAATACACACACACACACACACACATATATATATATATATATATATATATATATATATATATATATTCATTTCTTATGTGTTTGTATTTAACCAAATGCTTATCCACGGAACCACCTCATCCAGGATTTCGCCGATTCAATTTCCCATGACTATAACTGTTTCGCAAACGCATCCACATTTCTTACGGAACACATCTCAATAATTGTCTTCCTTTATGTGCCGCGGTGAGGTACTGCGCTCATGGTGGGATGCCCAGCACAAAGCATGTCTCACGTCTTTCTGTCTCCTGACCGAAGATAAGAACATGTCTGAGGTACACATACACAGACGCCGTAACCTGACCCCCAGGGATATGTGCGCGAGCGCATAATAAAAAATGCATTGTGAATTGTATGTGTGCATTTTATGTCACTGTGGGAATATATTCGTTGATTTTCAGATTATTTGCATTTTTTTTTTTTTTTTTTGGTGGGGGTTCAATGTTGAGGATTTTTTGTGGCCCATAAAAAGACTTATCTATTTCATTTATAAAGTTTTCTCTCCAATTAATTTATGGTTTTATTAGTTTGTTTAATGTCATATCAACCTTCGTAGGTTATTCGATGCCGAAGCCATCCTTGTAGAAGAACAGTAGTGGAACTATTTAACCTGTTGTTAGTATGGTGAAGGTGACATACCTTTCCCAAGGGTATTAGTCCGAAAGTGAACGAAATAGCGCGACTGAAGTTCGAACTCGTTTACTACGATGTCGCAATCCCCTATGTTAACCACAACGCCATGGGGATTTCCCCAATTAGTTTATCCAACTTTTCTGTTTGTTTTTGGCTACAGTTATTATAA
>CM042147.1:36356675-36399175 GCA_023376005.1 Doryteuthis pealeii | reverse complement strand
TCGCGCACACATTGTAATAAAAAAGATACACACACTCGACAACAAACAAAACATAAGTTATGACGCCAGCCGGAAGTTTACTCCATGGTAGCCTAAAAAGAAGTGACCAATTAAACACGTTTTTGCGCATAGGCTCCAAATTGAAGTTCCGGTTGGAAAACAAGAACGCCCAAAAAATAAAAGAAAATAATTTTGTAAATTAACTCACATTTTCATCCAATCAAAAGCTCCCCACCCCCCAAAAAAGGCTTCTGTGAGCCGATTTCGGATCACACAGGCCTATATAAAATCGGCTTTGAAAAGCCGACAATTCAGAGAGATCCAGGCGCTAGAGTCGCACACGCATCAACGGGACCAATCTCGCAAACGAACATACATCACAGGCGGCCGATTTACACCCTCACCTACCTCTACCCAAATCCGACATCACAGGCAGTCAACAAACGAACAATTCCACATCGTGGGCAACCGCTAACACTAAAAAAAAAACACAATACTTGCCCGCCTAATCAACACCTAACCACTACCACTGGTTCATCTGCCCATTTCTCCACCTCCACTACAACTGACTCGGCCATCCTGACATTTTTACTGACTTTATTAGTGATTTTACTACTATCACCAAAATCAGACTTTCTCACTTAAATTCAATTTCAGCTTTTCGCCGTTCTCATGTTATTTTTTAATACAATTTTGAAACTCAAAATCCGTGTCTGTTCTTTTCCTCGTCTCCATACGCTTGCATACTAACCCTGTTTATTACAGCACTATCACGCAGAAGCATATATGAGTAGATACAGAAGCTTAAAAGTTGCCAGACAAGCGTGACGCACAAAAAAGGGTCAAGATGTCCGGAAAGTATGAAAATCATTAGAAATGGACTTTTTTGTCGCATCCTACTTGGGATATGATTTTTGTTGTCCTGTTACAAAGGGGTTTCTAAATTGAGATAACTGAATTTACACCCCGTGAATCTCTACGCTCTTATTCAACCAGCCAATATTCTAGGTTGATTGGTTGTTTTGCTTTACGGCATATCAACCCTTTTCGGGTATTTAATACCGAATCAAGTCATTTGGATAAAACAAAAGTCCCAGGTTGTTTACAGTGCCTGCTGTTGCTTAAGTGGTCGCTCAATCAAGTACTGAACAAGCTGGAGGGGCTAGGTAAATAAATTAAGAATAGTTACTTCAAACCATTTAAATATGTATAGTTTTTATATTAAATATGGATACTTGAAACCATATAACTCTGTTCAAATTGTTTGTGTCAAACTCCGGCATTAGATAAGCCAAAATGGGTTGATGTTCCGTTAAAGAACTAAATCCAGCCTTAAACACAGAGGTAATAAGACAATAAATGATATAACACAATAGACATGCATTGTTTATGGAAGCGCGTGGTGTAATGGTTACAGTCATGGGAAATGAACTCGTCGCCCCGAGTTCACATCCCGGATGTGGTAATTGCATTTCACTTAGCGCTAATATCCTTGGGAAAGGTATAAATCCTACTCTCCTTCCAGCTATGGGTAAATAGTAGGGCAAACCGGGCTCTTTAACCTTGGTTAGGCAACCGGAGAAAGAAAACTCTGAATTCAAACCTGTTGAACTCCGCTTAAGAAATTGACCTTGTGTCACATCCGGCTCGTGCGGAGGGGGTTGGTAAATATATATAACACACTTCTCTTTTTACTTCTACGTAAAGTGAAGCAAGGGAGTGAAAATGACAGTGTGTCATGTGGCTGAAGTAGTTGCATTTTATCTCACTGATGTTAATGCTCGATGGACTGCGATATTGTATTGAGTTCGAACTTCAGTCGTGCCATTACGTTCACTTTCAGACTAATACCCTTTGGAAAGTTTTGAACCCCCTCATTCTTCCAGCTAAGGCTAAATAATACTACTCCTGTTCTTTAAAAAAAAAGGATGATTGCCTTGGCATTAAATAACCCACGAAGGTTGATATGCCATTAAACAAAGATACTGAAATTTACTGATCAGAAACAAAACTAGGATTTTGAATGCTAATTTTTTCAAAGTATGTAGTCTTTTATTTTTTTATTTGGCAAATTGGCGCAACAGAATCTTCCTATTCCCATCCCCCTTGCCTATTTCGGCGTCTGTCGTGCTAAGTAAATATGGAGAAAGAATCGGATAATGAAATTAACAAAACGTTCACTGTTGAGATTTTGGACTATTGGACTGACAAATACAGAAAGAACGGGATGATAAGGATTACAAGATGAGGGGAAGGACATCTTTTCAGTGTAAAGGGGGGATGGGGCGTTTCATCGGTTGACTGTTCATTGTGTAATAAACGAAGTTCTCTTATTAGTCCTGGTTTTGTTTTCTTTTGTTTTGTTTTTGTTTTTTGGGAGGGGGCTTGTTGTTTTTTTGGGGTTTTTTGTTTGTTTGTTTTTTGTTCTTTTTGGATTTTTGTGGTTTTGTTGGGTTTTTTTAAATAAATAAAAACGCACATAAAAATACTTAAAACATCTTTAAAGTCAAAATCTTTCATAGCTGGGCAAGTTGGGTGGTGTATTGCTTTGAAAGCGAGGCTAACAGACAATTATTGATAAGTTTGATTCTCACTGGGTGACTCATACTGTTTACCAACTCAACGCACAGCTTGGATCTGTGCAGACTAAAAACAATCTCCCTGGTCTAGCGCTAGTTAAAAGGGGATAGACTCCCTCGCTGTCGACTGATACATACTATAGGCCACTCTGCCGAATTTACTTTTTATCATTGTTTTTATTTATTTATTTATTGATGGGGGTTGACGTTATTCTACATTGGCAATGTTTTTAATATCTAATATCTTCATTGATTTTCATATTTGATAATTGATTAACTCTTTGCCTACTAAATTTCCCCCACGGCTGTAAAAAAATCTTCTTGGTATTTTTTACTTGTATGATGGGATATTTCAAAGTTCGCTATCTATTCACCTCTGAACTTATTCTATTCAAATAAAGTCCTATTATTATTGTAATCTGAATAAAAAGTAAAGTCGTCGGAGCGGCCTAAAGTCGGTATCGGCCATGCTGCGAGGGAGTCTATCTCCTTTTCACTAGCGCTAGACCAAGGAGATTATTTTAGCTTCTGAGGTGGAGCTCCACACCTACTATCAGCTCCTTACTTTACCGCACAGATCCTTGTGCTACTCATACGCTCAGTTGGCGAGGGCGAGTATCGAACTAGGAACCTTGTGGTTTCTAGCCGAACGCTCTACCGACTTCCACTCAATTATAATGAACTAATCGAGAGCCACTGTGAGCGGTTTCAAGTCGGCCAAAATTTAAATATTTTAAATTTACTTCTTTTTTTCTTTGACTTTTTGTATTTGATTGGTCAGTTTTTGTTTTGTTTTTTTCTCTTTTTTTGGGGGGAGGGGGGTCGTTGTTTTGGTTCTTTTTTTCTGGCTAGAAAATGAGACACTGAAGTTTAAAATGCGGTTGTGAAAAGGTTAAATGTCTATTTCTTTATTTTCTATTTTTATTTTCTATTTTTTGTTTATTTATCTATTTTTATTACTTTTTTACTTTTATTTTTTACATATTTATTTTCTTTTCTTCTTTTTTTTTTTTTTTTTTTTTTTTGACGTCATTCTGGAGAGGCAATGTTTTTAATATCTTACTGTGTTTTTGGGTTGGGCCACATAGGCAGACTCAAAACGAACAGATAGTAAACGTTATTGAAATCCTCACTTCAGTCTGTCAACATTTAATAACAAATGTTAGCAGGAGGTAAAGTCTGCTGCCATGACATTTAAATTTGCCTAGCATTTCTCTTTCGGTGTATACTAGTTTCTTTTGTTTTATTTCTCTCGATTGGACACATGGCCGTGTGGATAAAGGAGTTAGGTTAAGACAGTTATAAGTGACAGTTATCTCCAGACTGCGGGTTCAGTCCTGCTCAGTAACATAGAATAATTATAATTAACACAGCTTAACGACTTTACCCCAACTATGGTTAGCAGAATGGGAACAGGAGACCCCAGTGGGCTGAATATAGTGTTAGGTTCAAAGTTCCGTGATGGCTCGACAAGAAGGTTTCTGAGTTCGAAGAGAAATACCTGAAGAAGGCCGAGGGGGGGGCACATCGGCCGGAACATTGTAGAGATAACAATGAAGCCGAGGACAATAGTCCGAATAATACTTATTTGTTTTAGTTTCTTTTTTGTTGTTTTTTGGGGTTTTTTTTAATTTTATTTTTTATTTTTTTAAGATGAAATATTAAGGAAAAGAGATAGTATTTATTTTATTTTATTTAAATCATTCAATAAAATAAGGAATAATAAAATAAAATAAAAACAATTAGAAGCTTTGATAATGGACCGGGTTAGCTCAGTCGGTAGAGCGTTCGGCTAGAACCCACAAGGTTCCTAGTTTGATACCGGCCCTTGCCAACTCAGCGTATGAGTAGCACAGGGATCTTTGCGGTAAAGTAAGGAGCTGATAGTAGGTGTGGCGCTCCACCTCATACAAGAGCATAACAATAGTGGGTTATTAAACTTCAATTTCCTACAAGAACTTTTGAATCAACATTGTCTTTTCGTTAAGCCTGCATCGTAAATTTACAAAGTCTATTGTCCTCATCTTTTTTATTATCATATACACAACGTTTAGGTCGATGAGGCGTCCGGCCTTCTACGGGTGTTCCTTGTTGAAGTCGCGTTCTTATTGAACTCGGAAAGCTTCATGTTGCAATCGGGAGCCTTCACGGAACTTCGAACCGAACCCTATATTCAATCCACCGGGGTAGACTGTTTTCATTCCATTAACCATGACCGGGTACAAGTTTTAAGCTATATTAAGTATTCTTTTACTATCTCCTGTGACCAGGATTGAACCTGCAACCTACAAATGATTGTCACTTAGAACTGTATTAACTCAACCCTTATATCCCTTGCACAATGTGTCCAAATGGAAATCAAGAATGAATTTTTGGAACTTATAAATCTAATGTTATTTTTACCTAGAAGATTTATATTTATACAATGTATGATTTTTTACCTTTACTCATATTGCGGGATTTAAAACAATCTATATGTATTCTATGAATGATTTTTTACCCTGTCATGGTTATGAGAACAATCAACATCCACATTTGTCACATCTCGTTCGCCGAAGGTAAACGCTGAATAACAATATATATATATATATATATATTATATATATATATATATATATATATGAGGAAGAATGAATAAAGAAAAGAAAGAATACGATGGATAATAAAAGAAGAATTTAATCAATATCGCTTACACATGTGTTTCGGTCAGTTCATCTGTGTGAAAATATTTCGCACACAGAGAAGAATCGACCTTCATCAGATTGAAATTTTTTCATTCAAAATAAAATTTTACTCTGATGAAGGTGCGAAATATTTTCACACAGATGAACTGACCGAAACACATGTGTATGCGATATTGATTAAATTCTTCTTTTATTATCCATTCTATTCTTTCTTTTCATTATTCATTCTTCCTCATATTGGATTCATTTCCAATTTCCATTTTTACACACACACACACACACACACACACACACATATATATATATATATATATATATATATATATATATATATATATGCAAAAATGCAACAGTGGATATGTAGGGGAAACACAAACACCTGAAGATTCAGATTAAACAACCATAAATCTACAATAAAACAAAAATATGAAACTGAGTAGCATTGCACAACACTTTAAAAAAAAAACACTGCACAACCTCGAAAACCTGAAGTGCATTTTAATTGACCACGGTTTTCCATTCACACAAACACGCAAACATACGGCAATTAAATGGCTTACACACTTACGCACACATGTATGCGGTATATATGCTCCTAATTTCCTGGTAGAGCACTGTAGTGGAGACATTAGTTGACCTTTCACCGTTTAGCGTAAAAGCATTTACTCGCCTGTTGTTTACAGACTTGAGTTCTCTGGTGATTGTAAAAACATGCACCCTGTAAGTTTGTATCAATTAATTGTTGCCCCTTACTGACAGTCCCCGATAGCCGTGGGGGTAAGGAGCTTGATAGACGAAAATTCTATCGGGTTTCGCTATCGGCTAGAGGTAGCTCTAAAAATATCGAGCCGCACTGATGAGACGTAAACGTCGAAACACGTGTCTGTTAATGACTGGTATTTCTAAAGTCCTTCAGGACTTTATGCATCATTTGTTGTTGTTTTTTTTTCATGTTTAATTCATATTATTGTCTATAAACGAGATGGTTTCAAATTATGGAAAATTTGCTGAAAACCCGCTCTATTTGTGAGTAACTATATATTAATAAACGTCATCGAAATTGTAATGTTCATTGCTCTCTGGTGGCAATAGATTGTATTTTAAGCTTTCTTCTCTATGTATTTACGCAAACCCTCCACCATGGGCAGGATACCAGACAAGGTCAATCTTTAAGCGGAACAGCTCAGAGTTCCCCCCTCGTAGTGTTGCATATGGCCATGTTCGAGTTGTAGTAGTGGTCGTTTGGTAGTAGTAGTCGTCGTTAGTTCAAAAACAACATACTCAAGTCGTATAGTCACAAAGGGCTGGTTATTTCTTCCTAGGCTCGTGGGTTCTTTTCAGAGAGAGAGAGAGAGAGAGAGATAGAGAGAGTATGTTCGGTACTACTATGCTAAACCCATACGGGGAACCGGAAGGACATTTTCCTGTATGTCCTTCACATTTTCATTATCTTTTTAAAAAGAATAATCTCTCTTCTGTCAGTTCAGAGAGTTTAAAACAGGATTTTCATTAGTAGTTGTATGCTCCCGACATTGGCCGTGTTATAAAGTATCAGGCTAAATTCAAGTATAAACTTTTAAATCCCATATTTCTAACCACTAGATAGCAGTACCTATCGCTCGAGGTGTTTGTAATGAAAATGTTACCAATGGAATTATTCTCAAAAAAAAAATGTAATTCAATTTTCTAAGACGTCATAAAGTTGGCGGAGTGGCCTATTGTCGATATCAACCAGACAGCAAAGGAGTCTATCTCCTTTTCGCTAACGCTAGACCAGAGAGATTGTTTGTGCTGAGAAAAATCGCCACACCTACCATCAGCTCCCTTCTTTACCGCCCAGATCAGATTACCCAAGTTGTGCTACTCATACACTGATTTTGCGGGGACCGGTATCGAACCCGAGAACCGTGTGATTTCCTAGACCGATGCTCTACCGACTGAGCTAAAGCGGCCCCGTAAAACGATTTAAAAAAAGTCTTTATAATATTCTGAAATGAAACGTCACTTATTTTTTCTTATTTTCTCATACCAAATAATTTGGTCCCTAGTGACCCTTAGGGAACTCAGTGGGGTGGGTATAAATGACACCACTGGAATCCTCGTAAAATGCTACCCTAGAAATGTTTTGTTTGATATTGGCACAGGACTTCGTTTTCAGTTGCATCCTCTGGCAAACACACACTGACAGATAAACAGACTGAGACACCACAAATAGAGTATAAGGTTTATAAAGTCAACTTTTGTTCGACGTCTGAGAAATATTCAGGTAATTTAAAAGCCTTAACAGATTTCAATAGAAAGAGAAAGAAAGTAGCCATTTATCTAGGTGCACAATGGCAAAGCTTCTTTGTTGGCGAACTTATTATTTAAGTTACAAAATTATTTACATTATTGTCATATTATATCTATGTTTACCATTATTCCTGATCTTGGACAATACTCTCTTCATTTTCAAAATACACACACACACACACATACAAACACACACACACGCACATGCATACACACACATACATACACACGCACGCACACACACATGCACACACACGCACAACACATACACACACACGCACGCATACACACACACACACACACACACACACACACACATATATATATATATATATATATATATATATATATAATATAATTTAGGATAGCGGGGGCATAAAGTTAACGGCGCTTGGTAACTGAGAGTTTCTCACCAATGCGATTCTCAAACCAAGTGACTGTGTTTGTTTTTGTTCTCCCTTATATACTACAGTGTGGAGTTTTGTAGAGAGGCGTGAGGAGTCTCTTTTTATGATTCTAAAGGAGGGAGAGGAGTCCCGTTTTCTGGTTTTGAAGGGAGAGGAGTCTCGTTTTCTGGTTTTGAAGGGAGAGGAGTCCCGTTTTCTGGTTCTGAAGGGAGAGGAGTCCCGTTTTCTGGTTCTGAAGGGAGAGGAGTCTCGTTTTCTGTTTCACGTGTTTTGATTTGTTTTGTTTTTATTGTTTTTTTGTTTATTTGTATCTTATTATTGTGGCGCCTTGTGGTGTTCTGTTTTCTGTTCACGCTGTTGCTTTTTATTTGTTTCTTTATTTTCATTTTTTGTATATTATTAGTTATTATATTTGTATTTATTTTTATTGTTTTTTTGTTTAATTGTTTGGGACTTTTTTAGTTTTTTTCAACGTATTTATTTATAAGAGAGTTTTATAATTTGCTTGAAGCATTGTGTATATATTGGTTAGGAGGTTGATTTAGAAGGCTATCACAATGCAGGTGTAAAGAGAAAAAAATAATACGGTAACAATGGTGTTGTGTGTTAACCTGTATTTAATTCTTGAATTTTCGAGATAATATCTCTTTTTCTAAAGATCACTGGAACTGAAGCAGTCTAGTTATGACATTTCTTTTTAAAAAGAAATGCCATAACTAGACTGCTTCAGTTCCAGCGATCTTTTGAAAAAGAGATATTATCTCGAAAATTCAAGAATTAAATACAGGTTAACACACAACACCATTGTTACCGTATTATTATTATTTTTCTTTACACCTGCATTGTGATAGCCTTCTAAATCAACCTCCTAACCAGTATTTATTCATGTAATTTTTGTTTAAAGTTTGTTTTTTTTTTTTTCAATTTACTTAATAAAAGATTGTTTGTACGTGGCTCCATACGTTAAGGAATCTTCATGAAAATCCGGTCAGTTGGAAATCCCGGTAAATACATTCTCCAAGAGTTAAACACATCACAAAAGAATTTTCCACATGTTGCCAGTTGTTAGTCATTGCTTACACCACGCATGTCAAACTGAGTAGCCCTCTGAGGTCGCATAGATTACATATGTATGTCATGAGAGTCGCATGGATTACATATGTCTGTCCTTAGAACCACACAGGATAACTAAGTCTTTAGATCCTTCTTCTACATAAACAAAACAAAATGATGATTGCTATCATTATCTTTTATCAACTCAAAGCTAATGAATACCTATCTAAAAAAAACATATTTGTTAAAAAGAAAGGAAAAAAAAAAGACTATTACTGACTGAGTTCTAATAATAGAATGTACAAGTGTCACTGTTACTTTCTGAGTACTTGGAAAATACACAAATAAAAGTATGGAAAGAGTAATTGCAGCAGCTAGAAAAAGCAATTGCAACATATTGACAAGCAGAAAGACATAAAAATATAGAAAACAGAAATGGGAAGAAAAATAACTATATGGGTACTTCAAGCGACAAACTGATGAGATATCACATCAGAAGACATGGACATGGCTAAGAAGAGGAAACATCAAGAGAGAAACTGATCTCTTATAATCGCAGCACGATTCATAAAAACAAATTATATAAAGGCAAAAATACATCGGACGCAACAGGATAGCAAGTGTAGAATGTGCGGAGACAGAGACGAAACGGTTTATCATATAATAAGCGAATGCAGCAAATTAACACAATGAGAGTACAAGACTAGGCATGACTGGGTGTGAAAGGTGATCCACTGGGAATTGTGCAAGAAATTCAATTTTCACCATGCTACTAAATGGTATATGCACAAACCGGAATCTGTCCTGGAGAATGAGAAGCATTACATTATTTGAGATTTTGAGATACAAGCGGACCACCAAATCCCGGCTATGAGACTAGGCCTAGTATTGATTAACAAGAAGAAGAAAATCTGTCACTTCAGGAGTTTTGCCGTCCCGGCGGATCAGATTGTGAAGGTGAAAGAAAACGAAAAGATACACAAATACTCAGACCTGGCTAGAGAGCTGAAACAACTGTGGAATATGAAGGTAAAGGTCGTACCAATTGTAATTGGGGCCCTTGAAACGGTTCCCAAAGACCTGGAAAAAATGTGAGTGAATTGGAAATCAGAGGAAGAATCGAGACCATCCAAACTATAGCACTATTAAGATCGGCTAGAATGTTTAGAAGAGTCCTGGAGATCTGAGGTGACTTGCTGTCACTCAGCTTCCAGTGAACGACCAGCTACGGCAGATATGAAAAATTCGATAATAATAATAATAATAATCCGAAATCATGATAAGATATTATCATAAAGGCCATTTCGAGTTAAGACTGGTCTCACTATCTTATTGGCATCTAGATTTCTTTTTGTAAGCCATGCATTCAAGTTATATTTTTGACACTAAACCTATTCATGTGTCACTTGTATTTTTCTCAATTACTTTAATGCCGAATTTAATGTATAAATGACCTCAATTATCTGGACATGATATTTGCACAAATTCACTTATTACCACTCATCTAAAAAAATTCAGACAAATAAAGGGATGATGTCTTGACGTTTGGTGTTCTTTCCAGACGAGTCAGTGCCAGTTTGAAAAGAAAAATTACAAAACCACAATCGATATATTTTGAATGGAAATTGTTGCGAAACACGGGTTTATGTAAGTGCTGCACCGCGAAAATTTGCTCCATTCGACTTTTCATAAACTGATACCAAGATGTTGTTAAACATCTTGTTCACAAGACTAAATCTAGACGAGTCTTCACCAATTTAAAAATATATTTTAAGCAAGAAAAAGATATGAAAAATTTTTAAGAAATTATTTAAAAAAAAAAAAGAAATAGTTATCAAAAATATATGACTGAAAATAACAATTAAAGAAGTGTTTTAAGAAGTGATTTTTAAAGCAAAATTTGCAGTTTAGCAAAACTAGGAAAAAAATCTGTTTTTTTTTTCCAAGTTACATAAAAGGCTACAAAGGAAAGTATTTATGGTGGAAAAACGTGGTTGTTGTAGCAGCACAATTTTATGTAGAATCCTAATTAGGGGTTGGATTTTTTTGCGTTAAAATCAATGTTGATAAAAAACATTATCGCAGCCTCTAATAGTTTTAAAAGCGATCCACAAAATAATCGCTTATGAAATAAAAAAATAAAAAATGATCAAAAGAAATATGACTGAAAATTAAAAATAAAAATATAGTTACTCCTTTTTAAGCTTAATATTTCTAATCAATTTTCTTTTGTTTTAAGAAGCAATTTTTATAGTAAAATTCGCAATTTAGCGAAAAATAGCAAAAATCGGTAGAACACCCACCTAGGAATCGCAAGGTTTCGGGTTTGATACCCGTCCTCACCAACTCAGTAGAACAGTTTGGAAATCTGATCTATGCAGTAAAGCGAGGAGCTGGTGGTAGGTGTAATGCTCCATCTCTTGTTAAAGCGAAAATGAGATATGCTAATTCTCTGTCCGGCTGATACCGACAATAGAAATAGAATTGAAATTTCAGTTTTAAAGATAACTAATTAGTTGTCAGCCGAAATTAATTAAACAAATCTTACATTAGTAATGAATGGATCGCTAGTTGAATTTTTGTTCAGTTCAACCCTTCGTTTATTTTGTGTCGAAGACATTTTTTTTTCATTCATTCTTGTTGGGTATTCAACACATTTTAAACTTATCTTTTAATCTATCGACAGGAACTGTAGAATACACCGCCTGTACCTGTTCAGAGGGTTAAGACCCCGTAATGGGACCACATGTTGGCCTTGGGTGGCGACCCCTGATGTCTAAGGAAGAGATCCTGTTGACTAAACAATCTACATACAACAGTCCACTTTGGCCCTTACTTGGGCTAGACGGGCTATTGTATAGTAACCCCCCGAACACAAGGCAGTGACTGAGGGTTTTATTGTCCTGTGCATGACGTTGAACTGTATCTAGTGGTAAGCTTCCATTTCTGGATCTCTGGAGAGTGTGGAGTACCCCTTCATTGCCATTATCTGACCCGGCGTGGTAGTACCTGCTAGTGGTCCATCTATTGGTCAAATAGATATGTTTGTAAATCATTTGTATTTGATAGGAATACTTGATATCATTTAACTGTGTCATTTAATTATTTGTATTAAGAATGTAAAACATTGAAGGTGTTTACTAAGAATTATCATTATTACTTGACACCACATAAATATGTGTAAACAAATGATTATTATTAAATAGAAGCATTAAATAGGAATAAGTATAAAAAAAAGTAACTAAAGTCGTCGGGGTGGCCTAAAGTTGGTATCAGCTAGACAGAGAGGGAGTCTATCCCCTTTTCTCTAGAGCTAGACCAAGGAGATTGTTTTTGCGTCCGAGGTGGAGCGCCACACCTACCATCAGCACCTCACTTTATTGCACAGATCCCTGTGCTACTCATACGCTGAGTTGGCGAGGACCGATATCGAACTCGGAACCTTGTGGTTTCTAGTCGGACGCTTAGGAATACTTGATTTTAAATACTGCTAACTGGAAACAAGCAATCAATGTTAGTCTGTGCCATTAAAGGAATTAAACATTTTTATCCGGATTGCTATTCCTACCCAAGAAATAATATAACGTAATTAGTTTAAAATCTTTAGCGTTGAGAACTGTCTATAAACTCAATTAGTAAAGTTTAATCAAATTTATTCAATCATTTTAGTCTGACAAATAATTCATTACGTTTATTTCTTTCGAGCTGGAAATTTCAATTCTGTGTGTTTAGTTACGTCTTTTCATATTTATTAGAGACATTACTCAATTAATTAGAAACATAAATATACGAGAGTGAATCAAAAAGTAATGTCATTTTCTTTATTTCATGTGTAGTTTTTTTTTTTATTAAACTAAGATCTACATTGAGACCCTAACGAGGCTCAGAGCAAAAATCCGACGAGTAAGACCCAACTTGCCAATTGACAATGTCCTCTTTCTGCACGAATTGTCAACCACACACAATCATCAGAACAAGGGAAAAATCGCCTCATTCGAGTGGACAACTTGACCGCATACTCCATACTCATCAGATTTTAGCGCCTTCAGACTAACATCTCTTCGGACCCAGGAAAGAGTGTTTGAGAGGCAAACATTATTCCAGTGATGAGGAAGTGAAAATATGTAGTGAAGTGGCTCAAAAAAACAGTAAACAGAATTTTACGGGACAGGGATACATGCTCTCATTGGATGGTGGAACATTGCAATTGAGAGAAACGGTGACTATGTGTAGAAGTAGGGATGTGATCCACAGAGAACCAGCTTCATTTGATGTATGATACATGTTCCTATCCTGGTAATTATACCTGTCCTAAACTAAAATGGCAATTTTTTTTTACTCACCATCATACAAGCCATATAACATTCTAAAATCTCATTTCTCAGATACAATGGTAACTTGACTTACGAGTGTCAACTAACTAGTTTTCCGAGTTACGAGTTGTCACTTGGTTGATTATTGGCTTTGAGTTGTGAGCTAGAATTTGAGCTAATAGCGAGCTTCAGTTACACTTATGTTAATAAGTTCACCCAAAACATTCAAGTTTCCAATTTATTACACCAAAGAAAAATCAATCATCATCATCATGTCGCCGCTTGCAGCACGGATATCCATGACAAATCTCTTGCCAACCCTCCCTATCACTCATTGCACCTGGGAGGTCCTCTTGCTGAGCATATAGCATCCTCGCATAAGCTGGTCAATGTAGGTCCTTGCTGGGCGCCCCACACTTGCATGTCCATGTGTTGGCTTCCACAGGAGAACGTCGCTTATGAGTTCGTCCTTGCTTCTCCAGCAGTGTTCCTGCAATGCCTTGTCCGTCTCACTCGGATAGTTTTGAGAGAGGGGGGGCAGTGACCGTACAGCTGTCTCTTCGTGGGGTGGTGCTTCCACGATTTGTTCAAGACTGCACGTAGCATTCTTGTGCAGCTTCCATCTAGCTTTCATTTTCAAGACGCTTCGTTAGGGTCAAGTGTGCAGCCATATAGCAAGCACCGATATAAACCACAGCCTGGAAGAACTGTCGCTTTCAGCTTGTCAGGGAGATCAGACCTCCATATGACTGACAATATTGTTTTAGTGGCGACATGCCTTTGCTATTCTTGTGTTAACATCTCTCTCTGTGGATGAGATATTACTACCTAGGTACGTGAATTGTTCTCAGGCTTGAGAGGCGTTGCCGTTGAGTGTTGAGATGTTTCCTTTCTTTTTGAAAACTCATGAACTCTGTTTTTACTGGAGTTCACATAGAGGCCGATATTTTCTGCGCCTCTCCAAGCTTGTGTAAACGTGACTCAGCTTGTGTCGGTGTATCTGCAAGGAGTGCAAGGTCGTCAGCATAGTCTGCATCTGTGAACTGTTTTGTGCGGGATAACGCCTGCTCCTTGCTTTTTCAGTGTGAAACCCTTTTCTTTTAATGGTATCTAATGATGTTTTGAGTACGTAGTCTAGGCAATATTATGATATATATGGTGCCAATGTATCTCTTGTAAAGGACTCCAGCAGCGATGTCAAGAAATTCTGTGGTCGCCATCAGGTGAGCGTAACCATTGCTCTAGTAATCCTGTAAATAGCATCATTATAGCTGCAACTGTTTCTTTGGGGAGCCATATGCCTAGTAGTAATTTTGTTCCATTTTCCCCTCTGTGTAATGGAATCAAATGCCTTGGAGAAATCTAACGAATAGTAGCGTTGCCTCCAGATTTCTTTGCTCGTACTCCTTCTATGATCCGTCTTAAGTCAGGATCTGAGAGGTTGTGGATCGAATTTTTGCGGAAACCATTTTGGTTTCTCCTAAGGATTTTTTCTATTAGGGTCGGATTGGGCGATTAAGGGAAGGGCGATTATATATTTAGCTGCAATAGCAGTAAGAGTTATGCACTTCTGTAGTTCTTAGCCATTCGCGAGATCTCCCTTTTTAGGAATTGGGAGGATCAGCCTTTTTGTCAACTATCTATTCTATTTTTTGTCTATACACTGCATTTGCAATAGCCAAGCAGTATGTTCAACTGAACTTTCCTATCTTCCATACCTCCGGGGGTATTCCGTCAAGTCTGGCGCAAAGAGAGAGCATACCTTTCCCAATATTAATATATATATATATTATATATATATATATATATATATATATATATATGAGAGTATGTAAACAAACAATGTGTTTATTTGATATGGCTTTTAGCCGACAATTTTGGAGGATATGTGCTTTAATTGAATACCTAATTTTGAAAATTAATTAGTTAATAATTAATGAATTTAGGCGGCATATATGTTCAAATGTAAGGCTAAGCAATCGAGAAAATGTCAATCCCTGTGGTAGGCTGCCAAATTAAGTGTCTGATTAGGCTTAGATCTTTTTGACCGACACTCATATATATATATATATAATATATTATATATATATATATAATATATATATAAAGAAAATTTGAAAAACAAGTGTTCCGAAAATGGGATGAATTTAATTATCGATGTTTAAAACATTTCGGTTACATTGAACCTTCATCAGGATGTCTTTGGGTGAAGAAAATGATGGATGTTTTNCCTGCCCGCTTTCTACCTTTTACTTCTTTTATAAACTTGGGATCTCATCTATTCGTTTGAAGTCCCACCCCTAGTTTGATATCTAGCTTGCTTATCTGAGCACTTACTTTTGGGTATTTATTCTGTCTACTATTTAGGGGGGTTGCCCAGGAAGTTTACTGGGAAGTGGGTCTTTCCATTATGTAGTCTATCTTTTTTGGCTGTTTGCTTTAACTTCGGATCTAGATCGCGGTACTCTTTCCTTACCGCTGATTATCATTAAACCAGTTTGCCATCGCTTAACTTCGTGTACTCGTTCTGTTCCTTCCAGCCGATTGCTTATATATTCTATTTGTGTTGTATGTATACTATGTCTCTTTTTGTCATGTTGGCATAGTTCTATCTTGTGGCACTTCTAAGGGTTTGTGTAGATTGGCATTAGTTGGGTTTATTTTCCTATTACGTTTGTACGCTCTTTTATATCGTTTTCTCTTCTCCATCTAAACTGTTTCTTTGATGTTCTCCCATGGAACATTGGTGTCTGGCGGCTTGGTTTTGTTGTGGACGCACGGTCGGCTTGCTGCATCTTGGGGAGCCATTACGAAGTATTCGTATTCCCAAAAAATATATTCATAAAAAATAAACATTAAACAATACACACTACCCCCCCCCCCCCACAAACCCCCACCCCCCCCCCCCCGCACATAATTTCATTACATTCTATTATTACGTAATTACGAGTATCATTTTATTTATTTAAAAAAACATAACAAAATCAAGCGGGGTGTTTTTGGGGGAGGGGGGATAAAGATCAAGGGCATTTCAGTTATCTTCAATGGGAAAATACTTGCATTTCATATACGAGAAATTTGATAATTTTGATTGAATTATTTCCTAGTGAGTAAAAATATTACAGGGTGACCAAGAAAAAAACAAGAACCCAAATTTATTATTTTTCCCAATTCAAACTTTACCCGTAACCAACTCTAACCCCTAACCCATCCTAAACCTAACCCCCCTAGTTTGTAGTAACAGTGATATACAGATGTGACCAGAAAAAACAGAACCACACAATTTTGTAATAAAACCTTTAATCAACTTAGGCCCCTAGTGAAATTAACACAGTTTTATTACCAAAAGTCCAGGTTAGCGGTTCAGTATTAGGGTTACGGATTTAGGGTTTAGTAATCTGGCGACTAAATAATGTATGCAATGAATATAATTTGGGTTCTGTTTTTTCTGTGCACTAGCCCTGTAATATCATGTTTACTTCAACTAGGAAAGAATTTAACTGACCCGGCAAATCGAAGGGTGCTTTTTGAGATCCCGGTTTGCCTCTACAAGCACCTGATATACTTCGTCTTGCTTATATTGTGGTAGGTTTTACAGGCGGCATCACACGCCCACTGTGTTCTCATGACTTTCCTCATCCCAAGTGTGGGAAAAAGGCTATCGCTCGCTTAACTTGTCTGGCGGGATCTAGCGGAACCAGGTGCGTGCCCTATGAGACTTGTCCCCATACTACAGGCGGGGGGAAATGATTTGGTAAGGTCTCACTCGACAATTTGAGACGAGACGTACGACTATCCATCACTCGTCGCTTAACTCAAAGTAAGTACGTATATGTAATTGTATACCAAGACTCCCGTCCGCGCCGCACGTAGGATTTGTGACATTAAGGGTCAATTTCTTTTTTTAGCAGAGGTGTATACACTCTCCAGTCGTGCCCACCCTATCCTTCTCCAGAGAAATTGGTTGGCCACAACCGATTTTAAAAGAGACCCAGTCACCTTACTATTTTATTATTCTATATCGACGAGTTTTTAGTTAGCGATATGTCCAGAGAGTTCAAATACTTAGCATCTCACTAGTACGGGGATGCACGACCTATAATCTTCCTGTATATGTAAGGACAAAGCCATTAACTCGATGCGAATCATGTCTCATGTTTACCATAGCCGATGGACACTTTCACGCATTTACTCATTTCGGGGAGCAGGTTGCTTATGCATTTTGCCAAAAATGCCTTTCGTTTCTAGCTTTCGACATTTTGAAGTAGCGATTGCAAGTCTTGATTAATTACTGATCTATGGCTATGAAGGTTACAAATTGTATTTTACAATATAATGCCTATTGAACAAAACAGACATAAACCGTTAAACTGCTCGAAGTTTTAGTTTGTCATCCAGTGCGGCTCGACTTGTTTAAGCAGCTACCTGCTTAGCCGGGGATCCGAACCCCGCGCAGGAATTTTTCCGTCATCCAAGTTCCCTTGCCCCCTTGTGGCATCTGCGGCTGCCAGTCTGTAAAGTGAACGATTAATTGAATTCCCTACGCGAACTGATTCCTATTACAATTCAACCAGAGAACTTTAGAATCCTGTAAACGACAGCACGGGTCAATAGAGGAGCTAAAACGACTAATACTTGTGAAACGCACAGTATAGTCGTACGTTTAGTATACTATACTACTAACTCTATACTATAATTTAATCAAAGAATACGGAAAATCGAATCCCGACGGTAGTGTGTATAGATAAAAGAGATGAAAACCAACATCAATTACTGCTGTAAAGTCGAAAACATTTTATGAACATATTCAATAGCAATATTGACATATTTCGATTTATATTAAAAAAATCCTCTTCAGGCTTGCTCTCCATACTCCGCTCTTGTTAGTACGGTAGTATAAACAAGGTCTCTACATGATGACTTTTTACTAAATCGTAAATACTATTGTTTATATCTCTTTTCATTTTTGATATTGTCAGCTATATATATATAATATTATATCTAATAATCAGATTATAGTTTATACCTGACATACTATCACCACGCACCACCACACGACACCGTATATCTTACAAATGCTTAATATAGGTGAGTGGCGTGGGAGAGCGGCGGGAGGCCATGCGTCGCGGTCGAAGTGGAGAGCTGCGAGAGCGCGGCGAGCTATATCGATGCAATATACTGAGGTGAGGACCCGGTGGGAGCGAGCATCGCGAGTGAAGTGGAAAAAATAATACAGTGAGCGAAGCGAGCGCGCGGAGAGTGCGAGCGGAGCAGTACGGTGATGCAACAGAAGCACGACTCGCGACGTGAAGTAGTTTGGTAACACTATGCATGTCATTCACCGAAGAACAATCGATTACTTCGTTGGGTCACGGTGAACCATTACTAACGGCGTATCGCAACTCCTTTATGCTGTCATAAAACACTCACATACATTCAAGCTTTCACCTTCAACATAACATATCGCAATCTATCTAGCCAATCTACGCAGGTTTCCCATGTCCATAATTTGAATTTTTCTTGAAGATTTTTTTTGAAAACATTTTTTCGATTTTCCTACATTTTGAAAAAATCTCGACTGATGATTGCACTCCGCATGAAACCAATTATGGTTGTGACCATGTCCCTTTGTACACCTAATACAACATTAGTATTAGATAAAAACCTTTATAAAATTATCTATCCTATAGCATTAGTATAACAGCTTTATTTCATATTGAGCACCTTCTACCAATGAATACTGCCATTTGATCGCATTCCTCCAACAAAAGCTGGAAACAGTGACCCATCTCACAAGCTCTCATGTACTATATTATAATATATATTCTATAAATTACTATATATCATAATATTGCATTCACATAGTTATTTCTTTTTAAATATCCCCTTCTACTTTTCTCAAATTTTATGCCTTGTAGTCTGTATAAATTTAGTTATTAACCGAATACCAATCTTGAAGGAATTTCTACGGAATCTGTGAGTAGGCAGAGGGTATCTTCACTGGCATAGAGAATCTGTGTTCTCAGCCAAATTCTGATGATCACAAATGTAGATTGGAATTCTTATTTTCTTTACTTTCTTTATTGCTTTTTTTCTGGTTTCAAAGAAACGAAATTTAAGATCTCGTGTCCAAAATCATCATGATTTAGGTCGGAACCGCGTAATATGGTCACACTAAGCACGCCGATGCCCTAGTACCATATCAATCCACTACAATACTATATCTTGATATTAATACAAACAACTCGCACCAGTACAGCCAGGTACCAACTTTTGAAAACTAATATTTAGCTTGAAACTATGCAAAGTTATAAATAAAGAAAACAACTTTGTAATCCTGTAAAATGTAGGGTTTTCTAAAAACATTTTTCGTGCCTTTTAGTTCACGAATTTTATTTGATGTCATAGGTGCCGAACCGAGCGGGATGCAGGTTGATCGTACCAAAACATATTACCCCGTAAAACAAGGATAGATGGTTTAAACATATAAGATTCATTTCCGTAAAAGACGACAATTTTCTGGAATTTCGTACGCACTCGCACAAACATTGTGTTTCACAACAAGTATTTAATAAAATTTCTATTCGTTTCTGATCTTTATTCTGTTAATATCTTTTGCTATTTGTTACTCCTTCTTGTTTTAAGGCAAGGGATTCAGCTCGTCAATGAAACATCCCTCCTTTCATCGTGTAAATCTATCGATGGCACATTATTCTTTATTCAAATTTACAATTCTAAGATTAACACTGTACGAACACCCAATCCTATGAAGTCGTGGTTTAAGTGTAAACCTATTGTCGTTATGTTGTATTTATCACCTTTTTCTGTCGCCCTTAGTAATCATTGTTGTTATATAATAACTTATAGTATAGGGATTTACTTTTTAATGATAAATTCTTTAAATCCCGATGTGACATGGATCTTTTTCATAACTGTAAATAGGAGTAATATAACTGAATTAGATGTTTTGAATATTCCGCATTACTCCATTCCGTCGGTAGATTATTGAAGTCATTATGACATTGGAATCGTTAGACCCATTAAATAATTGGAGAACAGAAAAATCATCGAAGTACACCACTGAATAGGTTGCTACCAGGCCAACTCCGGCATTTTAATCAGTGTCCAAACTAAGCTATAACTTGAGATGCATGGCCTTACCAAAAAGAATATAGATGCCAATAACGATAGTCGAGACAGGTCTTAACTCGAAAATGGCCTTTATTGATAATCATCATAATCCATGTGATTGTCGCATATTTATTCTATTATATTATTGATTACTCGCTTCCTTGAGTGTTTTACATCATTCATAGTCGATGGTCTCACTGGGAGTGCTGGAGGTGACAGCAAGGTCTCCTCAGGTCTCCAGGACTCTTCTGAGTTATCTCTGGCAAAGAATTGCAGTCAGTGCAGTGTTCTGAATGGATTTTTCCAATCATTCCTTCTGATATCCAACACTCCAAACCCTTTTTCTAATCCTTTATGGGGACTGTTTCCAAGGCACCAATACAAATTTGGTATATACTTTCACTTTCAAATCCCATACTACTCTTTGGCAGGTTTCTGCAAGGTCCAGATAATTGTCAGATTTTTTCATTTTCTCTTTAACACTTTCATCCCCACTTGTGATCCTGCTTGCACTGCCAAAATCAACCATGGTGACAATTCTTTCTTCTTTGTTATCACACACTAGGTCTGGCTTTCTTGCTGGGGATAATGCTTGATCCGTTTTTAATACTTCTCACATAAGTGCCCAGAGAATCTTGTGCGTTCGTTCTCTACCGTAAGAACAGATTCTGGTTTAGCAAGTTATACCCATTTTGTTGTCGTGCCGCGCTAGCGCGCGCGGCTGTATCAAAATTCGAATCTCTCCTGTGGTGTGGCGAGCAATTCCCACGCGTGGCCATCCACATCTCGGTGTGCTCTCCAACCTCGCGGCCCCCCAGTCGTGGTCTAGTGGATGGCGTGCCGTTGTGGCGGTGGCGTGTGCTGGAAGATACATGTCCCGGCCAGGAAGATATATAGGCTAACGTAGTCTGGCATCTCTTAGTATACTCCGCAAAGATACATTACTATATTTGTCTGGGTGGCGTTAGGCGGGATATGGTGTTGCGGGCGGTAGGGTAGTTTGCTCGACTTCCGTGAGGGGAGGGTGGCTGGTCATGGTGAGGGTGCTGCCAAGTAAACGTTAATTAAGTGCACTCCGTTTCCCTCCCCTTTTTGAGGTTTCCCTTTTCTTACACACACTCGCTCCCCCAAGTCTTTCATGTGACCAATCCCTCATCCTTATATTGTCGTGTTTGAAGCGATCACAGTACCAATTGTCACTGTCTTCCCATTTTGTCTTTCTAGCTTCTTTGTCGTCTTTTGCTGTCTTGTCCATCCCTGACCGATGGTTGATATCTTATATTGTCTGGCCTGCCTCCATCAAGCCTAGGTTATCTGTCCTCATGTCGCTCTGATCTGTGGTCGTATATTCTCTCAAGACGTATGTTGGATTTGGGTTGGTTCATCTACTCGCCCAATTGCGCTCTGACCTGCAGTTGGCAAGCACCTCTTGCCCCTTACTTTCTTGACACACTACTACATCTCCGTTATCTCTATACATCTCTAGGGTCGGGAGTGAGTCCCCTACTGCTGGCCGCATGTGCCATAATTTTGTCCTCGCCCTTCCATCACTTAAGTCCGATCATTAAATCTAACTTGCTCATATACTACCGATAATGCATTCATTACGCTCTCACTTACACCATCTTCCTCTATTTACCACGGTTTTCTCACCATTCCCTGCTCGATAAGCCTGGAGGCTTCACTCGCGAGGCGCTAGACCCTGGGACCAGCCAAAATTGCTTCCATCGGGTCCTACCTCTGTGACTCCTTATCCTGAGTAATTCTAGACCGTATGCTCATACGACCACATGCGCGTTAGGTTGGCATCTTTCTCGTAATTCTTTCCCCTCTGGCATATTCCAATTCATCAACGGACCCTCCAAACCCTCTGCCGGGATCGTTCCCAAGGCCACCAATATTCCAATTGGTCACGACCTCACCCATATTCTTCTTTCATCTATATATTAGTCTATCTTATTATCTAATAATTATATTTATTATATTATTATTATGCTATGTCACTTCCATTCGTCGAGTTTTGTACACCACCCACCCTGGCTAGTGGTTTACTGAGATGATGTAGACAACGATAGTCTCCCTCAGACTCCTCCAGGGATCCTCCTCTAGTATTTCTTAGCCGATTTTTAATGCCCTGTAGTTTCAGGACTGATGGTGGTTTCGATTTCCAGTCCTACTTCTCAGTATCTCTTTCGTTCCGACGACTTCTGCGAGAACACCGCTCTCCCGAGTCACTATTTACAATTGGTACGACCTTACACTAATTCGATACTTTCCCGCATGTTTTTTTCTGTCTGATTTTGATTTCTGGGGGTGTTTCTGGCGGTAGCCAGTCTCTAGCCAAAGTGTTTCCAATGTGTTGCCCTTTATCTATTCTCTCTCTTACTTTGACTTTCCACTCCCCGCGTCATCCGCTGGTCAATTATCTATCTTTTTTAATTATTATATTCAATCCCTTACCCCGTAGTTTTTCACCGCCAGCGTAAGTGATGGTAATTCACTAGAGTCTAAGTTGACAACAATGCATCCTCTGGTCTCCAGGATCTTCTGAGATTCTAGCCATCTTAACCAACTGTTCGCTGTCTGGACAGTCTCGATTTCCTCTTTAGATTTCCCGATTCCTTAGTCTGATTTCTGAAGTAACTTTTGGGGACGCTCTAAGAGCATTCAACTCACAAATTGGTATCACAGTTTTTTCAGCTCGTGCAGGTCAAGGTAATTGTTTATCTTCTTCCGTTTTTCTTCACTTCTCAAACTATTGATCTGCTGGGACTGTAAAAGTTCATACCAGCTGAAAAAGTTCTCCTTTCTTTTTTTTTCTTTTTTTTTTTTTTGTTAATCAATATTAAGTCTTTGGTCTTTCGATTGGCTGGGGACTTAAAGTGAGTCCGGGTCTTGTATCATCATAGACGCTCCCAGATAATTTTATGCCCGTTTCCATTCTCAAGACGATTCTGGTTTGTGCATTCTTTATTTTTGCTATATGGTCATAAAAACGGATTGGTGGTTTCTTGTAGCCGCATTTGTTTATATCGGTCATACAATATATTTTCTCTTGCACATATTTCCCAGTGCGTCCGACCTCTTTCCGACCCCATGTCATACCTAGCCTCTGGTATTTCTCGATTTCCTCTCGGCTCGCTAGTTTGTCCTACAGTTCGGCTTATTACATCGGTTGATCGTCTTCATCTCCTGTCTCCCACATCCTTACATTTGCCTGTTTTTCCACCCATTATCCTGTACATATAAATCTACGTGTATAGAGTCTTGATATGTTTTTTTTTTCTGGGGGCCGTAGGGTTCCGGTCTCGCGAATCTAACTATAACATAAAGTCGGTGGCGTCCGTGTCCTCAAAACAAGGCCATGCACGTCCCACCAAATCAACATTTGTTTATCTGGGTCAGCATCCTGATGTAAACGTGCCTATAAAGCATAGACTAATGTGTTCTAGGTTTCAGAGTAAGTCTGCAAATTTTTGCTTTAAAAATCGATTATTCTTTTAATAACAAAAGAAGAGACAGTTAATCTCTCTACGCCAAATAATTCAAATATTGAATTTTGCATTATTTATTTTCAGTTAATTCGTTTGATTAACTTTCTATTTTATTGCTGTTTCTTTTGTTAGGAGTGCTGCCCTGCCCTAACGGAAATCTCCAGGGGTGGTATAAGTTGAGATAAAATCCGGCCCAGAATCCGTCACCCTCATGATAAGGAAAGCAAGAAGTTTATCTTGTCCTCTATATGTGACAGGAGATGAAAATCTTTAGTTATGTAACTGTATTTGATCAGCGTTTTATTTTTGAAAGGCAAGTCGCGATCTACTCACGCGAAGGTGTCATGACGCGTGACGCAACTCGAAGAAAGCAAAAGACAAGAAAAAGTATTAATGGACTGATTATTTTTAAAGAACATAGGAAATAAAGTGGGAATAATAACTAAATAAATAATTAAATGAAAGCCTGGTATTTAGTAATTATTTAACACTATTTAACTAGAAACGGAGATATAATAAATAATACATGTCGTTATTAAGGGAACAAAGTGGTGATGACTAAATAAATAATTAAATGAAGCCTGGTATTTTGTAATTATTTAACACTATTTTAGCTAAAAACGGAGATATATATTGAAAAAACCATGTCGATTATTAAGGGAGGGCAAATGCGAAATTGCACAGGCTTCAAAAATCTGTCGTAGTCTTTTGTTGTGAATATGGGCTAATATTGTGGCATCATTGAAATTAAATTATGATTAGTTTCAGAAAATTGTTGGAGGTGTTCTGAAAATTGCCCAATTTAATATCACGTTTGTGCTCATATAAACGCTTCTTGAGAGTTCTTGCTGTTTCCCCAATGTTTTTTTGTCGCAATCTTTACATGGAATTGCGCGTAAACACCAGCCTCGGATTTTATAGGATGGTGAGACCCCACATTGAGTAAGCTTCTAATTGATTTGGATGAAATAGTAACGATTTTGATACCAAGGTGGTGTAAATTGTTTTCTATGGAGTTAGTGGAAGGGTTATTAGGTAAAACTATGTATCTATGGGGAAGTTTTGTTATATTAGAAGATGTATTAGTGGGGGTTTGTGACTGTTTTCCTTTATGGATTTTGAGAGCTTTGGATTTAGTAGATTTTATAAAAGATTTAGGGTAAAGAAGATTTATAAAGGAATTTTCATATAATTGAACTCATCGTCTAGGTATTTAGGAGTGCAGATACGGAGGGCTCTAAGATAGAAGCCAATCATAATTCCTTTTTAATGCTGGTATGTGGTGTGAGTAAAAGTGTATGTGGTCATTTTTACAGGGATTTATGGTGGACTTTGAATTCTAATTTGTCTTTATCTTTTATGAGTAAAAATATCCAAAAAAGGTAAAGAATTATTGGATTCTAATTCATGCGTAAATTTTATGTGTGTGTTCAATTTTATTTAGGCTATCAGTAATCTTGTTTATGACTATTTCTTGTGGGTAGATGAGTAAAATATCATCGATGTAACGAAAATAACTAGAATTCTTTGGAATTATATAACGAAAAGGGCCAGATTCTAGAAACTCAAGATAAAGACATGCGAGAACCCCACTGAGAGGGGATCCCATGGGCAAACCAAATTTTTGTTTATAATAGATCGCGACTTGCCTTTCAAAAATAAAACGCTGATCAAATACAGTTACATAACTAAAAAGATTTTCATCTCCTGTCACATATAAAAACATCCATCATTTTCTCCACCCCAAGAGACATCCTGATGAAGGTTCAATGTAACCGAAATGTTTTAAACATCGATAATTAAATTCATCCCATTTTCGGAACACTTGTTTTTTCCCCTATGGAAAATAATTTACCAAAAATCAGGGAATTTTCAGATTTTAATGAAATTTTCAGTGTTTATGTATCAATGAATGATCTTCATAATGCATTATTTATTTTATTTCAAAACTTTCTCATTTATTTCAGGACACTTATTTTTTACCCCTCTTATATTGGGGGAGTAACTTTTTTTTTCAAGTTGGTCTTTCCGTTTTCTAATTACAGTATAAATAAAGAGATAAAAGTCCGAAGTTATGAATAGAAACAACAAAAAATGTTTACGGTGGCTTTTCTATGAGCAAATAAGTACCAAAAATCGAAAAGTAAAATGTAAAAAAATAATAAATAATTAATTTTTTGGAGATTTCTTTTTTACTCATTTCGATAATTATTTAATTGGCTATTATTTTATAAAATAGAAATTATTCATCGATATCTTTTCTGCTTAAAAAGGCGGGGGTACATTTTCAATAGAGTTTTTCTTCAAAACGTATACTTTTTTCGAAAAAAATAAGGTTTGCATTAAGTAGATATTTATTTCTAGAATCTAAAAATATAACATTTTAAACTTAACATCAGGCTTTTCACATTTTAAATGAATTTTATATATTAATTTTTCATAGCAAAAATACTAAATTAAAGTTTTGAAATAAAATAACTAATGCATTATAAAAGTCCTTAATTGATAAATCAATACTGAAAATTTCATTAAAATCGGATAATTACCTGATTTTTGGTAAATTTTGTTTCCATCACAAATGTTATTTAAAAATTGTAAACAAGCGCCTAAAAACATTGAAAAAGAGGCAGAATGGCGGATCGCGTCGAAATTGACCAAAACAAATTGTTTTAAATCTATTAAAAATAAACTGCATATGTAATGATATTTTTCTTTTATTTAATGATCGTCATTATGTTACTACTTATCATTTTAGACAAAAGTTTGACCTTAAATAATAGATTTAATTAATTTTAATTTTAATTTTTAAAAAGCTAGCAGCCGACAAAATTGGGTATCTCTAGCGTTTACATTATTGCTAATTTTTTTATTTACTGTACGCACGCAAACATACGAGTGTGTATGTGCCGTGATTTAATGGTTAGCAAGATAGTCTTGCAGATCCATTACTACTGAATAGCGAGTTTTATCATCGCTGGATGTCCCATATTTGTGACTTTGTGTCACATCCTACCCGTGCTGATCGTGTCGGGCATGTACTAACAACTGAATAGCAAATTTGTTCCTCACTGGTTGTCCCATACTTGCGAATTAGTCTCACGTCCAACCAATGGCGCTCGGATTGGGTCAATACGTACCCGTGTTCATATAGGTTTGGCAAATGGACTCGTCGCCCCGAGTTCAAATCCTGGATGTGGTAATTGCATTTCACTAAGCGCTAATACCATTGGGAAAGGTATGAATCCTTCTCTCCCTCCAGCTATGGATAAATAGTAGAGCAGACTGGGCTCTTTAACCTTGGTTGGGCAACCGGTCTAGGAGAAGGAAAACCCTGAATTTAAACCTGTTGAACTCCGCTTAAGAAATTGACCTTGTGTCACATCCTGCTCGTGCGGAGGGGTTGGTAAATATATATATGGTTTGTGTGTGTCTACAATGCCCTTGTTTTGTCAGGCACAAGGCCACAACATATATCGGCACGAACTACTTTCGCACCCACCTCAACCGTATTATAGATTCGGGTAGGAGTCTTGACACCCTGGCATCCGCACACTGTCCACAGTCATATGCGTATCATCATCATCATCATCGTCAAGACATGCTGACAACATGGAATTTCATGTCTCTCTCTCTCTCTCTCTCTCTCTCTCTCTCTCTCTCTCTCTCTCTCTCTCTCTCTCTCTCTCTCTCACTCGCTCGCTCGCTCACGCACGCACGCACGCACGCACGCATGTGCTACTCGTTCCTATCGGCCATCGCTACTGGCAGGTCCTCCTCACGGCATTCAGTATCCGCTGATCAATGTAAGTTTTTGTTCAGGTGTCCATAGTAGAACATCACTTGTTCTACTATGGACACCTGGACATACCAGAGTTGGCCGACCATTTACCGCTATCACTTAGCGGTAAATGACAGCACTAGAAATAGTCAGAGGATCTGTGAGACTAATTTTTTTTAAATACGCACTCTACCCAGGCAATGTCGGATAGCCGCTTCTAGTTAATGAAAAAAAGTGGTGAAAATTTCCTTAAAATTGGACAATTCTGATTTTTGGTAAATGTTTAAAACTAAAACATTTAATTTTAATTTATTATGTTCCCTTACAAAAAGTGCCCATCCCTAGATATTTACAAATTTGAAATAGATATCACCCCGAAGAGGCTTTACTTTATTTATACATTATTTACTTTTTAAAAAATACATATGAACCATATATAGAGTCATGTTCTTGTGATTACCTGAAGATGCCGTATTAATACGGTTGAAATAAATTATTGTAATGAAGCAAGTTTAGAGTTTTTCTTCATTTACTAAATTTCTTGCTCTGTCCTTTTACTCACTGGTATTAGGCACATTGAGCTCTCCTTATGGTCTAACTGCATCAGCTTGGTTAAACCATACATGGAAAGACCCTAACTACGGAAAAAAAAACTATGAACCATATATATATATATATATATATATATATATATATATATATAAAGGTCAGTTGTGTGTATATGTATGTCCGGAGGAAACTTCGAAAATAAAACAATTAACGAAAAAGTAAATATATATACACATTAAATATCACCAGGCTTGGTTTTGAGCAAAAATAATAGAGATTTGATTTATATTGTGAAAATAAAAAAAAATAAATTTAAATGATAACAGCATGGATTTTTCTTTTCGTTTAATATTTTAGATAGTAGACATTCACATTTCTTTTCAGAGTAGCTGGATCAATGCAAGGTCTAATTTTTTACATAGGGATTTAAATGGGCATCCCACGAGGATTCAACTCAGGATTCAGTAATAATGGATCTACGGGACTAACTTTAAAAAATCCCCCTCTACGCAGGTGACGCCGGGTATCCGTTGCTAGTATAGCATATATATCATTGTATATTTTTCAGGTGCTGAATGTATGCATCGGAATGGGCAAGATGCATCTGTAATGTTTACTTTGCTTGTATTTGTACTTAATTAGCAGCAGAATGCGGACCATATTACCTTTAGGCACCCCTTTTTGATCTCGATTAAGAAAGGACATGTTTTTCATTTATACCGTCAATATCTGGTTATTTGTTATTTGTTAGGGTTATGGGTTAGGGTTAGGGGTTAGTTTTATAAAAAAAATTTAAATTTAAAAATCGTCTGTTAAAACAACCGGATATTGTCGGTGTAAATGAAAAACATGTCCTTTCTTAATCGAGATCAAAAAGGGGTGCCTAAAGGTCATATGGTCCCAGAATGCATAGTAATTGCACGAATTTAACATTTAGCAATGAATCATTGCTGATATTTTTTTCTATTTTATAATCTGGGAAATTAATAATAACATACATCGCCATCATCATAAGGTCGGCGTGGAGGCGTGTGGAAATGGACACGGCGAGCAGAGTTTAAATCCTGGACGAGGCTGTTTGCAGTTCACACCTTTATTTATTTTCAGTATTATTTTCCTAATTACCTGTTCTCTCTTTCTTTCTTTTTTCTTTTTCCTTCCTTCTCTTTTCTTTTCTTATTTTTTAAAATAAATGATTTTTAAAGCCCAATATGCATATTAGGTAACCGAACTAGTCAAGAAAAACGTAATCTTATATGGTAGTTTACACAGAAACTTGTTTGATGCGGGAAGAAGTGGTTGTTCTGGTGACAAATCTTTATTTAGAACCTGAACTCTGAAAAACAAACTAATAAACAAACCGATACATTAACTATATGCATACAGTAGGTACTAGATTCGGCTACTCGGCGACGCCTGGGTAGAGGGTTAAAAAAAGGTAGTCTCGCAGATCTATTATAGTTAAATCGCGAGTTGGATCCTCGCATGTTGCCCTATTAAAATCCCTATGTAAAAGAAAAACAAACAAAAAAAAAAAGAACTTGCGTTGATCCAGACACTCTAAAAAGAAAAAATCAATGTCTCCTATTTAAAATATTAAATGCAAAAAAAAAATGCTGTTATCATTTAAATTCTTTTTTTTTTCTTCACGAATATAAATCCAATCTTCATTATATTTGCTCAAAAAGCAAGATGTGGTGATAGTGAATGTGTATAGATATTTACTTTGTCATTAATTATTTTATTTTCAAAGTTTCCTCCGGATATACATACATACACTCGTGTGTATGTACGTATGTCCGGAGGAAACTTTGAAAATGAAATAACTAATGACAAAGTAAATATCTATACACATTCACTATCACCACATCTTGCTTTATTGCGCCCTTTATATATGTATAGATGGATGGCCAAAATTTCCCAAGGAGGCAACACAAGGATCAATTTTATATAACTTTATTAACAATGAAGAAAGTAAAAAAAAAACTGATTGACCAAGAGTTTGGGTAGAGAATTATATTGTTTATCGATTCGAATAATCAAACATGGTGAACATATTTCTCGGAATTTTTTAGATGGGGCTTGATACTTAGTATTATTTGTATAATTCGGACTATTGTCCTTATCTTCATTGTTATCTGTTCAACGTTTCGGCCGATGTGCCCTCCGACCTTCTTCAGGTATTTCTTGTTGGACTCGGGAACCTTCTCGGACTCGGGAACCATCTTGGACTCGGGAACTTTCAAAGTTCCGTGATGGTTCCTGGTTACGACAAGAAGGTTCCCGAGTCCGAGAAGGTTCCCGAGTCCGACAAGAAATACCTGAAGAAGGCCGGAGGACACATCGGCCGAAACGTTGTACAAATAACAATGAAGATGAGGACAATAGTCCGAATAATACAAATAATACTAATGATGAACACAGTTTGGGGATCTTCGTATATTGATGTATGTACGGAATACGTTAGGAAAGTATGCGATCTGTAACAAAGTCTGTAAGTCGGCTTATGGTCTTAAGAGACATATGGTGGTGCATAAGCATCAAATTCTATCATCTGATCCATCCAATCCAGTAGGAAAGGCGTCTTTCCTGTATCATATTTGCATCAAACTTTGTGGATCTGCAGCGGGATTGATGAGTTATTGTTGGATATTGTACAAACGGAAATAGGAATTTCCGGTTGAATTAAAAAGAGGGGGGATGATGAAGATAACAAAGGACTTTGTCCTGGTGGTAGCGAACAAAGAAAACGTGTAGGCGTTTGAGAGCAACAAAAGACTTCATCTGGACAAACGGGAATTTGAACAAAAAGTAAGGACTTCCGGTCAAGGAACAAAAGGATGTGTGGGTGGTTGCCTTTACTTAAGGGGTCAGCAGTAGCAGTTAGCAGGCAGACCCCAGGAGACGGCGAAGAAAGCACAAGGTGTCTGACCGTCGACACGGTCGTGCACTGCTGCGAGCAGCGAGGCTCGCCCACCCCGTTCACCCCCCGATCGCCAGCCTGCAACATTCGTAGCGCCGTTGTCCAGCTCGTCCACCCACACACACCCACCACGAGGGGGAAAGAAATAAACGTTAAAAGTATTACTACTACATATGTCTACGTGTGAATCCTTATACTCCATTACTAACACATACGACCCAGCAACAGTATATAACATGTATATATTTTGTGGCCTGAGTCGAGCCCTATGCAACATTAGTTGAGGGTTCATGAGAGGAAAGGTTCTGGTGGTGGGGTTATAGGATTGTGAGGGACAGCAGTGATCTGTAAAGATTACGCTATTACTAAGAATGTATGGAAGCCTGCAATATCAAAATAAAGGAACGGATCAAATAATTGTTTTAAATGCTGTATATCATTTCTTTCATAAGCAAATTTGGTTCTCGACTTATCCTTTCTAAAGTCCCATATTTCTCCTCATTTTAATATCATTTTTTTATACGAGAGATTCCGTCTTTCCCATTTCTTTCATTACTTTTTATTTTTCTTATCTCCGGAGTAGAGATAAACCATGATGGCGGGAGGTTAACGAAGATGATGTATTTAGTTTTTATAAGTGGAGGATTTAGATTTGTTTCATATGGTCATAAGCATATTGTCTCATTAATGTGTGATATTTTCAAGGCTTGTGTTCCTTTCCAGGGGGCTCGGTGCGTCGGATAACTCTAGCTTTTATGGTGCATACTTCACAGATACACTGATGTTGTGAGAAGAGAGAGTATGGTGAACTGAAGTCGCGTGGGTGAAAGAAAGGGTATGATGAAAGTGAAGTCTCATCTTGGTCGTCTCACGTCACAATATATGGTTGGCAACCTACCGTCTATTTTAGACGATGGCGTAGTGGGTCTCTCTCTCTCTCTCTCTCTCTCTCTCTCTCTCTCTCTCTTCTCTCTCTCTCTCTCTCTCTCTCTCTCACTTACAGCTACGTGAGTGGCTGAACAGACCGATCCTCGAATGACAGTCTCTGGTGCAGTGGCTGCAAACAAAAGGTGATGCTTTCTGTAGGTGTTGGGGGTGCTGCTGTTTCTCCTTTCTTTTAGCTCTTTTTCTGTGGCAGCTTTTTTCCTCTCTTTTTCACTTCTTTTTGTTCCTTGTTTGACCAGGAGGCGCCAGATTGCACGGTCTTCTGCACAAGCCTCCCACGTGTCTATGTCGATGCGGCATGTCTTCAGGTCTCTCTTGCAGCATAGGCGTCGTTCGTATAACGGCTACTTTTTCAGCAGCTATGCCTAGATAGTAGGATAGACTGTGTTCTTTAGCCTTGGCAAGTCAACCAGTCTAGGAGAAGGAAAATTTTGAATTCAAAACAGCTATTCTCTGTTTACTAATTGATCTTGTACCACACCCTGTTCATAGTATTTATCAACACCTCTTTACGAGTAAGATGCAGCAGAAGGTCAATTTTTTAAGCTGAGATTAACTGGTGTGAATTTAGAGTTTTCTTTTCCCGAGACCGGTTGCCATATCAAGGTTAAAGAGTCCAGTCTGCCCTATTAGTTGTCTACAGCCTAGGGAGAATAGTTGACTTCATACATTTCCCAAGGGTATTAGTGCTATGTGAAATGTAAACATCCTCCCCAGGATTTGAACTACGGTCGCCGTGTCTATTTCTTATGACGATGACCATTACACGACAAGCGCCTCCACTTTTAGATAAAGATGGACACATAAATACATTTACACAATTATACAAACATATATACACTCATGCATACCTATCTATATATTTTGGCTGTCAACTCACACTGGAGTAAAAACATTTTCTGGTCCTGCTGGCTGAGCTGTTCATGACATGCAACACTCCACCTTTGTCCTTATTTAGGTTTGTTACATAATCTGTGAATAGATTATTGTCAACCCCCTGTATTTCTGAAGGGATGGCCCCTTTTCATATCATGGGCGGGACTTTCCATGGAATATTACAGAAAGCACGCGAAATACGTGAAGTCACGTGGGACCTGGTTGGCTCTCAGTTTCATCTTGGACGTCAGGCAGAGAAGATGTAGCTGCCTTAGCTGGAGCTCACTGCACACGCGCGTTGTGTTAGTCAGAGAAATATGTTTAGTTAAGGAAATAAAGGTTTACATAAATAATATGGTTTTGTGGTTGATGAATGTCTTGGCAACAAGACTGACCTAGAAGACCAGACACGAAGTCACCAAGACTAGGTCCAGACGCTGGAAGAAGAACGTAAGATACCAAAGATGAGCAGAAGAATAATAGAAGTAAAGAAAGGGTATACAACAGGTTAGACGGGTGGTCGAATCGATTGATTACATCAAGTCCTCGCACTTGCCGTAAAATCCAACCAACCATTTTCTGGTTGCTTGCTTTTTGTTGTTTTTTCTTTTTTTTTCATTTTTTTTTCATTTGCAAGGACCCGAGAGGCTGTGGAAACAAAGATGACATTTCAGCCCAATGAGACTTCTGAAGAATCTATTACACATACCTGAGGTCTGGTAACACTTGGTACTGGGTCCTCTGTTTTCTCGGATGACTCATTGAACCAGATCTGGAGCAACACACTCTTCCACATAAACTATATTAAATGTGGCTGAGGCTATGTATCGTGAGTATGGCATTAAACTGCATCTAGTGGTGAAGCTCAAATTCTGGAACTCTTGGAAATTTGGAGTCCTCCTTTATCGTCATTACTCCCAGGTCCACCCTGACCCGGAGTGGTAGTACCTGTTAGGGTACCATCTATAGGTTAAATAGACCAAAAGTGAGTATTGAATAATGTGTTTTAAAAAATTGAGTTTGAAATAGAAGATTGGATGCCAAACAAGGATAAATAAAATAAAATGTTTTCGGCATAAAATAACCTAACAAGGGTTGACATGCCGTAAAATCCAAACAACCATTGCTGGTTGCTTGCCTTTTGTGTTTTTGTTTTGTTTCTTTTTTTTTTTCTTTTTTTTTCTTTTTTTTTTTTTTTCATTTGCAAGCACCCGAGGGCCTGCGTAAACAAAGATGACACTTCAGTCCAATGAGACTTCTGAAGAATCTTTTACACATACCTGAGGTCTGGTAGCACTTTGGTACTGGATCCTCTATTTTCTCAGATGACTCATTAAACCAGCCCTGGAGCAACACACTCTTCCACATAAGCTACATGTGAGAATTCCTTTGTTTTAGATGCTGATGGATACGAATTCATCCTTTCTCATTGCCCGTTTCATTTGTTTATGTTTAACCCGGTTAAACTCAATTTTTTTCACTGGCCGGTGGATGGTGCCTCTCCAGCCAGGTCTGTTAGAAACTACGTTCTCTCAATCCTCCAATAGTATTCCTCAGAGTGTCCAGGAAGCAGTCTTTAAACCGATGTATATATACATGCATACGAACATCACTCCCGACATACATAGATGCATACATGATATTTACCGCGTACCCCACTTGTACGGGTCAGGCACAAAGTCCCTATTAACGTGGGACCACCCACAAGCCGAAGCTCATGGAGTGGCAGGTGAAAAAATTGCGTCGATCCCGTCGGCATTCCCCCTCAAGGCACTGGGCAATAAACCCAGCCCTGCCCCTTTAAATCAAGGGGGCAGGTGTTGCCTGGGGGGATAGCCCCCTGGGATCGACGCTATTAACTCGTAAAGATCCAGGGCCGAAGCCACTGGACCCCCGGCGTGGGCCGGATCTACATAGATGCATACATACATACTGGATTAGATAGACTAATGAGTGAGTACGTTATATATATATATATATATATACGGATTCCCATGACTTTCTCACGTCAACCCTCCCTATCAGTCAGCGCCCCCAGCAGGTCTTTTGCGTGACATCCAAAATCCGCATAGGGCTGATTAATGTAGATTTTTGCTGGTTCGCCTACACTGGTGTGTCCATAGAAGAACGTCCCTTATGAGCTCGTCTTTGCTTCTCCACTGTGTCATGTTTAACTCACCTGGATGGTTTCTGCAATACGAGGCAGATGGTCGTACAGCTATTTTCTTGTCAGATTACATTAGAAGCATATATATATATATATATATATATATATATATATGTGTGTGTGTGTGTGTGTGTGTGTTGTGTGTGTGTGTGTGTGTAAATGATTTTAAAAACAACGTGCGAAAGCATAGTTTTTGCACCTGTTTTACCCTATAAAGTAAAATTGAAGCATCCAATTCCTTCAATTTATTTGCGATAAATAATCGCTGATACACCTTAATATATATATATATACATACACACATATATATATATATATATATATATATATATATATATATATGAAATTTATAATTTTAAAAATAACGTGTGAACGCATAGGTTTTGCACCTGTTTTTACCCCATAAAGTAAAAATTGAAGCCTACTCTTTTGTTTCCTTTGTTCATTTGGAGTAAATAATCGCTAGTATACTTTAATATATATATATATATATATATATATATATATATATATATATATTATGAGCTTTATATAAAAATGAGTAAACAAAATCTCTAAATTCATAGTCACTTTCAAGCCTGACACTTTTTTAACGAATATAATTCGTGTTATTTTTTTTATAAAAGATTTTGAAAGTCTAATAGAGCGTATTAAAATAAAATAGAAGGGAAGACAGAGACGGAGATAGAAAGTCAGAGATAAATAGATAGAGAGAGAGAGAGGGGGAGAAAAAGAGAAAGAAAGAGAAAGAAAAAGGGGGGGGAATTGCCACTTTCGTCATTATAGTTAATAAGTACTTTTTTTTTTAAATTATGAATAATTGGTCGAATTTTAATGCATATCAAAAATCAAATTATCTTTTGACAGGAAGATCGCTGGATTACCATAACTAATATCGTCATATTTCTTTTGCAGTGAGATTACATGGCGCTGACGGTCTCTTTATACGGTTATACGGTTATACAGCAAGCAAGTAGTAATCCTTTTCTTGGCTAATAGAGAGAAAGGTGGGTGTTATCATCATCATCATCATGTGCACAATCAGCACGGATATCCATAACATCTCTCGCCAACCTTCCCTATTACTCATTGACCCAGGAAGGTCCTCCACGCAGCACCCAGCATCCTCGCATAGTGATGTATACCCTTCTTTACTTACTTACTTCTATTCTTCTTCTGACGTCTTTTCTATGTTACGTCTTCTTCTGACATCTCTTCTAGCGTCTGGACTTCTCTTGGGGACTTCGTGTCTGGTCTTCCATTGGGGATTTCTCTTTATCAGAAGCCCTGTGTCATTGGTAGTTTTTAGATAACAACACAAGACTTCGATTTACTTAGATCATATTTTATTCGGAAATCCCCACTAGACTACCTGTGCAGATCGAGTCGGCCGCGTGCATACCACGACTTACCACAGTCGTGGTCTTGGCCGATCTGACTAACATATCGCGCGTATGCAGAGTGAGTTACAGTTAAGGCAGGACATCTTCACTGCCTGACGTCCAACTGAAACTGAGGACCCAACCAGGTCCCACGTGACTTCACGTATTTCGCAGGCTTTCTGTACTATTCCATGGAAATTCCCTTACAAATACAGGGGATTGACAATAATCTTATGCAACCGCATAGATTATGTAACAACAGTTGGTCAATGTAGGTCCTTGGTGGGAGGCCCACACTAGCATGCCCATGTGTTGGTTTCCACAGGAGAACATCGCTTATGAGCTCGTCCTTGCTTCTCCAGCAGTGTCTAGCATCCATTGTCCGTCTCACTCGGATGGTTTGTGAGATGGGGGAAAGGTGGCCATACAGCTGTTTCCTTGTGGGGTGTTGTTTCCGTGATTTGTTCAAGACAGCACGCAACATTCTCGTGCAGCTCCCATTTAGCTTATTCTCAAGGCGCCTTGTTAGGGTCCAATTGGTGCAGCCGTACAGCAGCACTGATACAACCACAGCCTGGAAGAATTGTCGCTTTAACTTGTCAGCGAGATTGGATTTCCATATGACTGATACCCCTTTAAATATCGGTTATATATTTATTTACCAACCCCTCCGCACGAGCAGGATGTGACACAAGGTCAATTTCTTAAGCGGGGTTCAACAGGTTTGAATTCGGAGTTTTCCTTCTCCTAGACCGGTTGCATAACAAACGTTAAAGAGCCCAGTCTGCCCTACAATTTATCCATAGTTGGAGGGAGAGTAGGATTCATACCTTTCCCAAGGGTATTAGCGCTAAGTGAAATGCAATTACCAAGTCCAGAATTTGAACTCGGGGCGACGAGTCCATTTCCACGCTTCCAAAATATCGTGTATATAAATGCCAAGAGAGAGAGAGAGAGAGAGAGAGAGAAGACAAAATGGGTTCTTATTTTTCTGCTTGTTCCTACTTCGTCGTCCGCCATTTTCCTCTGCTGATTTCTTCTTTTGGTGATTTTTTGCTGATTTCTTTCGTGATTCTAACCGCGCGGTGAGAGGTTGGTATCTTGGCGTGAGAGACCCCTGCGCCCGCTACTTCTGACTACTACCGACAATCTGCTTAACTAACTTAATTTCTGTTCCGGGAGAGGTCAAGTAAAGGTCGCTACCCACTAATCATGAATATAACGGCTGACAGTAATTTTCCATTCAGCCCTCCGATTTTCAATCTTCAACGAAATTCAATTTAAATTCTAGCTACACTTACATACATAATTCACAGGCTACCCAGGAATTATGTAACATTGGATTCCTGTGTTTCTCAGCAGCATTAGTTTTTTGATTGATTGGTTGATTCTAGCGGTACATCTACCCTTCCAGGGTTAATTTATGTCAGGCGGGAAAGTTATTATGTCTTTTTCAAATGATTTTTTTTTTGACAGTAAGTTGCCTGCAGTTGTTTGTTGCTAAATGGATTGGGAATCATAAAGTTCAAGTTTCTCTGAATGTTTGAGATGAGGCTTGAAGATAAGTATTATCTGCGTTATTCGTATTGTCCCCATCTTCATTGTTATTTGTACAACGTTTCGGCCGATATACCCTCCGCTCTTCTTCAGGTATTTCTTGTCGGACTCGGGAACCTTCTTTTTAAACTCGGGAACTTTTTGTCGTATTCGGGAGCCATCACGGAACTTTGAACCTAACCCTTTATTTATTCCACGGGGGTATCCTGTTCTCATTCCGCTAACTTAGGATGTTAATTAATTATTTTTCTAACTGCTTTCACTCAGGATTGAACTCCAGAGATAACTGTCACTTAGAAATGTCTTAACCTAACTGCCTTATCCACTCGACCATGTGTCCAATTGGATAATTGAGTGTGAATTTTGGGAACTTATAAACCTAATGTCTTTGGCTAGAATATTTTTAGAAAAACAAAACAAAAAAAACAATATGAGTCTAGGTAAAAAATCATACATAAGTAAAATAGGTAGATATTTTTAGTAGTTAGTGCCGTTGAACATTGCGTCAACCTCCTAACCCTTTTCAAGGCGCGAATTGATAGATTTTGTTGGGGTGTATAAGCGGGCCGAAGCATGTGAGCAAGATGATCTTCGTACACGTGAGCCAATTTACCGTGGCGCGCGTCACGTGCAAGGCCGCCAACTTGAAGCTGTGAGATACTCATGCGATTTGCAGGCGTCTAATATAGCATTCGCGAAAAAAAAATTTTCGTGGGGTCGCTGAAAAGTTCTCGGCAGCACCAACAAGAGAATAACCTTTTTTTTTTTCTTTTTATATTTGTATTTTGTTTTCTTTCCTTTCATTTTCATCGTAGAGGATTTACCTAAAGAGACTTGATGTGCTGAGTGTATTGAACCGAGGAATGATTATGTGGGAAATAGAATGTATGATTCTTGGTCTTGGTCAGGTCAAGAACTTTTCAGCACCTCCTCATTGCGACCTTCACATTCATGTTCCACAGTTTTCACAGTTCTCTGGCCAGGTCCAAGTATTTGTTTATCTTTTCGCTTTCTTTGATTTTCACTCGGGTGTCGGTCGAGACGGCAAAATCCACGATATTATTATTATTATTATTATTATTATTATTATTATTCGAAGGTCAATCGATAGATAAGGGGAATATTTTTTTTTCAAATTTTCGTACGACCTTCACCTTCATGTTCCACAGTTTCACAGTTCTCTGGCCCGGTCCAAGTATTTGTCTATTTTTTTTCGCTTTCTTTTGATTTTCACTCGGAGGTCGGTCGAGACGGCAAATCTAGGAGATGGCCAGTTCTCTTTATTATTATATTATTATTATTATTATTTATTATTATTATTATTCGAAGGTCAATCATATATAAGGGAATATTTTTCTTTTCAAATTTTCCCCCATGAATGTAAACTCTACATTGTTTAAAATTGATTTATAGCAAACATTATTTTATTCGCGGCAAAAATATTTCTTTTGGGATTGATCAAAATGGCGGCAAATCAAACAAAGTGTTCCAATCTTGGGATGCTTATCAAATATTTGGTGGTTGAGAAGTGTAAACCAAAAGTAATTTATAGAAAATGTGTAATGTGTACCGAGAAGCATGTTACAGTCAAAAATGTTTACAAATTGTTTGCTACTACTAGTCTGATTCTAAAATAAGTCCATGGGGAGAAAACACACTGTTTCTCCGGTAAAGAATAAGGTTTCGGGCGCAGTGATTACTAAAGAAGGTCATGTTGACTGCCTTTTGGGATATGAAAGGATCCAATTACTATTGATTTCCTTGAAAAGGGTGCAACTGTAAACTGAGCTTTCTATTGCTAACGTATTAGGAAAATTTTACCTTATATATTGAATAGAATTAAAAAGAATTACTAGAATAATATAGAATAATCCTATTCCAAGTATATGGCCGTACGAAAGCACATTTTTTATAAATATATGTAAGGTATCAACAATTCAATTTATTTAAGATCAAATTTTTGTTTAAATCGAAAAGTAGTAACATAATGAGCATCAGTAAAAAAGCAAAATAATATTACATATGTAATTAATTTTTCATACATATTAAACATTAAATTCTGCTAAAACATTGAGTCAATCGGGCGTTTGGTGTGAAGTAAATTACGTACAAAACAAACATGTTATTAAGATTTTTAAACATTTATTACAGTTTCTTCTTAGAAATCAATAACAAAAACATTAATACTGTAATTAGTTTCACTTTTATATGACCTCACCGATATTTTGCACCACAAAATTAGGGGGGGGGTGTAAGTTAAGGGACTTGAAAAAAATCAGAAATATTTGAAATAAAATAACTGATGCATTTTAAATTCATTCATTGATAATTCAACACTGAAAATTTCATTAAAATCAGATAATTCCCTGACTTTGTAATTAAATGTCCTTTCGATCATTTTACGTGAAATAGGCTTTTCTTAAAATAAAGGAATGTCATAATACCCGAATTCTTAACTTTACTTATCGTTAAATATTTAATAAACAAATAATTTTCATTCGAATAAATACAACATTTTCCTCCTTCAAATAAAGATATGTTCGTTGGTTGGTTGAATTTTACAGAATGTCAACCCTTCAGTTAATTTATGTCGAAATCGTGTTTGTTTTATTCATTATTCCTGGGTATTCAAATTATTTCTAATTCACTTTTTAAACATATTTTTAAAACTCCTTTTTATTTATTCAACCCATATATGGAATCGAACGGGTAGTACTTTGTTGACCTACCAAGTACTACTACTCCAGGTCAAAGTGGCCTGTGAATAATGACAATGAAGGGTCCTCCGCACTTCCGAGAACTCCAGAATTGGAACCTCACCCATGACACTGACCCTCAACCACAGCCTTTTAGCAATTTATATGATAAAAAGAGGAGGTGGTTTTACTAGAGCATACGGTAGGGACAATCATATAGGTGCTAGGGCTTGGCATGACTAACCGATTTACTGAAAGGACCTCTCTGACTGCCCGTCTAGCCCAAGTAACGGTCAAAATGGAGTGTTACATGCCATGGACTGCTACGCCACTAGGATTCTGTCCCAAAACATCACGGGTCACCACCCACGAACAAAAAGGTCGTTTTACTCAGCAAAATAAATATATATTTAATACTTAGCTCTTTTTAATTGCTACTTTTTAGGGGTAAAAAAATTAAATTAATATATCAATTTAATGCAACAAGCAATTAAAAACTGAATTCAAGTTTTGGTCATATGTAATGTACAAAACGGTTTTTAGAAAAACAGAATTATGTTTCAAAACCCTCAATAGTTAAGGATTACATTTCTTTTTATTCTATAAATTATTTTCCTTTTATTCTCTTTCTTACCCATCACTCCCCGGTAGAAATGTTTTGACTTGGTGGGGGTCCGGTGGCTTCGGCCCTGGATCTTACAAGCCAATAGCTGTTGATCCCAAGGGGCGATCCCCCCAGGCAACAGCCGCCCCCTTGATTTAAAAGGGCAAGGCTGGGTTTATTGCCCTGTGCCTCAGCCCCGCCTTGAGGGGGAATGCCTACGGGATTAATGCATTTTTGCACTCACCACCAACGATCTTCGGTTCGTGGGTTGTCCCACATTAATAGGGATTTGTGCCTAGCCCGTACACGTGGGGTACGTGGTAAATATCATGTTCCCAGACAAAATTTGGATCATTATAATCAGGATATAAGAAAAACTTTTTCCTTCTTTTTCTTTTTTTTTTTCTTTCTTTTTTCTTTTTCGTCTTTTTCTTCCTTTTTTTCTTCTTTTTCTTTTTTTTTCGCTTTTTTTTTTCTTTTTTCGCTTTTTCGCTTTTTCATTCTTCCCGCTTTATTTCTTTTCTCGTTTTTCTTTCTTTCTTCTATTCTTTTATTTCTCTGTCTTTTTTCCTTCTATTTTTTCTCTTTTTTATTCAACATTTTGCTTTTCATTTTTTTTATTTTTTTCCTTTCCCCCACTTTTTCGTTTTTCTTGTATCCCGTTTTCTCTTTTCTCTTTTTTCATCTTCTTTCTTTTTCTTTTCTTCATTTTTCTTTGTTTTTTTTTTTTTCTTCTTTTTCTTCTTCTTCTTCTTCTTCTTCTTCTTCTTCCTTTTTTCTGTTGATTCCGTAATTTATTAAGACGAAACAGGAAATCAGCAAATAAGAAAATATTTTTAAAAAAATATGTGCGTAATTTTATTATGTTAACACCAAACCTAAAAATTAAAAAGCTTTCCTAGAATTTTAACGCTGTTTGAAAATTATAGCGGTGACGATTTTCTTTTCACACACACACACATACACACACACAACCACACACCACACACATACACACACACACATAAGTCACACTTGTTTGAATCTAACAAATTGGGCCTTCGAAGTGTAAAAAAAAAAAACTATTTCAT
>CM042147.1:36306675-36351675 GCA_023376005.1 Doryteuthis pealeii | reverse complement strand
TTTGAAATATCCTTATGAAATGTTCGCTCAAGTTCGGTTTCAAGTTTTTCCTTTCTTCCGTTTTTTTTTTCCATATTTAGACAACAAAATCATTATAGAAAAACAAACAAACAAAAAAGAAACAATTCAATTTAGAAGTATCTTTAGACAAGTATATATATTTACTGATCTATTTAAGTCGTTCAGTGAGTGATGGGTCAGCAGGAGAATGCCAAAGAACATTTATGTATTGAACAAACATAAATAACATAAAGAACTATTGACATAAATTGACCCCTCATGAATGGGAATTCTAGTTTTAAATAAATACAGGGCGAAAAGTATTATAAAATGTATACTTTCAACAATAGTGACGTAAAAATAATCCATACATCCGATTGCTCTTCCCCCACCCCACCCCATTTTTCGGGGTGGTGGGAGCTATATATATTTTCTTCTGGAAACAAGCCCAAGACTCAGCTTCTACATGTATGTACCTAATTGGGTGAAAAACAGAAACTCGCATCCATACAGAAACACACTCAGACACAAACTATATCTATTAATAATGGTGATTCGCTTCCGGTTTTTGTCTGTAACAAAAATTACGTCACTGCTTACGTCACATTACCTAAAATCGCGATAACAGAATAAATACATTCAAAATTTGAACATGCAGCATTAGACAGTCCTAAAAAAAACGAGTAGCTAGCTAACTAGTTTCGATCCTCGCTCAACAGAGCTAAATATCGAGGATAATAAGATTAAAACGAGTAAATGGGACAAGTAAGAAAAAGAAACAATAAAAGAAAATAACAATTTCTTTTATTTTCTCCTAAAAGGGGGGGGGAGGAATGAGATTACGGATTGATAATATTCAAACCAAGTAAGCCCTCTTTTTTTTTTTTTTTTTGCAAAGAACATGCTTACTGGTCAGAATATATAACGTCTCTAAAGTTTTAAGTTGATTAAATGAGTGCGACTTGCTCTCAACAGAGAACCAGTCTGCACTAAATGAATTGGTGCAACTATGGCTATTTATAAGGTGTTCGCCTATGTAGGAAGCATAAGTATTCCTCAGTAAATCATTTGGACCGACGGTTCCATTTCTAATCTTATTAGGGACATGTTGTTTGATTCGAGCATCCAATCGCTGGTTTGTTCAAACCGCAAATACATTTGTATGAATAAATTATAGAATTATTGTGGTTATATATATATATATATATATTATATATATTCAACATTCTTTCCATTGATATATACATATATATATATATAATATATATATATATATGTGTGTGTGTGTGTGTGTGTGTGTGTGTGTTCTGTTTATTTTATTGTTGTTGTTATTATTAGTGTTATTATTATTGTTTTTTATTATCATTGTTAATATTTTATTATTTTATAAATTGTAATATATGTAATTATAGGCATTTTAGAACATTGGTGCTATTATCAAAATTTATTTTGTTTAGTTTTGGATTTTTGTGTCTAATATCCCCCTCAATAGAACCGCTACAAAAAACAATGTAGTATATCAATTTAAATGTCCATTGGGAGAATGTATCTCCAATAACAATATATACATCGGTGTAACGACAACAACCCTTTCCAGACGTCTTACGATGCACCTTTCAGACACTAGCTCAATAGCCCAACATTTAAAAACACACTCTTGTCCCAATACTAAATTCCGAAAAAACACAACGATAACACCACCATTATAGAAACACAAATATCTAAACAACAATAGAAGATTTTATAAGCATTGCATATTAGACACAAATATCCAAAATTAACCAAAATAAACTTTAATATAGCACCAATGTTCTAAAATGCCTATAATTACATTAACAATTTTAAAATAATAATATTAACAATGATAATAAAAACAATTATATATATATATATATATATATATATATATATATATATATATATTTAAAATTAAACAAAAGACACATCTCCTGTTTAATAATTTCATTTTTGATCTTTTCGAGTTTTCAGGCCAACTTTTTAATATTTGGGTGGAATTCGTGGATAAGTCCACCAAAGTTCAGGTCCCGAGTACTTTCGGCACTTCGAAGTGCCATCATCATGCGTGATGTGTTCCAGTTTGTTTGTTTTTTTAATTATATTAATGTGGAGGCTGGAAGGAGAAGAAGACGGAGAACACATCACCCCTGATGATGGCACTTCGAAGTGCCGAAAGTACTCGGGACCTGAACGAATTCCGCCCAAAATTCGAAAAGATCAAAAATAAAATTGTTAAACAGGAGATGTGTCTTTTGTTTAATTCTACATGTATAAATGAAAGAATGCTGCCCAAATACACACACACACACACACACACACATGCAAATATATATATATATATATATATATATATATATATATATATATATATATAATATCGATGGAAAGAATGTAGAACGTTCGTTTAGAAAGAGATGAAATACTACTGCCAATATCAGCATGTTGTCGATGTACGCGTGGATGTGTGAATTTAGAAATGGATCAGAACAACGAATAAAATGGGAAATTCGACAGGAACCAGCAATCTAGGCCGAGAAAAAAATTTCTAAATCTCCAGATTCCAAAAGCCCCAGATGTTATCACGTGACTACTAATGTATAAAAATTAAAGAGGCTGATAAAAATCGGATTACTACACTATGGGTGTTTAATTGCTACACCTAACTGCACGTCGAAAGATCGTGAATATATATAGGTTACGGTTGCATGGACATGGATTCAACGGTGCGTGGCGTTTCTCAACTATGCGATCTTCAGACCAAGTCTTGACATCTGTCTATTATATTTGTATAATATCTTAAATATATCCAACCACCAACATAATCCTGATAATTTCTATCGAACTCTGACAGTTATTTTGCTCCATATAGTGCTTATTCAATGGCTGTACGGAAACACTCAAAACGTAAAAGTGCTAAATTTTAACTGATGTAACTTTGCTTGTGAGCAAAAACCAAACTCCATTTTTGGTAGAAATAAAGTTTAATATATGTAGAATAATAATTTAAAGGAAAAAAATTATATGTAGTGTCACATTGTGATTTTTTCACTTATTGGTCCTACATTGAAAAAATCAGAAATCATTAATAACATAAAAAGGGTTAATTTTATGCCTATTTAGAAAACATTTTTGGATTCATGCCTAAAAGCTTCTATAAACCATTTTATAGACAAAAAATAATTTTTAAAATGTCGTCATTTTTCTCACACACCCACCTCAAATTTTCCGAGTTTAAAATCGACATAACTCTGCGAATTGGAAGCTCAAATTTGGAGGATTGTCTAACTTTAACCTAGTCTACACCTGTACAAAATTTCAGCAAAATTGAAGGGGGTGGGTGACATGGCCTTGATGATTTGACATGAAATTACCCATATACACAAATATATATATATATATATATATATATATATATATATATATATAAAACACCAATTATTAAGTGGGAATATATTAAAGAGATCAAATATTCTTTTTTTCTGTTGTTCTTTCTTCTACTTATTTCTTTCTTTCGTTTGTTATTTATTTTCTATTTTTCGTTTCTTTATTTTCTTTTCTCTTACATTCCCCCTTTAAATAAAGTTTTCTCCTGTGGTGTATTGAATGGTATAATTTTTAGCGACTGGTCTAACTGGCATGCAACCCGTGTCTTGGCCCAACTTCAGACCACAAAAACATAACATCGTCATTTACCAAGCTTGTATTCATTTGACGTGATATCATCGCGTTTTTCGGGACTCTTTTATTACTGTTCTTTATTGTTTTTTAAATGTTTGTATATTAGGAATTTGTTTTCGTGTCTATATTTTGATATTGATTCATTTTTTCTTTATTATTCCTAATTAATCTTCTATTTCACATCTTTTTGAAGTTTTTCTGTATCGTGCTGGTTTTTCTGATTATTTTCTATTCCATTAATGGTCTCTTCATTTTCCATTTTTCCACATATAATTTGATATGCGTGTTAAAAATATACGAGTTAAAATTATGCGCCATAACATATTTATTATAGTCACAGGGCGTTCTACACGTGCGTGCTTATATTTAGCGCTGTTGTGGTCACATGATGAAAGCCTCTCCACTAGCAGAATGCGACAAGTAAGTTACCGATTTCTCTGGTCGGAAGGAGTACCAAGGCATGAAATTCACCGGAGGCTTTTAGCACAATTCGGGGAAAATGCAATATCACGTAGAAGCATGTATAAGTGGATATAGAAGTTTAAAAGTTGCCAGACAAGCGTGACGCACAAAAAAAAGGGTCAAGATGTCCGGAAAGTATGAAAATCATTAGAAATGGATTTTTTTGTCGCATCCTACTTGGGATATTTTGCTACAGTTTTTTTTTTCAATATCTGGCAATTAGTTTACATGATCCAGCGATTTTTGTTGTCTTGTCACAAAGGGATTCAGATAACTAGATTTACACCCCGTGAATCTCTACGCTCTTATTCAACCAGCCAATATTCTAGGTTGATTGGTTGTTTTGCTTTACGGCATATCAACCCTTTTCGGGTATTTAATACCGAATCAAGTCATTTGGATAAAACAAAAGTCCCAGGTTGTTTACAGTGCCTGCTGTTGCTTAAGTGGTCGCTCAATCAAGTACTGAACAAGCTGGAGGGGCTAGGTAAATACATTAAGAATAGTTACTTCAAACCATTTAAATATGTATAGTTTTTATATTAAATATGGATACTTGAAACCATTTAACTCTGTTCAAATTGTTTGTGTCAAACTTCGGCATTAGATAAGCTAAAATGGGTTGATGTTCCGTTAAAGAACTAAATCCAGCCCTAAACACAGAGGTAATAAGACAATAAATGATATAACACAATAGACATGCATTGTCTATTGAAGCGCGTGATGTAATGGTTACAGTCATGGGAAATGAACTCGTCGACCCGAGTTCACATCCCGGATGTGGTAATTGCATTTCACTTAGCGCTAATACCCTTGGGAAAGGTATAAATCCTACTCTCCTTCCAGCTATGGGTAAATAGTAGGGCAAACCGGGCTCTTTAACCTTGGTTAGGCAACCGGTCTAGGAGAAAGAAAACTCTGAATTCAAACCTGTTGAACTCCGCTTAAGAAATTGACCTTGTGTCACATCCGGCTCGTGCGGAGGGGTTGGTAAATATATATAACACACTTCTCTTTTTACTTCTACGTAAAGTGAAGCAAGGGAGTGAAAATGACAGTGTGTCATGTGGCTGAAGTAGTTGCATTTTATCTCACTGATGTTAATGCTCGATGGACTGCGATATTGTATTGAGTTCGAACTTCAGTCGTGCCATTACGTTCACTTTCAGACTAATACCCTTTGGAAAGTTTTGAACCCCCTCATTCTTCCAGCTAAGGCTAAATAGTACTACTCCTGTTCTTTAAAAAAAAAAGGATGATTGCCTTGGCATTAAATAACCCACGAAGGTTGATATGCCATTAAACAAAGATACTGAAATTTACTGATCAGAAACAAAACTAGGATTTTGAATGCTAATTTTTTCAAAGTATGTAGTCTTTTATTTTTTTATTTGGCAAATTGGCGCAACAGAATCTTCCTATTCCCATCCCCGTTGCCTATTTCGCCGTCTGTCGTGCTAAGTAAATATGGAGAAAGAATCGGATAATGAAATTAACAAAACGTTCACTGTTGAGATTTTGGACTATTGGACTGACAAATACAGAAAGAACGGGATGATAAGGATTACAAGATGAGGGGAAGGACATCTTTTCAGTGTGAAGGGGGGTGGGGCGTTTCATCGGTTGACTGTTCATTGTGTAATAAACGAAGTTCTCTTATTAGTCCTGGTTTTGTTTTCTTTTGTTTTGTTTTTGTTTTCTGGGAGGGGGCTTGTTGTTTTTTGGGGGGGTTTGTTTGTTTGTTTTTTGTTCTTTTTGGATTTTTGTGGTTTTGTTGGGTTTTTTTAAATAAATAAAAACGCACATAAAAATACTTAAAACATCTTTAAAGTCAAAATCTTTCATAGCTGGGCAAGTTGGGTGGTGTATTGCTTTGAAAGCGAGACTAACAGACAATTATTGGTGAGTTTGATTCTCACTGGGTGACTCATACTGTTTACCAACTCAACGCACAGCTTGGATCTGTGAAGACTAAAAACAATCATCCCGGTCTAGTGCTAGTTAAAAGGGGATAGACTCCCTCGCTGTCGGCTGATACATACTATAGGCCGCTCTGCCGAATTTACTTTTTATCATTGTTTTTATTTATTTATTTATTTATTGATGGGGGTTGACGTTATTCTACATTGGCAATGTTTTTAATATCTAATATCTTCATTGATTTTCATATTTGATAATTGGTTAACTCTTTGCCTACTAAATTTCCCCCACGGCTGTAAAAAAATCTTCTTGGTATTTTTTACTTGTATGATGGGATATTTCAAAGTTCGCTATCTATTCACCTCTGAACTTATTCTATTCAAATAAAGTCCTATCATTATTGTAATCTGAATAAAAAGTAAAGTCGTCGGGGCGGCCTAAAGTCGGTATCGGCCATGCTGCGAGGGAGTCTATCTCCTTTTCACTAGCGCTAGACCAAGGAGATTATTTTAGCTTCTGAGGTGGAGCTCCACACCTACTATCAGCTCCTTACTTTACCGCACAGATCCCTGTGCTACTCATACGCTGAGTTGGCGAGGGCGAGTATCGAACTAGGAACCTTGTGGTTTCTAGCTGAACGCTCTACCGACTTCCACTCAATTATAATGAACTAATCGAGAGCCACTGTGAGCGGTTTCAAGTCGGCCAAAAGTTAAATATTTTAAATTTACTTCTTTTTTTTCTTTGTCTTTTTGTATTTGATTGGTCAGTTTTTGTTTTGTTTTTTTCTCTTTTGGGGGGGGAGGGGGGGTCGTTGTTTTGGTTCTTTTTTTCTGGCTAGAAAATGAGACACTGAAGTTTAAAATGCGGTTGTGAAAAGGTTAAATGTCTATTTCTTTATTTTCTATTTTTATTTTCTATTTTTTGTTTATTTATCTATTTTTTATTACTTTTTTACTTTTATTTTTACATATTTATTTTCTTTTCTTTTTTCTTTTTTTTTGACGTCATTCTGGAGAGGCAATGTTTTTAATATCTTACTGTGTTTTTGGGTTGGGCCACATAGGCAGACTCAAAACGAACAGATAGTAAACGTTATTGAAATCCTCACTTCAGTCTGTCAACATTTAATAACAAATGTTAGCAGGAGGTAAAGTCTGCTGCCATGACATTTAAATTTGCCTAGCATTTCTCTTTCGGTGTATACTAGTTTCTTTTGTTTTATTTCTCTCGATTGGACACATGGCCGTGTGGATAAAGGAGTTAGGTTAAGACAGTTATAAGTGACAGTTATCTCCAGACTGCGGGTTCAGTCCTGCTCAGTAACATAGAATAATTATAATTAACACAGCTTAACGACTTTACCCCAACTATGGTTAGCAGAATGGGAACAGGAGACCCCAGTGGGCTGAATATAGTGTTAGGTTCAAAGTTCCGTGATGGCTCGACAAGAAGGTTTCTGAGTTCGAGAGAAATACCTGAAGAAGGCCGAGGGGGGGGGGGGGCACATCGGCCGGAACATTGTAGAGATAACAATGAAGCCGAGGACAATAGTCCGAATAATACTTATTTGTTTTAGTTTCTTTTTTGTTGTTTTTGGGGTTTTTTTTAAATTTTATTTTTTATTTTTTTAAGATGAAATGTTAAGGAGAAGAGATAGTATTTATTTTATTTTATTTAAATCATTCAATAAAATAAGGAATAATAAAATAAAATAAAAACAATTAGAAGCTTTGATAATGGACCGGGTTAGCTCAGTCGGTAGAGCGTTCGGCTAGAACCCACAAGGTTCCTAGTTTGATACTGGCCCTTGCCAACTCAGCGTATGAGTAGCACAGGGATCTTTGCGGTAAAGTAAGGAGCTGATAGTAGGTGTGGCGCTCCACCTCATACAAGAGCATAACAATAGTGGGTTATTAAACTTCAATTTCCTACAAGAACTTTTGAATCAACATTGTCTTTTCGTTAAGCCTGCATCGTAAATTTACAAAGTCTATTGTCCTCATCTTTATTATTATATACACAACGTTTAGGTCGATGAGGCGTCCGGCCTTCTACGGGTGTTCCTTGTTGAAGTCGCGTTCTTATTGAACTCGGAAAGCTTCATGTTGCAATCGGGAGCCTTCACGGAACTTCGAACCGAACCCTTTATTCAATCCACCGGGGTAGACTGTTTTCATTCCATTAACCATGACCGGGTACAAGTTTTAAGCTATATTACGTATTCTTTTACTATCTCCTGTGGCCAGGATTGAACCTGCAACCTACAAATGATTGTCACTTAGAACTGTATAAACTCAACCCATATATCCCTTGCACAATGTGTCCAACTGGAAATCAAGAATTCATTTTTGGAACTTATAAACCTAATGTTATTTTTACCTCGAAGATTTATATTTATACAATGTATGATTTTTTACCTTTACTCATATTGCGGCATTTAAAACAATCTATATGTATTCTATATGATTTTTTACCCTGTCATGGTTATGAGAACAATCAACATCCACATTTGTGACATCTCGTTCGCCGAAGGTAAACGCTGAATAACAATATATATATATATATATATATGTGTGTGTGTGTGTGTGTGTGTGTGTATATGTGTGTATATATATATATGTGTATATATATATGTGTGTGTATATATATATATGTGTGTATATATGTGTGTGTGTGTGTGTGTGTGTGTATATATATATATATGTGTGTGTATATATATATATATATATATATATATGCAAAAATGCAACAGTGGATATGTAGGGGAAACACAAACACACTTCAGATTCAGATTAAACAACCATAAATCTACAATAAAACAAAAATCAGTAGCATTGCACAACACTTTAAAAAGACCACTGCACAACCTCGAAAACCTGAAGTGCATTTTAATTGACCACGGTTTTCCATTCACACAAACACGCAAACATACGGCAATTAAATGGCTTACACACTTACGCACACATGTATGCGGTATATATGCTCCTAATTTCCTGGTAGAGCACTGTAGTGGAGACATTAGTTGACCTTTCACCGTTTAGCGTAAAAGCATTTACTCGCCTGTTGTTTACAGACTTGAGTTCCCTGGTGATTGTAAAAACATGCACCCTGTAAGTTTGTATCAATTAATTGTTGCCCCTTACTGACAGTCCCCAATAGCCATGGGGGTAAGGAGCTTGATAGACGAACATTCTATCGGGTTTCGCTCCCAGCTAGAAGTAGCTCTAAAAATGTCAAGCCTCACTGATGAGACGTAAACGTCGAAACACGTGTCTGTGAATGACTGGTATTTCTAAAGTCCTGAAGAAGGTCTAACAAACCAAAACGTTGCATCGTCGACTTCACTACCTACAATAAACATCCATTTTCTACAACATCCCGTGTTTATCTACCTTTCTACACACACACACACACACACACACATATATATATATGTGTGTGTGGGTGTGTGGGTGTGTGTGTGTGTCGAAGAATAATAAGTGAGAGTAAAAAATGGAATATGTAAGGATGATTTATTGATATTTGAAAAATATATATATTTGCCGACACTTAGTGTTTCGATTCGTAATTTACAGTATCGAACACATATTTAAAATAAATATATATCATATATGTGTTTCCAATCTTCATCAGAACATACCAAATATCGTCTGTTCTTAATGAACATATTCTAAGCCTCTGCAGACGGGACTTGGAAATTCATTGTTTTCCAATGAAAGTAATAAAAGCGACAAGAAAATTCCTACTTACTATCAACTATCTCCTTTTTCAACTAAATTTTCCATTGATACCTCCATTAATAAACCGCCCTGTCGGCTGGGACGTTAGAATGCACCGACTGCACCTCTGCAGAGGGGTAAGACTCTCCCAATGGGGCCACCTGTTGGCCGTGGGTGGCGACCCGTGATGCTTAAGGATAGAGCCCAGATGGATGAGCAGTTCATGACATGCAATACTCCACTTTGGTCCTATCTTGGGCTAGACGGGCGGTCGGAGAGGCCCCATCCGATCAATCGGCTGGTCTCGTCAAGCCCTAGCACCTATATGATTTTCACAACCCTATTGCCCTTATGGCAAGCCCCAACCTCTTTTTATCATATGGGTGCTAGAAGGCGGTGGCTGCGGGTCTACATGTCCTGGGAATGACGTTAAACTCTATCTGATGGTGAGGTTCCAGTTCTGGAAGTTTGGGGAATATGGAGCACCCCTTTATCACCATTGCTCCCTGGTCCACTCTGACCCGGAGTGGTAGTACCTGTTAGGGTCCCATCTATGGGTTAAATAGAAAAATGTATTTATTAAAAAATTGTATTATCCATTAAGAATTGATTTATTTCAAAACTTTATCGGCATTAAATGGCCCACTGAGGTTGATATGCCGTAAAACAAAACAAACCAAACCATTAATAAAATTTATATATACATTTTCTAGCAAATATATATTATTGTCTGTGTAAGTGAATGGAAGTGAATCCGACAGTATGAATTAAACATTTTAAAAAAACAAAACAAATGATGTTGATAGTTCGCTGACAGAATCTGTTTCAACCTTTAGTGGTCTTCTTCAAGAGCGAAATATATATGATGGAAAGACGGAAATAAATAAACCGTTAAAAGATACAAGGGTATAAACGAACGTTTCTGTGAACGTTCAAGTTCGGAGCCGAAATTTATTTAAATTTAAAAATGCATATACTGTGTTAAAAATAAAATTTATTTTATTTTTAAAAATCAGAAGTATTTATAATCCACAGGAAAACTCAAAAAGAGTTTATTGTTAAAATATATAAAAAGTGTATAAAAATATCAAAACAGTTCATGATTCCAGCTGTAAGGTAGTAAGTTTAAAAGTCCACAACACAATTGAAAATAGATGGAAAGTTTTCAGAGGATTAATGGTGTTGATAAGATCCGTTGTGTTGTAGATCATATTTAGCCCCCGGAATGTACAAAATTCAAATATTTTGTTTTTTCAAAAGACGCACACGAAAATTCTATCGGGTTTCGCTCCCGGACAGAGGTAGCTGTAAACGTTCGTTTGTACCCTCGCATCTTTTAACAATTTATTCATTTCCGTCTTTCCATCATATATATTTCGCTCTTGAAGAAGACCGCTAAAGGTTGAAACAGATTCTGTCAGCGATTTATCTACATCATTTGTTTTTTAAAAAAATGTTTAATTCATATTATTGTCTATAAACGAGATGGTTTCAAATTATGGAAAGTTTGCTGAAAACCCGCCCTATTTGTGTGTAACTATATATTAATTAACGTCATCAAAATTTTAATGTTCATTGCTCTAGTGGCAATAGATTGTATTTTAAGCTTTCTTCTCTATGTATTTACGCAAACCCTCCACCATGAGCAGGATACCACACAAGGCCAATCTTTAAGCGGAACAGCTCAGAGTTCCACCCCCCTCTTAGTGTTGCATAGGGCCAAGTTCGAGTTGTAGTAGTAGTCGTTTGGTAGTAGTAGTCATCGTTAGTTCAGAAACAACATACTCAAGTCCTATAGTCACAAGGGGCTGTTTATTTATTTCTAAGCTCGTGGGTTCTTTTCAGAGAGAGAGAGAGAGAGAGAGAGAGAGAGAGAGAGTATGATCGGTACTACTATGCTAAACCCATACGGAGAACCGGAAGGACATTTTCCTGTATGTCCTTCACATTTTCATTATCTTTTTAAAAAGAATAATCTCTCTTCTGTCAGTTCAGAGAGTTTAAAACAGAATTTTCATTAGTAGTTGTATGCTCCCGACATTGGCCGTGTTATAAAGTATCAGGCTAAATTCAAGTATAAACTTTTAAATCTCATATTTCTAACCACTAGATAGCAGTACCTATCGCTCGAGGTGTTTTTATTGAAAATGTTACCAATGGAATTATTCTCAAAAAAAAAAATGTAATTCAATTTTCTAAGACGTCATAAAGTTGGCGGAGTGGCCTATTGTCGATATCAACCAGACAGCAAAGGAGTCTATCTCCTTTTCGCTAACGCTAGACCAGAGAGATTGTTTGTGCTGAGAAAAATCGCCACACCTACCATCAGCTCCCTTCTTTACCGCCCAGATCAGTTTACCCAAGCTGTGCTACTCATACACTGATTTTGCAGGGACCGGTATCGAACCCGAGAACCTTGTGGTTTTCTAGACCGATGCTCTACCGACTGAGCTAAAGCGGCCCCGTAAAACGATTTAAAAAAAGTCTTTATAATATTCTGAAATGAAACGTCACTTATTTTTTCTTATTTTCTCATACCAAATAATTTGGTCCCTAGTGACCCTTAGGGAACTCAGCGGGGTGGGTATAACACCACTGGAATCCTCGTAAAATGCTACCCTAGAAATGTTTGTTTGATATTGGCACAGGACTTCGTTTTCAGTTGCATCCTCTGGCAAACACACACTGACAGATAAACAGACTGATACATCACAAATAGAGTATAAGGTTTATAAAGTCAACTTTTGTTCGACGTCTGAGAAATATTCAGGTAATTTAAAAGCCTTAACAGATTTCAATAGAAAGAGAAAGAAAGTAGCCATTTATCTAGGTGCACAATGGCCAAGCTTCTTTGTTAGCGAACTTATTATTTAAGTTACAAAATTATTTACATTATTGTCATATTATATCTATGTTTACCATTATTCCTGATCTTGGACAATGCTCTCTTCATTTTCAAAATACACACATACACACATACACATACACACACACACACACACACACACACACACACATATATATAATATATATATATATATATATATATATATATATATATATATAAGTTAGGATAGCGGGGGCATGAAGTTAACGGCGCTTGGTAACTGAGAGTTTCTCACCAATGCGATTCTCAAACCAAGTGACTGTGTTTGTTTTTGTTCTCCCTTATATACTACAGTGTGGAGTTTTGTAGAGAGGCGTGAGGAGTCTCTTTTTATGATTCTAAAGGAGGGAGAGGAGTCCCGTTTTCTGGTTCTGAAGGGAGAGGAGTCTCGTTTTCTGTTTTGATTTGTTTTGTTTTTATTGTTTTTTTTTTGTTTATTTGTATCTTATTATTGTGGCGCCTTGTGGTGTTCTGTTTTCTGTTCACGCTGTTGCTTTTTATCTGTTTCTTTATTTTCATTTTTGTATATTATTAGTTATTATATTTGTATTTATTTTTATTGTTTTTTTGTTTAATTGTTTGGGTCTTTTTTAGATTTTTTCAACGTATCTATTTATAAGAGAGTTCTATAATTTGCTTGAAGCATTGTGTATATATTGGTTAGGAGTTTGATTTAGAAGTCTATCACAATGCAGGTGTAAAGAAAAATAGTAATAATGCGGTAACAATGGTGTTATTATTATTTTTCTTTACACCTGCATTGTGATAGCCTTCTAAATCAACCTCCTAACCAGTATTTATTCATGTAATTTTTGTTTAAAGTTTGTTTTTTTTCAATTTACTTAATAAAAGATTGTTTGTACGTGGCTCCATACGTTAAGGAATCTTCATGAAAATCCGGTCAGTTGGAAATCCCGGTAAATACATTCTCCAAGAGTTAAACACATCACAAAAGAATTTTCCACATGTTGCCAGTTGTTAGTCATTGCTTACACCACGCATGTCAAACTGAGTAGCCCTCTGGGGTCGCATAGATTACATATGTATGTCATGAGAGTCGCATGGATTACATATGTCTGTCCTGAGAACTGCACATGATAACTAAGTCTTTAGATCCTTCTTCTACATAAACAAAACAAAATGATGATTGCTATCATTATCTTTTATCAACTCAAAGCTAATGAATACCTATCTAAAAAAAACATATTTGTTAAAAAGAAAGGGGAAAAAAAGACTATTACTGACTGAGTTCTAATAATAGAATGTACAAGTGTCACTGTTACTTTCTGAGTACTTGGAAAATACACAAATAAAAGTATGGAAAGAGTAATTGCAGCAGCTAGAAAAAGCAATTGCAACATATTGACAAGCAGAAAGACATTAAAAAGTAGAAAAGAGAAATGGCAAGAAAAATAACTATATTGGTACTTCAAGCGACAAACTCAAGAGATATCACATCAGAAGACATAGACATGTCTAAGAAGAGGAAACATCAAGAGAGAAACTGATCTCTTATAATCGCAGCACGATTCATAAAAACAAATTATATAAAGGCAAAAATACATCGGACGCAACAGGATAGCGAGTGTAGAATGTGCGGAGACAGAGACGAAACGATTTTTATTTTATCATATAATAAGCGAATGCAGCAAATTAACACAAGGAGAGTACAGGACTAGGCACGACTGGGTGGGAAAGGTGATCCACTGGGAATTGTGCAAGAAATTCAATTTTCACCATCCTACTAAATGGTATATGCACAAACCGGAATCTGTTCTGGAGAATGAGACGCATAAAATTATTTGAGATTTTGAGATACAGGCAGACCACCAAATCCCGGCTAGGGGACCAGGCCTAGTATTGATTAACAAGAAGAAGAAAATCTGTCATTTCAGGGATTTTGCCGTCCCGGTGGATCAGAGTGTGGAGCTGAAAGAAAACGAAAAGATAGACAAATACTAGGACCTGGCCAGAGAGCTGAAACAACTGTGGAACATGAAGGTAAAGGTCGTACCAATTGTAATTGGGGCCCTTGAAACGGTTCCCAAAGACCTGGAAAAATGTGAGTGAATTGGAAATCAGAGGAAGAATCGAGACCATCCAAACTACAGCACTGTTAAGATCGGCTAGAATGTTCAGAAGAGTCGTGGAGATCTTAGGTGACTTGCTGTCACACAGCTTCCAGTGAACGACCAGCTACGGCAGGTATGAAAAATTTGATAATAATAATAATAATAATAATAATAATAATAATAATAATAATAATCCGAAATCATGATAAGATATCATAAAGGCCATTTCGAGTTAAGACTGGTCTCACTATCTTATTGGCATCTAGATTTCTTTTTATAAGCCATGCATTCAAGTTATATTTTTGACACTAAACCTATTCATGTGTCACTTGTATTTTTCTCAATTACTTTAATGCTGAATTTAATGTATAAATGACCTCAATTATCCGGACATGATATTTGCACAAATTCACTTATTATCATTCATCTAAAAAATTCAGACAAATAAAGGGATGATGTCTTGACGTTTGGTGTTCTTTCCAGACGAGTCAGTGCCAGTTTGAAAAGAAAAATTACAAAACCACAATCGATATATTTTGAATGGAAATTGTTGCGAAACACGGGTTTGTGTAAGTGCTGCACCGCGAAAATTTGCTCCATTCGACTTTTCATAAACTGATACTTAGATGTTGTTAAACGTTGTTCACAAGACTAAATCTAGACGAGTCTTCACCAATTTAAAATATATTTTAAGCAAGAAAAAGATATGACAAATTTTTAAGAAATTATTTAAAAAAAAAAAGAAATAGTTATCAAAAATATATGACTGAAAATAAAAATTAAAGAAGTGTTTTAAGAAGTGATTTTTAAAGCAAAATTTGCAGTTTAGCAAAACTAGGAAAAAAATCTGTTTTTTTTTTTTCCAAGTTACATAAAAGGCTACAAAGGAAAGTATTTATGGTGGAAAAACGTGGTTGTTGTAGCAGCACAATTTTATGTAGAATCCTAATTAGGGGTTTGATTTTTTTGGCGTTAAAATCAGGGTTGATTAAAACATTATCACAGCCTAAAATAGTTTTAAAAGCGATCCACAAAATAATCGCTTATGAAATAAAAAAATAAAAAATGATCAAAAGAAATATGACTGAAAATTAAAAATGAAAATATAGTTACTCCTTTTTAAGCTTAATATTTCTAATCAATTTTCTTTTGTTTTAAGAAGCAATTTTTATAGTAAAATTCGCAATTTAGCGAAAAATAGCAAAAATCGGTAGAACACCCACCTGGGAATCGCAAGGTTTCGGGTTTGATACCGGTCCTCACCAACTCAGCGCATGAGTAGCAAAGTTTGGAAATCTGATCTATGGAGTAAAGCGAGGAGCTGGTGGTAGGTGTAATGCTCCATCTCTTGGTCAAGCGAAAATGAGATAGGCTAATTCTCTGTCCGGCGGATACCGACAATAGAAATAGAAATAGAATTGAAATTTCAGTTTTAAAGATAACTAATTAGTTATCAGCCGAAAATAATTAAACAAATCTTACATTAGTAATGAATGGATCGCTAGTTGAATTTTTGTTCAGTTCAAGCCTTCGTTTATTTTGTGCCGTTTGTATTTTTTTTCATTCATTCTTGTTGGGTATTCAACACATTTTAAACTTATCTTTTAATCTATCGACAGGAACTGTAGAATACACCGGCTGTACCTGTGCAGAGGGTTAAGACCCCGTAATGGGCCCACATGTTGGCCTTGGGTGGCGACCCCTGATGTCTAAGGAAGAGATCCTGTTGACTAAACAATCTACATACAACAGTCCACTTTGGCCCTTACTTGGGCTAGACGGGCTATTGTATAGTAACCCCCCGAATACAAGGCAGTGACTGAGGGTTTTATTGTCCTGTGCATGACGTTGAACTGTATCTAGTGGTAAGCTTCCATTTCTGGATCTCTGGAGAGTGTGGAGTACCCCTTCATTGCCATTATTCCCAGGTCCACTCTGACCCGGCGTGGTAGTACCTGCTAGTGGTCCATCTATTGGTCAAATAGATATGTTAGTAAATTATTTGTATTAGATAGGAATAATTGATATCATTTAACTGTGTCATTAATTATTTGTATTAAGAATAAAAACATTGAAGGTGTTTACTAAGAATTATCATTATTACTTGACACCACATAAATATGTGTAAACAAATGATTATTATTAAATAGAAGCATTAAATAGGAATAAGTAAAATAAAAAGTCACTAAAGTCGTCGGGGTGGCCTAAAGTTGGTATCAGCTAGACAGAGAGGGGGTCTATCCCCTTTTCTCTAGAGCTAGACCAAGGAGATTGTTTTTGCGTCCGAGGTGGAGCGCCACACCTACCATCAGCACCTCACTTTATTGCACAGATCCCTGTGCTACTCATACGCTGAGTTGGCGAGGGCCGATATCGAACTCGGAACCTTGTGGTTTCTAGTCGGACGCTTAGGAATACTTGATTTTAAATACTGCTAACTGGAAACAAGCAATCAATGTTAGTCTGTGCCATTAAAGGAATTAAACATTTTTATCCGGATTGCTATTCCTACCCAAGAAATAATATAACGTAATTAGTTTAAATCTTTAGCGTTGAGAACTGTCTATAAACTCAATTAGTAAAGTTTAATCAAATTTATTCAATCATTTTAGTCTGACAAATAATTCATTACGTTTATTTCTTTCGAGCTGGAAATTTCAATTTTGTGTGTTTAGTTACGTCTTTTCATATTTATTAGAGACATTACTCAATTAATTAGAAACATAAATATACGAGAGTGAGTCAAAAAGTAATGTCATTTTCTTTATTTCATGTGTAGTTTTTTTTTTATTAAACTAAGATCTACATTGAGACCCTAACGAGGCTCAGAGCAAAAATCCGACGAGTAAGACCCAACTTGCCAATTGACAATGTCCTCTTTCTGCACGAATTATCAACCACACACAATCATCAGAACAAGGGAAAAAATCGCCTCATTCGAGTGGACAACTTGACCGCATACTCCATACTCATCAGATTTAGCGCCTTCAGACTAACATCTCTTCGGACCCAGGAAAGAGTGTTTGAGAGGCAAACATTATTCCAGTGATGAGGAAGTGAAATATGTAGTGAAGTGGCTCAAAAAACAGTAAACAGAATTTTACGGGACAGGGATACATGCTCTCATTGGATGGTGGAACATTGCAATTGAGAGAAACGGTGACTATGTGTAGAAGTAGGGATGTGATCCACAGAGAACCAGCTTCATTTTGATGTATGATACATGTTCCTATCCTGGTAATTATACCTGTCCTAAACTAAATGGCAATTTCTTTTTTACTCACCATCATACAAGCCATATAACATTCTAAAATCTCATTTCTCAGATACAATGGTAACTTGACTTACGAGTGTCAACTAACTAGTTTTCCGAGTTACGAGTTGTCACTTGGTTGATTATTGGCTTTGAGTTGTGAGCTAGAATTTGAGGTAATAGCGAGCTTCAGTTACGCTTATGTTAATAAGTTCACCCAAAATTTAAGTTTCCAATTTATTACACCAAAAAACATCTAAAATTAAATTCCACACAGCACAATAATTCCATTCAACATTATTGATGAGTAGAACTTTTACTTATTTTTATTTTAATTCAAACATAACCAAACGGGGATCTGAGTTTTTTTGGGGAGAAGGTGCAATAGGGGGGCAGCCTTTTGTCCAGGGCATATGTCAAACAGGATTTCATCTATCGTGAAGATAAGTTGTTTATCTTGCTGATGTGGAATTGGAGAAAAGATTGCATTAGTTGGGTTTATTTTATTACCGGATGGAACATTCCGTATTCCAAAAAATATTATTCATAAAAAATAAACATTAAAAATACACACAGCACATAATTCATTACATTCAATTTTATTACGTAATACAGTACTATTTTTTATTTTATTTAAAAAACATAACAAAAATAATCGGGGTGTTTTTTGGGGGGAGGGGGATAAATGATCAAGGGTATTTCAGTTTATTTCAATGGGAAAAATTGATTTGATATACGAGGAAATTGATAATTTTGATTGGTTATTCCTAGTTGAGTAACAAGATATTACAGGGTGACCAAGAAAAAACAGAACCCAAATTATTTATTTTTTTCATTAAACTAACCCTAAACCCAACCCTAACCCCTAACCCTAACCCTAAACCCTAACCCCCCTAGTTGAGTAACATGATATTACAGAGTGACCCAGAAAAAACAGAACCCACAAATTTTGTAATAAAACTTTTAATTTCAACTAGGCCCCCCTAGTTGAAATTAAAAGTTTTATTACAAAATTAGGGTTAGGGTTTAGAGTTAGGGTTAGGATTTAGGGTTAGTTTAATGGGAAAATAAATGAATAATTTGGGTTCTGTTTTTCTGGGTCACCCTGTAATATCATGTTACTCAACTAGGAAATAATTTAATGTCGAATCAAGGTCTTTTTGATATCCGGTTGCTTACAGCACCTGATGTTGCTTAAATGGTCACCCATCCAAGTGTTGAAAAGGCTCTTCGCTGCTTAACTTTGGTGATCTAGTGGGAACCAGTGCTTTCAATATGACTTGTCCATAAAAGCGAGGGAGTTGAGTCATGAGTGGAACGAACTAAACTCGTAACTCAAAGTAGTACTGTATGTATATTTAACAACCCCTCCGCGCGAATAGGATGTGACATAAGGTCAATTTCTTAAGCAGAGGTTTAACTTCAGTGTTATCCTTCTCCAAGATTGGTTGCCTAACCGATTTTAAAGAGCCCAGTACACCCTACTATTTTATTATTTCTATATCGACGATTTTTAGTAGCGATATTCAGAGAGATTCAAATACTTAGCATCTCACTAGGGAACGACTATAATTTCCTTGTGATGGTAAGACAAAGCATTACTCGATTGCGATCATGTCTCATGTTACCATAGCAATGGAACTTTACATTACTCATTCGTGGGAGCAGGTTGCTTATGCATTGCAAAAAGCTTCGTTTTCAGCTTTGATATTTTTGAAGTAGCATTGGCAAGTCTTGATTAATACTTAATTATGCATGAAGGTATAAATTGTATTTACCAATATAACTATGAAAAAAGACATAAACGTTAATTTGTCTCGAAGTTTATTTGTCATCAGTGCGGCTCGACTTGTTAACAGCTACCTCTAGCCGGGATCGAAACCCGCCAGAATTTTCGTCATCCAAGTCCCTTGCCCTTGTGGCTATCAGCGGCTGCCAGTCTGAAGTGAACGATTAATTGATATATCCCTACGCGGAATGTTTATACAATCACCAGAGAACTTAAATCTGTAAACAGACGAGTAACGAGTAAAAGAAATACGTTGTGAAGCAATATATATATATATATATATATATATATATATATATATATATATAAAGAAAGGAAATGAATTCGACGGTATGAGTATAGATAAAAGGATATGAAAACATCACAATATGCTGTAAAAGTGAAAACATTTTATAACATATTCATAGCTAATATTGAACAATATTTCGATTTTATAAAAATCCTCTTCAGAGCTTGTTTATACTCCGCTCTTGATAGTACGGAGTATAAACAAGCTCTAATGATGATTTTTATAAAATCGAAATATTGTTTTATATCCTTTTATTTATACTATATATATATATATATATATATATATATATATACGCGCACACACACACACGTAATCTAAAAGTTAATATTATTCAACCCCACTCCTCAATTAACTCGACCCGACAATATACAATATACATAACCTACACATCCGGATATGAAAAAAACATACACACCCACACACACATACATGCACAAACACAAACGCTCGCACGTAAGCATTGTTAAAATACTGCACATTCACAGAACAACGAATTATGTGTGTGACCAGTTACCCGTACGCAACCTTTATGCTGTCCATAAACACTCACATACATTCAATTTACCTTCACATACATACGCACATCATTTTATCCAATCATACGCATCCCATGTCTATTGAATTTTTTAAATTTTTTGAAATTTTTTCGATTTTCCTTACATTTGAAAATATTCACCTGATGATTGCATCGCATGAAACCAATATGGTTGTGAATGTTCCTTTGTCACCTAATAAATAGATATGTAAAACCTTTATATATTTTATCTTATTATATTATATAAGAGCTCTATTTTATATTGAGCACTCTACCAATAATACTGCCTTTGGTACGCCATTCCAGCAAAAGCTGAAACACTGACCATCTCACACTATATATATATATATATATATATATATATATATATATATATATTGCATCACAACGTATTTCTTTTAATATCCTCTACTTTCTCAAATTTTAGCCTTTAGATGAATTTTTAGTTTATTAAACAATACCAATTGAAGGAATTTAGATCTGATGAGTATGGAGGGTATTGCACTTGCATAAGATTGTGTTTAGCCAAATCCTGATGATCACAAATTGTTAGATTGGAATTCTTATTTTTTTACTTCTTTTCTTTTTTCTGGTTTCAAAAAAATTTAAATCTGTACAAACACATCTAGATTTAGTTTCGTGAACCGGTAATACTTTTTTTGGTACGATCAACTGCCACTCGCTTGAGTTCGGCCTATGGCATCAACTTTACACAAATCTTGATGAAAACAAAATAATCTTCGCTTACAGTACAGCCAGGACCAACTTTTAAAACGTAATATTTTTAGCTTAGAAAATTGAAAGTTATAAATAAAGAAAACAACTTTGAATCCTGTAAATGTAGGGTTCTACAAACATTTTTTTCTTTAGTTACGAATTTTATTTGATGTCATTGGCCGAACTCGAGCGATGGCAGTTGATCGTACCAAAAAATATTACCCGTGAACAGGATAGATGTTTAAACAATAGATATCAATTTCCGTAAAGACGACAAGTTCTGAATGTTCTACACTCGCACAAACTTGTGTTTCACAACAATTTTTATTAAAAATCTATCGTTTCTGATTTTATTTTTTATATTTTTGTAGTTGTTACCGTTTTGTTTAAAAGGAGATCAAACGTCAAGAAATCCCTCCTTCATCGTGTAAATCATTCAGATGTGCACATATCTTTATTTAAATTTACAATCTAAGATATGAAAAAAAATATTAAAGCTTATTTCGTTATTTCATTTATCCTTCGTCGTAGAATCATGTCGTTTATAATAATTATAATATTATTTTTAATATAAATTCTTTAAATCCGATGTGACATGCATTTTTATAACTTTAAATGAGTAATAATAACTGAATTAGTGTAAATATCATGTCCAGGTAGTTGAAGTCATTATAGATTGAATTAGACATTAAAATAATTGAGAAAAATACAAGTGACACATGAATAGGTTTAGTGTCAAAAATATAACTTGAATGCATGGCTTACAAAAAGAAATATAGATGCCAATAAGATAATGAGACCAGTCTTAACTCGAAATGGCCTTATGATAATATCTTATCATGATTTCGGATTATTATTATTATTATTATTATTTGAGTTTTCACATCAGTGTTAGCTGATGGTCTTTCACTGGAGTCTGAGTGACAGCAAGTCTCCTCAGGTCTCCAGGACTCTTCTGAGTATTCTGGCAGATTGCAGCAGTGCAGTGTTCTGAATGGTTTCAATCCTTCCTCTGATATCCAAACTTTCCAAACCCTTTTCTAATCCTTTTGGGACTGTTCCAAGTGCACCAACTACAATTGGTATAACTTTCACTTTCATATTCCATAACTTTTTCAGTTCTCTGGCAAGGTCCAGATATTTGTCAATTTTTTCATTTTCCTTTAACTTCACCCTGTGATCTGCTGGCACTGCAAAATCAACCAGTTGACAAGTTCTTTCTTTTTGTTAATCAACACTAGGTCTGGCTTTCTTGCTGGGATAATGTGATCCGTTTTAATTTCAAAGTCCCAGAGAATTTTGTGCGTTTCGTTCTCAAGAACAGATTCTGGTTTATGCATATACCATTTTGTTGTGTGGTCAAAATTTAATTTCTTGCATAATTCCCAGTGGATCACCTTCCCAACCCAGTCGTGTCTAGTTTTGTATTCTCGTTGTGCTAGTTTGCTACATTCGCAGAGTATATGGTTAACGTCTCATCTCTATTACCGCAAAGTCTACATTTACTATTTTGTTGGTCTTATCAATTTTCTTTGATGTAGTTTGTCCTTATGGCATTATTTTGTGCAGCAATTATAAGTGATTCCGTGAGGTTTCCCTTTCTTAACATGTCCAAGTCTTTCATGTGCAACCTCATCTATTGTCGTTTGAAGCGTCCATATAATTGTTTTTCTTCCCATTTTGTTTTCTAGTCTTTGTCGTTTTTCTGTTTGTCCATCTGCCGTTTCTACTATTGTTGGCCGCCATAAGTAGTTTGTCTTGCTCTTCCTTGTGTAATCTTCAAGTTGTTGGATTGTGTTTCTACGCATTCCTCTATGTTGTCTTCCCCTTCCTTTCTTGACACATACAATCTATCTCTATCATCTCTAGGGTGGAGAGCCTTGTGCAGTCCATCATTATTATTATTATTATTATTATTATTATTCACTCCATTCACGTTTTTCACATCTGCTGTAGCCGGAGGTTCACTGGAGGCTGACTGACAGCAAATCTCCTCGGGTCTCCTGGACTCTTCTGAGTATTCTAGACGATCTCAACAATGCTGTAGGTTGGATTTTCTCGATTCTTCCTCTGATTTCCAATTCATCCAGACTCTTTTCCAAACCCCCTGGGGATCGTTCCAAGGGCACCAATTCCAATTGGTACGACCCTCACCCTCTTATTATTATTATTATTATTATTATTATATTATTATTATTATTATTATGTCACTTCATTCGAGTTTTACACACCCACCTTGGCTAGTGGTTTACTTGAGGATGAGTGACAACAAGTCTCCTCAGATCTCCAGGACTCTTCTAGTATTCTAGCCGATTTTAATGCTGTAGTTTGGGTGGTTTCGATTTCCAGTCTATCTAGATTCTTTTCCAGACTCTGCGGAACCGTTCCGAGTGCACTTATTACAATTGGTACGACCTTAACTATCATATTCCGCAGTTTTTTTTTTTGTTTTGTTTTTTTTGGGGGGTTTTTTTCACTTCTCTAGCAAGGTCCAAGTATTTGCCTATCTTTTCTCTTTCTTTGACTTTCACTCGGTCATCCGCTGGGACGGCAATTATTATTATCCTTTTTATTATTATTATTTCAATCCTTACGAGTTTTTCACGCCAGCGTAAGCTGATGGTATTTCACTAGAGTCTAAGTGACAACAAGTCTACTCTGGTCTCCAGGACTCTTCTGAGTATTCTAGCCAATCTTAACAATGTTGCTGTCTGGACAGTCTCGATTTCTCTGATTTCCGATTCCTCTAGTCTGATTTCTAAACTTTTGGGGACCGCTCTAAGAGCATCAACTACAATTGGTATCACAGTTTTTTCAGTTCTCTGTCAGGTCAAGGTAATTGTTTATCTTTCCGTTTTCTTCACTTTCAAACTATGATCTGCTGGGACTGTAAAATCTACCAGCTGAAAAGTTCTCTCTTTTTTTTTTCTTTTTTTTTTTTTGTTAATCAATATTAAGTCTGGTCTTCTGGCTGGGATAAAGTGATCCGTCTGTATATCAAAGACCCAGATAATTTTATCCGTTTCATTCTCAAGAACGGATTCTGGTTTGTGCATTTATTTGTATGGTCAAAACGGATTCTGGTTTGTGCATTTGTTTATATGGTCAAAATTTATTTTCTTGCACAATTCCCAGTGGGTCACCTTTCCGACCCTGTCATACCTAGCCTTGTATTCTCGTTGTGCTAGTTTGTTACATTCGCTTATTACATCGTTGATCGTCTCATCTCTGTCTCCACACATCCTACATTTGCTGTTTTTCCACCCATTATCTGTACATATAAATCTACTGTGTATATCTGATTGTTTTTTTTTTTGGGGGGTCCGGGTTCGCAATCTACATAAAATCGTGTTGCTAAAACAACCATGCCTTCCCACCAAATCAACATTTTTTTCTGGGTAGCATCTATGTAACGTGTAAAAGCATAGATATATTTTCTAGTTTCAATAAGTTGCAAATTTTGCTTTAAAAATCGATTCTTAAAACAAAAGAAGAGAATTGATTTAAAAAATCAATATTGAATTTTTATTTTATTTTCAGTCTAATTGTTTGATAACTTTCTATTTTTATTTTTCTATTTGTTAGGAGGTCTGCCTCCTAACGAATCTCAGGGGATGGATAAGTGAGATAAAATCCCAGAATGTTCACCTATTAAAGGAAAAAAGTTTTTGTTCTATGTGTTATTAGTTTATTTACTGCTAATTCCATCATTTTTTGCCAGGGATAATTGCCAACAAGGATTGTAAAATAATAACCAAGATTAATGCTTTTGACATATTACCCGTCGTTGGTGGGTTCTTCAGCTAATAGTCCACTGGCATTGACAATGAGGACAGGTCAGCTGTTACTGATTCCACACCAGACTCTTTGGAAAAATATTATTGTAGAAACAAATAAAAAGGAATCCTTACAATTGGCAATTATTGCAAAGTCGAAGCGCACAGAACAAAAGGACATGCCCCGATTTCTGTACAGAAATTCTCGAGGATTGTGAACATTAAAATGTTTATTGAACGTTGAATTTTCAGCAATGCGTCAACTGTAAGTTGTGGTGATAAACTTTAAGTGTTTCTCAAGAGAATTGCGTGTCGGAAATGGAAATATATTTGATAGTGTTTTATAATGATAATAATAATGAATAATGATATTGAAATTTATTGCGTATTGTGCTCAGGTGCACCACGACTCATCAAAGTCTATTACTATTAGTACATAGAATAATGTACTAATGTCAGGAACATGAATAGCATACAGTAAAAATATACTTGTTTGTGTGTGCAATGCGTGTATATGTGTGTGGAGGTGGTATCAGGTATAGTGTGGCGAATTAAAGGAATAATGGAGGCTTTGAAAGATGTAGTTGTGTCTATAGATTTTTTACACTATTTTGTTTGTAGATCTACTGTATAGAAAATGTGATAATACGCATGAATGACATTATAAATTATAGTGAACATAAATGTTGATCAGATATATTGATTAGATAAATCATGAATATGTGAGTTCGTATGTTACAAACTTTTATTCAAGATAAATAATGGGCAATTCTGTTTCCGATTAAGAGAGAAATCAAAGAAATAGAACATGTTACATGTCAGAGAGAGAAAGAAAGCAATGTTAAAAGAAAGAGAGAGAGAGGGAGGAAGATAGAGAGAGAGAGAAAGAGAGGGAGAGAGAGAGAGAGAAGAAATACGATATATATATATAGAGAGAGAGACATACAGACAGACAGAGACAGACAGACAGACAGAGACAGACAGACAGAGACAGAGATAGAGAGAGACAGACAGACAGACAAACAGATAGATAGATAGATAGATAGATAGATAGATGATCTAGTTCCATGACTACCATTTTTGGGGCCTTACGACGCAGGATTCGACAATTTTTATTCACCTCTCTATATTGTTTGTATAAATAGTCGGTCGGTTTTTTTTTTGGGGGGGGGGTCCTTTTTTTTTTTTTTTTTTTTTTTTTGATTCGCAAATAGTCAAACCGGAGGGCTAGAGGGAAGAACTACGAGACTTCAAATTGGTGAAATAAGACATTTTTGCCTCTAGAAGAAATATTGATAGATAAAAGGAATGAAAAAAGACAGAATAGAAGGAAAGATAGAGAGATGGTTCGTTGATTGGATATGACGGCATTTCAACCCGTCGGTAATTTCAATACTGAAAAAGTTTTGTTTTATTCATTTTAGATGGGTTTCAATTTTCTGGCATTTCAACTCAATCTTTTTAAGCACACTTTTTTTTAAACTCATTTTTTTCTATTTAACACATAGGTGGGACCTTAACAGGTACTACCACTCCGGTAAGGGACCACGTAGGAAGTAATGGTGATGAAGGGGCACTGTACTCTTCCTAGAGCTCCAAATTAGAAGTTCACCATTACATGCAGTTTAACGTCATACCCAGAACACGAAGACCCTCGGCCATCCTTTTCTAGACTTATATGATAAAAAGGATTGGGGGTTACCATAAAGGCAACCGGGTTGAGACAATAATATAGGTACTAAGGCTTGACGTGACCAGTCGATTGATCGGAGGTGGCCTCTACGACCGCCCATCTAGCCTAAGTAAGGGCCAAAGTTGACTGTTGCATATCATGGACTACTCAGCCACCTGGAACCCATCCTTAAGCATCACGGTCGATATCTATGGCCAATTAGTGGCCTCAATTAGGGGATTTTATCTCTCTGAAGATGTAAATTCAGTGGATTCTACAGTCGCAACAGACCTGGGTGGAAAGATAGAGACAAGAAGAAACAATATATATATATATATATATATATATATATATATATAGAGAGAGAGAGAGAGAGAGAGAGAGATAGAAGGAAGACAAAAAGGGAGAGAAGTTAGAGAAAAGAAACAAGAAATAGAAAAATAGAGAGAGAGAGAGATAGACAGAATGAAGGGATGGAAGACATAGAGAAAAAGACAAAAAGGAACCTTGCAGAATAATTAAAATTTAACTTATTGTTGGGGGATTAAGGCGTTCATTATTTTCCCCAAGAGTATTAGTCCGAAAGTGAACATAATACTGCGACTGGATCTCGAACTCGCTTACAAATATGTCGCAGTCTACGTTAGCCACTACGCAACGAGGACTTAATCTCCCGTTGCAATTTTACACTAAACCTATTCACATTTTTCTCAATCGGTTTTATGTCAAATTGAATTTATTATCACGTTAAATATCTGAACGTGAGGTTTACACACATTCAGTTATTAATACTCGTTTAAAGATCGCCCAATAACGTACATTATTCTCGATGCCACATCTGATTAAAAAAATATATCAAAGCTTAATATATCAGAAATACAAACGATATGATACTTTGAGGTGTGATCAAAAAAAAAGTAACGAGACTTATGCTTTAATATATTTTCTTTTTAATTTTTAATTTTAAATTTTCATCATCATCATCATCATCATCATCATTCATGCTATGCTGATAACCCGGATTCCAGTGATTCTCTCTGTCTCTGTCTCTGTCTCTGTCTCACACACACACAGACACACAACACACACACACACACACACACACACACAACACACAGTCACCTGCCCCTATTTGTCATCGCTCCTAACAGGTATTCCGCATGCATACATTTATATGGTTTCAAGCATTCCTCCCCAATAGTCATTATCATCACCAGATCGTGCTGACAGCACGGATTCCCATGAGCTTCCCCCCTCTCTCTCTCTCTCTCTCTCTCTCTCTCTCTCTCTGTCTCTCTCTCTCTCTCTCTCTCTATCTATCTATCTATCTATCTATCACATGTCCCTATCGGTCATCTCTTCTGGCAGGTATTCCGGGCGGCATCCAGTATCCGCACCGAACTAATCAATGTAGACCTGCTATTGGCCAGAATGTTATAGACAGGTTATCGATAATATGGAAAAAAATAAAACAAAAATATTTTCAGAGCGTTTTCCATAAACGTAAAATGTATTTGTTTGAAATCGGTTAATAGTAAAAAGTATTTTATTCTCACAAAAAGTATTTGTTTTGAGGCTATCCAAAATGGTTGCAAATCAGAAAGAGAGCTTCAGGCTTGAATAGTTATCTGCCATCAAATTTATGGTGGCTGAAAGTGAAAACCATATGAAATTTTCATAAGATTATAAGATTTGTACACAGAAGTTTTAGTTTTAAAGAAATGTTTACAAATGGGCTAAACTGGACTGTGCTATTACGAGCCTGAGTCGAAAAGACAGCACATTTTTGGTAAAGAAAATTTTCCTGTTGACAGCTTCAGGGATATTAAAGGGTTAATCAATATAGATTCATATTATTTGTATTATTCGGACTATTGTCCTCATCTGCATTGTTATCTGTACAACCTTTCGGCCTTCTTCAGATGGCCTGAGTTTTGAGAAAAATACCTGAAGAAGGTCGGAGGCACATCAACCGAAAACGTTGTACAGATAACGATTAAAATGAGGACAATAGTCCGAACAATACAAATAATACTAATCAACAAGCCTCGTCTAAAAAATTCAGAGAAACTCTATAGATTCCTTTGAAAAGGATGCAATCATAATATATATATATATATATATACACATATATATTATATATATATATGTGTGTGTTTGTGGTGTGTTTGTGTGTTAGGATCGGTCGATTTTTCACTTTTCTTTTAAATATCCAATTTCATGAGATACCAAAAATTGTGTATTGATCTATTAAGTACTAATACCAAAAATTAGATCTTGCACTTTTTGTATCATTTTTTAAGGAAATGGGATCAAAGTTCCGATACAAAAATGCACTGGAAAATTCCCGGTTTTGCAACATTTGGTTATAGAATACTCAGAAAATATCTAAAAATTTCATTTTTGGGCCAAATATTGGAAAATCAAAGATTCTTCAGTTCATTTTTGTCTACGATTTTTGATGCCATTTCCTCAGAAATTGGTATCAGTACTTTATAGACCAATACACAACTTTTGGTATTTCAGGAAATTTAGTATTTAAAAAAAAAAGGTAGTTTTTCCGAATTGAAAATTAAGTACTCGATTACGGATGTAAGAGCTATATTTATTTATTCTTAAAGATAAACCAAGGGTGTGTGGACGAGTGTGTGTAGATGTATGGGCGCATTAGGGTGTGCACGTGAGTGAGCATATACGCACTATTTTCACCTATAAGTGGAGAAATACAAAAATTTGGCTCACACAAGTACACACATAAGTAAATGAATTGGCATTCCCTGCATTTCAGCTGGCGCGTTGTCTTGACTATAAGTGGATAAATCCAGCTGCTTTAAAACCAATGGTAAGAATCGCCATTAAATATTGTACACTATAATGAATAAATAAATATACATATATATTTATATATGTACATTCAATGTGAACGGCACGTCTTTATATGTATACATATATATATATATATATATATATATATATATATATGGGGGGGTGAGAATAGAAGAAAATGTGGATATAACAACACAAACATGTAAATTCATTTGATATTTCGCCTTATAATCGGCCGAAGCTTTTTCAAAACTTTATAATGAATAAAAGCGAAATATCAATTGAATTTAGCTGTTTGTGTTGATATATCCACATTTATCTCTATTCTCAACCACATTTTGTCGGATTTGTTCAAATTCTTCACTCCTCATATATATATATATATATATATATATATATATATATGATCGGTACGAATGATTTTCTTATACAGATGTGTAAACATTCAGTACGTGATTAAGACAATGTGGATAAAAATACTGTCACCTGAGCTTCTGACTTTGCGACAACAGTACAGCAATTCTTGGGATTTATTAATTTGCGTATTCGTATGTAGGTGTTTGAGAGAGACAGAGAGAAAGACACAGAGAGAAAGAGAAAGAATGAGAGAAAGAGTGAGTATGTGTGTATGACACAAAAAGTGAGAGATAGAGAGTATATACGTGAGTGGGTGTGCGTGTGTGTGTATGAGAGAGAGAGAGAGAGAGAGAGAGAGAGTTTTCTTTCTTCGGGATCAACATAGACAGAGGTTGGCTACATGTTTAAGCTTGTTACTAATCTTTTCAATTTTCATCTGTTCCGGAATTGAAGAAAGAGTTAAGAAGGAAACTTTTTCAAATCAGATATATATATATATATATATATATATATATATATATATATATATATATAGCGTGTGTGTGTGTGTGTGTGTTGTGTGTCTGTGTGTCGGTGCATTCTTATATATCTAGCAAGTTTTCAAATCTGTTTGTCACCTCTCCGTTTGCCTGTCTCTCAATCAGTATGTGTCTATTTGTCTCGGCCTTTCATATCTATCTATCTATCTATCTATTTCTATGTCTATCCCTCCGTTTGTTTAACTATCTATCAATCTACCTGTCTATCTAACTCAGTTTTATATATCTATCTATCAATCCCCTTCTCTCCCCCTCTCTCTCTCTCTCTCTCTATATATTATATATATATATATATATATATATATGTGTGTGTGTGTGTGTGTGTGTGTGCGTGTGTGTGTGTTAAAGTGTGTGTGTTTTACGTATGATTCTTATATGAATTTGATCAAAAGGGCTTGGCCTATGTATCTAACTATTGTTAATAACTAAAAGAAAGTGTTGAAAAATATGATGAACTTACAATTAAAGGCTACTGGAAATGTTGTATCTGAAAGAATAATTGGTTTCGACTGTTAAAGAGAATACGGCAATTTCATTTCTATCGCCAGTTGAAGGGGATAGGATTTCTCGAAATATATATCAGCTTTTCATATCTATATCTGTCTGTTTTTTCATATCTATCTATCTACCAATGATATTAATATCTAGCTTTTGATCTATCTATCTATATCTATCCTATCTATCTCCTATAATCTATCTATCTATCTAATATCTATCTAGTACTATCTTCTATATATATCTATCTATCTATCCTAGTCTATATCTATATGTATCTAATCTATCTCCTTTCAATATCTATATCTATCTATCTATCTATCTATCTCGTTCTATATATAGATCTATCTCACTCTAACTCTATTGACTCATCATATCTATATCTATCTATATCTATCTATCTCTCATCTTATTTATCAATTCATGATTCTATCTATGTTATCTATCTCTATCTAGCTTTTATCTATCTATCTATCGATTATCCAGCTTTATGATATCTATCATCTTATCTCTATCTGTTATATCTATCTATCTACTGCTCTGTAATATCTATCTATCTACTATCTATCTCAGTCTACTATCTATCTATCTCTAATACTTATTATCTATCTATCTATCTATCTATATATATCTACCAATGTATCTATCTCTCAGCTTTCATCATATCTATATCTATCTATCTAATCTCAGGACTATATCATATCTGTATCTATCTTCTCAGCTTGTATATACAATAGTAGTCTATATCTTGTGTTTCTTCTATCTTTTACTTATCTATATATCTATATATCTTTCTGTCTCTGTCTGTCTGTCTATTTATTTGTCTATTTCTCCATGGGTGTATCTCTCTATACTATACTACCTTCTTTTCACAGAAATCTACTGTTTTTTTCTGAAATATTATAACTGGAGGTGATGTAATCCCTTTCACATCAGACTACTACAGTTCATCACATATAAATGTATGCGCATAAATATCTAAATAGATGCAGAATTAGATCTTAATTCTTCTGTATCTGTGGGAGTGTTTTTGGGGGGTTGTTTTTTTCATCTCAGCAGACAGACAACACGCTTTATGTTTATGTGCGGTTGCGAGAGGCACGTTTTCTGTAAGCATACACCAGTTCACATGTTTATATCTAAAAAGAATCAGTTCAGTATATTCCGGATATCCGGGAGAGATAGGTAAAACCTCGTGAATTTCCCATTCAAAAGCCGGATACAAGCATGAAAAGCGTGGGACATAGAAAATCAATCCAACAGGATTCTTCCACGATCAGAAATTGATGTAAAAAATCACGATTTAGAGTATAAATATATATATATATATATATATATATATTATAATATATATATATAGATAGATAGATAGATAGATAGATAGATAGATAGATAGATAGGTGGATAAATAAATTGATAGATAGATAGATAGATAGATAGATAGATATGAATAGCTTTGACAGAGACAGAAAGTTAGATAGATAGATAGATAGATAGATAGATAGATAGATAGATAGATAGATAGATAGGTAGATTGGTTAGATTTTACGCCATGTCAACCCCTGTTGAGTTATTTATGCCGAAGGAGAAGTTTTATTCATTCATTTAAATACTCACGATCTTTAAGATAGATAGATGGATAGATAGATATGAATAGCTGCGACAGACAGATAGAAATAAAGACAGACAAACACAGATAGGTAGATAGATCGATAGATATATATAGATATATTTGAATAGCTAAGACAGACAGAATGACAGACAGACAGATAGATGGATAGATAGACAGATAGATTGGTTGTTGGTTGGATTTTACCTCATGTCAACCCTTGTTGGGTTATTTTATGCCGAAGGAGTTTTATTCATTCTTGTTGGGTATTCAATCTTACAAACTCAAATTTTATAAACATATTTTTAATACTCATTTTTTTAATCTATTTAACCCATAGCTGTGACCCCAGCAGATACTACCGTTTCTAGCTTGCTGACAAAGATGTCGCCGTTCAACAGGTTAACAACTACGTCATGGGCACTCCCCCAAACATTACTAGTACTTGCATAGCTATATATTTGTGTCTTTTATCATTTTGATATTATCTCTATATGGACAATCAGTTTTTAATAACCTGGGATTATTAAGGGGCGGGTTAGCTCAGTCGGTAGAGCGTTCGGCTAGAAAAGGTTCTAGTTCGATACCGGTCCCCCGCACTCAGCGTATGAGTAGCACAGGGATCTGTGCGGTAAAAGTAAGGAGCTGATGGTAGGTGGCGCTCCACCTCAGATGCTAAAACAATCTCCTTGGTCTAGCGCTATTGAAAAGGGGATAGACTCCCTCGCTGATTGGCTGATATCGACATTAGGCCGCCCCGTTGACTTTACTTTTACTTTATATATGTATAAACACACACACCCACACATATATATATATATATATGTGTGTGTGTGTGTGTGTGTGTTGTTGAGGGATCCACGTATGCTTCTAGTTGTTATATGTTTGTTTATATATATATATATATATATATATATATAAAAAGTAAAGTCGTCGGGGCGGCCTAATGTCGGTATCAGCCAATCAGCGAAGGAGTCTATCCCCTTTTCACTAGCGCTAGAATAAGGAGATTGTTTTTGCATCTGAGGTGGAGCGCCACACCTACCATCAGCTCCTTATATATATATATATATATATATATATATTGTGTGTGTGTGTGTGTGTGTGTGTGTGTGTGTGTGTGTGTGAAGAAAGGAAGTGAATCCGACAGTATGTAATATATCAAGAAAAATTAAAAAACACAGGTTTAAATGGGTTAAGTGGTGAGTTTATTGGCCGACGCTGCAGTGTTTCGATCTATTAATTAGATCATCTTCAGGGCATAAGATAAGAAATTATTTATCACAGAATAATGAGAAAAGCGAGTGGTAATCCTTGTCATTCAGTCTGTTTAAAAAAAATTTTGAAGTTTGAAAAAGAAGACGGTCCTTTTTCAAACTTCCAAAAAAATTTTAAACAAACATTAGGTATAGAGCAACAGAAACTCGGTTTTAAAGGTTAAGTTTCGTTTTATTTCGTTTAATTTTCGAGAGCGCTTGCTTCTCTTCTACTCAATTGTTCAACAGAAGAGAAGCAAGCGCTCTCGAAAATTAAACAAAATAAAACGAAACTTAACCTTTAAAACCGAGTTTCTGTTTTTCTATTCCTAATGCTTCACAATAAACCCTAACCAAATATATGTACTAAAAATAGACATATATATATATTATATATATTATATATATATATATATAATATATAATCATCATCATCATCATGTCGCGCAGTTTGCACGGATATCCATGACGATCTCTCGCTAACTTCCCTATCATTCATTGACTCTGGGAGCTCCTCCATGCAGCAGCCAGCATCCTTACATAGTTGGTCAATGTAGGTTCTGGCTGGGCGGACCACATTAGCGTGCCCATGTGCTGGCTTCCACAGTAGTACGTCGCTTACGAGCTCATCCCTGATTCTCCAGCAGTGTCCCGCATGCCTAGTCCGTCTTACTCGTATGGTTTGTTAGATGGGGGGGGGGCAGGTGGCCATACAGTTGCTTCTTTGTGGGGTGCTGCTTCCACGGCTTATTCAGGACTGCTCGCAGTATTCTTGTGCAGCTCCCATCTAGCTTATTCTCAAGGCGCTTCGTTAGGGCCCAGGTGGTACAGCCATACAGCAGTACCGACACAACCACAGCCTGGAAGAATAGTCTCTTTAGCTTTTCAGGGAGATCGGATTTCCATATGACATATATATATATATATATATATATATATATATATATATATAATTGATTAATCAATATATACACACACACATTTTAATACAGAACATGCATTTTTCAAAATTTCAGCGGTTAAATTCAGCGTTCGTTTTTTGTAAACAGTCTTTTTAACGGATATCTTTCTTCCCATCTATGTCGCTCGTTGATGAAGACCAACTTATCGATTTGGTCGAAACAGATCTGTCAGCAATCACATAACAAACATCATATGTTTTTCAAAATGTTAAATTTCATATATATATTATATATATATATATATATATATATATTTGATTAACCAATTGGTTACTTTTGTGGGTTATTTAATGTCTACTCCATGCCTGTAAAAGAATAGTGGTGCTATTATTTAAGAGGGTAAATAGTCCGAAGGTTAACGTAAGAGCCCGACTAGAGTTTGAACTCGCTTAACTATGATGTTGTAGTCGAGTACGTTATCCACTACGCCACGTTCACTTATCCACTATAATAGATAAATTACAGACTGCACTGGATACTGTCGTAGAATCTGATTGTTTTTCTTTTCATCAGTATCTGTCCATTTCTATCTATGTATCTAACTCAGTGTATTCCTATCAATCTATCATCTATCTATCTATCTATTCTATCTATCTCTGTGTGTTTATACCTATCTCTTTATTGATGAATCTCAGTCTGTTCATAACTAATTTTTTTTTTTGTTTTTATCATTTCACTTTTGTTTCTATTTTTCCCTTTCACATCTGAATGTCATGTATTGTCATGTTCCTAAGAACACATGTTTTCAAAGAAATGTCTCACGTTAAAAGATCCAACCACGTGCACACACATCACGCTATACAAACGCTTAATTAACCAGTTTTTACTCTTCTTCCGCCCGAGGATTATGTTATACACAAGCAATACAATTTGTAACGGTAATATAGTATCCTTAATTTTATATTTTAGGTTTTATACCTGCTGTTCCATGACAACATTGAGTACTCTTTCTATGCATAAACTTCCTGACTATGCTTCATTATATATATATATATATATATATATATATATATATATATATATTATATGAGGTTAAGTAAACAAACAAATGTGTTTATTTTTTATATGGCTTTAAGCCGACAATTTTGGGAGGATTTGTGGTTAATTGAAGTCATACCTAATTTTAAAATTAATTAGTTATTAATTAATTAATGAATTTAGGCGGGCATATATGTTCAAGTGTAAGGCTAAACAATTTGACATTTTTTCGATTTGTTTAGCCTTACATTTGAACATATATGCCCGCCTAAATTCATTAATTATTAACTAATTAATTTTCAAAATTAGGTATGACTCTAATTAAGCACATATCCTCCAAAAATATATATATATATAAATGTAAGGTATCCAAATGACTCGTAGTAAGGGATGATTCCACCTGGGACCCTCAAAATCCACAGAAAAAACATATTGTATGCTCTTGTAGGTGCAAACATATATTCATACAAGATTTTTAAAAATCCCTAAAGAGAGCTCAATGTACAGTCTGTTAAGTTTTTTCTTTCTTTGAAAGTTATATATATATATATATATATATATATATATATATATATGTGTGTGTGTGTGTGTGTGTGTGTTGTGTGTGTGTGTGTGTTTGTGTGTGTGTATACTACTTGCAAAGAAATATATATAAGATATTGTATATTTATTTCGACCAGAAACCTCTCCAGACAGATTTTGCAAATATACGAAATTTTCAGACTAGCACTGGGGCTAGACTCATTTTGAGTTTCTGGTCGAAATGAATATATAACAGGATGACGGTTTGTTAAGTTTATCTTTCTTTGAAAGTTAAATATTGCTTGTATATAATTAATTTATTGATTATTATACATCGAGCTCTCTAGGGATTTATATGAAATCCTTGTATATATAAATGTATATATATATGTTTGCACCTACAAGCGCATAGTGAATAGTTATACAGTGATATTTCGATGATCCCAAATAGAATCATCCCTTACTTACCACTCATTTGGATTATTTTACACAGAAACACACACACACACACATATATATATATATATATATATATATATATGTGTGTGTGTGTGTGTGTGTGTGTGTGTGTGGCAAAGAAAAAGGATTGAATACCTATCATGTTAACAGTTATAAATCTATTTCCACCGATATCAACCGGTTTAATCAGACACCAATTCCTGAGGATGTTTTTTTTTTCTTAAGAATCAGATTCCATGTCCACGCTACACTAAATAGAAATGCTCTATCTATGATATCGAGTACTGTTTACTTATAAATATAGCACCCATATTATCTATCTATCTCTGTCTCTGTCTCTGTCTCTCTCATTCTGTCTGTCTGTCTGTCTGTCTGTCTGTCTCTCTCTCTCTCTCTCTCTCTCTCTCTCTCTATCTATCTATCTATCTATCTATCTATCTATCTCACTCATTACTTAAAACTAATCGACAATACACCAGGGAGATCAAAGACAAAACAAACCTTCCAACTAGGAGTGAAAAAAGAATTCACAAACCAATCCTCTCATATCCTCTCATATCCTCTAAATGTTTACTGACAATACAGTAAATAATATTTATATTTTTTGTCAGAAGAAATAGATGGAAATGTTTATATCAATTATCATAGAAATCTCATTAAATGATTTACGTAACAAAAGAAAATAAGATGTATACATATTTTATATATATATATATATATATATATATTGATACCGGCCCTCGCCAACTCAGCGTATGAGTAGTACAGGGATCTGTGCGGTAAAGCAAGGAGCTGATGGTAGGTGTGGTGCTCCACCTCAGACGCAAAAACAATCTCCTTGGTCTAGCGCTAGTGAAAAGGGGATAGACTGATACCGAATTTAGGCCACCCCGACGACTTTACTTTTTATATATATATACATTTTATATATACACACGCACACACACACACACACACATATACATATATATATATATATATATATATATATATATATTACTAAAGCTGAGTTTATCAACCTTTCTCAGCTAAAGGATTTTTTTTTCTATTTATGTTATGGACACAATATTTATACTTAGATATTCCTTGGTGTTAGCACTACAAAGTGTATGAAAAAAATTCAGTTTAATTGGCTTTAATTAGGCGTAATTAGCAATTAAGTCAACGACCGACCAATCCCTGTCTTGGAGACTACCTGTCACTCTTCCCATCTCGCTTTGTCAGTTAAGTCTCCCACCCACTATGTATTTATCAGTTAGTGAGAGTGCCTGTAATAACTGAAAAATCAGCACTGACGCCCACACCCAAGTACCTACGTACGTAGATTCACCCCCCTTCCATTTCTCCAGGCTAAAGAGATTTTTTTTTTAATAAAGTGGCGTAAATCAGACTTTAAAATAGATTTTTTGAATTACTTAATTATTAATTTATAGAGTCAAATTTAACATGATTATTAAACTTTAAAATATTTCATGTTGGGTAAAAAAAAAGTAGTTATATATTTAAATGTGATGGGATCTTATTCAAATGAGCAAACGTTGACTCCCCCCATCGTTTAACTAAAACAAACTAAAAGAATACATTGCTGACTAACTCTTTGATTTTGGTAATTTATCTATCTTAAATTAGTGAATCAATCAACTTATTTGGTAAGTAGATAAATTGTCTTTGTTTCTCTTTTCCGAAAAATTAAAATAAATTTAGCTGCGAAATAATTCAAATCAGTTATTTTGTTTTAAAATCAAGATTTGTGGGTTAAACTTCGCAAATTTTTTATAAGAAGTATATATTAACATTACCGACAAAAACTTAGTTACCTTAACCCCTAAACCGTAACAGAATTTGCAAAAAAGTTAATTCACAACTGTCATATATCCCAAATAAGTTTCCGTTTTAATTTTGACGACGATTTTAAGTTTAACCGATTGATTGTTGAGATTAAAAATGTATGAGATAAATAATACACACACACAAACAAACCAATGCCTTTTTATTGTAACTAAGTTTTTGTCGGTAATGTTAATATATACTTATAAAAAATTTATTATGTTCCTACAGTTTTTAATACAAAACAAATCAAGAGTTTATTAGAAAAAACGTTGTAGAATTAAATTGTCAGCTACGACATAATTTATTTACTAAAGAATAGGTAAATGCCTCACGATTTAACTCTTAATATTATTGAAAAAAGAAAGTTGGGAAAATCAGAATTACAATGTTAGAATTATTTATAATAAAATTTTAACTGAACGGTAATATCTGCTTTCTGGATATAAACGGGAGAATTATTTGTTTCCAAATAAAATAAAAATTTCTTCAAACACTGTTTGTTTGAGTTTTCTTTTACAGAGTATAATATACATGCGTCACGGATTCGAACCTATTAACTTATGGACCCAGAACACAAGCAAGATATTTTTTATACAATATTTTCTTTATTTAAATAAATACGATTTTGCTGTACATTAAAGAAAAGTATTTATTTTACATTTTATAAATTTTTTAAAATCCCTGAAAAATAAAATAAAAATGTAGACAATAGGAACTTTTAATATAAAATTCTTTTGAAAATAATCTAACAATTAAAAACAACAACAAAAAAGAAAAAGATACATATTTTTTCTTATTTACGAGATTTAAGTTTCAATGTTTAAGATGCCCTAATTCCAAAACCGATTTATTAGTGAATTATCTTTTTTTACATGTTTCATCATTAAATTGTCTTTCGATAAATGTAAAATTTATTTATGTACAAAAAAAAATCTTGGTACGGGGATCAACGCGCGAAACATATTGGTGCATATCGCATTAATGCGTTCTGGCCCCTTGCCCTAAAAAACGCTACATGATGCCTTCTGAAAATTCGAACCGTGCTATTTATGAACTTCCTACCTGGGTAAAGAAGAACAATTTCCTCATAAATTCCTACAATAAAATAAATTGAACCCTCATTTTATGTCTGTGTTTTTGCAATAAATGTTTTATCTTTCTTGCACCCATTATTTTACAATACTAAATATATTTTCTTGGAGATATGTTAGCACCATATATATTTATAATATGCCTAGACTATATAAGTAAACATCATTAGATGTTATAAATATTTTTTTTAAAAAAAGGCAAGAAGCAGGCAATATTCTGCACCGAATGCAGCATGGAACATCACCCTCTATGTGAACTCCGATAAAACCAAGTTCATGTGTTTTAAAATTAAGGAGGCATCTCCACGTTCGATGATAAACTCTGAAAATTGGTGTACAATTAACGTACCTAGGTAGTAATACCTTATCTAAAGAAAGTCATGTTAATCAATGCATAGTGAAAGGCATGGTCTTCCATGGACTATCAGTCATATAGAAATCTGATCTCATTGACAAGTTAAAGCAACAATTCTTCACAACCATAGCTGTATCATTGCTACTGTACAACTGTACCACTTGGACACTAACATAGCACCTAGAGAATAAGCTACATGGGAACTGCACAAGAATGCAGTATGTAATTTCAAAAAAGTTGTGGAAGCAACACACCATGAGAAAGCAGCTGTATGGCCACTTGCCACTTATCACACAAACAATCTGAGTAAAATGCTGGACACTGCTGGAGAATCAAGGACAAACTCATGATGTTTTTGTATGGAAACCAGCAGACAGGCACGCCAGTGTGGACCGTTGAGCAAAAATGTACATTGACCAACTCTATGCAGATATTGGATGCTGTGAAGAGGACCTCTTGAGAACAATGATTGATAGGGTAGGGTTGGCTAGAGATTGTCATGGATATCCATGATTAAAATCCTACTTACCTTTAATTACAAATTAACTAACCAAGTGACCCTTCTCTTGTTCTTCCTTTGGTCATTTGAAAATGTTTACTCCAGTTTAAATAACTTATTTGGACAGTTTGGAAAACTTTAAATTAATGAAATAATATTATCATGTGATTTTTCCAACAATCTAAACCGAGCACAATGGGTGACCCAACGGTCACGTATTTCTAGTAATATATATATATATATATAATATATATATACATATATATATATATATATATATTATATATATATAATATATATATATATATATATATATTATATTATTAGCAAAAATGTTGTACAATATAAAATCGATTTCTCGTTAAATTTCCGTATATGTTTCTATACAAATAACAAGGTGCTTTATTTGGTTTTTATAACAAACATTAAAGTAACACTGAAAAGCAATGTTCTTTTATTCATATTTAATATCTTATTATTTCTAAAACGACACTGATGTCAAATAAGAAACAAGAGTTTTAATACGAGGGTTATTCAAAAAGTAAACCTTTTTACCAACACAGGAATATGTATCCTACATTAAAATGAAACTCATCCTCTGTCGATCACATCCCTACTTCACCACATAGTCACCGTTTCTCTCAATATCAATATTCCATCTTCGAATGAGAGCATGTAACCCTGACCCGTAAAATTCTTTTGACTGTTCTTTGAGCCACTTCTTCACTACAGATTTCACTTCCTCGTCACTGGAATAATATTTGGCTCTCAAACCCTCTTTCATGGGGCTGAAGAGAGGCCCGTGACTAGATGCGCCAAAGCTATTGTCAAAGATTGTTACTTTGATGGCATGTCAACTTTGTGGTTTATTCAACTCTTTACTTACCAAATTTCCCACACGGCTGTTCCAAATTTTCTTGGTATTTTTTCCTGTATGATGGGATATTTTAAAGTTCACTATCTATTTCCCACAGAACTCATTCTATTCAAATAAAGTCTTATCATTATTGTAATTAGTGAGTTTTCATTGTAAACATGTGACGTGTGCGAGAGCCGCTGCCAGTGGGTTACGGTAGGATTGCACTGATGGGAGAACTGCTGTGAGTGGTTTAAAGAAGGCAAAGTGTTATGGCCAAAACTGTTAGAGTGTGAGATAAAAGTTGGTTCTCAAGTTTCCTTTACAGGTGTATTTTTGTAGATAGTTTTGTGGGTGTATTTTATATCTGATTCATAATTTTCGATATATTTCTATTTCTCTCGAAAAGGATAAGATATCATCTCTGCTAGAATTCTCAAACAGATTCCTCATATTATTTGCGATTAAGAATGTCGGTAATTTATCAGGAAGTGCGTCCCTGTCTCCTGCCTCAGAAATTACTACCCGGTGGCTATTAAAATAACGTCCCCAGCTATGTCGTCTCGGCAGTGTTTGTTGAAAAAAACAACCAGCTTAGGGCGTTAAATGTATTTTAGAGGGGAGGGCTTCACTTTTTTTTGTCGTAATTCTTATTTATTTATTTATCGTAATTTGTCGTAATTCTTGTTCATTTATAAAATTTGTAAGTCTTGTATTTTGTCGTAATCTTGTTTATTTATAGAAATTTGTCGTAATTCTTGTTTATTTATTGTAATTTGTCGTAATTCTTGTTTAGATATGAATATGGATATATAGTTTGGAATAGACTGAGATAGATAGATAGATAGATAGATAGATAAACAAACAAAATAACATAGATAGATATGAACAAATGGAGACGACATAGCTGAGGACGTTATTTTAATAGTCACCGAGTAGCAATTTCTGAGGCAGGAAACCGGGACGCACTTCCTCATAAATTACCAAAATTTCTTTCTGGTGGGAGCGAAATCTCCATATTCTATGAGGAAATGTTGGACAGTGCAGGGTGTTTGACATGTTTTGCTTTGTGGTTGATCCTCTTGTTTGTGTATAAAAGAGTGTGTAAGTCTTGTATGGCCAATGCGCAACCGAGACAGTATTACTACTTCATCTCTGGATTTTCTATATCCCGGCTTCCATTCTCCAACTTTTGGCTAAATTGATAATAATCATATTTACGCAAGTTAAATGCAAAATGAACACATATACGATACCTTGATTACGAGTTTAATTCGTTTCACTCGTAGCCCAATTTCTAATATTAAATCAGCTCTACCCATTGAATAAGCTGAAATGCCATTAACTCATTCCAGACAAAATACCACTGATTTATATAAAAACAAAATAGAATACAATGTAATGAATTATATACTGTAATTTTTTAATGTTTTTTTTTCTATATGTAGTATTTTTCTTTTGCGTAATAAATTTGGAAACAAATGTTTTTAGCGAACTTATTAACATAAACGTATCTGAAGCTCGCTCGTACCTCAAACTTTAGCACGCAACTCAAAGCAAAAAGATTGACCGATTAAAAGTTCGTAACTCGGAAAATTCGTAAGTTGGGACACTCGTAAGTCAACGTAGCACAGTATTTTGAAATGTTTGTATTTTATTTTGCAGTTTTGCAGTCAAATTTTGAAAGATGATATCACCGTAACAGAACTGAGATGGAATGTTTCAATCAATTTAAATTTTGATGGTTTATTTAAAAATTACCAAATTCCATTGCAATTGACATGTTAACATGTTGAATCCACATTAATCCCTCAGCAAAAATAATTCCAAGATTTTAAGCTTCATACACTTTTTTCAATAACACTGCTACCAATCCTAATCTGATCCAAACGATTGGTTGTTTTAATGTATATCAACTTTTGGGTTATTTTTGGTTATTTAATACCAAATTTGTTTATATAAATGGTTTGTTTAAGAAATAATTTTCATTAACTCGTGTGGATTAATAAATACTGGTGGTTGACACAAAACTGCCTCCTTCGAGTACATATACAAAAACATTTTATGGAGGTGCGTGGTCTAATGGTTAGAGTCGCAGGAAATGGACTCGTCAACCGCGAGTTCAATACCTGGACGAAGCTGTTGGCATTTAACATAGCTCTAATACCTTGGGAATGTATGAATCCAATTCTCTCCAGCTATGAATAATAGCAGGACAGACCGAACTCTTTAACTATGGCTAGGTACCAGTTTAAGAGAGGAAAACTCCGAATTCAAACCTTTAAACTCCGCTTATGAAATTGACTTTGTGTCGTACCCTGCTCATGCGGAGGGGTGGTAATATATATACAAAATTACAATTTGCATGACAGCACTTGAAGATACGGTCAGGACAATCAATAGTTGCTAGGGTTTGATGTGACCAACTGATAATTGGGTGCGGCCACTCCAACTATATGTCTAGCCGAAGTAAGGACCGAAGTAAAGTGTTGTATTTACGGGACCACTTAATAATCGGTCACAGACCGCTAAACTACTGTGATCTGTCCTCAGCATTATGGGTCATAACAGTTGCCTATTGGACTGGTATATATTCTCGCTATGGTAGGGTTTCAGTCGGTTAACCTCAGTCGTAGGTTTTCACTGTGATATTTATCAGACCTAATCTGTAGCGCTTCTTTATAATACTCGTATGTAGGTTTCCATGTAATCCAAAAGATAGATCTTGTTGGCAGAAGCTTCAATTAGGAATGAATTTGATGTCAGTTACCAACGATCTTAATGCTTTCTGTTCGTGTCTGATGGCCAATTCTTACCGAAGTACCTGCAGCTGTTGGGAAATTCATAAATAGGAGTGGCAATTTGGTATACATCTTAACCCAAAGATATCTTGCATGAGGCGGGTTATTAGCCATCTGCGAAGTGCAGCGGTGTATCATACACACCAGCCGTGACAAACAAGCCTTCAATTCTTAGAATTGTCATAGAGCCAATCACGGACAAATTTAACGGCAATTGTTTTCAAAATTAATAAAATCCAGAAAAATCACCATTGAGTTCCAACAACATCAATTGTGTTTGCTTACCAATTTCCAAGACTTTGCCGCAGCATCTTTTGTAGCTACCATCTAGCTTTTTTGTAAGCGTTCGTTAAGTCCAAATGAAGGTTTATATCACATTAATCCCGATTATAAACACCTGTTGTACTAAGTAAATTGTGAAATGCTGACGATCTTGCGACCTTAACTGAAACGCTTTGTATAAAAAAAGCTAATGGGTAGCTACAAAAAGATGCTGGCGCAACTAGTCCTGGACAATCTTGGTAGCTGGGCATTTCTCCAGGAAAACAGATACGGTACTGTGCCCTCCCCAATTAAAACCATCTCGTGAGAACGAACAAGACAGTGCTGGACACTGTTTGAGAAGCGGACGAACTCTTGTTATTACCTACATGCACGACACACCCATTGTGAGCCGACCATAAATACCACATTAATAGTCTGTTGATTCTGATGTCCGAAGACCTACCGTAGCAATGACGATAGACATTGAGGAGAATAGTCATAATATCCG
>CM042147.1:36241289-36306575 GCA_023376005.1 Doryteuthis pealeii | reverse complement strand
TATTATACTCTTGTAAAAAGAAAACTCAAACAAACAGTGTTTGAAGAAATTCTATTATTTAATTTGGAAACATAATCTCCCGTTATATCCAGAAAGCCAGATATACCGTCAGTTTAAATTTATTATAAATAATTTTCTAACATTGATAATTTCTGATTCCCAACTTTCTTTTCATAATATAAGCAGTTTAAATCGTGAGGCATTTACTATTCTTTTAGTAAATAAATTATGTCGTAGCTGACAATTTAATTCTAAACAACGTTTTTTCTTATAAACTTCTTGATTGTTTGTATTAAAAACTGTAGGAACATATAAATTTTTTATAAGCTATATATTAACATTACGACAAAAACTTAGTTACAATAAAAGGCATTGGTTTGTTTGTGGTGTATTATTATCTCATACATTTTTAATCTCAAACAATCGGTAAAACTTGCAAATCTAAATTTATTGTCGTCAAAATTAAAACGGAAACTTATTTGGGATATATGACAGTTCGTGAATTAACTTTTTGCCAAATTCTGTTATGGTTAGGGTTAAGGTAACTATGTTTTGTCGGTAATGTTAAATATATACTTCTATAAAAAATTCGAAGTTTAACCAGAAATCTTGATTTAAAACAAAATAAGCGCTGATTTTAATTATTTCGCAGCTAAATTATTTTAATTTTTCGAGAAAAGAGAAAACAAAGACAATTATCTACTTACCAATAAGTTGATTGATTCACTAATTTAAGATAGATAATACCAAAAATCAAAGAGTTTGTCAGGCCAATGTATTACTTTTAGTTGTTAGATTTAAACGATGGGGGGAGTCAACGTTTGCTCATTTGAATAAGATCCCATCACATTAAATATCATTAACTACTTTTTTTACCCAACATGAAATATTTTAAAGTTATAATCATGTTAAATTTGACTCTATAAATTAAAATTAAAGTAATTCAAAAATACTAATTTTAAAGCACTGATTTACGCCACTTTATTAAAAAAAAAATCTCTGCTGAGAAATGGAAGGGGGTGTGAATTTACGTTACGTAGGTACTGGGTGTGGCGTCAGTGCCTGATTTTCAGTTATTACAGGCACTCTCACTAACTGCACAAATACATAGTGGAGCGAGAGTTTAACTGACAAAGCGAGATGGCAAGAGTGACAGGTAGTCTCCAAGACAGGATTGGTCGCGTCGTGACTTTAATTGGCTAAATTAGCTAATTAAAGCAATTAAACTGAATTTATTTTCATACACTTTGTAGTGCTAACACCAAGGAATATCTAAGTATAAATATTGTGTCCATAACATAAATAGAAAAAAATCCTTAGCTGGAGAAGGTTGATAAACTCAGCTTTATATAATATATACATATATATATTATATATGTGTGTGTGTGGTGTGTGTGTGTGTGGCGTGTTGATATATAAAATGTATATATATATAAAAAGTAAAAGTCGTCGGGGTGGCCTAAATTACGGTATCAGGTCTATCCCCCTTTTCACTAGGCCTAGACCCAAGGAGATTGTTTTGCGTTCTGAGGTGGAGCCGCACCACACCTACCATCAGCTCCTTACTTTACCGCCCACAGATCCTGTTACTATTCATACGCTGAGTGGCGAGGGCCGATATAATATATATAAAAATATAATATATATATATATGTATATATATATGTGTGTGAAGAGTCATGTTCTTGTGATTACCTGATATGGTTGAAAATAAATAATTGTAATAAGCAAGTCTTTTTCTCATTTACTATATATTATATATATATTATATATATATAATATATATATTAAAATGGATAACATCTTATTTTTCTTTGTTACGTAAATCATTAATGAGATTTTTTTTCCTATGATAATTGATATAAAACAATATTTCTTCTGACAAAAAATATAAATATTATTTACTGTATTTTGTCAGTAAACATTTAGAGCGATATGAGCAGGATATCAGAGGATATGAGAGGATTGGTTGTGATTTTTTTCTTTCACTCCTAGTTGGAAGGTTTGTTTGTCTTTGATCTCTCCCGGTTGTATGTCGATTAGTTTTTAAGTAATGAGAGATAGATAGATAGAAGAGAGAGAGAGAGAGAGAGAGAGACGAGAGAGAGATAGAGAGAGAGAGAGAGCAGAGAGAGAGAGAGAGAGGAGAGAGAGAGAAGAGAGACAGAGACAGAGACAGAGACAGAGACAGCAGACAGATAGATAGATAATATGCGGTGCTATATTTATAAGTAAACAGTACTCGAATCATAGACAGAGCTATTTCTATTAGTGTAGCGTGGACATGGAATCTGATTCTTAAGAAAAAAAAAACATCCTCAGAATTGGTGTCTGAATTAACCGGATTGATATCGGTGAAATAGATTATAAATCGTAACATGATAGGTTATTCAATCTTTTTCTTTGCCACACACACACAGCACACACACACACACACACACAATATATATATATAATATATATTATATGTGTGTGTGGTCCTGTGTGGATATATATATATATGATATATATATGTTTGCACCTACAAGAGCATAGTGAATAGTTATACAGTGATATTTCGATGATCCCAAATAGAATCATCCCTTACTTACCACTCATTTGGATTATTTTACACAGAAACACACACACACACACCACACACATATATATATATATATATATATACACACACACACCACACACATATATATATATATATATATATATATATGTGTGTGTGTGTGTGTGTGTTGTGTTGTTTGTGGCAAAAAAAAGGATTGAATACCTATCATGTTAACAGTTATAAATCTATTTCCACCGATATCAACCGGTTTAATCAGACACCAATTCCTGAGGATGTTTTTTTTTTCTTAAGAATCAGATTCCATGTCCACGCTACACTAAATAGAAATGCTCTGTCTATGATATCGAGTACTGTTTACTTATAAATATAGCACCCATATTATCTATCTATCTGTCTCTGTCTCTGTCTCTGTCTCTGTCTCTGTCTCTCTCTCTCTCTCTCTCTCTCTCTCTCTCTCTCTCTCTCTCTCTCTCTCTCTATCTCTCTCTCTCCTCTCTCTCTCTCTCTCTCTCTCTATCTATCTATCTCTCATTACTTAAAAACTAATCGACAATACACCGGGGAGATCAAAGACAAAACAAACCTTCCAACTAGAGTGAAAGAAACAAGAATTCACAAACCAATCCTCTCATATCCTCTGATATCCTCTCATATCCTCTAAATGTTTTACTGACAATACAGTAAATAATATTTATATTTTTTGTCAGAAGAAATATTGTTTATATCAATTATCATAGAAATCTCATTAAATGATTTACGTAACAAAAGAAAATAAGATGTATACACATTTTATATATATATATATATATATATATATATATATATATATATAGTAAATGAAGAAAAAGCTTGCTTCATTACAATAATTTATTTCAACCATATTCAGGTAATCACAAGAACATGACTCTTACACACACATATATATATACATATATATATATATATATATTTTTATATATATTGATATCGGCCCTCGCCAACTCAGCGTATGAATAGTACAGGGATCTGTGCGGTAAAGTAAGGAGCTGATGGTAGGTGTGGTGCTCCACCTCAGACGCAAAAACAATCTCCTTGGTCTAGCGCTAGTGAAAAGGGGATAGACTGATACCGAATTTAGGCCACCCCGACGACTTTACTTTTTATATATATATACATTTTATATATACACACGCACACACACACACACACACACACACATATATATATATATATGTATATATTATACTAAAGCTGAGTTTATCAACCTTCTCCAGCTAAAGGATTTTTTTCTATTTATGTTATGGACACAATATTTATACTTAGATATTCCTTGGTGTTAGCACTACAAAGTGTATGAAAAAAATTCAGTTTAATTGGCTTTAATTAGGCGTAATTAGCAATTAAGTCAACGACCGACCAATCCCTGTCTTGGAGACTACCTGTCACTCTTCCCATCTCGCTTTGTCAGTTAACTCTCCTCCCACTATGTATTTGTCAGTTAGTGAGAGTGCCTGTAATAACTGAAAAATCAGCACTGACGCCCACACCAAGTACCTACGTACGTAATTCACCCCCCTTTCATTTCTCCAGGCTAAAGAGAATTTTTTTTTAATAAAGTGGCGTAAATCAGGCTTTAAAATAGATTTTTTTGAATTACTTTAATTATTAATTTATAGAGTCAAATTTAACATGATTATTAAACTTTAAAATATTTCATGTTGGGTAAAAAAAAAAGTAGTTATATATTTAAATGTGATGGGATCTTATTCAAATGAGCAAACGTTGACTCCCCCCATCGTTTAACTAAAACAAACTAAAAGAATACATTGCTGACTAACTCTTTGATTTTTGGTAATTTATCTATCTTAAATTAGTGAATCAATCAACTTATTTGGTAAGTAGATAAATTGTCTTTGTTTCTCTTTTCCGAAAAATTAAAATAAATTTAGCTGCGAAATAATTCAAATCAGCTTATTTTGTTTTAAAATCAAGATTTGTGGGTTAAACTTCGCAAATTTTTTATAAGAAGTATATATTAACATTACCGACAAAAACTTAGTTACCTTAACCCCTAAACCGTAACAGAATTCGCAAAAAAAGTTAATTCACAACTGTCATATATCCCCAAATAAGTTTCCGTTTTAATTTTGACGACGATTTGCAAGTTTAACCGATTTTTTTGAGATTAAAAAATGTATGAGATAAATAATACACACACACAAACAAACCAATGCCTTTTTATTGTAACTAAGTTTTTGTCGGTAATGTTAATATATACTTATAAAAAATTTATTATGTTTCCTACAGTTTTTAATACAAAACAAATCAAGAGTTTATTAGAAAAAAGTTGTTTAGAATTAAATTGTCAGCTACGACATAATTTATTTACTAAAAGAATAGGTAAATGCCTCACGATTTAACTCTTAATATTATTGAAAAAGAAAGTTGGGAAAATCAGAATTACAATGTTAGAAATTATTTATAATAAAATTTTAACTGAACGGTAATATCTGCTTTCTGGATATAAACGGGAGAATTATTTGTTTCCAAATAAAATAATAAATTTCTTCAAACACTGTTTGTTTGAGTTTTCTTTTACAGAGTATAAATATACATGCGTCACGGATTCGAACCTATTAACTTATGGACCCAGAACACAAGCAAGATATTTTTTATACAATATTTTCTTTGATTAAATAAATACGATTTTGCTGTACATTAAAGAAAAGTATTTATTTTACATTTTATAAATTTTTAAAAATCCCTGAAAAATAAAATAAAAATGTAGACAATAGGAACTTTTAATATAAAATTCTTTTGAAAATAATCTAACAATTAAAAACAACAACAAAAGAAAAAGATACATATTTTTTCTTATTTACGAGATTTAAGTTTCAATGTTTAAGATGCCCTATTCCAAAACCGATTTATTAGTGAATTATCTTTTTTTACATGTTTCATCATTAAATTGTCTTTCGAAAATGTAAAATTTATTTATGTACAAAAAAAAAATCTTGGTACGGGGATCAACGCGCGAAAACATATTGGTGCATATCGCATTAATGCGTTCTGGCCCCTTGCCCTAAAAAACGCTACATGATGCCTTCTGAAAATTCGAACCGTGCTATTTATGAACTTCCTACCTGGGTAAAGAAGAACAATTTCCTCATAAATTCCTACAATAAAATAAATTGAACCCTCATTTTATGTCTGTGTTTTTGCAATAAATGTTTTATTTTTCTTGCACCCATTATTTTACAATACTAAATATATTTTCTTGGAGATATGTTAGCACCATATATATTTATAATATGCCTAGACTACATAAGTAAACATCATTAGATGTTATAAATAATTTTTTTTTTTAAAAGGCAAGAAGCAGGCAATATTCTGCACCGAATGCAGCATGGAACATCACCCTCTATGTGAACTCCGATAAAACCAAGTTCATGTGTTTTTAAAATTAAGGAGGCATCTCCACGTTCGATGATAAACCTGGAAATTGGTGTTACAATTAACGTACCTAGGTAGTAATATCTTATCTAAAGAAAGCCATGTTAATCAATGCATAGTGAAAGGCATGGTCTTCCATGGACTATCAGTCATATAGAAATCTGATCTCATTGACAAGTTAAAGCAACAATTCTTCACAACCATAGCTGTATCATTGCTACTGTACAACTGTACCACTTGGACACTAACATAGCACCTAGAGAATAAGCTACATGGGAACTGCACAAGAATGCAGTATGTAATTTCAAAAAAGTTGTGGAAGCAACACCCATGAGAAAGCAGCTGTATGGCCACTTGCCACTTATCACACAAACAATCTGAGTAAAATGCTGGACACTGCTGGAGAATCAAGGACAAACTCATGATGTTTTTGTATGGAAACCAGCAGACAGGCACGCCAGTGTGGACCGTTGAGCAAAGATGTACATTGACCAACTCTGTGCAGATATTGGATGCTGTGAAGAGGACCTCTTGAGAACAATGATTGATAGGGTAGGGTTGGCTAGAGATTGTCATGGATATCCATGATTAAAATCCTACTTACCTTTAATTACAAATTAACTAACCAAGTGACCCTTCTCTTGTTCTTCCTTTGGTCATTTGAAAATGTTTACTCCAGTTTAAATAACTTATTTGGACAGTTTGGGAAAACTTTAAATTAATGAAATAATATTATCATGTGATTTTTCCAACAATCTAAACCGAGCACAATGGGTGACCCAACGGGTCACGTATTTTCTAGTATATATATATATATATATATATATATATATATATATATATATATAATATATATGTTATTAGCAAAAATGTTGTACAATATAAAATCGATTTCTCGTTAAATTTCCGTATATGTTTTCTATACAAATAACAAGGTGCTTTATTTGGTTTTTATAACAAACATTAAAGTAACACTGAAAAGCAATGTTCTTTTATTCATATTTAATATCTTATTATTTCTAAAACGACACTGATGTCAAATAAGAAACAAGAGTTTTAATACGAGGGTTATTCAAAAAGTAAACCTTTGTTTAGGACAGGTATAATTACCAACACAGGAATAGGTATCCTACATTAAAATGAAACTAGTCCTCTGTCGATCACATCCCTACTTCACCACATAGTCACCGTTTCTCTCAATATCAATATTCCATCTTCGAATGAGAGCATGTAACCCTGACCCGTAAAATTCTTTTGACTGTTCTTTGAGCCACTTCTTCACTACAGATTTCACTTCCTCGTCACTGGAATAATATTTGGCTCTCAAACCCTCTTTCATGGGGCTGAAGAGAGGCCCGCGACTTGATGCACGAAAGCTATTGTCAAAGATTGTTACTTTGATGGTATATCAACCCTGTGGTTTATTCAACTCTTTACTTACCAAATTTCCCCCACGGCTGTTCCAAATTTTCTTGGTATTTTTTCCTGTATGATGCGATATTTTAAAGTTCACTATCTATTTCCCACAGAACTCATTCTATTCAAGTAAAGTCTTATCATTATTGTTATTAGTGATTTTTCATTGTAAACATGTGACATGTGCGAGAGCCGCTGCCAGTGGGTTACGGTAAGATTGCAATGATGGGAGAGCGGCTATGAGCGGTTTACAAAAGGCAAAGTGTTCTGGCCAAAACTGTTAGAGTGTAAAATAAAAATTGGTTCTCAAGTTTCCTTTACAGGTGTATTTTTGTAGATACTTTTGTGGGTGTATTTTATATCTGATTCATAATTTTCGATATATTTCTATTTCTCTCGAGAAGGATAAGATATCATCTCTGCTAGAATTCTCAAACAGATTCCTCATATTATTTGCGATTAAAAATGTCGGTAATTTATGAGGAAGTGCGTCCCGGTCTCCTGCCTCAGAAATTACTACCCGGTGACTATTAAAATGACGTCCCCAGCTATGTCGTCTCGGCAGTGTTTGTTGGAAAAAAACAACCAGCTTAGGGCGTTAAATGTATTTTAGAGGGGAGGGCTTCACTTTTTTGTCGTAATTCTTATTTATTTATCGTAATTTGTCGTAATTCTTGTTCATTTATAAAAATTTGTCGTAAGTCTTGTTTATTTATAGAAATGTGTCGTAATTCTTGTTTATTTATTGTAATTTGTCGTAATTCTTGTTTAGATATGAATATGGATATATAGTTTGGAATAGACTGAGATAGATAGATAGATAAACAAACAAAATAACATAGATAGATATGAACAAATGGAGACGACATAGCTGAGGACGTTATTTTAATAGTCACCGAGTAGCAATTTCTGAGGCAGGAGACCGGGACGCATTTCCTCATAAATTACCAAAATTTCTTTCTGGTGGGAGCGAAATCTCCATATTCTATGAGGAAATGTTAGACAGTGCAGGGTGTTTGACATGTTTTGCTTTGTGGTTGATCCTCTTGTTTGTGTATAAAAGAGTGTGTAAGTATTGTATGGCCAATGCGCAACCGAGTCAGTATTACTACTTCATCTCTGGATTTTCTATATCCCGGCTTCCATTCTCCTACTTTTGGCTAAATTGATAATAATCATATTTAGGCAAGTTAAATACAAAATGAACACATATACGATACCTTGATTACGAGTTTAATTCGTTTCACTCGTAGCCCAGTTTCTAATATTAAATCAGCTATACCCATTGGAATAAACTGAAATGCCATTAACTCATTCCAGACAAAATACCACTGATTTATATAAAAACAAAATAGAATACAATGTAATGAATTATATACTGTAATTTTTTAATGTTTATTTTTCTATAAGTAGTAGTTTTTTTTGCGTTATAAATTTGGAAACAAATGTTTTTAGCGAACTTATTAACATAAACGTATCTGAAGCTCGCTCGTACCTCAAACTTTAGCACGCAACGCAAGGCAAAAAGATTTACCGATTAAAAGTTCGTAACTCGGAAAATTCGTAAGTTGGGACACTCATAAGTCAACATAGCACAGTATTTTGAAATGTTTGTATTTTATTTTGCAGTTTTCCAGTCAAATTTTGAAAGATGATATCACCGTAACAGAACTGAGATGGAATGTTTCAATCAATTTAAATTTTGATGGTTTATTTAAAAATTGCCAAATTCCATTGCAATTGACATGTTAACATGTTGAATCCACATTAATCCCTCAGCAAAAATAATTCCAAGATTTTAAGCTTCATACACTTTTTTCAATAACAATGCTACCAATCCTAATCTGATGCAAACGATTGGTTGTTTTAATGGTATATCAACTCTTTTGGGTTATTTAATACCAAATCTTGTTTTATATAAATGGTTTGTTTAAGAAATAATTTTCATTAACTTCGTGTGGATTAATAAATACTGGTGGTTGACACAAAACTGCCTCCTTCGAGTACATATACAAAACATTTTATGGAGGTGCGTGGTCTAATGGTTAGAGTCGCAGGAAATGGACTCGTCAACCGCGAGTTCAATACCTGGACGAAGCTGTTGGCATTTAACATAGCTCTAATACCCTTGGGGAATGTATGAATCCAATTCTCCTCCAGCTATGAATAAATAGCAGGACAGACCGACTCTTTAACTATGGCTAGGTAACCAGTTTAAGAGAAGGAAAACTCCTAATTCAAACCTGTTAAACTCCGCTTATGAAATTGACTTTGTGTCGTATCCTGCTCATACGGAGGGGTTGGTAAATATATATACAAAAAATTGCAATTTGGATGACAGCACTTTGAAGAATACGGTCAGGACAATCATATAGTTGCTAGGGTTTGATGAGACCAACTGATTAATTGGGTGCGGCCACTCCAACTATATGTCTAGCCGAAGTAAGGACTGAAGTAAAGTGTTGTATGTTACGGGACCACTTAATAATCGGGTCACAGACCGCTAAACTACTGTGATCCTGTCCTCAGGCATTATGGGTCATAACAGTTGGCCTTATTGACTGGGTGTTAAAATTCTTGTCACCATGGTAGGGTTTCAGTCGGTTAACCTCAGTCGTAGGTTTTCACTGTGATATTTATCAGACCTAAACTGTAGTGTTTCCTATTAAATCCTAATCTGTAGTGCTTCCTTATAATCTTCGTATGTAGATTTCCATGTAATCCAAAAGATAGGTCTTGCTGGCAGAAGCTTTAATTAGGAATGAATTTGATGTCAGTTACCAACGATCTTAAATGCTTTCTGTGTTCGTGTCTGATTGGCCAGTTCTTACCGCTGTTGGGAAATTTCATAAATAGGAGTGGCAATTTGGCATACATCTTATACCCAAAGATAATCTTGCAATGAGGGCGGGTTTATTAGCCATCTGTTGAGTGCAGTCGGTGTATCATACAGCCCCAGCCGTGATCCAAACGAATGCCTTTCAATTTCTTAAGAGATTGTCATGAGCCAATCACGACAAATTTAACGGCATTTAATTTTTAGGCAATTGTTTTCAAAATTATATAAAATCCCGTAAAAATCACCATTGATGTCCAAAACATCAATGGAATGCTGCTAGCAAGATTTGTCCAGGACTATGCGCAGCATCTTTTTTTGTAGCTACCATCTAGCTTTTTTTGTAAGCGTTTCGTTAAGGTCCAAAATGAGGGTGTGTAAATATCACATGTATCCACATTATACACATTTGTACTAGAATTGTGAATTTGAAAATGTTGACGATACTTTTGGACCTTAACGAAACGCTTATAAAAAAAGCTAGATGGTAGCTACAAAAAGATGCTGCGCACAGTCCTGGACAAATCTTGGTAGCGGCATTTCCCAGGAAAACAGATGAACGGGTACTTGCCTCCTATTACACAAACTGTGAACAAGACATGCTGGACACTGTTGGAGAAGCAAGGACGAACTCTTGTGGATACCTACACACGACCACACCAATGTGAGCCGACCAACAAATACCTACATTAATCAGCTCTGTTTGAATTCTGGATGCTGCGTGGAAGACCTACCGGGAGCAATGACCGATAGGAACAGTTGATGAGAATGAGTCATGTTAATCCGTGCTAACAGCACGGAATAATGATGATTATATCTCTGAGATCAGAAAATAAGATAGTAAATGTTGTGATGTTAGTTCAACAGTAAAAAAAGAAGTCAAGTCGAGGTAGGGTAAAAAGAGACAAGTGTATTTACAATAAGGTACAAGAACGGCTAGCTTGCCGCTAAACAGTAACAGTACGGTAACAGTACAACCCTTTCACTCGGTGTCTCACTATTTATAGTGAGAACCGGTGTATATTCTCCACTGTAGGAACGGCCGGTACAACAGTAAAAAAAAGTAGTAGGGCCACTACTTGTTATTATCTCGATTTCTAACCACAACAAAAGAAAATTTTTTTTGGTTTGGTAGATACCTACGTCATAACTAACTAGAACACATATGCTTCTAAAATCTGCGATACAACCGCCACATAAGTACCCGTGTAAATAAAGCAAATAATATACAGTGAAAAATAAACCAGGCCAATGAGGTTGAGTATGATAATGCAACACACACACACACACACACACACCACACACACCACTCACACACACACATATATATATATATACGTATATATACATGTATATATAAAACCAGGCCAGTACGGTTGCGTAGGATATACATATATATATATATACATATATATATTCCCATGGAAAGAGAAGAAAGTCTCTGTGTAGGGTTGGAAGCGAACAAAGGGTTCACTTATGGTCTCAGATGAAACAAACGTCTCTTTTATTAGACTAACCAACTCTCTGTTCGAAGCGGCCATGGGTGGTAGAAACGGCTTGCTAGTTCATTCTCACACGGTGCTGCAGTCCTAATTAGAGAATCCGTTTTCGTCCCTCTCTCGGAAATCAAACAACGAAAAAAAAAAAAAAATATAAAGACAGATGTAAATTGAATAGCAACAGATTTTAATCATTGCAAAAAAAAAACCGTGGATTATTTATGACTGTTAATTATACTTATTACACTAAGAACTGGCCAGTGGGTTCTTGTCGGTATCATGGTGTGGCTTAATGATAGATCATCCAAAATTAGGCTACTCATACTATGATTCAATTTCACGTGCCCTAGTCATGTAATGTAACTTTTGGGGAAGTTGCAATCTATCCATATATTATTAAGATTCTAATAACTTTGATCTCTCTCTTCCTCTCTCTCTCTCTCTCTCTCTCTCTCTCTCTCTCTCTCTCTCTCTCTCTTCTCTCCTCTCTCTCCCTATATATATATATATATATATACATATATATATATATATTATATAATATATATATATATTATTTATAAATATCGCACCTATCTAGCAATATATATATAAATATATATATATATATATATATATATATATATATATATATATATATATATATATAGTTGAATGAAGTAACAAATAAAAGTTTTAGCTTTTATTCATTTATTTGTGAACAATATTACTACCAATGGTTTCCTGCTAAAGCATTCATCAGGTAAACGAAATACTTTTTTTAATTTTTTTTTAATTTATTTTATTTAAAAATAAAAATTTTAAAAAATAAAATAAAAAAAGTATTTCGTTTACCTGATGAATGCTTTTAGCAGGAAACCATTGGTAGTAATATCGTTCACAAATAAATGAATAAAAGCTAAAACTTTTATTTGTCACTTCATTCAACTATCAACGCTCTATCACAGATATTGAGCACTCATCTAATAACACTGTACGTTGGAATACTACTACTTTTTCTAGTATACTAGTGCCAACCATACACATTAATAATTTGATTAAATAAATTTGAAAAAACAAGTGTTCCGAAAATAGGATGAATTTATTTATCGATGTTTAAACATTTTGGTTTCTTTAAACCTTCATCAGGATGTATCTTGGGCTGAAGAAATTGACTTGGTCTGGTGATCATTTTGGCAAAAAGCTGTCAGTAACCTGGTGCCGTTGACTCAATGTCCACACTATCTTAACTTTATATATATATATATATATATATATATATATATATGTGTGTGTGTGTGTGTGTGTGTGTGTGTGTGTGTGTGTGTGTATTTCTAAGCTCCGACAGTATTAAAAAAACCTTTATAGTCTGTAATTACACCGTACAAACTTTCGCCCGATTAAAAGAATATATAAAAAGAGAAAAGACCAAATCATATACACCTCCTGAAATAATCAAATGGTACTATTAAAATGGTCAAAAGAAAAAAGTGCTGTAAGAGTTGCCTAAGTTAGTTATACTAAGGGGCTCAATACAAGAAGTAGGGCTAACAAATAATAAAGTAAGCCTAATGAGTCAGAGGATAGCTACTTAGGATTCTCCTAATTGATCATCAGGATAATTCTGACACAGAATTATCCTGATGATCCGTTAGGAGAAACCTAGGTAGATATCCTCTGACTCATTAGGTTTACTTTATTATATATTTTTGGGAGAATTGTGCTTAATTGAAGTCGTACCTAATTTTTGAAAATTAATTAATTAATGATTAATGAATTAGGCGGGCATACCTATTCAAATGTAAGGCTAAACAAATCGAGAAAAATCAATTTCTGTATGTACATTTCGGCCTATTAGGCCTCATCAGCAGAGCTATAGACAAGAAGACTGATTTATGTGTGATTCGAACCCTGACTGTCAAGCTAACAGGCGAGGACTCTAACCATTACACCAACCGGCCCTTCCCAGATTTTTCGTTTATTATATATATATATATATATATATTGGTAAATATTATTTTCTTTTCTCGCAGAAATTAGATATAGATTTCCTTCTTGGGTTATGTGTTGTTGTTTTTGTTTTGTTTTTAGAATACAATCCAACAAGAATTAATCTAGTTTCTCTGAGAAAAGGAATAAATGTTTACTAACTTAAACACCAAGATCAGATAAATCATCTGATAAGAAACTCCCATGTTCTATGGAAACAGAATGGTCGGGAGATTTCTTTCTTTTTTTTCATGGTCAAATTTATCAATACAATTATTTAATACCAAATTGATTCACTTTGGTATTTGCACAAGAAGTTTTATTATTATAATAACGCTAGAAAGATCATATTGTTACATAATTATTAGATCCCTAATAATTATATAAGATAGTGTAGAAACATAATGGCGATTAGTGCAGCTGATGGCCTTGAGAGTGAGTGACGGCGCTTGACCTCACTCTCACCTTGCTTTCCGGGGATAAATCGTGAGAACTGGAAGGCATGGAAGACCCTGTCTTCCGGTTTAAGGATATTAACGCAGTCAGTTAGAAGTTAGAAGCCGAGCTCGTAGGATGTAAGTCTCACCTGCGCAGACGTCTGGTTTGGGGATTAACAATAAAATAAGATCAAAGTAAATCTAAGTCTTGTGTTTATTACCTAAAAACTAACAATGACACAGGGCTTCTGATAAGGAGAAATCCATAACAGAAACCAGACCCGAAGTCCCCAAGAAAGTCCAGACCTTAGAAGATTCTAGACCAAGATGTTAGAAGATAGAACCAAAGCTGACCAGAAGAAAATACGACCAGAAGTAAGAAGTAAGAAAGGGTATACAACAATATAAGATCCCATCATTTTTCGTACGACCAATACACTAGCGATGAAAAGTAGTCAGGAACAAGCATTTTTAATGAAAGAAGGTTAGAAACCAGAAATAGATGAATAAATAAAAGGAAATAAACAAAATGTGTTGCCGAAAAGCCTGTCATCTCTTCCTGGCCTCTCGTTCCTCTGATCCTCTATCTTTATTTATTCATCTGCGCATATCTGTACGAAGCTTCCGTTTCATACCGGCATGCAGAGATGAATAATTAAATTTCATATTTGATATCTAGATTTTCAAAATTAGTTAAATAAAAAAGAATTCTGGACTATCTATGCATCCTTTATATCTATTATTGGTCTCTTTTTTTAGTTGTTTGGTTTAATGGCATATGAACTCTTACGGGTTATTTAATTACAAATCCTGTTTTATATATATATATATATATATATATATATATATATATATATATATATATATTATTGATAAATTGGTAGAAATAGTTTACATTAACTTCATGTGTATCAATAAACTAGTAGAAATAATTGTCATCAACTTCATGTGTATCAATAATCTGGTAGAAATAATTGTCTTTAACTTCATATGTATCAATAAACTGGTAGAAATAATTTTCATTAACTACAAGTATATTGATAAATATTGGTTAACCCTCAGTTGTCTCATTCTAGCATCTATACAATAAAGAGATGGGTGTTTGAAATGAGAACAATTTAAAGAATACGTTGGACACAATGATATTGTTGCTAGGCTTGAAATATCCAGCGGATTGTTCAGATGGGGCCTTTCCGACCGCACATCTCGTTCACGTAAGGGTCGAAGTGGAGTGTTGCATATCACCGGCCCGCTTAATAGCTGGGTCACAGACTGCTCAGTCACAATAATTCTGTCCTCAGACAGCACGGGTCACTACCGATGGCCAATAGGTACATTTAGTGGGACTCTTATCTCACTGCAGTGGTGCAATCGGCGTATTCTACAGCTCCAACCGACAGGGCTGGTTTTACCTTTGAGTATATGTGCAATTCACTGCTTTACACGACGCACCAATTACTATGCACAATGTGCATAGTAATTGTTACGTTATGTGAATGTTATTATTTGATTTAAGTAACTCTAAAAACTTGTTAAATTGTTAGATTTTTTTTAACCATATTACCTTTAATCACCCCTTTTTGATCTCGATTAAGAAAGGACATGTTTTTCATTTACACCGTCAATATCCGGTTGTTTGTTAGGGTTAGGGTTAAGAGTTAAGGATTAGGTTAGGGTTAATTTTATAATTTTAAAAATCTAAAAATCGTCTGTTAAAACAACCGGATATTGACGGTGTAAATGCAAAACATGTCCTTTCTTAATCGAGATAAAAAGCGGTGCCTAAAGGTCATATGGTCCGATTTTTTCAAATATTTTTTACGTATTTTTTTTTTGTAATTCTTCTTTTTATTTTATTTCTGTGACGGCCTATTTTCCTTATCTATGTTATTCTTGAATTTGTGTGATGGCAAATTGGATATTTTTTCTTATCGATATGAAATGTAAAATCCTATAAAGACCTGATATGGATATGACACTAACTGGTATCTAATGGTGAGGCTTCATTTCTAGATATCTGAGGAGTGTTGAGTACCTCTTCATTGTCATTACTGCACTATGACACACATTGGTAGTGCCTGTTAAGGTTCAAAAAGGGATGTTTAAAAATTATTCGTATTTGATAGGACAGTGTGCAAAAGATCTCTTAAGGAATAACACCACAAAAAGGTAAATATGAATGATTCCCTAACCTCTAGGCATAAAATAACCCTAGTTGGTTTGACAAACCCTGAAATCAATTAATTCTTCTTTATTTATTGTATGTTTTGCGCTTTTCTCAATTATAATATACTAGAAGCGATTACTCGGCATCGCCCGCGTAAATGGGGTAACAATATAGCGTAAAGCAAGCTAATCTCACAGATCTATTACTACTGAATAGTGAGTTGGATACTCAAAGGATACCACATAAAAATCCGCACGTAAAAAGTATCTTGTTTTCATCCGGCCTGGTGGGAGGTCAGGAAAATATTTTTTCGCCGGGGTAGAGGGAATGACATAACATATAACAATTATGGAAGTGCGTTGTGTAATGGTTAGAGTCGTATGAAATGGACTCGTCGATCCTAGTTCAAATCCTGGACGTGGCTGTTTGCATTTCACATAGCGCTAATACCCTTGGGAAAGGTATGAATCCAACTACTCTCCCTCCAGCTATGGGTAAATAGTAGAGCAGACTGAGCTCTTTAACCTTGGATAGGTAACCAGTCTAGAAGGAAAACTCTGAATTCAAACCTGTTAAACCCCGCTTAAGAAATTGACCTTGTATCACATCCTGCTCGTGCGGAGGGGTTGGTAAATATATATGTATAACAATATAGAAAGAAATGATTATTTCATAATTTACATTTTTGTTAAACAAAATATAAAAGAGACGATTAACTCAATTAATATGACCAGTATTTTTGTTCTTAAAATATGCGGATTACTTTTCTGAGAATAAATTGTCCAATATTCGTATTGTTAAATGTACATCTATATATTCTTAATCTTAGATAAATAACTTAATATGGTTATTCTTAGAATAAATATTCCTATATTCCTATTCTAATAATATACATTTGTATACATAGAATAAAACTTCCAGTGTTTTTACTCTTAAATACATTGAAAGCTGACTTCAAGCACAACCTATTCATAAAATTTATATCATATACATATGTTCACCTAATTACTTACAATTAGGCTAATTATTAGCTAGTTGCTCCAGTCAAAATTAGATAGGTGTTGGCATTTAACATCATTACTCTCTCATATATATATATATATATATATATATATATATATGTGTGTGTGTGTGTGTGTGTGTGTGTGTGTGTGTGTGTAGGGGGGAGTCTCCGTGGTGTAGTGGCCAACTTTCTGGACTGTGACATCGGAGTAAGCAAGTCCGAACTCCAGTCGCACGTTTCAAATTATCAACGAGGTGATCTTTTTACTCAAAAAACTACCAATCGGAATTTAATGAAACTTTCACAGTATAATGGGGATAGGTATATGCGTAGACTGTGTGAAAATTGTATTGTTCTGAACAACAGGAAACAAACGGTGACAATATTAAAAGGATATAGAAATTATAAACGAGTGTCATTATTATCGTGCAACTATAGCTTGGAAATGTGACTTAACCAATTCTGAGAAAGATATCATAATATCTAAACTTTCCAAAGGCAAATCTACATGGGAAATATAAAAAATAATCGGATTTTATCACCAAACTGTTAAAATATTTGTTGTAGCTCGTACGAAGGTACGTAAGAGGGTCGATAGGGGTTGCTCGAGGGTTGTGTCCCGACGTTCTTTGTCAAGAATGACACTTGAAGCTGTAAATAACTCAGGTTTGACCAATGGAGCACTTTTCTGGAGCATTGAAGGAGCAACAGTGTCCAGAAGTAGTCGCTATTGTCTTATGGAAAAGGTTGGGTCATCATTGAGACCAATGACAAATCCTCGATTAACAAGGGTAAACATGCAAATGCGTTGGAAATTGGCAAAGAAGAACATGTAGATCGATTTCTCAAAAGTTCTGTTCACAGATGAAACACGTGCAACATTTGATGGCCCTGATGGTTTGAGCAAAGATTGGGTTGTAAATGAACGAGATCTTGATCAAAGCTTAGGCGCCAACAGGGAGGAGGGGTATGGGGCTGGTATTATTGGAAATATCATGGTTGGACCGTGGAGAGTGCCTGACAGTTCGAAAATAACAGATGATTATATAGCCTTCCCGAAAGAGCACCTGGAATAGTGACTAAAAAACAAAGAACCAGCTCCAAGAGATCCATTATATCTGCGCAAGATAATGCTCCTTCGCATTCAGCTCATAAAACTACGGAGTACCTGTTTATCCCGACAGCCTGCATATATATATATATATATATATATATATATATATATATATATATGTGTGTGTGTGTGTGTGTGTGTGTGTGTGTGTGTTGTCTCTCTGTGTGTGTGGTGTGTGTGTGTGTGTGTGTGTATAAGGATATATATATATTTACCAACTCCCGCGAACGAGCAGGATACGACACAAGGTCAATTTCTTAAGCGGGTTTAACAGGTTTGAATTCAGAGTTTTCCTTCTCCTAGACTGGTTACTTAGCCATGGTTAAAGAACCCATTATGCCCTGCTATTTATCCATAGTTGGAGGAGAGTAGGATTCATACCTTTCCCAAGGGTATTAGCGCTAAGTGAAAATGCAATTAACACGTCCAGGATTTCAACTCGGGGCGACGAGTCCATTTCCCATGACTTTAGCCATTACACCACGCGCTTCCTATATATATATATATATATATATATATATATATATATATATATATATATATATATATATATATATATATATATATAGTTTTGGTACATATATATATATACTGAAAACAAAATACCGGTCACATACGGCCCAATATTTGTATTAGTGCAAATGAATGATATAATTACGTATTTTAATATCTACCCCTTTAAAGTTTTAATGGAGATGGTAAGGAATGTGTATGAAGATATTGCACACAGGTTAACACGGGAAAAACTACGTACAACCTTATATATATATATATATATATATATGAAGAAAGGGTGGATGGGTTTAGGATCCGACGATATGCTGTAGATAGAAGGAAAGTGGTCAAGAAATGATCAACTCAAAACAAGTCACAGGGTGGTACGTTTCGTCTGTATGCACAGATCGGCTGAGAAAGTCTGTGCATACAGACGAAACGTACCACCCTGTGACTTGTTTTTGATCATTTCTTGACCACTTTCCTTCTATCTACAGCATATATATATATATATATATATATAATATATATATATATATAGTGTGTGGATTGTCACTGTTTCAGATTTTACTGGAACAGTGTACCAAATGCAGTATTATTGGTAGAGTGCTCAATATAAAATAGAACTGTTATATAATATAATAAAATAAATATATAAAGGTTTTACATATCTATTTTTTGGTGACAAAGGAACATTCACGACCATTTTGGTTTCATGCGACAACAATCGTCAGGTGAAGATGTTACAAATGCATTTGTAACATCTTCACCTGACGATTGGTATTGCATGAAACCAAAATGGTCGTCCTTTGTCAACAATCAAATAGATATGTAAAACCTTTATATATTTATTATATTATATATATATATATTAAGTATAAAGCATAAAACAGAATAAAAACTTCAAATTTTGAATTAATATTTTGGGGAAAGTCTTGTATCATTGAGGTGGAAAAGTTACACAGAAGGATGGAGTGCTCAAAAATGTTATTATTTCAATCCAGAAAAGATTATCAATTCATTCCATTCAAATAAAATTAATAAGACTAGCAAAATAAAAAACACCCCTCCAGGCGATGTAAAAATAGATTTTTGAAACATATTGCCTGAGGGGTGGGAGTAAAAATATTCAATGTCAGCGAGTTTGTACCCTAAGTAAGTAAAATCATCAAATTCATTAAAGGATTAAAAAAAAAACAATTTGAAATGTAAACTTTAAATATATATTAAAATAAAACAAACTATATATAAATATATAATACCAGTCATGTATTTATTAAAACTTGTTTAAAAAAAAACAATGAGGACTGTCTAATGTTGCATGTTCAAATATTGGGTGTATTTATTCTATGTTATGACCATTTTGGGTAATGTGACGTAATCAGTGACGTTGTTTTTGTTACAGACAAAAACCGGAAGCGAATCTCCATTATTAGTAGATATATAAAACGTTGCATTTAAATTGAAATTCTAACCTCCCAGTCCACCCAAACAAGTTCCATTTATCTCATTTATTGAGATACGTCAGTAAAAACATTACCAGATATTGTAAAACAGTTATTTTTATCTGTTATCAATGAAACAAAAGCAGACCAGTGTGAACTCTGCTGGGAACAAATTAAGGGATGATACTTTTAATATTATAATTTGAACACTCCTCTAAAAATCTACTGGTGAGTAATTTACGTTTCTATTTTATATTTCTGAGCAATTATATCTATAAAAGTATTATAAACAAGGATTTTGGGAGGATTCATATTAGACGATTTTTAAAACTAAATGCTCAAAAATGGGTGCATGTTAGAAATCTATTTTTTGGTGTCAGTACTTATCATACTAATACCCAACTGTCACCGGGTGAATATTTTTGATTTTCGAAAGTAGTTGAAATTCGACCAACCCTTATATATATATATATATATATATATATATATATATATATATATATATATATTATAGATAATATTCTTATGTATCAAATGCCAAATTGGTTTTATAATAATATATATATATATATATATATATATATATATATATATATATATATATGTAATCCGCAATCATATTATATATATATATATATATATATATATATATATATATAATTTTATAAGCATACATGATATATATATATATATATATATATATATATATATATATATATATACGTGTTGTCATAATCTATGCTACCGCATAGATTATGCAACATATTTACCTTCTTCGTGTTGGTTGGATCAAAAATGGTATGTCCGAAAAGTAGTAAAGTATAAAATTGTTTTTGTATACAAAGAGCTGGACGGAATCTGTTGATGAGGAGGGCTTCGAGTACAGCCAGTTGCAATTCATTAGATTAGGATGCCAAAATCGAGAACATTTCGGGCTTATAAGCTGCAGCATAATCAGGATTGTCCAACAGGTGTCGCTTATATATCAATTAGGAATTAATGGAAAAATGAAAGAATGAATAAATGGAATAAAAAAATGAATGAAATGAATGGAATAAATGAAAAAAATCTTTTCCAAGGGACCTCTCCTAAAAGAAAATAATTATATTTTTTAAGAGAGGTCCCTAACGGAAAAGCCTTCTTCACCTCCACCGGACACTTTATTGAAGCATTGAATTAATATAGTTATTATATAAGATAGTGGAGAAGATAAAATGTGTCTTTGTGAGGTAATTTAGAAGCATACGCGTAGACTTATATTATACATATATATGTATGTAAAAATGGAAATTGGAAATGAATCCGACAATATGAAGAAGAATGAATAAAGAAAAGAAAGAAACAGAATGGACAATAAAAGATGAATTTAATCAATATCACTTACACATGTGTTTCGGTCAGTTCATCTGTGTGAAAATATTCCGCACACAGAGAAGATTCGACCTTCATCAGAGTGAAATTTTATTTTGAATGAAAAAATTCGTTGGGCAAAAACCGAGAATTTTTTTAAATGTTCGAAGAGAATTTTTTTAAATCACCATAACCCCTAGAAAAATCAGATGTCCAAATTCTAACGGTCTATTTCAGCGTTCCAAAAGTGATTTTAAAAAATTCTCTTTGAACATTTCTAAAAATTCTCGGTTTTTCCCCAACGAATTTTTTCATTAAAAATAAAATTTCACTCTGATGAAGGTCGAATCTTCTCTGTGTGCGGAATATTTTCACACAGATGAACTGGCCGAAACACATGGGTAAGTGATATTGATTAAATTCATCTTTTATTATCCATTCTGTTTCTTTCTTTTCTTTATTCATTCTTCCTTTTATATATATATATATATATATATATATATATATATAAATGTGTGTAAGAGAGAGAGAGAGAGAGAGAGAGAGAGAGAGAGAGAGGAGAGAGAAAGAAAGAAATTTAAAATCAACATACAAGGAAGAGACCGTTTTAAACGAAGGATATGATTGTTACCATAAAATTCGAGTCTTTTGTATTAACACCTCGTTACCTTAAGTCCATGAAGCAGCGTAAATTCGAAGTTTGAATCAGTGTTATTATACATTAAATTTAATCTGTCTGGGATTTAGACAATGCAGACTGTACCTCTGTAGAGGGAGGGCAAAATCCCTACGATATGGCCACTTGTTGGCCGTGGGTGGCGACCTGTGATGCTTCCGGATGGAATCCTGGTGGCTGAGCAATCCAAGATATGCAAAACGGATGATCGAAGAGGACCCTCCGATCAATTGACTGGTCACATCAAGTCTTATCACCTATATGATTGTCCCGACTCTATTACCTTTATAAAAACTCAAAACCTTTTTTATCATACATGAGCTAGAAGGCGGTGGCTGAAGGTCTTAACGACCTCTTTATGACGTTAAATTGCATCTAATGATGAAGTTCCAATTCTGGAGCTCTGGAAGGGTTGGAGTACCCATTCATCGTCATTGCTCCCAGGTCCATCCTGATCCGAATTGGTAATACCTGTTAGGGTATAAGAGTTAAATAGATACAAATATAAGTTTATAAAATGTGGTTAAAAATTGAGTTTAAAAACAAAAAATTGAGTACTCTACGAGAATGAATAAAACAAAGCGGGTTATTTCCTATAACTCCAACATAAACAATAGGGAACCACTCTTGACTGATAAATTATTTATTTATTTCCCATTAAACTAACCCTAAACCCTAACCGTCAAGAGTGGTTCTCCTTTGTTTATGTTGGAGTTATAGGAAATAACCACAAAGCGTCCTCGGCATAGAAGTACCCAAGGGTTGACATACTGTAAAATCCAACCAACCAACCAATTAACCTATCTGGAATTGTGACTTGTGCGTTGGAAAAGGATGGAACTCTACGGGATTGTCTAGCGTCAGACAGGAAATTATGACGTCATCGTGAGTTTTGGTCTTCTCGGTGATAGCAGTGCGCAACGCCTCGCAGAAAATTGCCATACCCAGGACAGAAAGATTTTTGTTTTAAGAATCTATGCAACGCGTGTCATAGCCAGGCTTTTAATAAACAACGTTCCAATGCCATTTCGACATTCCTTTCCAATATTTACCAATTCCGTTTTATCTAATGTTTCTTTGTTCTTTCATGACATCATTACTGCAGTTGAAGTGAACCGGAAACGGAAATGTGAAAAGGATGTTTGTGTTTGCACATGCGTAGAAAACTCTCCATGAGTTTAAGCATTAATAAGATTTCATCGGGATATTTCGGGAAAATTCCAAATACAATGGTACCTTGATTTACGAGTTTAATTCGTTCCACTCGTAACTTAGTTCCCTCGTATATCAAATCAATTTTCCAAATTGAAATAAACTGAAAAGCCATTAATTCATTCCAGCTCATACAACAAAAAAAACACCCTAATATTTTGTTAGGGTTTTTGAATAAGAAAAATAGCACTGTATTGTATAAAATCATAATGAAATAGAATGTTATGTGCTGTAATATGTGTTAATACTTATTTGTTTATGAATAATATTTTTCTTTGGCGCAATAAATTTGGAAACTTAAATTTTTTTAGGGAACATTCACATAAGCGTATCTGAAGCTCATTCATACAACAAGCTCTGAACTCAAAGCAAAAAATCGATTGATTGACAGCACGTAACTCGGAAAAATCGTAAGTTGGGTCACTCGTAAGTCAAGGTACTGTAAAACAATCGGGAGAGGGAGAGGGGAGAGCCAGGAATGTAACAGTGACATGTAAATTAGCACGGGAAAAGGGAGGAATATAAGAACTATATGTAGATTAGTATGGAAAGGTTTTGCATAGCACCACGCGATATTTTTCTATTGGTTGAGACGTGTCATGTGACGAAGTAGGAGAGAGCAAGGGTGAGAGGTGAAAATGTTCGGAAGTTTGTGATAATGCGGTGACTGAGAGAGACGTGGCTCTCGTTCAGGGTAATTTTGGCTTGGAGAAAAAGATAAGTCACCTTGGGGTTTTTTTTTAACAATCAATGGCACAAGGCAAGATGTTCCCCAGCACCCCAAGTTGGTTTCCAGATCCCAAAACATCAAGTAATTTTCAGCCAACCCAGCATCGGACCAGCAACCAGATTCGATCCATTATGGGAATTTAAACTGTAAAAGGATTAACTCTCACTTGTGGGGAAAATTACCGCAACTTTCAAGTTCGGACACTGAATGAAAGGACAAGACAAGACAGATATATTTAACAACAAATTTAATATGTATAAACAAAAAAAAAGGGAAAGATAGATTTGGTGTGATTTGCGGAGAACTTAACTCAGAGTCCGGTTAACAAAGTTCTTTAAATTGAAGTGTGACCCACCGACCTATCGGCAGAGGCGGGTTGAAATTTCGTATGTATTGCTGGTGTCGAATTTTAGAGGTTGATTTTAGGGAAGCTGTCTTTGAGTTGCAAACCTTAATTGAGATGAGATGATTTCTGTAAAATTCTTTCAAAGTTGAATTTGTTGAATTTCAAGGTTTGCTCCTGGAAGCGAGAGGCAACTTATTTACCAATTCAGTCTGAGGGAGTTAACTGATTCAGGTCCTTACAAGTTTAAGTCGAACCGACCACTGACTGTTTTCTCGTTAACAGTGGGGATCGATGACGTAGCAGAAGGGCACTGGAATCTGGCGCCTTAGAGTCCCAAGGCTTTCAGGTTAAGAAATGGGACATATCTTTAATAGACACGTAATCTTTAATCAAGTTTTTATTGTGATTTTTAAAGGAACTTTTCATATACGTTTAAATTCGTGTTTTCTTCTTTTGACATATACTTTAGTCATTTTTGTTTTGATTTTTAAAGGAAATTTTCATACCATTTCCACATAGAACAGAAAATGAGATAAGTATACGGCGATTATATTTACTGTCAACTCATTATTACTACATTCCCACATGAGAGCATAACATTACAGTACCACTGTATTAAAAATCTATTGTTTGTCTTTGTAAAGTTACCAATTTCAATGGGTCTAAACTAGAATACCCAGTTGATTTTGTTGTCACGGCGGTATATGATTGTATCAATACTTCTATTTAGAATGAATTGAAAGGATCCTAAGTTAAGTAGCGATGACTTGATTTGGCATTAAATGACCCGAAAATGGTTGATATGCCGTAAAGTAAAACAACCATTAGATACAATCAATTAAAGAACACAACTGGTTCTATGACGCTAGATCATCGAAGTTAAGCAGCGCTGAAGCTGTTCAGTACTTAATTGGAGGACCACTTAAACAACATAATGTACTGTAACCAATCCGACTCCTTTGTTTATCAAAATGACTTGATTGGGCATTAAATGACTCGGAAAGGGTTGATATGCCGTAAAAAAACAACCAAACAACCATCCAATATGCTGTCTCAGAATTAACTTCTTCAGGTTGGTGGGTTGCTTGTTGTTATTTTCAATCAGAATCAAGTCGATTCTGATTTTGATGAGTCCTTCACAGGGACCTGTGCGGTAAAGTAAGGAGCTGATGGTAGGTATGACACTCCACCTCAGATGCCAAAAATAATCTCCTTGGTCTAGCGCTATTGAAAAGGGGATAGACTCCCTCGCTGACCGGCTGATACCGACTTTAGCCCGCCCGACGACTTTACTTTACTTATATATATATATATATATATATATATATATATATATGGGGAGTAATAATAATAACTTTTTTTAATGAAGATAGCATTGCCTATATATTTAACTGTTAATAACTAAAAGAAAGTGTAGAAAAAATATAATGTACTTATAATTAAAGCTCATTGAAAATTAAGTTATTAACATTAGTTAAATATATAGACCCTGCCATTTTTCATCGAATTTATATAAGAAGCACATTTGGAACCACATTTCAATATATATATATATATATATATTATATATATATTATATTATAATGTGTGTGTATAAGTATATAAAAAAATTGAAAAAACAAAAAGGATGGATGATATTTTATTGTAGTACCGTCATTATAACATTTCAATTTGTTTAACAAACCATCGTCAGGGCATTCATTTATATGGAAAAAAAATTAACTTCTTTTATCGGATAGAAGTCATCTTAGGGACGAACTGAAAAGGAAAGATTATCATATCTAATCGTGGGTTGAATAAACGGCTCATTGCCTACCAAATTTCCCCTACGGCTGTATCAAATTTTATTGCTATTCTTTTTACCTGTATGATGGGATATTTCAATGTTCACTATCTAATCACTCATTCTATTCAAAGAAAGTCCTATTTCACTGGGCTGCGATGTCTTTAAGGTCGAATTTATAATAGCTAATTTTAGGGCATTTGTTTTTACACTGAATCGAAAAATTATACTCATTCTTTCGAATCAAATCAATTTTTTAACATACAAACTCTAACTTAAATGTATAGAACAGTATCATAGCTGTGACAAGTAGAGTCCACAGGCTTTTGGATAAGTGTTATTATTATGTACAACATGTTGTAAATAGTCAAGCACATCTTAAAAACCAGACCTAACCAAACGCAATGAATGGTATTTTGAATTCAGCATAAAATGGCGATCATATATCACTTGATAAAACTTTGACCTTTGGATTTTTTTAAAATGCAGGCCAGTATTATTATTGTAATCTGCACTATTGAGTTATAATGAACTAACAACTAGCAGTTTGCGGTAGGATCGCAGCGGCTTTAAGCACACAAAGAGTTAATATTCCCAGAAATATGGCAGGAGTGGATATATCGGCCGAAACGTTGTGAGTACAATAATCCGAGTACATCTGTACATGATAATACTAATTCTTATCTCTGAAATTCAGACAGCCATCCCACTATACCAAAACCAAGAACAATCTTGGTAAAGCACAGTTTACAGATAAAGTGATGCTGTGGAGAGACACGATAACCGACGTCCTGAAGAAAGATGGGCAGAGAGAGAGAGAGAGAGAGAGAGAGAGAGAGAGAGAGGGAGAATAACATTTTGTGTTTGATCTTTGGTTAGAGAGAGAGAGAGAAAAAAAAAGAAAGTTTGTTCTTTGGTTAAAGACAGCATATATTCACGAACCACCCCCTCTCTCTCTCTCTCTCTATATATATATATATAATATATATATATATATATATATATATACACGCACACACAACACCTAGAAAAATGCTCAATGTCATTTTTCGATACATACGCACACACACACACACACACACACACACCATAAAAGAAGAATACTTGATGTCATATTTCAAACCGTCTATCTTTCCAGCGTTTCTCAATTTTCAAATTATTCTAAGAACGTTAACTCCCTTTCAAAACATCTTTGAACAAATTGATAAACAAGGACTATCATAGTCTCCTCATTATTCTGTGATAAATTTTTTAACTCTTCCTTATATCAACAGAAGCCCTGAAGAAGATATACTCAATAGATCGAAACACTGCAGCGTCGGCTAATAAACTTACCATTAATTTTATTTAAAACCTGTGTTTTTTCAACTTTCTCACTATGCTACATACCGTCGGATTCACTTCCATTTCTTTTCATATATATATAATATATATATATATATATATATATATTATGATAAGATATATATAAAGGTTTACATATCTATTTTTCCTTTGCCGCCTAATAAATAGATATGTAAAACCTTTATATATTTATCTTATTATATCATATAACAGCTCTATTTTATATTGAGCACTCTACCAATAATACTGCCTTTGGTACACCATTCCAGCAAAAGCTGAAAAAGTGACCATCTCATGCTATAGTATAATATATATATATATATATATATATATATATATTATATATGATCCAAAGTACAGAGAAGAAATCTTCCTTACGACACAAGAGTTTTATTTAAACAAAACCAAGTCTCAGTTTGAGAGCTCAATGTGTGCTCTTAATGTTAGAGTCACAGAGCAAATATATAAGTAAAGAAATAACAAAAGGCTTAGAGATTTAGCTTATAGTCTATTTCAGGGAGCTTAGACAAAATTTGTCTAAGCTCCCTGAAATAGACTATAATGCTAAATCTTTAAGTCCTTTGTTACTTCTTTACTCATATATATATATATATATATATATATATATATATATATATATTAATATATATATATATGATGTGTGTATATATTATATATATTATATATTATATATATTTGAAAATCTACAATTTATCAATCGCTGGAGGGAGAATAGTTGGATGTATACCTTTCCTAAGGCTATTATCTCTTTGTAAAATGTCTCGTCCAGGTTTTGAACTCGTGTCGCCGAGTCCATTTCCTACGACGATAACCATTACAGTACGCACCCTGATCAGATTAGATCTGGGTGTAATAGCATCAAAAGGATAATCCACAATCCTACAAAGCTCCAGAACTTGAGCCTCACCACTTGGTGTGCTTTAAGTGTCCTACCCAGGATATCACCATCCACTTAGCAGCTTTATGCAGTAACGCCAACTTGTTTCCTTTCTCTATGACCTGCTAGCTTTGCTCCTAAGCAGGAGTATATAAGGCAATTATATATCGCTTTATAGGCGACGTACTCGAAGCTCGGACACGTGATGTCAATATACTTGGACAATTCTCGAATGAAAGCGTCACGTTTAACTTGCTATCTTCAGAATAATAATGTAGGGGAGACATTTAGAAGCAGCAGCTGCAAATGTGCTGTCAGTCTTCATAATATTCAGTTGAGTTCAAGTCGAATTGACACTGGCAAAGGTTGAAGTTGTAACAGAAATAGTTGTAGCAGCAGTAGAATCACTAATGGAGGCTGAAAAAGGCGTTGAGGGGTCACGACTTTTTAACTGTTGACGTCACGCTTACTGACTCACAAGCCATTTGCTAGGTTTATTTTCTAGTTGTTTTTGTTGTTTTTTGGGAGGTTTTTTTTTTTTTGGTTTTTTGGTTTTTCGTTTGTTTGGATTTTTTCTTCTTTTTTGTTTTGTTTTAAACTCTTTTTTTTCAATTTTTCATTCTTTCATTCTTTCTTTTTTTTATTCCTTACTTGTTTTCTTTCTTTATTTCCTGTTTTATTTTTCCTTCTTTTTTCCTTTCTTTGTTAGTTATTTGTTCATTCTTCCGTTCTTTTTTCCTTCTTTCTTTCCTTCTTTTATTTCTGTTATTCTCTTTTCTTCTTTCTCTCTCTCTCTCTCTGTCTTTCTTTCTTTCTTATCTTACCTTATTATTCTTCCTTCTTTTTTTTTATTTCTTCTTTTATTTTTCATTCTTTTTTTTTCTTTCTTTGTGTTATTTGATTATTCTTCCGTTCTTTTTTCCTTCTTTCTTTCTTTCCTTCTTTTATTTCTGTTATCTTTTTTCTCTCTCTCTCTCTCCTCTCTCTCTCTCTCTCTCTCTCTCTCTCTCTCTCTTTCTTTCTTATCTTACCTTATTATTCTTCCTTCTTTTTTTTCTTTATTTCTTCTTTTATTTTTCATTCTTTTTTCCTTTCTTTGTTCGTTATTTGATTATTCTTCCGTTCTTTTTTCCTTCTTTCTTTCTTTCCTTCTTTTATTTCTGTTATTCTTTTTTCTCTTTTCTCTCTCTCTCTCTCTCTCTCTCTCTCTCTCTCTCTCTCTCTCTCTCTTTCTTTCTTTCTTTCTTATCTTATCTTATCTTATTCTTCTTTTTTTTCTTTATTTCTTCTTTTATTTTTCATTCTTTTTTTCTTTCTTCGTTCGTTATTTGCTTATTCTTCCTTTCTTTCTTTCTTTCCTTCTTTCTTCTTTCTTTCCTTCTTTCTTCTTTCTTCTTTCCTTTCTTTCTTTCTTTCTTTCTTCTTCTTTCTTTCCTTCTTTCCTTCTTTCTTTTCTTTCTTTCTTCTTTCTTCTTTCTTTTTCTTTCTTTCTTTCTTTCCTTCTTTTATTTATTTTATTCTTTGTTTGTTTTTTGTTTCTTTCTTCCTTCTTTCCTTCCTTCCTCACTTCTTTCTTGCCTTTCTTTCTTTTATTCTTCGAAATAAATAAAGAAAGAAATGAAAAAGTTTCATTTATTTATTTCTTGTTTGAACGGAATCGTTTATAGTTATTCTTCTTTTTATCTTTTCTTTTGTCTTTCTTTCTCTTTATTCTTTTCCTTTGTTTCTTTCGTTATCCATGCTTTCTTCTTTTTATTCTTTTCTTACTTTTTATTTCAGTTTTTCTTTTCTCAAATCGTTATTTATTCATTCCTTCCTTCCTTTATTTTATTTTATTCTTCGTTTCTTTCTTTTTCATTCATTCATTCATTCTTCCTTCCTTTCTTTCTTTTTTTCTTCTCCTTTCTTTCTTTCTTTTTTTTTCTTTCTTTCTTTCTTTTTCTTTTCTTTCTTTTTTCTTTTCTTTCTTTTTTCTTTTCTTTCTTTCTTTCTTTCATTCATTCTTTCTTTCTTTCTTTTTGAAACCGAATCATTTAGACTTAATTTTTCTTTTCTTTCTTTCTTTCTTCTTTTGTATTTTTCTCATCTTTCCTTCATTTCGCCGTCCATTCTTAATTCTTTACATTCCTTTTTTTCTTTCTTTTATTGCAATCTGTATTCATTTCTTCCTCCTTCTTTTATTTCCTATTTCTTCTTTTTTTTCTTCTTTCGTCTTTCTGTCCATTTTTGTTCTTTTTTAAAAATCCAAAACACTATATATATATATATATATATATATTTGTGTGTGTGTGTGTGTGTGTGTGTGTAGCATTTCCTTTCCTTTATTAATTTACTAGAAGTGGCTTCCCAGCATCGCCTGGGTAGGGGACAGCAAAATATTTAGTCTCGCAGATCCATTATTACTGAATCAAAAATTAAATCCTCCCAGTATGCCCCATTAAAATCCTTATGTAAAAAGAAGAACTCTGAAAAGAAAAATGAATGTCTAATATTTAGAATATTAAATGTAAAAGAAATTCTATGCTGCTATCATTTAGATGTTATCTTTTTTATTTATCTTCACAAATATAAAACAGATCTTCATTATTTTTACTAATAAAAACCAAGCCCTGATGATATTTAATGTGTGTATATATTTTACTTTGTCGTTAATTGTTTTATTTTCGAAGTTTCCTCCGGACATACAGACACACACAACTGTCCTTTATATATGTATAATTTCTTTTTCCATTTTTCTTCCTTTTTTTTCTCCGTTCGTTATTTGTTTATTCTTCCTTCCTTTTTTCCTTCATTCTTTCTTTCCTTTTATTCTTCGTTTCTTGGTTTCTTTCTTCCTTCCTTCCTTGTTCTAACCGAATAATTTGTAGTTACTTTTTCTTCCTTTCCTTCTTTTTATTTTATTTTTTCTTCCTTCTTTTTTTATTTTTTTTCTTTTCTCCGTCCTTTATTTATTTTTGATATTTTCTTTCATTTTTCATCATTCCTTCCTTTATTCTTTTCTGGTTTCCTTTCATTCTTCTAATCTTTTTATTCTTTCTTTACTTTTTGTCTTTCTCTCTTTCTTTTTTCCTTTTTTGTCTTCCTTTCTTCTTTCTTTTTCTTTTTTTTTTCTTTAGTTATTTCTTCCTTTTTCTTTCTTTCTTTCTTTTCTTTATTTTCTTTAGTTATTTTTCATTTTTTCTTTGTCTTTTCATTTCTTCTTTCCTTCTTTTTCAATCTTGATTACTTTATTTCATTCCTTCTTCTTTTCTTGTTACTTTATTTTCCTTCCTTCTTCTTTTGTTCTTTCTTTCTTTTTTCTTTCTTTCTTTCTCGTTTAAACAAAGTCATTTATGTTGACGTTATCTTTCCCTTCCTCTTTTTTCTTTCTTCCATGACAACTCTTTTTCGTTGTCTTTCATTCTTTTTCTATTATTTCATTCTTCATTTTTTTTCTTTTTTTCTTTCTTTCTTTCTCGTTTGAAGTGTCATTTATGTTTAGATTAATTTTTGCAGCCTCCTTTTCTTTTCACTAACAAACAATTATCTTTCTATTTTTCTTCATTATCTTTTTCGCGCATTCACTTCTTCTTTAAACTATTTATTCATATCTCTGTATATCTATCTATCTATCTATCAATGAAACATTTTTCTTTTTCGTGTGTGAGGAGTTCATTCGTTGATGTTAGAAATGGCATATTATTGTATCTTTTATCTCTTTCCTCACAGACCATACAACAACAAAAAACAATATTTATTCAGGGTGACACAAGGTCATTATATTAGGGCATCCAAGGAGGACAGAGTTGATTACTGTACTAACCTATGATGCTAACTTATAATCTTTCCTACAATAGGTGTAATGGCTAAAGTCATACGCGTGGGGTAATGGATAAAGTCATAGGAAATGGACTCGTTGTCCAGAGTTCAAATCCTGGACGTGCTAATTGCATTTCACTTCGCGCTTATACCCTTGGGAAATGTATAAATTCTACTCTCCCTCCAGTTATGGGTAAATAGTAGGACAGACTGGGCTCTTTAACCTTGGTTAGGCAACCGATCCAGGAGAAGGAAAATTCTAAATTCAAAGCAAAGAGGCTCTATTCTCGTTAGTCAAAACTTTTGCTCCTCTTTCCTCCAAACCAAAAAATTAGTTGATGCCCAATCTTTGAAATGAATCTGTTTATGTTAAGTTTATGTTCTAATATGGAAGAAAATTAGATTTGGTTTGGTTTGTTTTGTTTTACGGCATATCAACCTCGGTGGGTCATTTAATGCCGACAAAGTTGTGAAATAAATTCATTCTTAATGCATAAGAAATAAGAATAAGAAATAAGAAATTTATCAATAAATAAGAAATAAACAAAAAATAAGAAATTACTATTAATTGTGTAAAACTATACTATAAAATATATGCACCATATATTGTGGAGGCGTGTGGTGTAATGGGTAACATCGTAGAAAATGGACACGGTGAGATGAGTTCAAATCGTCCACGCGGCTGATTGCATTATACATAGCGCTAATACCCTTGGGAAAGGTATGAATCCATCTACTCTCCCTCCATATGTGGATAAAGAGTAGGGAAGTCTAGGCTCTTTAACCTTGGTTAGGCAACCGGTCTAGGAGAAGGAAAATTCTGAATTCAAAACAAAGAGGCTCTGTTCTCGTTAGTCAAAACCTTTGCTTCTCTTTCCTCCAAACCAAAAAATTATTTGATGCCAAATCTTTGAAATGAATCTGTTTATGTTAAGTTTATGTTCTAATATGGAAGAAAATTAGAATTCAAACCTGTTAAATTCCACTTAAGAAATTGACCTTGTGTTACATCCTACTCGTGCGGAGGGGTTGGTAAATATATATAATCTTTCCTACACCTAGAGAAAAGGCGATATTTAGCGTACTAATAATTCACAGAGGAGTTCCCACTGCGTAGTGGCTAGCGTGCTGGGCAGCGATATTTCAGTAAGGGAGTTCAAACCCAAGTCATGCTATTTTCTTATTTATCTTTTTCTCGCACTAACTTGTTCTTTAAACTATTAATTCATGTCTCAGTCTATCTATCTGTCTATCTATGAAACATTTTTCTCTCTCTCTCTCTCTCTCTCTCTCTCTCTCTCTCTCTCTCTCTCTCTCTCTGTGTTGGTGGTGGTGGTTGGGGGATCATTCGTCGCTGTTACAAACGGTTATTATTCTATCTTTTATCTCTTTCCTTACATCCACTTGGCCCTTTCTAGGGCTAGACGGGCGGTCGGAGAGGCCTCCTCCGATCAATCGGCTGGTCACGTCAAGCCCTAGTACCTATATGATTGCCCCAACTCTATTGCCCTTATCGCAAGCCCCAACCGTTTTTATCATATGCGTGCTAGAAGGCGGTGGAGGAATGTGGAGCAACCATTCATCACCATTGCTCACTGGTCCACTCTGACCCGAGTGGTAGTACCTGCTAGGGTCCCATCTATGGGTTAAATAGAAAAACAGGAGTTTATAAACAAAATTGATTATCCATTAAGAATGAATTTATTTCAAAACTTTATCGGCATTGAATGACCCACTGAGGTTAATATGCCATAAAGCAAACCAAACCAAACTTTTCTTACAGGCCATGTAATTTCTTTTCTGTGTTTATTAGTTCTTTCATTATTCAATTCTTTGTCGCACTTCATGTTGTTTTAATGTTTATTCTCCCTCTTTTACTGCTTTCAATATTTTCTTTTATGCTTCGCTTTACCCATTGTTATTTATTGAGGGGCGTGGCACAATGGTTAACGTCATAGGAAATGGACACGACGAGACGAGTTCAAATCCTGGACGAGATAGCGCTAATACTTTTGGGAAAGTTATGAATCCAACTATTTTCCCTCCAACTATGGGTAAATAGTAGGACAGACTGGGCTCTTTAACCTTGGTTAGTGTTATGGTAATTTACCACGCACGCATGAACTTTTCCAACAGCAGGTTCAGCACTTAAGTCGAGAGTTAATATTTCAGCGGATAGCCGATAAGACAACCTCGCGTGTAATAGTCTCATTTGTATATGTATGTACTACAGTTATTTGTTAATATATTTGTTTAATTCATTTCCTCTCTTGTGTCTTTATGCTGGCCCCTAAACAGGCCACAACAGTAAGGCAACCAGTCTAGGAGAAGGAAAACTCTTAATTCAAACCTGTTAAAATTCACTTGGGAAATTGACCTTGTGTCGCATCCTGCTTGTGCGGAGGGGTTATTAAATATATATTATTCGTCTGAGTTTAATAAGACACAGGGCCATGATAGCAGCGTTTTCATTTAGGATTGAAATGATCCCTGTAACTACGAATCTGGATTATACTCGTTTCTACACGAAAAGAGACAATATTTATTCAGTATGACACAAGTGCTGCAAAACGTAAACAGCTTTTATAACCAACTTGACCAGATATTTCGTGCTATTCCGAACTATGACAAAGTCATCCTTCTAGGAGACTTTAATGCTAGAGTTGGTAAATCACACTCTACCTGGCCGAAGGTTCTTGGTACGTTTGGGACGGGTAAGGTCAATTTCAGTGGCAATCTGCTTTTATCTATCTGTACAGAATACCAGCTGGTCATCACCAACACCTGTTTCAAACACAAGGAAATCCATAAAAACTCCTGGATGCATCCAAGATCCAGACACTGGCATCTCATCGACTATACAATCACACGCCAGCTTGATTTACCAGATTTTCAAGACACAAGAGCAATGAGAGGTGTCAACTGCAGTACTGACCATGTCGTGATCAAATCCTCCGTCAGGCTACGAATGAGGCAGATAAAGAAAAAAGGCAAACTGCCAACCAAGAAACTAGATATCAGCAGGATTAAGACAAGAGCATCGGGAGGACCTAGAAGCCTTTCTGAATGAGAGACTGGGGTTGTACCAGGTACAATAGAGGAAAAATAGAAGAGTTTTAAATCAATCGTCTACGAAGTATCTAGAGAGAAACTCGGCACTATAAAAAGAAAGCACGAGGAGTGGTTTGACGAAAACAGCATGACACAAGGTCATTATCGTAGGGTACCTATGGGGTTAGATTGGTTGGTTTTATTTGATTTGGTTTATAAGGTCCTCCTGATTCGTGTTCAAGGGTTTTATTTTAAACCGCAAATATAATTGGTTATTCCTTCTTGTGGGTTGCTAGGCTGAAGGGGAATTAACAAAAAGAAGCGAAACGAACAAAGATAAGGATAATTTTAGGGTTCGGCTTTTATTCGTAGATTCACAACTATTTCTTGGAGAGGAGATTTCTTCCGAGCACCTGTTCCCGCTAAAGTGAAGCCGCTATGAGCCCGTTCAATTCTTAATTGAATAACCACTTAAGCAACAGCAGGTATTGTGAGCCCACTCGAATCCTTTGTTTACCAAAATGACTTGATTGGGCTGTATACGATCAGGGTTGATATGCCGTAAAACAAAACAACTAATCTAAATTCCGACATGAAATAAATACAATATGTATTCTGTTAGACACAAGGCCAAGGTAGTTGAGCACCCAGTGACGACCGAATAAATTACTGTACTAATCTACGAAACAAACTTATAATAGTTCATTTACGTAGAGAAATGGCGATATTTAGCGTAATTTACAGGATAGTCTACGTGGCGTAGTAGTTAACGTGTTGGACTTGCGACATCGTTGTAAGCGAGTTCGAACTACAGTCGTGCTATTATGTTTACTTTCGGACTAATATCTTGGAAAAGATATGAACCCCTTTATCCCCCATCTATGGGTTACATAGTACCACTTCTGTTCTTCTCCAAGGACGGCTTCGGCATTACATAACCCATGAAGTTTGATACGCCATCAAACAGAGAAACCAAACCAAACCAAGAATTTACAATATTGATTTGATAGCTAGACGAAGTTATAACTGTATTATACGGCACAAGGTCATGTTACTAGGGGACTTTCAAGTTTAGGAAACAATAAAAAGTTATACATAGTTCTGCTTGGTGAGTATGTGTTTTCCCGACTTCCCACCAAGACTAACACAAAATCATTTTATAGTGGGAAGCCACGTACAAACCGAAGCTTATACGTAGCCATTATAAAGATGTTTGGTCTCATCGGCGATGCTCTTCCGATAGACCTCGGGCAAGGAGCAATAAAGTCGGTCCTTTACCCCTTTTAAGTCACTGGAAACAGGTGTTATCTGGGTGTGTTTGCAGCAGGAGTGAGATTGTCAAATTGGCCCTTAGTTATAATTTTCTCGGCAACAGCACACTTTACTCCCAGCTGATATAATTCACTCTCTGTCATCCTGACTAATTGACGGTCAAAAATGCATGAATGAGAAGGGACAAGAGGAAAAGAATTTACCAAACTCCTTTTCAATTTTTTAAAAAGATCGCTAATAATACGCATATTAGAATGTTTGTTTATTTTAGGAATTTTTGGTTCTTGTTCACAGTTAAAATATGATTTTTGATATATCCGGGTTAAGGGATATATTATGAAGTTGGTATTTGGTATATTATCGCAGTAGTAGCTGGTACGTCGAATAGCACTACGTCTTCCGAGCAGTCGTGGTGTAGGCTGGCGAGTAAGTTTAGGCTGGTAGGCTTTGGCTTAGGCGTTTGTACCAACACAGTGTCGAATATTTATACATGACACTGTCCAATCAGATTATAGTGAGGATGTATCAAGGTATTTACATATTCATTACATCAATGTTTGAAAATGTAACCCTAACCTCATGAGGGTTTTGAAACATAATGTTATCTTTCGAAAAACTATTTTCTACATATGAAAAAAAAAATCGAATTCACTTTTTAATTCCTTCTTGAGTTAAAGTGATAGAAGATGTATTCGTGTAATTTCTTTGCTTTATACACCTAATATTGTGACAATAAAAAGAAACTAAGAATTAAATATGAGTCCATATTTGTAGGTGAACATTTTCGCGTATTAATTCAAATGAAAATTATTCGTTTATTCTATAAATAGTTTATTTCTTTTTGTATTTGCTCATGAAGAAGCGTGAAGAGTTACATAAATCGATTGATTTTTTATAATTGATTTACATAATTTAATCAGCAAAAATCAAAAATTAGATCTTGTACGTTACATTTTTATAAATATATTAAAGTGTTTGTGCGAGTTTAATGCTTAATGACATTTTTGTGAGTTATAAGTCGACATGCACATATAAAAAATCATGCGACTCCTTTATATATACACACACACGAATATATAGATACACATTTACATATATACATATGTATATGTATATATATATATATATATAATAATAAATAAGTAATCCACAGACAAGTGTTTCAAGGTTTCACCTTTCATCAGTGTGTCTATACCGTTTAACAGCTACCCCTGGCCGGGTTTGAGACCCGAATGAACTTTCGTTCGCCAATCCTCTTACCCGTACGCCCAGAGGCAGCTGTCAACTATAGGAGAATATTTAATCGCTACATTTCTAAGCGGAAATGAATTCACTAGAGACCTCAAACATATGTAAACAAAGCGAGACTTAGCTGTGCGCCAGATACGGTGAATCTGCAATTAAATCCCTATTTAAAGTGCTCGACCAAAGTGGGAGCATATATATATATATATATATGTGTGTGTGTGTGTGTGTGTGTGTGTGTGTGTGCAAATGACAAAAGGAAGCACGAGTTGCATTGTATAAGGGTGTGAATATCCAAGGTAGCAATGAACATATTAAAACCCTGTACCTTATTACCGTATGATAGTTTTTCTAGACTTTTTAATCAAACATTTCAGTAATCTTATTAAGTAAAGCCTGACAGATAGTTTTGTCAATGAACTCCACAGGGATCAGTTGTCTAATTACCATACGATAGATTATACTGTGATTAGAGAATTTTACAAGTATCCAAATGTATCCTGTGATCGTATAATCAATAGATTCAAGATTCTCTACGATTGGGTGATGCAGAATCCCACGGTGACAGAAACTGAAAAGAGCGAAGATCTCGACTGATGAAAGGATCTCACATGGGATCAAATATATTCAAAAATCAAAGAGATGGAATTATCCCAATATCCATCGAATAAGTGTTCAAGATCCAATGTAATTATGTCATTGATGTTCCCAGGAATTTCAGGTTCTAACATTCCAGGTGTTTCGGAAAATCTGCGCATAAAACCAATTAAAATTGAAAGATCAATGCTTACAATATGCCAAATACCTGAAAATGGGAATCAACGTGGCCTACTAGCTAATGTACTGTAAAAAGTAAAGTAAAGTCGTCGGGGCGGCCTAAAGCCGGTATCAGCCAATCATCGAGGGAGTCTATCCCCTTTTCACTTGCGCTAGACCAAAGAGAGTATTTTAGCGTCTGAGATGGAGCGTCACACCTACCGTCAGCTTAGCTCAGTCGGTAGAGCGTTCGACTAGAAACCACAAGGTTCCTAGTTCGATACCGGTCCTCGCCAACTCAGCGTATGAGTAGCACAGGGATCTGTGCGGTAAAGTAAAGTAATGAACTGTACTGTGACGTAACAATAAGCGAGGATAGAACGTTAGTATGAATCCACCCCTCCCCCCAGTTATGCATTGATGAGTCGTATTCATTGATGAGCGTGTATTATAATTAGTGCAGGTATTTATCCAACCCGTTCACCACAGGAAGGATGGGACACAAGTTCACAAATATATAATATCCAGCGAGGATTGAACTCGGTATCAAGTCGTAAGGGATCTGCAAGACTAGCTTGCAAACTATTATACCATGATGGGGCGCATGTATGGGCTAGATAGTACCACTAGTGTTTTTGTACAAGGATGACTTTGGTATTAAATAACTGTTATAAGTGAAATAACCTATTGACATAAATGGAATGCGCCGACGGCTACTATAAGTAATAGGAACAATTGTGGCTTGAGACGAAGCAAATGCGAGTCAGCTCGTAACTGTATTGGTCGGACGCAATGTCCACTTTCTTGCTGTAACTTTCTACTCCTTAAAAAATCAATATATTTTATTATAAGAATTAAGTCTTTGACAAAAAATATAATTCAGTTCTTAATTGCCTGTTGAGTTACAGGGGAAAAAATGTATTCGTTTTTACAAAGAAGCTTAAGAATTAAAAATGTGTCCCTATTTTTAAGTGGAAAAATCTAACTCTAAACTCGTGCATGGTTTGAAACATGATTTTTCAAAAGGCTAATTCTTAATTGCCTGTTGAGTTATGGTAATAAAAAATGTATTTCTAAGTAAATACATTTTTCATCACTGTAAATCAACAGGCAATTAAGAACTAACCTATAGAAAAATAAAATAATTTTTTTACTCTATAAAAATGTAACAAAAAAAAAAAGCTAAGAATTAAAAATGTAAATTTTTTTGTATTAAAATTTCTTTATTTGGTTTACATTTAAAATAGTATTTTTTTTTTTTAAAAGGTACCACTTGGTTTGAAACATTTACAGGATTTTTTTTAGTTCTCCAAAGAATTTTTTTTTTTTTTACAATTAGTATTTAATTACGAATGTTGATATACCATTAAAGAAATCAAAGCAAACCAAAGAAAACTAAACCGAATTTAAGAATTTCCATTTGTACGCACTTACAAAACCGCAATAATTAATTTTTCAAATTACAAAATATTAATACTCGTGTTCCTTAATTGTACGACCGTTATCATCTTGCAACACCTTCTAATCAAAAATGATGCCGTCCAAATCGTCCCAAGATGAAATGCAAAAATCTAAATCCTAAATATTAATACTCGTGTTCCTTAATTGTACGACCGTTATCATTTTGTAACACCTTTAATTAAAAATGATGCCGTCCAAATGTTCCAGATGAAATGCAAAAAATCTAAATCCTGATTATCTGATGTTGCTTATCCGCCGAATTCTTAATTTCATATGAGTGTCATCACATCAGCTAAATAATGCACCATTCCATTTTTGTTATAAAGAAGGAAAAGGGAGAAATAAGACATACTAAAAAAGATAAAAGAAGAAAGAAAGAAAGAAAGAAAGAAAGAAAGTAGAAGAAAGATAGAGAGAGGAGATAAGTTTGCGAAAGCGATAACGCTAATCTGTTTCAATCGAACATAAAGAAAATATGAAAAGAAGAAAAGAAAGAAAAAAGAGTGAGAGGGTTAAATCAAGACCATTATACTTTTTACATATTGAACTATTTGGCTCCCTATTCTCTGTATACATGCAAAGACTACAAGAGTGTGTAACGTAGCGGCGTCGTCACGGTACTAAATTGCAATAGTTTTATCTTCGTTGTAAGGGATGACAATAACACCAAAGTTATCCTCCAGAAGTTTATTGAAATAAATTCAAGCTTCTTAACTTCGAGAGAGAGAGGGTCAGTTTAATTAATGTATTCAGTCTTTAGACTTTCGGTCTTTCGATTAAATTTCTGGGTGACAAGCTTTTTCAGTTGGTAAATATTAAGGCTAGCTTTTCCAACACCAACTACACGAGATCCCGCTCGGCCAACTAACTCGTACCGACTCTCCCGATTACTGACCCCGATCACCTCACTCTCTCTCCGGCTGACTGTCTCCGGGGCTGACTGACGACTGACCTGTCTCGAGCCCTCGGTTCTTTTATATTCATAGCTACTCCTACGCATTTTTATCTCTTGATCTGATAATGGGCAGTTGTTATATTTCTTTGTTTAATAAAACCGGAAATTCATATTTCCGTTTGTACAATATATAACAAATGCACAATACGAGTTTGGGCTGAAAAGGCTCAAAGATTGAAACCGTACTTACCAAGACGGAAATAGATATTGAATGAAATGAATGAACTATTCTCAGTGTGTATTCTAGCTGATCTCAGTGGTACTGTCATCTGGGCGATCTCATTCGTCCCCTTGATCTGCAGATCTCATAGTTTCCTTAGTTGTATAGCGTTGCCGCTTAAACCAGCATCTCGTTGGCTTGCACCATCGCTTGTGGCTGGATGCGGAATAAAATGGTCGAAATCGTTTGGAAAACACAATTGTGAAAGACACCGGACGACAAATTATAGCAAATAAAGTTTTATTTCTATCTTAGTGATGCTCTCTCTCTCTCTCTCTCTCTCTCTCTCTCTCTCTCTCTCTCTCTCTCTCTCTCTCTCTCTCTCTCTCTCTCTCTCAATGTTATAATGGCAGACTGTACCAGTTTTGAAACGTTATTTTAAACTAGACCTCAAAGCCGCTGAATCTGCTCAAAGAATTCAGGAAATGGATAAACACAATCCAATATTTCGATCGTATTGCCCAAAATTAATTCCCGCATTTTAAAAATGGTTTGGTTTCTTTGATTGTTTTAATGGCATATCAACCTTTGTCCGTTAATACCAAAACAATTCTTGTAAAAGAATAGCACTAGTACTATTTAACCTATAGTTGGGGGATTCATATATTTTCCAATGATATTAGTCCGAAAGTAAACGTAATAGCACGACTGGATTTTGAACTCTTTTACCACGATGTCGTAATCCAGAACGTTCGCCACTACACCACTGGAAACTCTTTTTGATAAGCGTAAATTATATTTTTTTTAATAAAGCCAAAAATCACGTTGTCGATATTGACACTTTAAAATTCTAGTATCAAATGTTAAATATTAAATAATCTTCAACTGAAATACATGTGTTCTCCAGATGTTGCATCTAAAACAGCAGCAAAACAAATTTGGTTTTGATTTTCAAATTCATCTGCTAGATTTGAAACATTGAAGCGCTCCTCACTTAACGGTTATCGCCGTCGGAAATGGATACGGTGACCCGAGTTCAAATCTTGGGCGATAATATTTGCATTTCACATAACACTAATACTCTTGGGAAATGTATGAATCCAACTATTCTCCTTTCATCTATGGATAAATAGTAGAGCACACTATGTGTTTAACGTTGATAAGACCACCGGTCAAGGAGTAGGACAACTGTGAATTCAAACAAATTTTTCTCTGGTTTTTGGGTAGAGAGTAAAGTGTAGAATCTGTTCGTCTCTCTTAACCACGTTATTGTATTTAAGCAGGATGTATGCGGGAAAAATATAAAGTAAAGCCGAGCCTGAATCTTGTAATAGTAGTTGCGAGGACTTAAGCTATTTTAGGTATGGATTCCCCCGTTAAATTGACCGTGTGTCAAACTTCCCTTTCAATGGGTAAAGATGTCCAAGATTGAAAGACATTAAAAGATCCAGAATTCTAGAAGATCCAAATACCAAAGATTCTAAGAAATCAAGGAATTGAAAGTTCTAAGACTTCAAGCTTCCAATATTCTAAAGGATGGGAAAATCCTTGGCTGAAGAACGGACATTTTAGTCATATATATATATATATATATATATATATATATATATATATATATATATATATATAAGTAAAGAAATAACAAACGACTTAGAGATTTAGCATTATAGTCTATTTCAGGGAGCTTAGACAAAGTGTCTAACTCTCCCGACTCATCAGATGCGAATGAGTCGGGAGCGATGAGTCAGGAGAGTTAGACAATTTGTCTAAGCTCCCTGAAATAGACTATATGCTAAATCTCCAAGTCTTTTGTTATTTCTTTACTTATATATTTGCTCTGTGACTCTAACATTAAGAGCACACATTGAGCTCTCAAACTGCGACAGGTTTTTTAAATAAAACTCTTGTGTCGTAAGAAGGATTTCTTCTCTGGACTTTTGGATTATATATATATATATATATATATATATATATATATATATATATATATATATATATATATATATATTCTATAAAAAAGAAGGTTTGCAAAAAGGATTATATTTTTTTTTAATTTTATTATTATCGTATATATGCGACACGTGTTTCAGATCTTCTGATATCTTCTTCATCAACTATATTTTGGCAGAATATGAATATGTACATGTATAATTTCTGATATTTGATAGATTGCGTGTGTGGTTCTAACTTACTATTTGTTTATAACGGTTGAACGCTATGTTATTTTTCTCAATCCTTGCGTGCAGCTCGCGCGCGAAAATTGAGAAAAAACGATGTATCGTTCCACACGTGAACTCATTCCTCAATTCTCACCTCCGTATTGCAATCAATTTAATTATAATTATAAATAATGCCTAGTAAAACAGTTACTGTTCTGTATTTTTAATATATTGAGCACTCTTGGACTATTCACTGATGCCACTGCGACGGAAAAGTTAAAGTAGCAATTGGATACTTCATATCCATACATGCATAAATATGCATACACATACATATACATACATATACATATACATATAGTACTCGGGATCTGGACTTTGGTGGACTTATCCACGAATTCCATCCAAATATTAAAAAGATGGCCAGAAAACTGAAAAAGATCAAAAATAGAATTGTTAAACAGGAGATGTGTCTTTTGTTTAATTCTACATGTATATACATACATATATACATATTTTATATTACATAATTTGCGTATTTTATTATGTAGTTCACATGTTTGTATACTAAAGTTGTTGTTATTGTTGTGTGTGTATATATGTGGGTGTTTGGTTAAGTTCCAGTTTAGTTATGTGTTCTGGTGTGTTTATGTGTGTGTGTTTGTGTGTTCCTATGTACCTGTGTCTCTGTTTATGGTTGTGTTGGGTGTGTTTTGTATGTATTTACATACATTACATGTAATAGTACAGTTTGTGTGTTCTATTATGTAGATCATATTTCTCTGTGTAGTAAAGTTACTATTGCGTGTATGTTTATGTTTGTGGTTAAGTCCGATTTAGTTCACGTTTGTATTTATTTATTAAATGTTTTTCTTTAATTAGGAGTAGAGTATAGTCATCAGTTTGGTATATTGGCATCACCTTAAAATTTCCCTGATTACATTCATAGATATGCTTCGATACATATAGGTTTCATTTGTTAGCCAATCTAATGTTGCTTTTGTGTAGTGAGATTCTTTTATTTAGTGATGAAGTGCATCCAATGTATATTTTCTTGCAGTTTGTACATTCTATTATTATTCTATTACATTTTTTAGGTGCAGTCAAGATTTCTATTTATTTTGAATATTGTGTGAGGGTTTTTGAATGTATAGGATGTTCCCTCTCTGATTAAGTTACACACTCCACATCTTCTGTTTCCGCATTTTAATACCCCCTGTGTAGTGTGTATCCCAAATTTGGATGAAGTTAGTATGTGTTTAAGAGTTTTTGATTGTCTTTTACTCTTAATTATTTTTGTTGTATTTAATGTTTTTAATTTTTTCATTGTTTTCGAGTTAGTGTAGTATATTTGTGAAAGGTTCTGCGTTGTTTTTGTTATATGTTGAAACATATGCATATGTGTTGTTCGTTGTTATGTTTTTTAGGGTTTCGTAGTTTCTCTATGGGTATTTTTTCTGCTAATTCGAATCCCTTGTTAATGACTATTGTTGGGTAGCCTCTTTGGAGGAGGATTTTATGAAATTCTTTTAGACGGATTTGCTAGAGGTTTTTATCTGTGACTATGGTGTATACCCTACGTGCAATTGCGTAAGGGGTGGATTTTAAGCAGTTTTTAAGTGGTGGCTTTTGAAATGTATATATTGTTGGGTGTCTGTAGGTTTATGGTAAATGTCTGTGATAATTTGGCCACATATATTTTTAATAATGTTGTCTAAAAATGGTAGTTCCTTAAAATTGTGTTCTATGGTGAATTTTATTTTGGGGTGTAGATTTTGTAGTAGTTTGTGTATTTCGTTAATTTCACCCCATGAGCATTTCCAGAATATAAAACAGTCATCCAAATATCTTTTCCATGATTTAGCAAAATTCATTTTGATATTATTACTGTGTTTTTTGTTCTATATTTTCATAGAGGTATTCTTCTAAATATGCTAGGGGTAGGGTGTCGTAGGTTGGCGCCATATTCGTTCCCATAGCAGTTCCTAGTATTTGAATGTAGTTCTTGTTCTCGAATTGAAAATAGTTGTTGTCTAGAATTAGTTCTATACCGTCAGTGATGGATTTTTTGTTGAACCTAGGGTGTAATATTTCTGGGTATTTCTCTATTCAAAATGAGTTGGCTGTTTTTCCTGATTCATGGGGGATATTGCTATATAGACTGGTAACGTCAAATGTTACCATGAGTGCATCAGGGTCTACTTTTTGTGGTATGTAGTTTAGTAATTGAATGTCGTCTCTAATGTAACTTTTTTATCTTTTTTAGGAAAGGTTGTAGTAGGATGTCTATTAGTTTGCTAATTCTGTTGGTGGGGCATGCTGGTCCTGCTTACTATTGGTCTTAATTGGAGGTTATTAGGGTCTCGTATTTCTACATATTCTGATTTTTGTGTCTTAATTGCTGTTTTAATTTCTTCCGATTTGTTGATGTTTGGTAATCCATAGAAGTTGCTTGTTTTTTTGTTTTTTGTTGTTTTTTTTTTTTTGGGGGGGGTAATTTATTTGGGGGGGGTTCGCTTAAGAGTCCCTTTCTTTTTTGGTTAGTATTTCCTTGTGTGTTGTGCAGAAGTTTATAATTTTTGATATTATATTCTTGTCTATGTTTGTTTCTATTGGTTTGTAGATAGTATTGTCACTAAGTATCTCCTGTTTTTTTTTATCTATAATATGTTTTGTTTAGGATGACTATTGCACTTCCCTTGTCAGCTTCTTTTATGAGTATGTCATTGTTTTCCTGTAGGTTTTTTTAAGGCTTGTTTTTGTTTATGTGATAGGTTGTTGTGTGTGTTTTTGCTTTCTTGTGGATTGATGCTCCAGAGTTTTTCAAAACCTATATTTAGCTCACTGTCTTTACTTTTTTTCTGGGAATAATTTGGATTTGTTTTTACTAGAGAATCGTCTGAATTATTTTTTATTTGGAACTTTTCAATAAGTCTAAATTTTTGCTCAAATTCTTTGAGATCTTTTTTTAGTTCCGTTAGATTGGATTTTAGGGTTGGGCAAAATTTTAGACCTAATTCTAGTAAATTAATTTGATTGTCATTTAGTTTGTATGCTGAGAGATTGATTATTTTGGGTTTTATTTCGTTTAGTGTGTTGTTTATATTGGTCGTTTGGTTCGGCCTATATTTTCTAAAAAAAGTTTTTTTGTTATTGTGTGGTGGTTATTACTAGGGTGGTTTTTGTGATTTTGTTCATTTCTGTTTCTAGATGTATCATAGATATTATCTATTCTATATAGGATTGTGTGTTTGGATATATTAAATTGTCGGTTGTTTGGTGGTTTCGTATTTGTTAGGGGGTGGTTTCGTATTTGTGAGTATGTATGGTGATTGTACCTGTTTTTTGTGTGTATATGGGGGGTTATGGGGATTTTTGTATAGGGTCGTTTTTATCTATTGGTGTGTATTGGGCTTAATTCGTATGTTGTGTGTATTTTCTCGTCTGTATCTATTGTATGGGTGTGTTTGTGTGTGGTAGTGTGTGTTTTGATTGTACCCTCTATTGTAAGTTTTTTTCTTCTGGTGAATGAGAATGTGTGTATGGTTTTAGTTGTGGGTGATATTGATGTATAAAGTTGTTGTTTCGTGGGTTTGTAATGTAATGTGTATTTCGATATACATTTTTTGAGCGCGCTTCTCATTGTTTTTGTTTGTTTTTGTTTTTTGTTGTTTTTTCGTTTTTCTTCTTTTTTGTTTTTGTAGTCCTGATCTTTCTGGGGTAAGTTTCTCAACCATGTAGTTTTCTTTTCCAGAATTGTTTTAGATTTTTCATCTTTTTTGCATTCCGATTCCCATAATTCCAATCGGAATTGTTGTGTCATTTTAGGACAGAGTTCCTTAATTTTGATAAAGATTTCTTGATCTATTTCTAGATATTTTGTAGTGTAGTGTGATGACTCTGCCTTCTTGTATTTATATTTGTATTTTTAATTTTGCAAGGTTTAGTTTTGCTTTATTTTTTTTCTGTTCTTCTGTGTCTTGTGGAGTGGATTATATATATATTATATATAATATATATATATATAATATATATATATATATAAATCATCCACAGACACCATGTTTCGACGTATCACGTCTCTTCAGTGTGGCTAGACATTTGCAGGCTACCTCCAGCCGGGAGGGAAACCCGATCGATTCATCATCAGTCAGGCCAACGTCACGTACAAACTGGAAGTGGGAATTTAACTGATAAATACACACACATGTATATATGTAAAGGCCGTCAGAGAGTGCTCCATCCCTTTTATAGGGGAGCGTTGCCTTTTTAAGTTTAGTTGGCAGTCGGTCAGCGAAATCCTCTCCAGAGGGAATGAGGAGCATATATAGTCATCCACAGACACTGTGTCACGATGTATCACGTCTCTCCAGTGTGGCTCGACATTTATATGTTAACTTCAGTCGGGATGGAAACCCGATCGACTCATCATCAGTCAGGCTGCTTAATCACTCGGCTAACGTCACCTACAAATTGGAAGGGGTAATTTAACTGATAAACACCTGTATATATGTAAAGGCTAACAGAGAGTGCGCTATCCTTTTTATATGAGAATGTCAATTTACTTAATGTACTACTTGTCTAATTAAACCATTATGTTCTTATAAATAGTTCTTGTTTTTTTTGGGGGGTGGGGTTTTTTTTGGTTTTTTTTTGGTTTGGTTTGTTTTACGGCATATCAACCTCAGTGGGTCATTTAATGCCGATAAAGTTTTGAAATAAATCAATTCTTAATGGATAATACAATTTTTTTATAAATACATTTTTCTATTTAACCCATAGATGGGACCGTAACAGGTACTACCATTCCGGGTCAGAGTGGACCAGGGAGCAATGGTGATGAAGGGGTGCTCCACATTCCCCAAACCTCCAAAACTGGAACCTCACCATCAGATAGAGTTTAACGTCATTCCCAGGACATGTAGACCCGCAGCCACCGCCTTGTGGCACCCATGTGATAAAAAGGGGTTGGGGCTTGCCATAAGGGCAATAGGGTTGGGAAAATCATATAGGTACTAGGGCTTGACGTGACCAGCCGATTGATCGCCCGTCTAGCCCAAGATAGGGCCAAAGTGGAGTATTGCATGTCATGAACTGCTCATCCACCTGGGCTCTATCCTTAAGCATTACGGGTCGCCACCCACGGCCAACAGGTGGCCCCATTGCGGGATAAATAGTTCTCTTTGTTTGGGAAGAGCATTTTAACTTTATTGTTCGAATAAAAATCTTGTTATGCGGCGTTTTTTCTGGGTTACATCTACATATGTATATGCTCAAACATAATGAGAATTTTTGTTATATACGAAAGGACACGTGAAAGCTTAGGGTCCCAATTTCAATTGTGGTCCCTGGTGGTATTGATGCTTCTATTTCCTAATGGAGTGAAAGCTACTAATTAACACTTCATAATTATCTCCGTTATATCGAGAAATTGGAAGCGCGTGGTGAAATGGTTAAAGTCATGGGAAATGGACTCGTCGTCACGAGTTCAAATCCTGGATGTGGTAATTGCATTTCACTTAGCACTAATACCCTTGGGAAAGATGTGAATCCTACTCTCCCCCCAGCTATGGTAAATAGCGGGGCAGACTGGATCTTTAACCATGGCTAGGTAACCAGTCTAGGAGAAGGAAAACTCTGAATTCAAACCTGTTGAACTCCGCTTAAGAAATTGACCTTGTGTTACATCCTACTCGTGCGGAGGGGTTGGTAAATGTATATATATATATCGAGATATTGGATGTTATACAAATATAATCAGAATTGTATACAGACAAATAGATAGATAGATAGATAGATAGATAGAGACAGACAGACAGACAGACAGATAGACAGACAGAGACATATAGAGAGACAGTAGAATAAATAGACGGATAACTAGAAATGGACTAAAACAGATACAAAAGCAAGCTGAAATAGAACAGATAGATAGATAGATAGATAGATAGAGAAGTATGAACAGTAATAGATAAGCACATAAACAGATTTAGAAGATGGATAAATAGATATAAATAGACTTGAACGAACACAGGCTAGATAGATAGATAGATAGATAGATAGATAGATATGAACAGAAATAGATAAAATTATGAACAGACTAAAAAGATAGATAGATATAAACAAAATGTGACAGACATATGAACAGACAAGATATATATATATATATATATATATATATATATATAGAGAGAGAGAGAGGAGAGAGAGAGAGAGAGAGAAGAGATATGGACTAAGATAGATACACAAGCATTCTGGTTGGTTGGTTGGTTGGCTGGTTGGATTTTACGGGATGTCAACCCATTAGATCATTTTATGCTGAAGACGTTTTGTTTTATTTACTCTTGATGGGTCCTCAATTTTTAAATCAAATTTTAAACTCATTTTTAGAATTCATTTTGTTCTATTTAACCCATAGATGGAATCCTAACAGATACTACCACCCCGACAAACATACTGGGATAAAATTGAGTAAAATTTAGATTGATAGATAGATAGATAGATAGATAGATAGATATGAACAGTCCAAGATAAACATATGAACAGACTAAAATGATAAATAAATAGATATAAACGGACTGAGGCAAACGCTATGAACACACAAGATAGATAGATAGATAGATAGATAGATAGATATGAAGAGACTAAGAAGATAGATAGATAGATAGATAGATATGAAGAGACTAAGAAGATAGATAGATAGATAGATAGATAGATATGAAGAGACTAAGAAGATAGATAGATAGATAGATAGATAGATAGATATGAACAGACCAAGATAAACATATGAACAGACTAAAATGACAAATAGATAGATATAAACGGACTGAGGCAAACTCTATGAACACACAAGATAGATAGATAGATAGATAGATATATAGATAGATAGATAGATAAATAGATAGATAGATAGATATGAAGAGACTAAGAAGATAGATAGATAGATAGATAGATAGATAGATAGATAGATATGAACCGTCCAAGATAAACATATGAACAGACTAAAATGACAAATAAATAGATATAAACGGACTGAGGCAAACACTATGAACACACAAGATAGATAGATAGATAGATAGATAGATAGATAGATAAGTATGAACAGTAATAGATAAGCACATAAACAGATTTAGAAGATAGATAAATAGATAAATAGTTATAAATAAACTTAAACTAACACAGGCTAGATAGATAGATAGATAGATAGATAGATAGATAGATAGATAGATAGATAGAGAAGTATGAACAGTAATAGATAAGCGCATAAACAGATTTAGAAGATAGATAAATAGATATAAATAGACTTAAACTAACACAGGCTAGATAGATAGATAGATAGATAGATAGATAGATAGATAGATAGAAGATAAGTATGAACAGTAATAGATAAGCATATAAACAGATTTAGATGATAGATGAATAGATAAATAGATATAAATAGAATTAAACGAACACAGGCTAGATAGATAGATAGATAGATAGATAGATAGATAGAGAAGTATGAACAGTAATAGAGAAGCACATAAACAGATTTAGATGATAGATGAATAGATAAATAGATATAAATAGAATTAAACGAACACAGGCTAGATAGATAGATAGATAGATAGATAGATAGATAGATAGATAGATAGATAGATAAATAGATAGATAGATAAATAGCGTTGATAGGGGAGGGGCACAGAACAGTGTGGCATTATTCGAAGAACAAGCAGTTTGGTTCTAATATATCTTTCAATAATTAGACTTTGGTAAAATAATAACAAGAACAATCCTTTTGCCATTAACGTCCCCGAACGTGATACGTTTTATAGATTCTTTCAGGACGGCCTTAATAGTGACTGTCAATGAATCTGCACCGAGGAACTTTGTTTGTCACCAGGCTGGGCAGATAGAACGAAAGATGAACCGGCCATCGATTTACGAGTTGGTAAATGTAATCAGTTCGCCGCGAGCAGATACTTGATTTGAAAGCTTTTCAAATGACCAACCATTTAGAAGATCCTTTCTTTCTTTCTTTTTTCTTTGCTTCTGAATGTAGAAGAAAATTTGAAAGAACTAAAAATAAAAAAATAAAAACAATGCTATCGTCGCTATGATGTTCAGTTGATCTTTGTTTTGTATTTCATTATTGTCTTCGTTATATCGAGAATGTGCGTGATGTACAAACATAGAGAAAAGAAAAATAAGAACAAAAGAAAGAAAAAAAGAAAACAAAAAAAAAGAATAATCTTTGAACAGAACATATGCACTATTAATATAATAGCTAAGTATATACAGATACAAATTCTGTTAAGTAATTCATCGATAGTTACCAAAAATTCTTATTGATTTTATGAATGTAAAATGTTTGAAAGAACTAAAGATCGCGAATTTAGGCCTACGCTCCGCTGATTCTGCGTGCTGATTTAATAAAGTTGAAACAGCTGTACGATGTTCTACGTAAGGGGCGATATTTGCCGAATTCGCTTGTCATGATTATTTTCATTAATTATCGAATTTTATACGATATACGCATTTAACTGCCCCCAAGCTAAAAATATGAATAATAATATACTTTACTCAACAATGCTTCTAAAGCAAATAATCTTAAACTCACACACACACACACACACACACACACACATATATATATATATATATATATATATATATATATAATATATATATATATATATATATATATATATATATAAGGTAGTCCAAATGACTGGTAAGTAAGGGATTATTCTATTTGGGATCATCGAAATCTCACTGTACATCCATACTGTAGGCTCTTGTATGTGCAAAGATATATACTCATACAAGGGTTTTTATAAATTCCTAAAAAGAGCTCAATGTATGATAATCAATAAATTAAATCATATACAGAGCAATATTTAACTTTCAATATAAGAAAAACTTTTTCGTTATATTGGCCAGGTGATCATTTTTAAACACATGGTGCAACGGATATATGGGTTGGGTTGATACAGTTCTAAGTGACAACCATTTAGAGGCTTCAGGTTTACTTCTGACAACAGACAAAAATAACATAGAATACTTAACACTTATTAACGGAATTAGAAATATCTGTCCTGATGGATTAAATAAAGGGTTCGGTTCGAAGTTCTGTTAGGGTCCCCAATTATGACATGACGGCTCCTGAGTTCGACAAGAAGGTTTTCGAGTTCAACAATAAACTTTTAATCATCAACTTTTTCCCCTGTTTATTTTGTTAGTGCAGAAAAATGACTAATACTAAGTGGGAAGGTGATGGAGTAGCTATAAAGTCAGGGGCGTCAATAAAATAAGCCGAAACATTGCCTATCTATATATATATATATATATATATATATATATATAGAAGAGAGAGAGAGAGAGAGAGAGAGGGGGGGGAGAGTTGATATACAGTCACTATATATATATAACCATTATGAGTGAATGAAAGTTTTGACATATTTGTTTCATAAATACGTCCTATGATATCACAGGTTATGTAATAACTTACGATTGATAAAAAAATTAAAAATTTAAAAAAATGAACACTAACAGATAAATATTAGATATCACATATGGATTTATTTTTAGTTTAATTTTTGGGATCAAAATCTAACAAAGAAAAAAAAACTTTAACCTGATTGGTTGGATTTTGGACAGAACTGCAGTCTGATTGGCTGTCTTAATAAAGTAAAACTATTGGTGGTTTATTCATCGAATTTGACAACAGCAAAATAATTTTCTATGTGTTCTCCCCACAAAATCACTAAGAGTTAATTTTCATTAATTTCGAATAGTTTGTAGGTAAATGGTTTTGTTTGGTTTAGTTTTATAAACCCTTGTTAGTGATGATGTGGGTGTTCGATAAATAACTTGGTTTTTAGTTTAATCTCATGAGTGTCAAAACTAAATTGGGATACTGGGTGTAGAATAATAATTAATATGCTTTAAGTCTTAGCTAGTGAGTGCTCCATAGATATGGCCTTGTGACAAACTTGGCTTAATATGTACTATTCAACTCATAGCTGGGAATACTATTTAACTCGTAGCTTGGAGATGAGCGGTTTCATACCTTTCACAGGGGTATTAGACTGAAAGTGAACGTAATAACGCGACTGAGGTTTGAACTGGCTTACTACGAAGTAAGGACCAAAGTGGAGTATTGCAAGTCATGGACTGCTCGACCACCTGGTTTCCATCCTTAAGCATCACGAGTCGCCACCCACGGCCAACAGGTGGCCCCATTGGGGGAGTCTTACCCCTCTGCAGAGGTGCAGTCGGTGCATTCTAATGCCTCAGCCAGCATGGCGATCTGGTTTCTGTGGAAATAAATCGAATGCATTTCTTTTGGAGTGCCCCTCGTATTACGAAACAATTTAAGAGCCAATTTGTTTGATTTTTTTAGATGGAGCTTGATAATTTGTATTATTATGCGTTGGATACATCGCACAACTTATATAAGAGTTGAGATAATGCAATTCTAAGTGACAATCCTCTGCAGGATGCAGGTTCAATCCTGACTACAGGCGAAAATCACATAGAATACTTAACATAGCTTAACACTTCTACCCGGTCATATTTAACGGAACGCGAATAATCTACCCCGATGGATCGGTTCAATGTTCAGTAAGGGTCACAATCATGACATGAAGGCCCCCCAAGTTCGAAAAGATTTCCGGGTTAAATCCTACTTAACAGACATAAATTCCACCATCGTATGTCACCCCGCCAAAAGAAAAATAAATACTAAAAATCAAGGAATTAACCGATTTTAATGAAATATTCGGCGTTGATACATTAATGAATAAAGGATATAATGCACTAGTTATTTTATTTAAAAACTTCTTAATTTTTTCAGGTCAGTTAACTTCGAACCACGTATGTTTGTGAATATGTGTTACGCTTCAAAGATACGTGGTTCAAAGTTAACTGAAAAAAATGTAAGAATTTTCAAATAAAATAACTGGTGCATTATATTGTTTATTCATTAATATATCAACACTGAAAATTTCATTAAGTTCGGTTAAATCCATGATTTTTAGTATTTTTTTTCGGCGGGGTGATAAGTCCGTTAAGTAGGATTTAACCGGGTTCCGAGTTTGACAAGAAACATCCAAAGAAGGCCAGGGGTAGGTCAGCTTAAATGTTGTGTATATAACAATATAGACGAGGACAACAATCGGAAAAATCCAAATAATATAAATTCAAGAGACAGTTTCAAATGTCACCTGTGAGTTAGTAGGAGGGAAAAGGAAGTGCGTATTTTTATAAGATATCTGGACTGAAGTGTCTGGGACGCAAAGACCAAAATAAATAAAGTCATTTCAATTTGACCTCAAATTAATTTTCTTCACAGCATGGTGCCCCAACAGGAAGATAGAAATTGTTTCAGTGATAATAAAATAGAGTAAAGTAAATTACATACGCACATGAATATATATATATATATATATATATATATATATATATATAATATATATATGAAAGTAAGTAAACAAACAATGTGTTTATTTTTATATGGTCTTTTTAGCCGATAATTTTTCGAGGATATGTGCTTAATTGAAGTCATACTTAATTTTGAAAATTAATTAGTTAATAATTAATGCATTTAGGCAGGCATATATGTTCACAAATGTAATGCTAAATAAATCAAGAAAATGTCAATCCCTGTATGTACATTTCGACCTATTAGGTCTCATCAGAAAGGTTATATTTACATTTTTGAACATATATGCCCACCTAAATTCATTAATTATTAACTAATTAATTTTCAAAATTAGGTATGACTTCACTTAAGCACATATCCTCCAATATATATATATATATATATATATATATATATACATATATCTTTGTTCATTTTTATCTATCTATCTTTCTATCTATCTCTATCCGTTCCCATCTATTTCAATCTTTTCATGTATATCTGTTCTATCCTAATCTATTTTAATTCTTATAATTTTTCCAGGTCGTTGTCGTGTCAGTACTGCTGTATGGCTGCACCACCTGGACCCTAACGAAGCGACTAGAGAATAAACTTGATGGGAGCTGCACAAGAATGCTGCGTGTGGTCCTGAACAAGACGTGGAAACAACACCCCACGATAAAACAGCTATACGGCCACCAGCCACATATCACCCAAACCATCCGAATAAGACGGACAAGACACGCGGGACACTGCTGGAGAAGCAAGGACGAACTCATAAGTGACGTTCTCCTGTGGAAGCCAACACATGGGCACGCCAGTGTGGGGCGGCCAACAAAGTCGTACATTGACCAGCTCTGTGCGGATGCAGGATGCTGCACAGAGGACTTCTCGAAAATGATGAGCGATAGGGACGGATGGAGAGAGATTGTCATTGATATCCGTGCTAACAGCGCGACATGATGATATATATATATATATATATATATATAATATAATATATATATACATATATAAAACTAGCTCAATCTCTTCATATCTACTTCTAGTGTTTCATATATGTATCTATCTGTCTATCCATATCTATTTCACTTTTTTCATATCAATCTATATCTCTCCCATGATCTCTCTCTCTCTCTCTCCTCTCTCTCTCTCTCTCTCTCTCTCTCTCTCTCTCTCGTGTGTGGTGTGTGTGCGTGTGTGTCTGTATCTTTGTCTCAGTTCATCTCTCTCTCTCTTTCTATATATATATATATATATGTATATTATATATATGTGTGTGTGTGTGTGTGTGTGTGTGTGTATGTAGTAAAGATTAGAGGGAGAAATATGGACAAAGGAACAAAACTCAGACACGTATATGTAGGAGATATATTTCGCCGTGAGCCGAGCTCAATGCACAGCGAAATATATCTTCTACATATACTTGTCTGAGTTTTGTTCCTTTGTCCATATTTCTCCCTCTAATCTTCACTACATTCTGTCGGATTTACTCCTATCCTCCTATCCTCATATATATATATATATATATATAATATAATATATATATATATAATATATAATATATATTATATATATATATATATATAATATATATATATATATATATATATATCATATCCATACTTGTTACAATTTGTTCATTTCTATCTATCTGTCTCAATCTGATTCTATTTCAATCTTTTCATATCTATCTATTTATATAATTATACCAATCTCTTCATATACATTTCATTTTTGCCATATATAATATATATATATATATATATTTATATATATATATTATATATATATATATATATATATATATATATATCAATTAAGATTAACCCAAGACTAAATGGGGTAAAATGAAATTAAAAAATACACACAAACATTTATATATACATACATACATACATATACATAGTGTGGCGTAACGCTTATGGACATAGAAATAAAACCAGTGAATTGAGTTCGAATTCAGGCTGAGATAGGATTAACCCCCCACCCCCCACCCCACCACGTTGACAGGATATGATACAGCGTCAATTTTACTTGGGGAACCTTTGGTTTAATATTGTCGGTGATTTCAAGAAATGTTGTCACTTGTTCCCGATATATTTAATGTATACAGAAAAACATAAAACAATGAAATAAATCTTCATGTCTTGAAGATGGTGTCTCAACCATCTACATATATAAGATAAATATTCTGTACGTCTGTATATCTGTATTTTTGTTTGTTCAATGGCCGAGCGCACGTACTTTTTATAAAGGAAAATTGGTGGAGACCAGCCAAGACAAAATTTGAATAAAATTCACTCTCTATTTTTGACTGAAAGGGGGTTACAAAACTTGTTACCGATTATTTTATATAAGAAACGTTGAATAAGAATATGATAAGGTTATGAATCAATCATTTATCAAAAAATTAATTAAAAAAAGGATAAGAATGAAATAAAATGATAAAGAATAAAACATTATGAAAAGCAAATAAAAGGCAAATAAAAGTAAAAAAAAACCAAAAGAGTAATAATAAAAAAAAAAGACCCAGACAGAAATAATTATAAAAATATTGATCTCAGGTCACCCTTCAACGCCAGTATATATATATATATATATATATATATATAATATATATATATATATAAATTTTTACTTGAAGGCACTTACAACGCATGTATCGCATAAAATTCGATACTTTTTCTTATAGAAAATGAACTTGACAAGTGTAATCCCAGCAAAGGATGGCTCGATGTGTAGAATACCGTACAGACTGTTTCGACTAGTGTTTCACTGTGTCTGCTGAAGTCCCGGTTTCGATTTCTGTCGGAGGGAAATCGTTAGTATATACCGCTGATGAGACTTAATAAAGTCGAAACAGTCTGTATACACATCGAGCCATCCTTTGCTGGGATTACACTTGTCAAGTTCATTTTATAAGAAAAAGTATCGAATTTATGCGATACATGCGTTGTAAGTGCCTTCAAGTAAAAATTTAATATATACTTTATTCAGCAACGTTTCAAAACATTCCAAAAATCTATATATATATATATATACACAGCACGAAATGTCGGCCTATACGTAAACTCTGATAAAACTGAGTTCATGTCTTTTGAATCATCAACTATCGATGACAACTCCTAAACCGGTAGAACAATATAGGCAGTAACATCCCCTCCACAGAAAACGATGCCTTTCCTACACGTGCACGTATAGGAAAGGCATGGTCCGCTATAAATAAATTATCGCTCATATGGAAATCAATATCACAGACAAGTTAAAGAGACAATTCTTCAGGCCGTTGTCGTGTCATATATATATATATATATATATATAATATATATATATAATATATATATATATATATATATATATATATATATATATATATTATATATAACGTGTTCTTATGGGTCCAACGGGAGAAAATTAGATATTTTATTAAGAAGGTCCGCAAAATGGATTAAAAAATTTTTTTATCTAACATTTGCGACACGTGTTTCAGATCTTCTGATATCTTCGTTAGGCATTAATTAATCATATGAATATGAATTTGTACATGCATATATATATATATATATATATAATATATATATATATATATATATATATATATATATATAATATATATATATAGTATCTAACCCCTCCTTCCTGTTCGGTGGTGCAGTATAGAGGAATTTCATTTCAACATCTGTGTTTTTTAGCAGGTGGTTCTGTTCATGGGGTGATCAATTTTTTTTTAATTCAGATATGGCTATTTGTTATATTACTGTTCTTCTGATGTTGTTTGTCAGGTGTCTATTTGATATGTCATGTGTGTTTGTAATTTACTTTTGCTCTAAAGATTTTTTTTTACTTTATTGTGTGGTGGGGTGCGTTCATGTATAAAGTTTATGTATGACGATATACATAAATAAAAGTAAGCCTCATGAGTCAGAGACTATCTACTTATGTTTCATCAGGATAATTCTGACTCATTAGGTTTACTTTATCTTATCTATATATGTATTGAGCACTTTAGTATATTTAACTAGCCAACACTTACGATATGTTTTTTTTTTCTGTTGGCCATTATAATTGTGCCGACAGATTATTTTCAGATGGTGCATATGATTTGGTCTTTTTATTTTTATGTATTTCTTCCCCAGGCGAAAATTTGTGTTTTGTAATTAGAAATTATAGTGCCGAGAGTTTTTTTTGTATATTGTTTTTACACTGTCAGAATTTAGACCAAATATAAAATGTATAATAATTCCTGGGTTGCCTACGAATTATGACTGTAGTGTAGTAAAATTCAAATGGCGGTATTCAGTTATCATAAACAATTATATTGACAACAGATAACGTTTCACTGGGTTATTTCTATAACTCCAACATAACAAAAGAGATAAATGATTTATTCCAACTAACTAAAACCCTACCCTAAACCTAACTCCGTCTTTTTTCCTTGATAGATATAATAAATAAATAATTTATCAGTCAAGAGTGGTTCCCTTTGTTTATGTTGGATTATAGAGAGACGCCTATAGAGAGGAAAACATTGCGGGCAGACTCAGTGAATATAGGAGATTATTAGGGGAGCAGACGTAATGGTCGTCTGTTCCCAGGTAAGCCACCGCACAGTTAAAATCTTTTCGGCTTCGGTTTTAATAAAGACGTATGGGTAAAATAAACTAAGTCTTGCGTCATCAAGACAACGTGAGTCCAGCAGAAAAGAAACCGTATCGAGGAAGAAATCAACCCAAAGAAAGATGGCGAAATAGAACCTTCCTAAGAACTCGTCTCTCCTCTTGCCATTTTTATTAACCGATACAAAAGGCGATGTATAACACTCAAAATTAGACATGATTGTGCACTTTGACCTTTAGACCATCACTTATGCATCAGTGACCTTCCTTGAGGACCAATCCTGATATTATTCTACCCTAATGGTGGCATCTCAGGCATCAGCCTTACCTTTTGAAACAAGATGGGACAGGTACTGCCTTCAAGGAAGGCCTTCTGGAACTAGACTGTGTGTGAAGTAAAAGGCTCAACGTTTTGGCTAAGGCATGAAACTTATTTCCTTTGAACAGATGTGTTAATGAAAACATCTTGTTTCTGTCTCGATAGTTGACTGAGAATATAGTAAATTTGTGAGTTCTGGACGAATCACTCTCCCATATCTATGGCTAAAACAGAATTTATTGTGAAATATTGAAATATTGACCTCATGTATCCTTTTACAATGACGTATATATATATTATCTGTGTGTGTTGTGTGGTGTGCGGAGAGCGAGAAGGAGAGAAAGAGGAGAGGAAGGAAAGAACGGGAGTTGTGACCTGCTTTGTGAAATTTACCAATTGATTAGTTTGTGAAGACTAAGTATAAATTTTCGTTCCGGGTGCTGATCTTCAGGAATGCATGCTATTGTTTCATTTGCCTTATTCCGGCCTTGAGCAAATCCAGGTAACTTGCTTGATAGATAGTAGATATGGTAGTAGATGAGAATATAAAACAAGTTTGAGAATAGATAGATAGATAGATAGATAGAATAGAGACAGTTTGGATAGATAGATTGATAGATAGATAGATAGTAAATAGATATACACAGTTTGAGATGAGATAGATAGAATAGATAGTTTGAGATAGTTTGATAGATAGATAGATAGATAGATATTAATGAACATTCATATTTGGGTGTGAAAATCCTGAGAGGATGAAACCAATTTTTCAACATCACTTGCCACAATTTAAATTTAAATCGCTAATTATCACTAAGGCAAGAACAACTTTATTTCACTCTATATTAATTAAAAATTGCCAGTTGCCCGGAAAGTAGTTTCGTCTTCTTCATAATTTGAAGATTTTTTCCTCGCAATTCCATTGGTTGGATTTATTATGATATCATCAGACTAAAATATATGTTAGAGCTCTCTTCGAAAACGGATACTTTCATTTGCAGTAAAAAAATGTTTGTTTTTTTTAATATGAAAAATTAGTTTTTTTTAAAAGAAGTGTTTATTTGAACAAATTACTCTTTATAAATACAGATTGTTCATAATCAGCAACATCTATATTTATTTATTTATCTCTTCATTTTAGAAGAGAAAGAAAGCAAAGAAAGAAGAAAGAAGGAAGCAACACAAACAAAGAGAGGAAGAAGAAAAAAAAGAAGAAAGAAAGAAAGAAAGAAAGAAAGAAAAGAAAGAAAAAAGGAAAGAAAGAAAGAAATGAATTAAGGAAGCCAAAAGTGGGAGAAAGAAAGAAAGAAAGAAAGAAAGAAGGGAACAAACAAACAAACAAAGAAGGAAAGGGAAAGAAAGAAAGAAGGAAAGAAGGAAAGAAAAAATGAATTAAGGAAGCCAAAGTGGGAGAAGAACGAAAGAAGGAAAAAAAGATAGAAAGAAGGAAAGAAAGAAAGAAAGAAAGAAAGAAGAAAAGGAAGAAGAAAGAAAGACATTAATTTAACGAAGCCAAAAGTGGGGGATAGAAGAAGAAGAAGGACAGAAAGATAAGAAGAAGGAAGGAAGAAAAGTAAAAAAAGGAATGAAGAAAGAAATGAATTAAGGAAGCCCAAAAGTGGGAGAAAGAAAGAAAGAATGAAGCGAAGAAGGGAAGGAAAGAAAGAAGAAAGAAAAAGGAAAGAAAGAAAAGAATGATTAAGAAGCAAAAAGTGGGAGAAAGAAAGAAAGAATGAAGGAAAGAAGAACGAAAGAAAGAAAAAGGAAAGAAAGAAAGAAAAAATTAGGGAGCAAAAGTTGGAGAAAGAAAGAAAGAAAGAAGGAAAGAAAGAAAGAAGAAGGAAAGAAAGAAAGAAAAGAAAGAAAAGAAAGAGAAAAGAAAAGAAAGAAGAAATGAATTAAGGAAGCCAAAAAGGGAGAAAGAAAGACGAAAGAAAGAAAGAAAGAGGAGAAAGAAGAAAAAGTAAAGAAAGATAGAAAGAGGAAGGAAAGGAAGAAAGAAAGAAAGAAAGGAAAGAAAGAAAGACATGAATTTAAGGAAGTCAAAAGTGGGAGAAAGAAGAAGAAGGAAGAAAGGAGGAGAAGAAGGAGGAAAGAGAAAGAAGAAAGGACAGGAAGGAAGGAAGGAAATAAATTTTGGTCTTAGTTGGTTGGTTGGTTGTTTTTCGACGTCGATTCTTTTTATATCAAAGTCGACCTTTTTAGTAAGCAATTAGATGGTTTCAAGTCATCAATAATAGGTAGTGATACATATTTATCTACCCCTCCGCACTCGTTAGATTTGACAGACGAGTCAATTTTAAGGGAGTTTAACAGGTTTGAATTCAGAAGTTTTTCCTTCTCTAAATACTGGTGTGCTATTCAAGGGTAAGTATCCCAGTTTGTCCCTCCTATTTACCCATAGTTGTTGGTAAATAATTGGATTCATATCTTTCCCAAGGGTATTAACGTTATGTGAAACGCAAACAGACTCGCCCAGGATTTTAACTCGTCTCTCCGTACCCATTTCCTACGACGATAAACATTACACCAATGCCTCCACATATTAACAGTCATTTATAAACGATTAAACTATTCTTAATGCTATAATTTACACAATTATATGGTGTCAAGGGTCGGTTTTAGCTCAGTCGGTAACTCATCGCCTAGGAATCACAAGGTTCCGGTTTGATACTGGTCTTCGTCAACTAAATGTATGAGTATCAAAGCTTGAAATCTATGTGGTATAGTCCTGTAGCTGATGGTAGATGTGGCTCTCCACCTTAGACTCAAAAAAAAATTTCCCTAGTCAAGCTCTAGTGGAAAGGGGATAGACGTCCTCGCTGTCCGGCTGATATCGACAATAGACTATCTCCACCGACTTTACATTATTGATATGTTTTCAAGTATTCCTATCTAATACTAATAATTATACGATTTCAAGTACTTAGTATTTTTAAGGTTATGCGGCTGCATACGATGACCATGACTTTAAATTTGGCCATCCTGTGTGTGGGCATGGGCTGGCGACGCAGAGGTGAAGTTTCAGCTACTGCATTCTGTGGTCGCTAGTTCAGTCGCAAGTGACGGAGATTGTGGTATCCATTGCTGAGGAGACCAAATAAGGTCGAAACAACCGTCCAGTGTTCCCGCATGTCGTACACGGTGTTTGGGCTGAATTATTCTGATTGAGATATTTAACTTAATTAAAGTACCTATTTATGATTATAGTCAAAAAGTGTGTAGTTATTGCTTCGGTATCGTATTCAGAAATCTGGAATAGGTCACAGTGGGAATATATGATAACCACCTACTTATGTCCTGTTGTCTGGGCCTAGTCAGAAAGATTGAAATATAAAAATTCAAACTCCCCTGTAATGGGGTCACTTGTTGGATGGATTTTCTGATGTTTAAGGATGGAATCCTGGTGGCTAAGCAGCAAATGACATGCAACACACTCAACTTTGACTCTTACTTAGGCTATATGGGTGGTCAGAGATCCCCTGCTCTATCGGCAGCCACATCAAAACCCTAGCACCTATATTATTGTCCAACCCTATTGCCCTCATGGAGCATGTCATTCTCAACTTTTTTTTATGTTTAGACATGTGCCTAAAAAACGGCGGGCTGTGGGTCTGTTCTGGGTATGGCGTTAACTGCATATAGTGGTGAAGTTCCAATTCTGCGAAGAATAGGGCCGTTTACTTTTGAATTCGTGGAGCCGTGGAATTTCCAACTGTTTGTAACTGAGTCTAGAGGCGCGAATTAGTGGATTATAGATTTAGGTGTTTGAATATGGCTAATTAAAAGCTTGATCAAGCAACAAAAAAAGTTCTTAATTCGTTTAATTGCAATGACCAAAATCAGCCCCAAAGAAGCCCTAAGTTAGAAGAATCAGTCAGCAACTAGACAACAAGATGGCATCAGGAGGAGATGGTAGAAGAATCAGCAAGAACCAGAGTAACTAGAGAAATGAAGTGATAAAGTAATACCATCTCCTCTCCAAGTAAGTCTCTAATCTATCTCTCTAAACTCTCTCAATCATCCAATAATACCAGTTAGGGTCCCATCTATGAGTTATAAATAAATCAAGAAATGACTATTAAAATATGCTTAAAAATTGAATCTGAAAAAATTGAATACCCAAAAGAATGAATAAAACAAAAATGTCTTCAGCATGATATAAGCAACAAAGGATTGACATGCCCGTAAAATAACCAACTACCAACCAAATGTTGTGTAATAATGTCTTTTTGTTTTGAGCTGGTGTAGGAGGCAAGTGGTGCTCGACATTAGTGCAAACAATCTTCTTGTCTAGGCGCTAGTGAAACGGAGAATAGGACTCCTCATTGATTGGCTGATACGTGACTTTAGGCCACCCGACGACTTCACTTACTATTGCAGACTACAAACTTTGATATTCCTACTTCCCGAACGGAGTGTTGGGCGGAGGAGGCGGGAAAACTCAAGTTTTTGTCACACTCAATTGGGTTAGGGGACCACGGCCAAAATAAGTTTGAGAAACTTTGTTTTAAATTATCCGTTTCCGATGATTTCTCCTATTTGTTTACACGGTCGGAAACTGGAATTTTCTTGCAGTTGTTTCTGCGGAAGCTAAGCTGGCGTCGGAATTAAAATGACGCGTTGAAAATGCGTGGTGATTGGGCAATCAGCAAGATGCATGGGCAAGAGAAAATTGCTGTTAACGCTGACGTCAATGTGTAGAGAGAAAGAGAGACAGAGAAGAGACAAGAGACGAGAGACAGAGAGACAGAGAGAGGAGCGAGCGTTCTGAGTAAATGCGCAATGTCAAGATGCAGATAAACACCCAGATGGCGATGCAAAGATGATGACATGGGAGAGTCAACAACAACAAACAAACAAAAGAAAGAAAAAATGCAAGGAATGTAGAAATCAAGGAAGTCGATCGAAAATCTGGAAGTCATCGCATGAGCGTCGATTTTGATTAGTTTCTTTTGGGTTGGCGTCAGTTGAACGCCTTTTGATTGGTAGTCTGTCGTTGACATTTTACCTGGACTTAATGATCGGTGAATAGGCAGATTGATAATGACACGGCTAAGAGTTTAACGCGGAAGTTAAGTAAAAAATAAATATTAAAATAAATTTTATTTTACTTCATGCGATCTTGAGACTGTAGATTGATTTTTGTCAACTTGTCGGGTTTTTTATGCCCAGCGGGTTTGGGAACACGTTCATTGTACGGAGTTTACATTTTTTTGTTTGTTCTTTTGTTGTTTCTTCTTTGTGTTGGTCTAATTTTTTTTTTGTTCTTGTTTTGGTGGGGTCTTGGTTTTTTCTTTTTTGTGGTGGTAAGGGTTTGACGACGTTTCTATAGATCGAAATTTTCTTAAACCCCAGATATTTTTTCACATAAGGTTC
>CM042147.1:36171517-36241189 GCA_023376005.1 Doryteuthis pealeii | reverse complement strand
AAAAGAAGAAGAGATGTTGATCACAGTTCTAAAGTGACAAAACCCATTTAGAGGCTTCAGGTTTACTCTGCAACAGACAAAAATAACATAGAATAACTTAGACACCTATTAACGGAAAATTCAACTAATCTGTCCAGATGGATGTAAATAAAGAGGATTCGGTTCGAAGTTCTGTTAGGGTCCCCAATTATGACATGACGGCTCCTGAGTTCGCAAGAAAGGTTTTCGAGTTCGACAATAAACTTTTAATCAATCAATTCTTTTTCCCCTGTTTATTTTGTTAGTAGCAGAAAAATGACTAATACTAAGTGGAAGGTGAGGAGAGGCTATACAGAAGTCGAGGGCGTCAATAAATAAGGCCGAAACATGCCACTAGCTAATCTATATTATTAATATATATATATATAGTATAATATTATATATATATAGCGAAGACGAGAGAGAGAGAGAGAGAGAGAGGGAGAGTTGATTACAGTCATAATATATATATAACCATTATGAGTGAATGAAAGTTTTGACATATTGTTTCATAAATACGTCCTATGATATCACAGGTTATTAATAACTTACGAGATAAAAAAAATTAAAAATTTAAAAAAATGAACACTAACAGATAAATATTAGATATCACATATAGGATTTATTTTTAGTTTAATTTTTGGGATCAAAATCTAACAAAGAAAAAAAAACTTTAACCTGATTGGTTGGGATTTTGGACAGACTGCAGTCTGATTGGCTGTCTTAATAAAGTAAAACTATTGTGGTTTTTCATCGAATTTGACAACAGCAAAAATAATTTTCTATGTGTTTCCCCACAAAAATCACTAAGAGTTAATTTTCATTAATTTCGAATAGTTTGTAGGTAAAATGGTCTTTGTTTGGTTTAGTTTTATAAACCCTGTTAGTGATGATATGGGGTTCGATAAATAACTTGGTTTTTTAGTTTAATCTCATGAGTGTCAAAACTAAATTGGGATACTGGGGTGTAGAATAATAATTAATATGCTTTGAGTTGCTCATAGATATGGCCTGTGACAAACTTGGCTTAATATGTACTATTCAACTCATAGCTGGGAAATACTATTTAACTCGTAGCTTGGAGATGAGCGGTTTCATACCTTTCCCAGGGGTATTAGACTGAAAGTGAACGTAATAACGCGACTGAGGTTTGAACTGGGCTTACTACGAAGTAAGACCAAAGTGGAGTATTGCAAGTCATGGACTGCTCGACCACCTGTTTCATCCTTAAGCATCACGAGTCGCCCACCCACGGCCAAACAGGTGGCCCCATTGGGGGAGTCTTAACCCCTGCAGAGGTGCAGTCGGTGCATTCTAACGCCCCAGCCAACATGGCGATCTGGTTTCTGTGGAAATAAAATCGAATGCACTTTCTTGGAGTGCCCTCGTATTACGAAACAATTTAAGAGACAATTTGTTTGATTTTTTTAGATGGAGCTTGATAATTTGTATTATTACGCGTTGGATACATCGCACCAACTTATATAAGAGTTGAGATAATGCAATTCTAAGTGACAATCCTCTGCAGGATTGCAGGTTCAATCCTGACTACAGGCGAAAATCACATAGAATACTTAACATAGCTTAACACTTCTACCCGGTCATATTTAACGGAACGAGAATAATCTACCCCAATGGATCGGTTCAAAGTTCAGTAAGGGTCACAATCATGACATGAAGGTCCCCAAGTTCGAAAAGATTTCCGGGTTAAATCCTACTTAATGGACATAATTTCCACCATCGTGTGTCACCCCGCCAAAAGAAAAAAAAATACTAAAAATCAAAGAATTGACCGAATTTAATGAAATTTTCGGCGTTGATACATTAATGAATAAAGGATATAATGCACTAGTTATTTATTTAAAAACTTCTTAATTTTTTCAGGTCAGTTAACTTCGAACCACGTATGTTTTGAATCTGTGTTAGCTTCAAAGATCGTGGTTCAAAGTTAAATGAAAAAAATGTAAGAAATTTTCAATAAAATAACTGTGTGCAATTATATTGTTTATTCATTAATATATTAACACTGAAAATTTCGGTTAAATCCATGATTTTTAGTATTTTTTCTTTCGGCAGGGTGACATACGAAGGTGGAATTTATGTCCGTTAAGTAGGATTTAACCGGTTTCCGAGTTTGACAAGAAACATCCAAAGAAAGGCCAGGGTAGGTCAGCTTAAATGTTGTATATAACAATATAGACGAGGACAACAATCGGAAAAATCCAAATAATATAAATTCAAGAAGACAGTTTCAAATGTCACCTGTGAGTTAGTAGGAGGGAAAAGGAAGTGCGTATTTTTATAAGATATCTGGACTGAAGTGTCTGGGGGCGCAAAGACCAAAATAATAAAGTCATTTCAATTCGGCCTCAAATTAATTTTCTTCACAGCATGGTGCCCCAACAGGAAGAATAGAAATGTGTTCAGTGATAATAAAATAGAGTAAAGTAAATTTACATACGCACATGAATATATATATTATATAATATATATTATATATATATAATGAAAGTAAGTAAACAAACAATGTGTTTATTTTTTATATGGTCTTTTTTAGCCGATAATTTTTTCGAGGATATGTGCTTAATTGAAGTCATACTTAAATTTGAAAATTATTAGTTAATAATTAATGAATTTAGGCAGGCATATATGTTCACAAATGTAAGGCTAAATAAATCAAAAAATGTCAATCCCTGTATGTACATTTCGACCTATTAGGTCTCATCAGAAAGGTTATATTTTACATTTTTGAACAATATGCCCACTAAATTCATTAATTATTAACTAATTAATTTTCAAAATTAGTATGAATTCACTTAAGCACATATCCTCATATATAATTATATATATATATATATATATATTATATCTTGTTCATTTTATCTATTCTATTTTCTATCTATCTCAATCTGTTCCCATCTATTTCAATCTTTCATATCTATGTATATCTGTTTCTATCTAATCTATTTTAATTCTTATATATATTGTCGGTCATATGGAAATCCAATCTCACAGACAAGTTAAAGAGACAATTCTTCCAGGTCGTTGTCCGTGTCAGTACTGTATGTCTGGCTGCACCACCTGGACCCTAACGAAGCGACTAGAGAATAAACTAGATGGGGACTGCACAAGAATGCTGCGTGTGATCCTGAACAAGACGTGGAAACAACACCCCACGATAAAACAGCTATACGGCCACCAGCCACATATCACCAAACCATTCGAGTAAGACGGATAAGACACGCGGGACACTGTTGGAGAAGCAAGGACGAACTCATAGCGACTTCTCCTGTGGAGCCAACACATGGGCACGCCAGTGTGGGGCGGCCACAAAGTCGTACATTGACCAGCTCTGTGCGGATACAGGATGCTGCATAGAGGACCTCCCGAGAATGATGAGCGATAGGGACGGATGGAGAGAGATTGTCATTGATATCCCGTGCTAACAGCGCGACATGAATGATATATATATATATATATATATATATATATATATATATAGCTGCATCTTCTTCATATCTACTTCTAGTGTTTTATATATGTATCTATCTGTCTATCCTAATCTTATTTCACTGTTTTTTCATATCAATCTATTCTCTCCCATTCTCTCTCGTCTCTGTCTCTCCTCTCCTTCTCCTCTTCTCTCTCTCCTGTCGTGTGTGTATTCTGTTCTTTGTCTCATTCATCTCTCTCTCTCTTTCTATATATATATATATATATATGTGTGTGTGTGTGTGTGTGTTGTGATGTAGTAAAGATTAGAGGGAGAAAATATGGACAATGGAAACAACTCAGACACGTATATGTAGGAGATATATTTTCGGAGCCGTGAGAGAGCTCAAATGCACAGCGAAATATATCTTCTATATATACTCGTCTGAGTTTTTGTTCTTTGTCCATATTTCTCCCTCTAATCTTCACTACATTCTGTCGGGATTTACTCCTATCCTCCTATCTCAATATATATATATATAATATATACTATATATATATATATATATATATATATATATATATCCATACTTGTTACAATTTGTTCATTTCTATCTATCTGTCTCAATCTGATTCTATTTCAATCTTTTCATATCTATCTATTTATATAATTATACCAATCTCTTCATATACATTTCATTTTTGCCATATATATATATATATATATATATATATATATATATCAATTAAGATTAAACCAAGACTAAATGGGGTAATGAAATTAAAAAAATACACACAACAGTTATATATACATACATAACATATACATAGAGTGTGGCGTAACGCTTATGGACATAGAAATAACCAGTGAATTGAGTTCGAATTCAGGCTGAAGATAGGATTTACCCTCTCCAACCACGTTGACAGGATATGATACAGCGTCAATTTTACTTGGGGAACCTTTGGTTTAATATTGTCGGTGATTTCAAGAAATGTTGTCACTTGTTCCCGATATATTTAATGTATACAGAAAAACATAAAACAATAAAATAAATCTTCATGTCCTGAAGATGGTGTCTCAGGCATCTACATATATAAGAGAAATATTGAGTATGTCTGTCTGTATGTCTGTATTTTTGTTTGTTCAACGACCGAGCGCACGTACTCTTTATAAAGGAAAATTGGTGGAGACCAGCCAAGACAAAATTTGAATAAAATTCAGTCTCTATTTTTGTCTGAAAAGAGGGTACAAAACTTGTTACCGATTATTTTATATAAGAAACGTTGAATAAGAATATGATAAGGTTATGAATCAATCATTTATCAAAAAATTAATTAAAAAAAGGATAAGAATGAAATAAAATGATAAAGAATAAAACATTATGAAAAGCAAATAAAAGGCAAATAAAAGTAAAAAAAAACAAAAAGAGTAATAATAAAAAAAAAAGACCCAGACAGAAATAATTATAAAAATATTGACCTCAGGTCACACCATCAAACGCCCAGTATATAATATATATATATATATATATATATATATATAATATATATATATAAAAATTTTACTTGAAGGCACTTACAACGCATGTATCGCATAAAATTCGATACTCCCTCTTATAGAAAATGAACTTGACAAGTGTAATCCCAGCAAAGGATGGCTCGATGTGTAGAATACCGTACAGACTGTTTCGACTAGTGTTTCACTGTGTCTGCTGAAGTCCCGGTTTCGATTTCTGTCGGAGGGAAATCGTTAGTATATACCGCTGATGAGACTTAATAAAGTCGAAACAGTCTGTACGGTATTCTACACATCGAGCCATCCTTTGCTGGGATTACACTTGTCAAGTTCATTTTCTATAAGAAAAAGTATCGAATTTTATGCGATACATGCGTTGTAAGTGCCTTCAAGTAAAAATTTAATATATACTTTCTCAGCAACGTTTCTAAATAAACAAACATCCAAAAATATATATATATATACAGCACGAAATGTCGGCCTATACGTAAACTCTGATAAAACTGAGTTCATGTCTTTTGAAAACAAAAGCATCATCTCAACTATCGATGACAAACTCCTAAACCCGGTAGAACAATTTAGATACTTAGGCAGTAACATCCCCTCCACAGAAAACGATGCCTTTCCTACACGTGCACGTATAGGAAAAGCATGGTCCGCTATAAATAAATTATCGCTCATATGGAAATCCAATATCACAGACAAGTTAAAGAGACAATTCTTCCAGGCTGTTGTCGTGTCATATATATATATATATATATATATATATATATATATATATATATATATAAAGTGTTTCTTATGGGTCCAACGGGAAAGAAAATTAGATATTTTATTTAAAAAAAGAAGGTCCGTAAAATGGATTTAAATTTTTTTTTTATCTAACATTTGCGACACGTGTTTCAGATCTTCTGATATCTTCGTTAGGCATTAATTAATCATATGAATATGAATTTGTACATGCATATATATATATATATATATAATATATATATATATATATATATATATATATATATATATGCATGTACTTCATATTCATATGAATTCGATTCCTGTCGGAGGGGAGTCGTTAGTATACATCGCTGAAGAGACTTAATAAAGTCGAAACAGTCTGTACGGTGTTCTGCATAGCGAGCCATCCTTTGCGGGATTCACTTGTCAAGATTATTTTCTATAATTATCGAATTTTATACGATACATGCATTATAATTGCCTTCAAGCAAAATATAAATAATAATATATATATATATAAGTATCTAACCCCTCCCTTCCTGTTCGGTGGGTGTGGAGTATAGAGGAATTTCATTTTCAACATCTGTGTTTTTTAGCAGGTGGTTCTGTTCATGGGGTGGATCATAATTTTTTTTTAAAATTTAGGGTCTTCAGATTTTATGGCTATTTGTTTATATTACTGTTCTTCTGATGTTGTTTGTCAAGTGTCTATTTGATATGTCATGTGTGTGTGTTTGTAATTTACTTTTGCTCTAAAGAATTTTTTTGCTTTACTTTGATTGTGTGTGTGGGGAGGTGCGTTCATGTATATGTGTCTAAGTTTATGTTTGTGTCGGGTGTATGTGTGTATATATACATAAAATAAAAGTAAGCCTAATGAGTCAGAGACTATCTACTTATGTTTCATCAGGATAATTCTGACTCATTAGGTTTACTTTATTCTTATCTATTGGCTCTACTTAGTGTATTGAGCACTTTAGTATATTTAACTTAGCCAACACTTACGATATGTTTTTTTTCTGTTGGCCATTATAATAGTGCCGACTGATTATTTTCAGATGGTGCATATGATTTGGTCTTTTATTTTTTATGTATTTCTTCCCCAGGCGAAAATTTGTGTTTTGTAATTAGAAATTATAGTGCCGAGAGTTTTTTGTTTTTTTGTTTTTTTTTTACACTGTCAGAATTTAGAAACAAAAATATAATATGTATATAATTCCTGGGTTGCCTACGAATTATGACTGTAGTGTAGTAAAATTCAAATGGTGGTATTGTGGATGGAAAGTTACATAAACATTATATAAGATATTGAAAACAATAACGTTTCACTGGGCTATTTCTTATAACTCCAACATAAACAAAAGAGAACCTCTCTTGTCTGATAAATTATTTATTTATTTTCCCATTAAACTAACCCTAACCCTAAACCCTAACCCCGTCTTCTCTCTTCCTAGTAGATCAATAAATAAATAAATAATTTATCAGTTATTGTTTATGTTGGAGTTATAGGAAATAACCTTTCACTGACCCAGGCGCCGATTTCTGATTCTTTAAAGGAAAAACGTGTGAAGGGAAAAGAGTTAGTGAGATTTGTGCGGTTAGTCGAAGGGAGCAGACGTAATGATCGTCTGTTCCCAGGTAAGCCACCGCACGGTTAAAACCTTTTAGGCTTCGGTTTTGATAAAGACGTCTGAGTAAAATAAATTAAGTCTTGCGTCATCAAGACAACGTGAGTCCAGTAGAAAAGAAGCCGTATCGACCAGAGGAAGAAATCAACCCAAAAGGGAGATGGACAGTCGGTAAAATAGAACCCTCCTAGAAACTCGTCTCTCCTCTTGCCATTTATATACCCGATACAAAAGGCGATATATAACACTTAGACATGATTATGCACTTTGACCTTTAGACCATCATTTATGCATCAGTGACCTTCCTTGAGGACCAATCCTTTGATCATTCTACCCCAATGGTGGCATCTCAGGCATCAGCCTTACCTTTTGAAACAAGATGGGACAGGCACTGCCTGCAAGGATGACCTTCTGGAACTGGATTGTATATGAAGTAAAAGGCTCAACGCTTTGGCTAAGGCATGAAACCTATTTCCTTTTAACAGATGGGTTAATGAAAACGTCTTGTTTCTGCCTCGATAGTTGACTAAGAATATAGTAAATTTGTGAGTTCTGGACGAATCACTCTCCCATATCTATAGCCCAAACAGAATTTATTGTGAAAATATTGAAATATTGACCTCATGTATCCTTTAACAATGACCAGTATATATATATATATATATATATATATATAATATATATATGTGTGGTGTGTGTGTGTGTGTGTGTGTGTGTGTGTGTGTGTGTGCGGAGATAGAGAAAGAGAGAAAGAGAAGAATAAAGAACGGGAGTTGTGAGCCTGCTTTGTAAATTTACCATTGATTAGTTTTAAGATTAAGTAAAATTTATCGTTCCGGGTGCTGATCTTCAAGGAATGCATGTTATTGTTTCAATTTGCCTTATTCAGCCTTGAGAAAAACCCAGTTAACCTTGCTTGATAGATAGATAGATAGAATAGATAGATAGATAGATAGATAGATATAAACAGTTTGAGATAGATAGATAGATAGATAGATAGATAGAGACAGTTTGAGATAGATAGATAGATAGATAGATAGATATAAACAGTTTGAGATAGATAGATAGATAGATAGATAGATAGATAGATAGATATAAACAGTTTGAGATAGATAGATAGATAGATAGATAGATAGATAGATATTAATGAACATTCATATTTGGGTGAAAATCTGAGAGGATGAAACCACAATTTTTCACATCACTTGCCACAATTTAATTTAAATCGCTAATTATCAACTAAGCAAGAACAAGTTTATTTCACTCTATATTAATTAAAAATTGCCAGTTGCCGGAAAGTCGTTTCGTCTTCTTCATAATTTGAAGATTTTTCCTGCAATTCCATTGGTTGATTTATTATGATATCATCAGACTAAAATATATGTTAAGCTCTCTTCGAAAACGGATACTTTCATTTGCAGTAAAAAAAAAATTTTTTTTTTTAAATATGAAAAATTATGTTTTTTTAAAAAAAGTGTTTATTTGAACAAATTACCTCTTTACAAATACAGATTGTTCATAATAAGAAACATCTATATTTATTTATTTATCTATCATTTTAGAAAGAAAGAAAGAAAAGAAAGAAGGAAGAAAGAAAAGAAAGAAAGAAGGAAAAGAAAGAAGAAAGAAAAAAGGAATGAAAGAAAGAATGAATTAAGGAAGCAAAAGTGGGAGAAGAAGAAAGAAAGAAAGAAAGAAGGAGGGACAAAAAACAAAGAAAGAAGGAAGGAAAGAAAGAAAAGAAAAGGAAAGAAAAAATGAATTAAGGAAGCCAAAAGTGGGAGAAAAGAACGAAGAAAGAAGGAAAAAAGATAGAAGAGAAAGAAAGAAAGAAAGAAGAAGGAAGGAAGGAAGGAAGAAGGAAGGAAGGAAGGAAGTTAGAAAGAAAGGAAGAAAGAAAGAAAGAAAGAAAAAGAAAGAAAGAAATGAATAAAGAAGAAAAAGTGGGAGAAAGAAAGAAAGAAAGAAGAAAGAAAGAAAGAAAGAAAGAAGAAAAGAAAGAAAAAGGAAGAAAGAAAAAAGAAATGAATTAGGGAAGCCAAAGTGGGAGAAATTAAAGAAAGAAAAAAGAAGGGAGAAAGAAAGAATGAAGAAAGAAAGAAAGAAAGAAAGAAAGAAAGAAAGAAAGAAAGAAAGAGAAAAGAGAAGAAAGAAAGAAATGAATTAAGGAAGCCAAAAGTGGGAGAAAGAAAGAAAGAAAGAAGAAAGAAAGAAAGAAGGAAGGAAAGAAAGAAAAGAAAAGAAAAAAAAGGGAAAGAAAGAAAGACATGAATTAAGGAAGTCAAAAGTGGGAGAAAGAAAGAAAGAAGGAAAGAAGGAAAGAAAGAAAGAAGGAAGGAAAGAAAGAAAGAAAGAAAGAAAGAAGGAAGGAAAGAAAGAAATTTTGGTCAGTTAGTTGGTTGGTTGGTTGGTTGGTTGGTTTTTCGACGTCGATCCGTTTATATCAAAGTCGACCTTTTTAGTAAGCAATTACATGGTTTCAAGTCATCAATAATAGGTATTGATACATATTTATCTAACCCCTCAACACTCGTTAGATTTTACACGAGGTCAATTTTTAAGCGGAGTTTAACAGGTTTGAATTCAGAGTTTTCCTTCTCTAAGACTGGTTGTCTATCCAAGGGTAAATATCCCAGTTTGTCCCTCCTATTTACCCATAGTTGTTGGTAGAATAATTGGATTCATATCTTTCCCAAGGGTATTAACGTTATGTGAAACGCAAACAGACTCGCCCAGGATTTTAACTCGTCTCTCCGTACCCATTTCCTACGACGATAAACATTACACCACACGCCTCCACATATTAACAGTCATTTATAAACGATTAAAACTATTCTTAATGCTAATAATTTTTACACGATTATATGGTGTCAAGGGGTCGGTTTTAGCTCAGTCGGTAACTCATTCGCCTAGGAATCACAAGGTTCCGGGTTTGATACTGGTCTTCGTCAACTAAATGTATGAGTATCAAAGCTTGGAATCTATGCGGTATAGTCTGGAGCTGATGGTAGATGTGGCTCTCCACCTTAGATTGAAAAACAATTTCTCTGGTCAAGCTCTAGTGGAAAGGGGATAGACGTCCTCGCTGTCCGGCTGATATCGACAATAGACTACTCCACCGACTTTACTTATTGATATGTTTTCAAGTATTTCTATCTAATACTAATAATTATACGATTTCAAGTACTTATGTATTAAGGTTATGCGGCTGCGTACAATGACCATGACTTTATAATTTGGCCATCCCGTGTGTGGCATGGGCTGACGATCCAGAGGTCGAGTTTCAGCTCTGCATTCTGTGGTCGCTAGTTCAGTCGCAAGTGACGGAGATTGTAGTATACATTGCTGAGGAGACCAAATAAGGTCGAAACAACCGACCAGCGTTCCGCATGTCGTACACGGTGTTTGCTGAATTTTCTGGTTGTGGTAATTTCACTTGATTAAGTACCTATTTATGATAAAAGTCAAAGTGTGTTGTTATTGCTTCGGTATCGTTATTCAGAAATCCTGAATAGGTCACAGTGGGTATATGTCCTCCAAATACATTTCTGTCCTGTTGTCTGGGCCTGTAGAACACACCGATTGCACCTCTTCAAAAATCCCCTGTAATGGGGTCACCTGTTGGATGGATTTTCATGATGTTTATGGATGGAATCCTGGTGGCTAAGCAGTCAATGACATGCAACACTCAACTTTGACTCTTACTTAGGCTATATGGGTGGCCAGAGAAGCCCCCTCCGATCTATCGGCTGGCCACATCAAACCCTAGCACCTATATTATTGTCCGAACCCTATTGCCCTCATGGCAAATCTCAACACTCATACGGGTGTCATAAATTCTTCGCAGACTCTAGCGACTAGCGCGAATAAGGGCCGTTAACTTTGAATTCAAGGGAGCCGGTGACTGTTGGTAACCCCTTGGCCCCTAGAGGCGCAAATCTCACGCGCCATGAGAAAGACGTGATTAATTTTAGTTTTTAGATTCAGCCAGGCAGTCAAAGAGTTTAGACGTGTTCTGAGGTTGGTCTACCCGCGCGGCAAATCAGAATCATGGGATAAATTTAAAAAGCTTGATCAAGCAACAAAAAATGTCTTGTAAATTCATTTTAATTGCAATGACCAAAATCAAACGAAAAGAAGCCCTTAGTTAGAAGAATCAGTCAGCAACTAGACACCAAGATGACAGTCAGAGGAGATGGTAGAAGAATCAGCAAGAACCAGAGTAACTAGAGAAATGAAGTGATAAAGTAAGACCATCTCCTCTCCAAGTAAGTCTCTAATCTGTCTCTCTATCATCTCTCTGAATTCTCTCTATCATCTGAGAACTCACTCTGAAGTCTCACTCTCACCAAATTTATACGCGATGTCGATGTGGGTATATAATATTACCACAACTCTGGGGAATGTGAAATACCCCTTTATCGCCATTACTCCCAAGTCCACTCTGACCTGGAGTGGTAGTACCAGTTAGGGTCCCATCTATGGGTTAAATAGATCAAGAAATGACTATTAAAATATGCTTAAAAATTGAATCTGAAAAAATTGAATACCCAATAAGAATGAATGAAACAAAATGTCTTCTGCATGAAATAACCCAACAAGGATTGACATACCGTAAAAATCAACCAACCAACCAACCAACCAAATGTACTTGTAAATAATATGTCTTTTAGTTCAAATTTCTATCTATGTTTACCGATAACTTTCTGAATGGGTTAGCTCAGTCGGTAGAGCGTTCGGCTAGAAACCGCAAGGTTCCTAGTTCGATACCGGTCCTCGCCAACTCAGAGTATGAGAATCACGCGGATCTGTGCGATAAAGTAAGTAGCTGGTGGTAGGTGTGGCGCTCCACCTTAGATGCAAAAACAATCTTCTTTGTCTAGCGCTAGTGAAACGGAGAGGGGTTCCTCGTTGATTGGCTGTTACCGACTTTAGGCCACCCGACGACTTTACTTACTATTCACACTACAAACTTTGATATTCCTACTTCCCGAACGGAGTGTGAGGGCGGAGGAGGCGGGAAAACTCAAGTTTTTTCATCACATTGGGTTGAAGGGGACTACGGCCAAAATAAGTTTGAGAAACTTTGGTTTAAATTATCGTTTCCGATGATTTCTCCTATTGTTTACACGAGTCGGAAAACTGACTTTTCTTGCAGTTGTTTCTCGCGGAAGCCCTAAGCTGGCGTCGGAATTAAATGGACGCCGTTGAAAAATGCGTGGTGATTGGGCAATCAGCAAAGATGCATGGGCAAGAGAAAATTGCTGTTAACGCTGACGTCAAGAGAGAGTGTAGAGAGAAAGAGAGACAGAGACAGAGAGTCAGAGAGACAGAGAGACAGAGAGAGCCCGAGGCGTTCTGAGTAAATGCGCAATGTAAAGATGCAGATAACACCCAGATGGCGATGCAAAGATGATGACATGGGAAGAAGTCAACAACAACAACAACAAAAAAGAAAGAAAAAATGCAAGGAATGAATAAAAATCACAGGAAGTCGATCGAAAATCTGGAAGTCATCGCATAGAGCGTCGATTTTGATTAGTTCGTTTTGGGTTGGCGTCAGTTGAACGCCTTTTGATTGGTAGTCTGTCGTTGACATTTTACCTGGACTTAATGACTCGGTTGAATAGGCAGATTGATAATGACACGGCTAGAAGTTTAACGCGGAAGTTGAAGTAAAAAATAAATATATAAAAAATAAATTTATTTTTACTTCATGCAAGATCTTGAGACTGTAGATTGATTTTTGTCAACTTGTCCAGGGTTATTTTATGCCCAGCGGTTTGGGAATCACGTTCATTGTACAATTTTTTTGTTATTGTTCTTTTGTTCTTTCTTTTTGTGTTGTCTAATTTTTTTTTTTGTTCTTGTTTTTTTTTGGGGGGGAGGGCCTCTTGATTTTTTTTTTTTTTTTTTTTTTTTTTTTTTTTGTGTGGTAGGGTTTGCACACGGTCCTATAGACCACGAATATTTCTTAAACATAACTATTTGTCACATAACAGGTTCTCCCACTCCGAATCAGATTCTTTTCTTTGTGCTAACAAAGGATTTATAATAAACCAGAAGCAGCTACCCTGCGTCGCTTGGGTAGAAGGGGGTAAAAAGGTAGTCTCACAGATCCATTATTGTTGAATCGCGAGTTGGATCCTCACAGGATGCCCCATTAAAATCCCTATGTAAAAAAGAACATGCCTTGATCCAGACACTCTGAAAAGAAAAATTAATGTCTCCTATTTAGAATACTAAATGCAAGAAAAAAAGAAAATGCTGTTATCATTTAAATTTTATTTTTCAATTATCTTCACGAATATAAACCAAATCTTCATTATTTTTGTTTAAAAACCAAGATCTGGTGATATTTAATGTGTATATGTATTTACTTTGTCATTAATTATTTTATTTTCAGAGTTTCCTCCGGACGTACATACATACACACCTGCCCTTTATATATGTGTAGATATAGATAGTGACTGAAACCATATAATAGTGTATATGTTACGAGGGAGAGTAAAATATTATCCACAGTTTCACCATAACATATTTTTATTGTCATATTGCGTTCTGCGCATGCGTGTTTATAGTTGGTACTGTCGTGGTCATGTGATCGAATTTTAAGCCTGACTGGCACAGTCAGGCTTAGAATTGTGCTTGCTATCTTTACAGTGTACAAATGACCGTTCCATTAGCAGTATGCACCAAGGAAATGACCCGATTTCTATGGTCGGAATGATTGTCAGGGACTGATATTCATCGGAGGCTTTTAACAGAATACGGGGACAGTACACTACCCCTTAGCAGTGTGTATGAGTGGATAGCGAAGTTTAAAAGTGGTCGGACAAGCGTATCACACGAAGTGGAAGCAGGACGTCCGTCAACCTCCACCACTAATGAGAAGATTCAGCAAACTCGAGAAATAGTAATGGCGGAACGATGAGGTAGCTTTTTCTCTACATATTCTGTCTATTAAATCATCCACGATGAGCTCGGCTTCGATAAAACAAGAGTGCAAAAAAACTTTTTGAATTTCCCTGGTATTAGTATTGGATATGAAAATTTGAAATCATACAACTGTGAGCAAATTATTTGTATTTGATAAGAAGACAGAAAAAAAAACAATGAAGGTCACGTTAATTTTCTTCTTCAAAAAAGCAATCCCTTGTATTCAAATCAATTACTCCAGTGAGTTTTCCATTAGTCGAAGGACCTTTAAAACTTTTCTTTCAGCATATGCAAAGCCCGATAAACTTAGAACCGGTGCTGCTGCAGGAGTATTGATTTGGAATTACGATTTATCCTTCTCCTATACGGGTTGCCCACTAAGACAACATAGCAAATTCTGCCTTACTATTTTAACCATAGTTGAAGAAAATTATAGATTCATGCCTTCCCCAAGGGCACTAGTGCGAAATGAACGCAAATAGCCTTGACTAGGATTCGAACTCAGCGCTTCGATTCTATTTTCTAAGCCTATTATCATTACATCTACCTCACCCCCAAACTTTAGCACGTCTAGACATACTAGTGTATATTTTTGCCCTCAAAATGAGAAGTTAATATTATTTTATCCACGAGGTGTGTTTAAAAATTATCAAGATTGTGGCTGTATTTAGCAACTCAAAAATAAGCAATGAAGGAAAAGTTAGTTTTGTTTAAATTAATTCTTTTTTACGGGGGGGGTCTTCTTGGGTTTGGGGTAGAGGAGGGTTTGCACACGGTCCTATAGACATACATATTTCACTGAGTTTTTCACTGGTTGAATACCACCCCTCGCCAACCCAACGCATGTATAGCACGACTTAGATCAGTTCGGTAAAGTGGGGAGCTGATGGTAAGTGTATCGCTCCACCTCAGAAGCAAAGACAATCTCTCTGGTCTAGCGCTAGCGAAAACGGGATAGACTCCATCACTGTCCGGCTAATACCAACAATACGTCACTCCGCCGACTTTACTTACTTTTGTTTTTATAATTGAGTAAGATGCAATGCCCCCTGGAGAGTTCCGGAGAGTATAACGGCTGAAACGTTGTGACATTTAAGATTGGGATGCCTTTTCAAATAAATCAGTGTATAAAACTGAAGTCTATCTTGGGTGTCTTTCCCGTTGCACTTAGCGTTCTGACCTAAAACCCTGGCGCCTCCTTATCTCCCGCCTCAAAGCTAATTAAAGTGCGGGAAATTAGTTTCTGGTAATTAGTTTTGGTAATTGCTCCCCCCCCCACCTCTTCCTTCGTTGCCACTCGGGTAACTCTTGGGCGTCTGCGTTGCTCTGCCTCGCTCTGATTGTCGAGAAATTGTGCCGATAGTTTTCAACGATTCAACTCTTTCCAAGTCAGAAAGCAGTCAGTCGGATTAAGTTTAATGCAACTATTGATTTTTGTCACGTGGCACGAAGGCACGTGCGCATGCGCAGTCTGGTTTTACCACTGGCATAAATAATCCACCGGGTTATCTATATAACATGTATCTAGCTACCTAATTTCGTCATTAGTCAGGCCTGTCGGCGGGGCTTAGAAAACGCTGACTGTATCACCTGCAGAGGGTTAAGTCTACTCCCCACAAAAAAGTGAGTGTCCTAGGTTTAATACTAAACTAAATCTGATTGTGAGGCTTTAGTTCTGGACATCTTGGTAATATGGAGTACCCCTTCATTGCCATTACTAGGTCTCTCCAGTCCAAAGCATCTCATGTATGGGTAAAATAAATTTGTTTGAAAATTATTCATATTAGATAAGAATACTTGAAATCTTATAACTGTAAATTATTTATATTAACAATAGTTACTTAAAGTTTTAATTGTTTAGTAAGGATTATTATTTAATTGAAAATATATAATATTATATAAATTATAAATATATAACTGCATGCAAACAAATAACTATTATTAATAAAATTACAAAGACCAAAAAAGTCCACATGTGGAACACTGGACCGTTGTTTCGATCTTATTTGGTGTCCTCGGCAGTGTATACCACGATCTCCGTCACTTGAGATCGAACCAGCGACGATAGAATTCAGAGCCGAAACTTGATCTGTGGGTCGCCAGCCCATGCCACACACGAAATCATCAAGTCATGTCACAGAGAATTTGATGCGTCTCATTTTCTAGGACATATTCTGGTTTCTGCATATACTCTATATAATCCCGCCCTGCAGAGGGGTAAAAATCCCCCAATGGGGCTACCTGTTGGCCGTGGGTGGCGACCCGTGATTCTCAAGGAAGGAGTGTTGGTGGATGAGCAGTCCATGACCTGCAATACTCCACTTAGACCCTTACTTAGGCTAGACGGGCGGTCGGAAAGGCCCCCTCTGATCAATCGGCTGGTCACGTCAAGCCTTAGCACCTATATGATTTCCCAACCCTATTGCCCTTATGGCAAGCCCCAACCTTTTTATCATATGGGTGCTAGAAGGCAGTGGCTGAGGGTCTACATGTCCTTGGAATGACGTTAAAATCCATCTGATGGTGAGGTTCCAGTTTTGGAGGTTTGGGGAATGTGGAGCACCCCTTCATCACCATTGCTCCCTGGTCCACTCTGACCCGGAGTGGTAGTACCTGTTAGGGTCCCATCTATGGGTTAAATAGAAAAATGTATTTATGAAAAAAGTGTGTATCCATTAAGAATAAATTTATTTCAAAACTTTATCGGCATTAAATGATCCACTGTGGTTGATATGCCGTAAAACAAAACAAACCAAACCAAAACCTATATCAGCATGGTCAAATTTTAACTTCTTACACAATTCTCACTGGATCTCCGTTCTTGCCCAGTTGTTTCTAGTCTTGTACGAGTTTGCAGCATTCACTTATTATACGATTTACTGTTTCATCTTTGTCACCACATAACCTACACTTGCTTTTCTGTGTTTTATTATAAATTTATAGTATTATTTTGTACTTCTATTAATAAAGATTCAGTTTATCTATTGAGATTTCCCATGCGTCGTCATATCAATCTCATATCATGTGCAATTTCTTTAGTTTGTCGCTTGAATTACCCGTACAGTTGTGTGTTTTTTTCTTTCTTTTCATATTCTTTCCTAGATTTTTGTTGTTTTCCTGTTTGTCTTTAAGTTAATATTGATTTTGTTTCATTGTTTTTAATGGCATATCAAATTACGTGGGTTATTAAATACCAAAGCAATTTTTATAGAACAGTAGAGGTACTATTTAACCCATTACTTGGATTAATTCTATTGATATTGCTATTATTTGTTGCTGTAATCTGTCGGTTTTTTTATTATTTGTATATTCCCCGAATCCTGAAATGTTACATCTACGCAATCCTCAATACTGATGAGTCCTCTTCATAATCCTTTTCTTTTCAATGAAGATCAAAAAATAACAAGAAAGAAAATAAATTTAAAAAAAGGTAATGATGATGGACAAAAAAGAGGGGAAAGGAACAAAGAAAGGGGGTAGATGATGAAAGAAGAAAGAAAGAAAGAAAGAAAGAAAGAAAGAAAGGCTGATGAATTGGACAAAAGAAAGAAAGAAAGAAAAACTTAAGGACTTAAAACAGATATATATATATATATATATATATATAGAGAGAGAGAGAGAGAGAGAGAGAGAGAGAAGAGAGAAAGTGAAAAAGGGAGATAGATAGAAAAAGAAGAATTGAAAAGAAAGAAAGAAAGAAAGAAAGAAAGAAAGAAAGAAAGAAAGAAAGGGTGGTGAATTGGATAGAAAAAAGGAAGAAAGAATAAATGAAGGAAAGTCTGGAGAATTGGGAAAGAAAGAAAGAAAGAAAGAAAGAAAGAAAGAAAGAAAGAAAGAAGAAAGAAAAAGAAAGCCTGAAAATTAAAAAGAAAAAAACAGAAAGAATCAAAGAAAGTGTAAAGGCTTGAAAATTTGTTTGATAATACCTGCTTCTAATATTCCCAGCTGTTTGTAATTTAAGATTTATTTTTCCTGACGAAGTCCTGATTCTTTCATAACTAGACAGTTCCATCTCTTCCATTGTTTTTCTTTTTTTTTCCACAATAAGTACAGGCCATTTCTCATTTCCAAATAAGATCATAAAATATCCTGGTTGTAGATTCTAATAGTTTCTAACTCTTTTTCATTCTTGACAAATAATTTAATATCTTTCCTATGCGTTAAGCGGTTTATTATTTCCTGTGACTTAGTAAATATGTAGCCTCCTCTGCATTTTCTTAATATATAATTGAATTGCATCATTGCTATTACAAATAGCATTTGTAAGAGTGAGCTTCCCTGGATGATGCCTCTTTGAATTTTTATCTTTGCTAGGGTTGGTCTTTCTATTGTCAGTTCCATTCTCAAGTTTTCCATAACTCTCGTGATTAACTTTACGATTTATTCTAATATATTCTAAGAACAACAACAATTTCAAAACTCAATATATTTATTGAGTTTGAAATTGTTGTTGGTTCGATAGGAACAACAATCTTTACAAAACAAAATGTTTACATCAATAAATCTCTCAAGTTAATCTCTCGGTTAAAATTATTTTAAAAACGAAAAATATTCCTCTAAAGAAATTCATGAATATTCTCATATAATCATACTTTCATATTGATAATATGAAAATATGATAAGCAAGTCTTTTTAGAATATAAAAATGTTTGTATGTTGTATATTTCTTAGTTAATAATTCTACTTTGTCACCGTTAGATTTTCCGACATTTGTCTGTTCGTATATGTATTAACTAAACCTTTAGCCCCTACCCAGCATAAATGGAAACATTAGCTAGTTTAAAGATAGAGCCGAATTGGGATACAATGTGACAGATGATGGAAGTAATAATTTGGCAGTGATAGTTTAAAATGTCACTTAAGGCAGAGTTAAACACATAACAATATAAGACATTTACATAAATTTGAATAACAGACAAAAAAACACAGAAGTAGCCGTAGATTACCAACCATTATAAAACCATTGCCAAAAAGATCAACTTGTATTGCTAAATGTTGACAATGACCATGATACAATGTCATAATCAACACTTTAAATCAATTTCAGACATTCTATTATCTTTCCGGGATTATGTCGTATACTTCTATCTTACGGTCATCGCACCCTATTGCCCTTATGGCAAGCCCCAACCCTTTTTATCATGTGGGTGCTAGAAGGCGGTGGCTGAGTGTCTTCATGTCCTGGGTATGACGTTAAACTCTAACTGATTGTGAGGTTTCAGTTCTGGAGCTCTGGGGAATGTGGAGCAACCCTTCATCACCATTGTTCCCAGGTTCACTCTGACCCAGAATGGTAGTACCTGTTAGGGTCCCATCCATGGGTTGAATAGAAAATTTGTTTACAAAGAAAAAAAAGAGCTTAAATTTTTTTTCCAATCTATCGCTATGAATTTAAAAAAACTTTGCCAGCATTAAATGACACACTGTTGTTGATATGCCGTAAAATTAGTCTATCCATGTCATGTCTACATAAACTTATTTGCGAGTCTTTCACACCAGCCTTAGTTTGGGGTCTTTCCATTGTATCTAAGAGACAGTATTGGAAATTCCATAGTTAATTATCTCCCCATGCCGCTAGGGGCGAATCGCCAACATCGTATCTTGGCGCCAATACCAAAAACTTGACTTATCACGGAGCACCCATGAGGGTAGTCGCGTAAATAGCGGTCCCTAAACTTCATTCATCACTTAGCCCAAAAACAGGGTTTACTTCTAAGGACCGTTGACCTGGACGGAGGCATATTTTTCACAGCACACTTTTGAAGGCATTGTGTCCGCATACCACAGGCTGTCACAATAGCACACTACAGAATGCACCAAGACCAAATAGTCCACTTGAAAAGGGCCCATTCACCGCCATTTAAAAGAACTGTTACCAGGGCGTGAAGCTTCTAAAATAGCATCCCCATTACTTATCACTGAACCGGTTACGAGGAAGAAGAGAAACGTCCAAAGAAACGTCCTATCAACTTTCCAACAAGCAACAGAATACCCCTGTTATCACGACTACTCCAAGAACATTACTTAACTCAGATAAGTCTTGTAGCAAATACCAATAAAATTTGCAACAAGTTCTTGTATTATTTGTCAATACATGTATTAAATTTCCATAGTGTGTTTATCTTCTTTGTCCGACAATTTGCCTATAACTACGGAGAAATAAGAGCTCCTTCGAAACCCGTAAATACTCCTAACAGCAAGTCTCCTTAAGGCTTCAGGACTCTTCTATGTATTCTAGCCGAATGCTATGGTCTGGACGGCCTCTATTCTTTCTCTGATTTCCAATTCCTCCAATCTTTTTCCAAGTCCACCAATAACAACAAGTCTCGCGATTCACCTTCATGTTTTACATTTTTTTAGTTCTCCAGCAAAGTCCAGGTATTTGTGTATCTTTTCGTTTTCTTTCATTTTCACTCTATGGTCCGTATGAAAGTTCTCTTCACTATGTCTAGAATCTCAAAGAATGTCTAAGACTGAGCTGACAAAAGTTCTCCATGCTCATTAGCTGATAGTAAGAGTTGACAGCAAGTCTCCTCATGTCTCCAGGACTCTCCTGAGTACAGATTGTAACAGTGCAGTATTCTGGATGGGATTTCCAGATTTTCCAGGGGATATTGGGTGCAATCCAGGAATTTATCCATATTTTCATTTTCCTTCAGCTTCATCCTGTGATCTGCTGGAACCGCAAAGTCCACCAGTTGACACGTTCTCTTTTTCTTTTTTCTTTTTTGTTAATCAACACTAGGTCTGGTCTCCTGGCTGGGATAGGGTGATCTATCTTTATCTCAAAGTCCCAGAGAATTTTATGCGTTTCATTCTCAATAACCGATTCTGGTTTATGGTATACCATTTTGTTGTATAGTCAAAGTTTAATTTTTTGCATAATTCCCAGCGGATCACCTTCCAAAGCCAGTCGTGCCTATCTTTGTATTCCCGTTGTACTAATTTGCTACATTCACTCAATACATGGTTTACAGCCTTTATTATTATTATTATTATTATTATTATTATTATTATTGCTCCACGTTTTAAATATTGATCACTATAAGAAATAACAGAAAAGTGAACATCTCAGTACACACACATTACACACACACACACACACACACACATTTTATATGTGTGTGTGTGTGTGTGTGGTGTGTGTGCGTGTGATCGTGTGTGCGCGCGCTCGTGTGTGTGTGTGTGTGTGTGTGTGTAATAGTTACCGTCGTAGGAAATAGACATGATGAGACGAGTTCAAACCCTGAACGAGGCAGTTTGCATTTTACATAGAGCTAATACCCTTGGGAAATGTATGAATCCAGCTATTCTCCCTCCAGCTATGGGTAAATAGTAAGGACACACTCGGCTCTTTAGCCAAGCTTAGGCAACCGATTTAGGAGAAAGAAAACTCTGAATTCAAACCTATTAAACACCGCTTTAGAAATTGACCTCGTGTCACATCCTACTCGTAAGGAGGGGTTGGATATATATATATATATATATATATATATATAAATTACAGTGTGAATTTCTATAAGCTTGCTCTGGTGCAGAGGCTTCGGGTTGTTATCGGGTTGAGTCATTACTCGGCCGTGAATATGACTCTTATTACGATAACAACCGTATCTCTTATTACTACGTAATGAGATCACGTTACTTATACATTACAAAAAACTTAGCAACTTCAAAAGTGACAGAATTTGAACTAAAAATTGATATTAATATAAAATCTTACAAAACCAGTTATTATTATTATTATTATTTACTCCTTTTGAGTTTTCACATCAGCATTAGCTGATGGTCTTTCACTGGAGTCTGAGTGGCAGCAAGTCTCCTCAGGTCTCCAGGACTCTTCTGAGTATTCTGGCAGATTGCAGCAGTGCAGTGTTCTAGATGGTATCAATTCTTCCTCTGATTTCCAAACTTTCCAAACCCTTTTCCAATCCTTTTGGGACCGTTCCAAGTGCACATTATTATTATTATTATTATTATTATTATTATTATATTATTATTATTATTATTTACTCCTTTTGAGTTTTCACATCAGTGTTAGCTGATGGTCTTTTACTGGAGTCTGAATGACAGCAAGTCTCCTCAGGTCTCCAGGACTCTTCTGAGTATTCTGGCAGATTGCAGCAGTGCAGTGTTCTAGATGGTATCAATTCTTCCTCTGATTTCCAAACTTTCCAAACCCGTTTCCAATCCTTTTGGGACCGTTCCAAGTGCTCATTATTATTATTATTATTATTATTATTATTATTATGTTAAATTTTGTTAATTTGTTGTAGTGGCGTAGTTGCTAACGCGGTGGACTGTGAAATCGTAGAAAGTGAGTTCGATCTCCATTCATGCTACTGCGTTCAGTTTCAGACTAATACCATTGGGAAGGTATGAATGCTCTCATAATCCACCTTATATTGTTGAATAATTCGATTACTGTTCTTCTACAAGGATGCCTTCGGCATTAAATAACCCATAAAGGTTGATATGCCATTAAACAAAGAAACTAAACCGAATCAGCTATACTCGTACTTGTAAATAACTTTTACTGTACTGTAAAGATGAACACTATTCGTAATGTTATTATTTACTAAGTATTTCGTCCAAAAATGGAACATTTATTTACAAACGATTTTCATTTTTTACCGTAACTCTCATATCAAAAGAGATACAGAAATGACGAGAAGTATAGACAATGGACATATAAAAATATCTGATAAACGGGCAAGTACCTTACGATAATAAAAGAAGTAGTTCCATGTTAAATCTCAGATCTAGACAAATAAAATGTTTATATATAAAAGAAAAAAAGAAAAGAAAAAAAGTAAAGAAGAAAAGAGAAGAGCGCGGAGCTTTTCACTAGGACAATACTCCATTTTGTTTGTCCAGGCAGCGACTGTTTTATCATTTTATTCTCGAAACGACGTGGTTATTCATACTTCGCAAAAACATGTTGCCGCTTGTCTGTCCCAGAGGTTTCTTTTTTTGTTCGGAGGGGTTCACTGTACACCTCGCTATCACAATCGGAACAAGAAAGTTTGATGACCAATTATGATATGAGCCTAATTGGATGAACGTGTGAGTGCATGTCCCGTTGCATTGGTGTTACAACTTGCCGATCCTGCATCTTCCTTGTTCTTCTTTGTCATTGGTTGCTACTTATCATCCGGGCTTTTAGCTTGATTGGCAAATCATTCGTAAGCAAAGATAAAAAGCTGCACTTATTTTGTTACCCGTCTTTTTTCTTTTTCTTTTTTTTTTTTCCTTTTTTTATTCTTTTTTTATTTTTTTTATTCTCTGTAACAATGGCCTGTGACTATAAACAGTCTCTAGAATTTTAAGTAGAAGCGAAAACTAACCATAATTGTTTGGCGTTCCTAATAAGTTTCTTTAGCTTTCTTACTATCTTACTCCCTTTCTTTTTTCCTTTTCTTTCTTTCTTTCTTTCTACCTTTCTTTCTTTCATTCTTTCTCCCTTTCTTTTTTTCTTTCTTTCTTCTTTCCCTTTCTTTCTTTCTTTCTTCGAGTTAAGAATAACAATTACTTAATGTCAATTGTTGATAACTCCCTCTCAAATTTTTAATGGGGCACAGGCCTAATTTCCTAAATCGGAATACCTACATTGCCATAGGCATTTCTAAACCTGGATTTAGTCAGGCAAAAGGCCATAATTTGCGGGGCTCTCTGTGATGTTCAAATATAAAATCAGTCGTTCTGTTTTGTTTTTATCTTGTTTTTGTTTTTACAAAAAAAGAAAGGATTTGCCTTTTTTTGTTTGTTTTGTTTTTTGTTGCTGTTATTGTTTTTCTCCCAGCTTTACATTGATTATTTGTATATAAAACGCACTTGTGTATAACACCCATCCCTAAATTTTGGATGAAGTGCAGGACTACGACATCGTAATGAACGAGTTTGAACTCAAGTCGCGCAATTACGTTCACTTCCGGATTAATATCCTTGGGAAATGTATAAATCCCTACGCCCCCCAGCTATGGGTTAAATAGTACCACTACTATTCTTCTACAAGGATTTATTTGGCATTAGATAACCCACGAAGCTTGATATGGTATTATTATTGGATCCTTTCCGTCCACTAAGGACGATTGCGTAGTGTCCAAAAAATAAATAGATTAAAAAAAATTTTTTTCTAAATTGTCTGCATCTGAGCAAATGACTCTGCAGGCCAATTCTTGAGTGACAATCTTTGGTGCACTGAATGCACACAAACTGCGATGCTTTCTGGGGCTGCTGAAATCTCTCTTTCTGGCTCTCTTTTCTATCGAGGCTACTCTCCTCTCTGTCTCACTCCTCTCCGTGTCTTACTATTAATCAAACAAAACAAACAAACTAAGCACACAAAATTAGGGCTACGAAATTCTTTTTTTTTTTAAAGAAGACTACATAGTTATAGTCATTTCTTAACTGGCCCAAGGCTATCAGTTTAGTGGAACTTTCTGATGACACAAAAATAGTAGATTTATTTACAAAACTTTACCTTGATTATTTGTGCATAACAAACACTCATGTATAACACGCTCCAAAAATTTGGACAACGAAATTCTAAAAAAAAAAAAATAAAACAACAATGTTATATGGCATTTCTAAACCTGAGCTTACTCTGATATGGTGATTGCCGCTTCTTCACAGAATAAGGCCATTTCTACAAGTAGTTCAGTTGTGAGCACGCAGATGGCCCACGGATCCAGCTTGTTTTTATGTACCCTGTCATACATATGAAACCCTCGACATACATGCCCTGCCACACAGGTCAGACTTCAACGAAGGAAATGTTTCCATGGCGTCTGTCGTGTGTCGCTTCAGGATGGAGGGCTCGAGTCACCTTTCCTCAAGCTTCTTATAGCTACCATCGGCCTGTCTTTCCACGAGGATATGTATCCAGTCCACCCCCTTCTGTCAATTGGTCCTTATCGCTGAAACTGACTAACGCAAGGGCATCGATGTCGGCCCCATATCGAGATGCTCCCCTGTCACGATACCAGTACGTAGTTTGGGGTTTCCCAATCTCTGAAGATCGGGAAGTGTCCAGACATTCCAGGTGGCTAGTCTTAGCCTTGTTTTGTGTTGTAGTATTTTCTTGTTTTCATATCCGTCGTTTTCACATCACATCTGGTTTCTGGCCAGCTTGATAGGTGAACCGGCCCCTTCCGCACGAGCAGGATGTGACACAAGGTCAATTTCTTCAGCTGAGTTTAACAGGTTTGAATTCAGAGTTTTCCTCCTTCTCCTAGAGCGGTTACCTATCCAAGGTTAAAGAGCCCAGTCTACCCTACTATTTATCCATAGCGGGAGGGAGAGTAGGATTCATACCTTTCCCAAGGGTATTAGCGCTAAGTGAAATGCAGTTATCCCATCCAGGATTTGAACTCGAAGTGACGAGTCCATTTCCTATGGCTTTAACCATTACACCATGCGCTTACCCTGATATAAGGCTATAAGTTTTGGGGCACAAATGTGATGTTACTGTTATCAATTATCTACACTAATATAGATCTGATCTTTTTTTTTGTTTAAAAACCAATACCTAGTGATATTTAATGTATATATATATATGTATTTTGTTGTTAATTATTGCAATTTAGATTTTGTAGTAGCTGAATTTAACATTTAACTTTTTATCTGATTTATATATATATATATATATATATATATATATATATATATATATATATATAAATATTCGCATCTGATGATTTAGGGGTGTTAGACACTTTGTCTAAGCTTCCTGAAATATGCTGTAACGGAAAAATCTGAGTTTTCTGTTATATTTTTACTTATAAATTTGCTCTGTGACTAACAATAAGAGCACACATTGAGCTCTGCAAACTGCGACAGGTTTTTTAAAAAACTCCTATGTCGTAAGGAAGATTTCTTCTCCAGACTTTTGGATTATATATATATATATATATATATTATATATATATATATATGTGTGTGTGTGTGTGTGTGTGTGTGTGTGAATACAGTTTATTTATGCTTTCAAGCAAAACATTTAAGCAAAACATGTGCACGCAATTACTTGGAGTCAAGTATGTATTAATTTCAGTTGGGTATTAATTTCAAATCTTTACGGGCTACAGACTAAACCTGAGTTTTGTCTGGCACAAGGCTATAATTTTGAGGGTAACCTGTGATCATCGAATATAAAAACAGTTGATTTATTCATTTTTTGTTTTGTTTTCTATTTTGTTTTCTGTTTTGTTTTTTGTTGTTTTTTTGTTTGTTTGTTTGTTTCTTGTGGGTTTTTTTTAATTTTTTACAAAACTTTACTTATTTAAAATTTCGGCTTCAACTGCATGTTCAGAAAATTTCAAATGAAAAATAAAATGTTTATAAGTTTATTCTATAGTTGTTCCTCTTCATCATATCGTAATTATTATGTCTTCTTTGCCAGCTCATCTACTCTACTATGTTGCCACTTCTATTCTGCTTAGGTCTGCTATAATCGACCTGGGTATCTAGTCTAGTTCTCTCTGTTCTTCTGGACAACTCGTTTGGAAATTCTTGGCACTTCTTGGTGCGTCCATACTTACAGACAACATGCAACGTTCTTGTGAAGTATTCAACAAGCATTTTCTCCAAGCGTCTTAGTTAAAGTCAGAGTGTTGCAGCTATACAGTAGTACTTATACGGGTACAGCTTGGAGGATTTCTCGCTGTATCTTATCAGACAGATCAGATTTCCATATAATCAAAAATCTGTCTATAGCAGTCCATGCCTTTGATATTATAATATATTATATATATATATATATATATATATATATATATATAATATATAAACAATAAATTTTTAAAAAAACAATAAATGAAAATATATATATGTATATATATATATGTATGTATATTATTTATTGTTTGGGATCTTCTTTTCCATCCTTCTGCGCCAAGCTTTTGGTAAAGCAACAGAAGGTGTCTACCTTCACACAAGGACAGATGGTAACTTGTTCAATCTCAGCCGTCTAAAAGCCAAAACAAAGGTCAGGCAATTTGTCATTCGGGACATGCTATTTGCTGATGACGCAGTAGTGGTAGCACACTCCCAGGAGCACCTGCAAACTCTCATGGACCAGTTCACCCAAGCCTGCCATTAGTATAAAGAAAACCAAGACGATGGGTCAGGGAACTGAAAATCCTCCCTCCATCACCATCAACAACTACACCCTGGAAGCCGTAAACATATATATATTATTATTATTATTATCATTATTATTATTATTATTATTATTATTATTTCACTCATTGTGAGCTTTTCACACCAGCGTTAACTGATGGTATTTCACTGGAGTCTGAGTGACAAAAAGTCTCCTCGGGTCTCTAGGATCTATTCTAGCTGATGACGGATCACCCTATCCCAGCCAGGAGACCAGACCTAGTGTTGATTAACAACAAAAAAAAGAACGTCTCAACTGGTGGACGCAGATCACATGGTGAAGCTAAAGGAAAATGAAAAGATGGATAAATACCTGGACCTTGAAAAAGCTGTGGAATATGAGAGTGAAAGTGATACCAATTGTAGTTGGTGCACTTGGAACGGTCCCAGTAAACTTGGAAAAAAGACTGGGGGATCTGGAAATCAGAGGAAGAATTGAGACCATACAGACTACTGCACTGCTGCAAGCAGCTAGAATACTCAGAAGAGTCTTGGAGACCTGAGGATTAGTTTTATAATTTTGAAAATGTAAGAATCGTTTGTTAAAACAACAGACGAATTTTAGATTTGATATTGACGGTGTAAATGAAAAACATGTCCTTTCTTAATCGAGATCAAAAAGGGGTGCCTAAAGGTCATATGGTCCCATTTTCTATTGTTATCGCTTTGTCTTGAATTTATATAGCATAAATATTTGCCCTTACGAGTTATACCCTCGTGGAGGTTCACTTTTATAACGGTTACTATTGTAGGAAATGGAATTGGCGATTCGAGTTCGAATCTTGGATGAGGCTGTTTGCGTTTCACTTCGTGCTAATGCCCCGAGGAAAGTAATGAATTTATCTGTTCTGTCCATGCTATGCTGGATAAAAATTGTGTTTACAACACATTTGTATACAAGGTCAGCGCATAGGGCACCTAGTGAGGATCAAATTCACAAATAAAGGCTGTTAGTTATTACACAAGGCCAACAGCAAAGTACACCCAGTGAGTAACAATTCCACAAATATTGGTCGTTCTAACCTAGATTGCTAACCATAGGATGCACGATTGTTGAATGCATTATATTTAGTCGTGGCACAAGGCCAATATCCTATGGACACTCAGTGAGAAACAACTTCAAAAATTGGTCGTTCTAAACTATATTGCTAATCTTTACAATAACGAAGGCATCTTCGTTGAATGCATTATGTATATTTACCACCGCTCTGCACGAGCAGGATGTGACACAAGGTCAATTTCTTAAGCAGAGTTTAACTGGTTTGAATTCAAAGGTTTCCTTCTCGTAGACTGGTTGTCTAAGCAATGTTAAAGAAACTGGTCTGCGCAATTATTAACCCATAGCTTGCGAGGGAATAGTTTGATTTATTATTTTCACAAGGGCTATATGAAATGCTAACAGCCTTTGAACTCACGTTGAAGAGTCGATTTCCTATGAGGATGATAACCATTACACAACGCGCCTCCATGCTTTATATTTACAAAGCTTAGTTTGGGGCATTAGGACAGAAGTATGGATCGCCCAGTGAGAAGCATACTCAACAGTAATTGTCTAGCTAGCAAACCTCCTTAACCATTAGGCTACGATTGATATGTCGAAGTCGAAACATTTTATGAAAGGGTATTAATTCGTCACTGACGTGAAACTTTTGAATATTGTCAAAAATATTATTTTTTCCTGTGAGTATTAATACAACGATATATTTAGTCGTATCTTGCCACCGAGGCTTTTAAGTGCTTTCCACCGATTTTTATATCCGCCATTAGTATTTGTATCAAACTGCTAAGCGGATCTTGTGCAACCGAAAATAAATATTAGTCTGAAATGGGGTACAGTGTTTGCTAACCAAAAAGACTTTTGATTCAGACTTGGTTTGTTAGACCGATCACCGAAAAACGATTATATATACTAGCAAAATAAAAATACACCCTCCGGGCGATGTAAAAATACTTTTTTAAAGATATTGCCTGAGGGGATGGGAGCTGAAAATTCAATGTCATAGAGTGTGTACCATAAGTATGTAAAATCGTCAAATTTATTTAAGGAGTAAAAAACAAAACATAGAAAAACAATTTGAAATGGAAACAGTTCCGATAACTTTAAATATTATATTATAATAAAACAATCTATATATAAATATATAACGCCGGGCATCTATTTATTGAAACAATGGGAATTGTCTAACGTTGCATGCTCACATTTTGAGTATATTTATTCTATGACATGACGTTGGATTATGTGTTGGGTAATGTGATGTAAGCAGTGACGCAGTTTTTGTTACAGAAAAAAACCGGAAGCGAATCTCCATTATTAATAGATATAATAAAAATAGTCAACAGGATTCACAAATAAATGCCACCTTTGTCTGGAGGAAAAAAATAGTTATAATAAAATTCAAAAACAGGAAGAAACTATGAAATAAAGTTATCAAGCCAAATAATAATATTTTACTTCAATAAAAGATAAACATCATCTATAATTGATCAACATATATCATAGAACAAAAAAAACAAATATGATAAGTCTTTAAATCCTTTACATCTTAATATAAGTGACCCTTCTTCTCAATAATAACCAGTAATCAGTTGATTTTGTTTATTCAGCAGGTTTTAATTTCTGACATGGTAGTTTTAATTGCTTCCCATTTGGTCTGCTTTGCATAAATATCGTTTGTCATCTTCATATAATTTCATCTTAATAATTGACCATAGATTTTCGATCGGATTCAGATAAAAAATTCATAGAATCTATTACATTAACTTCTCTCCTGTAAATCTTTTATGCTCTAAGAATTCACTGGTAATCTTAGATAAATGATAATAAGAATTTTCATGCAAAATACACACTTCACTTTGAAACTGCGAGACTGGGACATGTACCATGCAAAGAAAATGTTGTCCATAAAATTACAATAGTTAAGACTGTTTAGTTTAATGTCTTCATCGAATTTAAATTGCCCAATAATAGTTTTGTCGACAATTCCAGTCCATATCATCACAATATCGCCTCCTTGTTGCCTTATTGTAGCCACAGTCACGTCTGAACTGGATAAAATCCATCATTTCGACCATCCATCAATTCCATTAAATGCCACTTGATAATCGTCCGTGAAAATTGCCTCAGAAAAGTCAATTTTCATGTGTTTCTTGGTCCGATTTTGACACTTTAAAATATCTGCTTTAGTCAGAAGATGTTGCCTTGGGGATTTCACAATTCCCAAATAATTCTACTCCCTTTGTCCTTCATGACTCCCACAAAGATTTGAGCGCTGCTCAAAAATGGTTGTTTCGCTATAACTTGCTTCAGTTTATGTTCATCTCAAAGAAGCAATTTTTGATAACCTTTTCTTTTGCTTCGAGTTCTCAACAGCATTCTTTAACGTTCAATGATCTCCGCAAAGATCCTTTGATATCTTAAATGTCGATATTCCTTCACCGAATGTTTCTGTCATTTTCTGTTTGTCAGTATTTGTTAGATCCTTCCCTTTTCATATGTTTTGACATACGAGAGTGACGGTGAGTCAAAAAGTAACGCCATTTTGCCTCTCAAGCCCTCTTTCATGGGACCAAAGAGATGATAGTCCGAGGCAAACATTATTCCAAGAAAATTTAGAACAGCCGTGGGGGAAATTTGGTAAGTAAAGAGTTGAATAAACCACAGGGTTGATATGTCATCAGAGTAACAATCTTTGACAATAGCTTTGACGCATCTTGTCACGGGCTTCTCTTCAGCCCCAAGAAATAGGGTTTGAGAGCCAAATATTATTCCAGTGACGAGGAAGTGAAATCTGTAGTGAAGAAGTGGCTCAAAGAACAGTCAACAGAATTTTACTGGGAAGGGATACATGCTCTCATTCGAGGGTGGAACATTGCTATTGAGAGGTACGGTGACTATGTGGAGAAGTAGGGATGTGATTAACAGAGGAACAGCTTTATTTTGATGTATGATACATGTTACTGTGTTGGTAATTATACCTGTCCTAAACAAAATGGCATTACTTTTTGACTCACCGTCGTATGTTAGGGAGAAAAAGAAAAATAAATTTTTATTAAATCTCAGAGGTCTTGAACTAATATCATTTTAAACTTCATTCTAACTTCTTTCTCTACATTTTCTTCCATTACAAATATCTCATAAACTAACTATTGCAGTGGCAAAAACTTTGGTTAAATATTTTACTAAGGGTGAAAATTAACGAGTTTAAATTTTATTGTGTTTAGAAGTATGAATTATTGAGATTTATTTGATTTGCATAATAACTTCAGCCAGGATATATATATATATATATATATATATATATATATATATATATATATATATGTTCTTAACAAATTCTTTACATTCTGACCTTTAATTGTCACCGGTGTAAATACTTGAAAAAAGTACCGGTCGAAAAGGCCTTCGTATCCCCTTTATTTTATATTTTATTTCATAATAAAATATCACCTCCCCATTTTACATATGATTCCTCTATTTTTACTAGTTTACAAATTTTCAATGTACCAAACATCTATATATATATATATATATATATATATATATATATATATGTGTGTGTGTGTGTGTGTGTGTGTGTGTGTGTGTGTGTGTGGAATTAAACAAAAGGCACATCTCCTGTTTAACAATTTTATTTTTGATCTTTTCTAATTTTCTGGACAACTTTTTAATGTTTGGGTGGAATTGGTGGATAAGTCCACCAAAGTTCAGTTCCCGAGTACTTTCGGCACTTCGAAGTGCCATCATCAGGTGTGATGTATTCCAGTTTTTTTTTTTAATTATATTAATGTGGAGGCTGGAAGGAGAAGAATTGGTGAGAAAGGTGTTATAGGCATTTTAGAATGTGTGTACTATATTGGAAATTAATTTTGTTTAAGGATGGTTTGTATTGTTTTATGTATAAAGCTTCTAGCATTTGGAGTTTTTGTTTATTTTTTCTTTGTCCAGAATATATATATATATATATATATATATATATATATATATATATAATATATATATATATATAAATGGAATTTGATAATTTGCTTTTGAAGCATTGTTATGTAAAATATACCGCTGATGAGACTTAATAAAGTTGGTTTAAGAACAACATATACAAGCGCTTGGTTTGAAAATCGTATAAGCTAAAAACTGTCAGCAACCAACCCCCGTTGACTTCATATCCACGCTACCCTAACCTCTATATACACACACACATATATATATATATGGGGGGTAGTGAGTGTGTGTGAGTATGTGCGTGCCTGTGTGTACGTGTGTGTGGTTATGTGCTATGCGAAATCGTTTGAGATAAACAAATAACTGTAAACATTATCAATCTCTATATAAGAAAGTTTTATGTTTATAATTATTAACCACGGAGCGTAACTTTCAAAACAAATTTTAACAGATTTGAAAAAGTTTCTTCCATTGAATACCTTTTGTTAGTATTATTAAATTGCTTAGGTTAATGTCCTCATTCAAGGACTATATTAATAAGCAATTAACTAAACTAAAACCAAATAATATATATATATATATATATATATATATATATATATATATATATATATATATATATATATATATATATATGATATTTACTGTGACCGAAATATATCTAAAAACATTATGCATATTGGCCGACTTTCTCGTGCTGTGTATGAACTTACTGACGTCTCTCTCTCTCTCTCTCTCTATCTCTCTATCTCTCTCTATCTCTCTCTCTCTCTCTCTCTCTCTATCTCTCTCTCTCTCTCTCTCTCTCTCTCCCCAGTTCATATCATATTTTGTCGGGCTTTTTTTTTATTGTGGAAACAGGTTACTGCAAATTGAATTTTGCATTTATATAAATTCAATTTGCATTCATAGATTTTCAAAAGCGAATGTTTTAAGTGTTCATTACACTATATATCTTATTATAACGGAGAATGTGTTATTTCTCACTTGATAGAGCATCCGCCAAGCAACCATAAGGTTTCGGGTTCGAACCCGGTCCTTGTCATCTGCGTAGCATGGCTTAGATCGGTGGACCACAGACTGAAAATCAAAGAAAACGAAAAGATAGACAAATGCATAGAGCTTGACTGAAAACTGAAAGAAACTGTGAAACATGAATGTCAAGGTGATACTAATTGTATATGGTGTTGAGTATTTTGAAATATAGTTATTTACTAAGCGTAGCTTAGATGCAACACAAGGCCAGAAGTATGGGCACCCAGTGAGAATCGAACTCACTACCAATGGTCTGCTAAGCTAGCTTGCTAAACATTAAGCTACATGAGGTGCCCAGTATTTTGAGATATAGTTATTTACTAAGCTTAGCTTAGATGTGGCACAAGGCCAGAGGTATGGGACACCCAATGAGAATCGAACTCACTAATAATGGTTTGCGAATCTAGCTTGCTAACCATTACACTACGTGAGGTGTCCTAGTTATTTACTAAGCTTAGCTCAGATGCCGCACAAGGCCAGAAGTGTGGGCATCCAGTGAGAATCGAACTCACTAACAATGGTCTGCTAAGCTAGCTTGCTAACCATTACACCACTTTAGGCGCCCTAGTATTTTGAGATATACTCTGTGTGCTAGATCCTCGTCCATACTTATAGAGTAGGCGAGATCATATGATCTATTCCTTGGCCAATCACTGGCAGTACTCTGAGGCTGATACAATACTTAACCCACCCTACTGGTCATAATTACTGCACCATTCTTGGACGACGGACATAGGATTAAATCGCTGGACCTTTACCATTACGCAGGATAGGACTAATACGATTACCAAAGGATCCCCAAAGGATTCCATAACATAGGACTTTCTTTAGGCCTTATTTCAACTGGTCAAGGATGGCCCTTAAAAACTTTACATATGGTGACCATAGTTTTGTTGTTTTTTGTTTAGTTTCAGTATTATTTAACCCATAGCAAAGGCGGTGGAGTGGCCTATTGCTCAGTTGGTAAAGCATCCGCCTTGAAACCACAAGGTTCCGAGTTAGATACCGGCCCTCGCCAACCTGTGCGTTTAGTGTATAGCTGATGGTAGGTGTGGCTTTTCACATCAGACGCAAAAAACAATAACCCTGGTCTAGCGCTCGTGTAAAAGGGATCCATTCCCTCACTGTCCGGTTGATATTGACAATAAACCACTCTGCCTACTTTACTTACTTTTGTGTAATTATGTCTGTAACCAAAACTACATCACCACCAACACCCTAATTCCCTTACTTATTTACATCACATTCTCCGTAATTATATTTTTATGTAAATCTCAATTTTTACTAAAATCATTCTATAGTTATACTGTTGGTTTTATCTACATTTATTTACCTCATACCCCACTTGTATGGGTTGGACACAGGGTCTCGTTTTTATGTGGGACAACCCACAAGCTGAAACTCATGGGTGGCAGGTAGGAAAAATTGCGTCGATCCCGTCGGCATTCCTCCTCAAGGGGGGGGGGCACCTCAGGCGCTGGGCAATAAACCCAGTCCTGTCCCTTTAAATCAAGAGGGCAGGTGTTGCCTGGGAGGATGGTATTTTCCACGTACCCCACTTGTACGGGTCAGGCACAAGGCCCTATTTATGTGGGACCACCCACAAGCCGAAGCTCATGGGGTGGCGGGTGAAAAATTGCGTCGATCCCGTCGGCATTCCCCCTCAAGGGGGCGCCTCAGGCGCTGGGCAATAAACCCAGCCCTGCCCCTTTAAATCGAGGGGGCAGGTGTTGCATGGGAGGATGGCCCCCTGGGATTGACGCCGTTAATTATAGCAATCCCCACCAAGGGGCGGGTTTGCATACTACTAATTACATGCAATTTTATTTTTACATACAACCAAATAGTAGTATACACTGTAAACAGGAAGGTTGATTTGCATATTGGTTTTGAATATTTGATTCTAATATTTTCTTGGTATGGTTAGTTAGTTTAATGGGTATATCAACCCTTCTGGGTTATTTAATGCTAAATGAATGTTTTTGTTGTTGATTTTTGTTTTGTTTTTTGTTTTGTTTGTTTTTTTTTTTTGTTTTTTTTTGGGGGGGTGTATTATTAGTAAATAAATAGTTTTGAGTTAAATTTTGGTTTGGTTTGGTTTTATAAACCGGTAGAAATAATATTCCTTAACTTGTAAACAGATTTATTTGACCCATAGATGGAACCCTAATAGGTACTACCACTCCGGATTATGGGGTAGAACTTCATCTGCATAACCTTTTGTTCGCACTGTTCTGATGTTTGTCACAGAATTCGATCTTGTCTTCAATTCCCGTAATAATCCAAGATTACCTTTGCTGAATGTGAATTCTGATTGATTTACTGACTGGTTGATTGATTTTAACGGCACGTCAATGTATTTAGGTTTATTTTTTTGTGTATTTTTCTTTCTTAAAAGTTTTTTGGGTTTTCTTCTTTTTTTTTGTGCACTCGGTCTTATCGAGCACAAATATTTTTTTATAGATGGGACCCTAACAGATACCATCATTCCAGGTCAGAGTGGACCTGGAAGTAATAGCAATAAAGTGCTTCTCCACATTCCCTTGATCTCTAAAACTGGAGCCTCACCATCAGATGTAGATGACTTATAAAATGCAAATATGAATATAAATGCAAAACTGAAGTTTTCCCACGAGTTCAATCGGGTGGAGGTCAAAGTTTAAGTACCGAACATGTATGCCGAAAATGGGGCTCACGGAAAAAAATTGTGGTAATCTTCAACTTGTTCCTCGTAAATTCATACTATAAAATAAACTGAACCCTCATTTTATGTCCGTGTTTTTGCATTAAATGTTTTATTTTTCTTGCACCCGTTATTTTACAATACTAAATATATTTTCTTTATTTATTTTAATATTCACTTCAATGTGTATATTCTAAAAGTTCTTATTTTGTGAGAATGGTTAGTTTTAAAGTGGGGGTTCGTTTTACACTAAAACTTTTTACTCGTGAATTTCTACCATAAAATTAGGCTTGGCTCAGATAATGCCCGAGCCTAATTTTATGGTAGGAATTTACGAGTAAAAAGTTGAAGATTACCTTGAAGTGAATATTAAAATAAATAAAGAAAATATATTCAGTATTGTAAAATAACGGGTGGAAGAAAAATAAAACATTCATTGTAAAAATACGGACATAAAATGAGGGTTCTGTTTATTTTATGATAGGAATTTACGAGGAACAAGTTAAGGATTACCAAAATTGTGTCATTGTAAAAAGTATCTGATACCTCTGGAGGTAGGAGGCCATTCCTAAAATGAGGTAACTAAGTGATTAATAATAATAATGATAATGAAAGTTATTGTGTACAGTGCTCAGGTGCACCAAAACTCATCAAAGTCTCATGTCAAGTACACAGAATAATGTATTAGTGTCAGGAACATGAACAGTTTACAGTAGTAATATGCATGTATGTGTGCGTGTGTGTGCATATGTATGTGGAGAGTGGCATCAAGTATAGTGTCGGCGGACTACAGGAAGCATGGAGGCTTTGAAAGACTCAGTGCTTCGGCAGCCTACAACAGACGCGGGCAATTTATTCCATGTCTCCGCAACTCTGAGCGTGAAAAAATTACTCGGTACTATAAATATTTTTGTGGTTTAACCATTGTAATTCTGTTAAACAATAACAAAATAAATTAGATTATTCTAATTAATTATTATTCTGATAACTCCATTGCAATCTATTAGATTTCTATATGCGACAGCTGAATGAGTTGTCTATCTTTATTAAGTTCTAAAATGACTTGTTTAAGTTAAGTTTAAAATTAATAGAAAGAATGACATGATGACAAGCATTTTTCAAAAATATCGAAATGATTTATTATAAAATATTCTAATTTATGATCTAGATATATAAAAAATTATTTATAGTATATCTACATCGAGATCATAAATGTTAGGCTTTAATAATAGGTATCAGGTTCTTTTTACAATATCACAGTTTTTACTGAAGTGAACCGCCTCCTTTTCGACATACAAGTCTGGTACTTTGAATCTCTTGGATCAATATCACCGTTGGTCACCTGGTTTTCAATTAGGGGTGCCAACCTGAAATTATTAAGTTAAGTCTCATTATTTGCTAGACTGACCTCGTCATATCCATTTAGTATTATTATTATTCTAATTATATTTTATTTCCCCCCCTCCCTCCCCCTCTCTTCTCTCTCTCTCTCTCTCTCTCTCTCTCTCTCTCTCTCTCTCTCTCTCTCTCCCACTCAATCCTTTTTTTCATCTGTTATTTCATCGTCATCTCTTCTGAAATCGTACTCGTTATCTACTCTGTCTTTCTACTCAAGATGTATGCATATATATATATATATATAATATATATATATATATATATATATTTGTGTGTGTGTGTTTTCCATTCGTCACTCCGCCCACATGAGTATTTCCCTTTTCGACGACGTTGTGTCTATATACATTTTATTTTTATTTTTTTCTTTGCAGCAAATTTGGTAAAAACAAAAATCAATAGTCGCCAAGAAGAAGAAAAAGAAAAAGAGAAAAGAGAAAAGCGAAAGAAAAAGAAAAAAAAAGAATGGCCAACGTCCTGGTCACCATGGTGTCAGTGACGTCATCAGTAGCTTCATTAGAATACCCGGATTATCGCTTCATGATTGAAGTTGGCAAAGAGAAAAAGTATGATTAACTTGATAGGGCAAAACGAGGTGGAATACATCAAAAAAATGTTTGTGGAATGGGAGATGAAAAGAGATAAAACCTCGGGATATAAAACTTTGAAAGGAAAATGAGATCATGAAAGAGAGGAGGAAGAAAAGGAAGAGATTATACAACGAGGACAGCAGAACAATAGAGGGGATATTTACTTAACTAAGTCTGGCACAGTACTGCAATTACGGGGCAATCGGTAAGGATCGATCTCACTTCATTAATGAATTGATTTATAACGCTAACTATAACGCTCCGATAAATTTTCCTTGCTCATTGCTTCGGCTTAGCTGAGTCTGGAACAAAGCCGCTAGATCGAGTCTCCCGGTGAAGATCGAACTCACCTTCTTAATGAATTAGTTTATAACGCTAACTATAGCGCTCGATAAATTTTCCTTGCTCATTGCTTCGGCTTAGCTGAGTCTGGAACAAAGCCGCTAGATCGAGTCCCCCAGTGCGTATCGAACTCACTTTCTTAATGAATTGATTTATAACGCTAACTTATAGCGCTCCGATAAATTTTCCTTGATATTACCTCTCCTTAGCTGAGTTTTTTACAAAGTCGCAAGATCGAGTCTCCCAGTGCGTATCGAACTCATTTCAATAATGAATTGGTTTGTAATGCCAACTACCAACTCCTCCGTATGAGAAGGATGTGACACAGGTTCAAATGCTTGTTGAGTTTAACAGCTTGTAATTCAGTGTTTTCCTTCTCCTAGGCTGGTTGCCATATTAAGGTTAAAGAGTCCAATCTGCCCTACTATTTACACATAGCTGAAGGGGGAATAGTTGGATTCATACTCCAGGATTGGAACTCGAGTCGCCGTGTCCATTTTTATCTATTGCGCTCCGATAGATGTTCCTTGATATTGTCTCTGCTTTTCTGAGTCTGGTACAAAGTCATAAGATCGGAACCCCAGCGAGGATCGAACTCGGGTCATTAATGTAAGACGTATATACTAATTATAGCGTTACATTAAGCGCCCTTTTGTATATATTTAGCTTAGTGTGATCCAAGGTCACGACATTCATAGTTTATTATGGTGCTTGGCTATATAACTGATAATTATGTGAGGATCGAATTTACTACCCGAGGAACTACTTCGAAGGATACTGTGGAAACTGGGTGATAAGATAAGTGATTTATTCATAATCAAACTTTTAGGCAATACTCTGCATCTGAAAAAAAGATGCGACACAAGACGAATTTATCAAGCGGGGTTTAACAGGTTTGAATTCAGAGTTTTACCTTCTCCTAGACTGGTTACTAAGCCAACGTTAAAGAGCCCAGTCTGCCTTACTATTTACCCATAGCTGGAGGGAGAATAGTTGGTTGAATACCTTACCCAAGGGCATTAGCTTTATGTGAAATGCAAACAGCCTCGTCCAGGATTTGAACTCGGGTCGACGAGTCCATTTCCTACGATTCCAACCATTACACCACGCACCTCCAATAATCGTATAGGTGCTAGGGCTTGACATGACCAGCCGATTGATCTGAGGTGGCCTTTCTGACCACCCGTATTGCCTAATAATGAGTCATCCTTAAGCATCACGAGTTGACACCCATGACCAACAGGTGGCCCCATGGTGAGGGGGATAACCCTCTACAGAGGTGTAGTCGGTGTAATCTTCTGCCCCACCTATAGGGCAGTCCTTCCCGTGGTAAGAATCCCCTCAAAAGAGTCACATCTATGGATGAAATAGATCTATTTAAAGATTATTTTTACTAGCAAAATAAAAAAACACCCTCCGGGCGATGTAAAAATAAATTTTTGAAAGATATTGCTTGAGGAGGTGGAAGTTAAAAATTAAATGTCGGAGAGTTTGAACCATAAATCATGAAATCATCAAATTTATTAAAGGAGTAAAAAAATAAAACAATTTGAAATCGAAACTAAGTTCTATTAACTTTGAATATCTATTAAAATAAAACAAACTCTATATAAATATATGATACCGGGGATGTATCTATTAAAACTTGTTTAAAAAACAATGAGGACTGTCTAATGTTGCATGCTCAAATTTTGAGTGTATTTATTCTATGTTATGACGATTTCGGGTATAGTGACGTAAGCAGTGACGTAGTTTTTGTTACAGACAAAAACCGGAAGCGAATCTCCATTAATAATAGATTCGATAGAAGTGCGCGCAAAAAAAAAATTTAAGAAACAACTACACACAAATTGTTAATATGAACGTTCAATAAACGCAATTACCTAACCTTAAGACATTAAATAACCGCAAAGACCATTAAAATCAAATAACTAATCCACAGTTATATAGTATCAAGTACTTCGATCTAATCATATTATAATGGAGATTGTGTGTTTATTTGTCTGTAACCGAAACTATATCCTTTCCTCAAGTCACAGTTCCCTTTGTTATTTACGTCACATTCTCCATGATTTTATTCTTATTCAAACCTCAATTACACTGGTTTACAAAGAAATTGAGGCAAGCACAAAAATAGTTGTTTTAACCTAATTTGGGGGTGCTGAATTCAGATTTGAATTCAGTTTTTACTCATCACCTCTAGTTTTTTTTTAAATATGCATACTGTACATTTTGTACGCATACTGTACATAAAGGCATATATGCATTCAGGGTTAATTTCTAATATTGTGTGATTTATGTCTTCTTTTTTAGTTATTATGCAGGGAAATGAGAGCATGGGAAGCATTTAAGTCAGTCTGTAGTGGCTTCCTTGGTAACACACGCGTACCAAATTACCAAGCCTGTATTGAGAAGTTGCTAAAGACTTATGAGAATATGGGATGCCGAATGTCACTCAAAATTCATTTTCTCCATTCCCACCTCAACTTCTTCGCTCCAAACTTTGGAGCAGTGAGTGATGAGCACGGAGAAAGATTCCACCAAGACATTACAAAGATGGAGAGCAGCTACCAAGGCAAGTGGAACCCCGGCATGATGGGAAACTTCTGCTGGTTGCTCTTGCGTGACATCCCGGAGGCAAAATACAGCAGATCATCTAAGAAAACACACTACTAACTGTCTGCGGTACTAAGAATTGTGTCATCCAAGTATATTTATTCCGTCAATGTTCTTTATCTATCCTGTTTTATCTGTAATAAGCTGCTGCAACTGTTGTGATAAGCACGTATATACTCTGTATATACTAAAATGAGACTATTTAAAGACAGAAAACTAGAGGTGATAGAGTAAAACTGTTTATAAATTTGAATTCAGCACACCCAAATTAGTAAAAAAAAAAAACACCTATTCACATTCTTACCTCAGACAAAAAATATTTTTTTGTAAACCAGTGTTATTAATAGAATTGTTTCACATTATTAATACTGTTTCTCTAAACTACATATTAATAACATGCAAGTGTATTTATATATTCAACAAAATAGCGGTTAACAGTGTGAACGCGAAGGCCAATTTGCATATTAAGAATTTGATTTTAATAAATATGTGCTTGGTACTATTGATTTCTAATAGTTTGGTTTTATCTAAATGAATAGGAGCAAAAATCTCGGGGATAAATCTTAAAAGAAATCCATTAACAAGAAGAAATAACTGTAATTTTATTCATTACTTTCTAATTTGACTAAATAGTTAAATAAAGAAAAATCATCTATGAAAGTCGTGAGTGGTGGAAAAAGTTTTATTAGTGTTTCTAATTTGATATGATATTCTATTACTATAGAAGAAAAAAATAGAGGGGGTGTTATAGATATTTGAGTCAACAAGTTCCTGCTGAGGGGGGACCAAAAAGAAGCGAGTCCACCGTCTTCTCGCAAGCCAAACTTTCTTTTGGTCAACACAGTCTTCGTCTTCGTCTTCGACCAGCAGCTGAAAAGCCGTCGTCGTCAAAATATTTTAGCAGCTGAAAAATCGCAACTCCTATTTAGTTTTTTTTTTTTTGTTGGATTAAAATCAATTTCTTTGTCGGGTCGTTCACAAAGCGCTTCGTCGCTAACTGCCGTCTCGCGTCGGCCAACTGCATCTCCTCAGCGCTCCGCTCACTTGTTATTTATGGACACATCCCCCAACATCCGGGCACCTGAATTACACCTCGCGTCCATCCAGCGCCTGAATCGTATTTCTTTGCATTCGGCAGGGCGCAGGTTCGACTCCGGCAGGCAAGACAATGTCTTACCCTTTTTCCAAATGAGTACGGTACTCGTTCTCCGTCACAATTACATCACAACTTAAATACTTGCACTCGGAGGAGGGTGCATATATATGCTAGTACTAATAATTTCCGAAAAGAATTATTTCAAGGAACCCTGGAAGTGATGGCACCAATGAGGAACTCCACACTTCCAAGAGTTTCAGAAATGGAGCCTCACCACCAGATGCAGTTAAGTTTCATACTTAAATGGAGAGGTAGGGCTGTTAGTCTCGAAGATCCTAGCTGGATGCTCATTATTTGAGGCCTTGTGTCACATCATACTCAGGGCGAACGGGTTGGATAGATACCTAGACAAGTATATTTGTATTAGTCTTCTGCAAGGGATGCAATTCTTGGGGATCACTAATGCCAAGTTGTATGGTACCTAGTCTTTGTTTTGAAGAAAATTGGTGTTGTAAATAGAGGAGACCTGCAGCATGGGCAACTGCTGGTTTTTTTTTTGGGGGGGGGTCTTATCACCTTGCCCTGGGCTTGTGCCGAGATCTTGCGAGACTGAGGGGCGTCATAATAAAAAGAAAATAATTATCTAGAGAAGATATTTATGTTTCTGTAGAGGAATCTTTTTCTTCCATTTGTATACGCTCTGATAGTTCGCCACGGTCCAAGAAGAGACTGAATAGGAAATAAGTTTATTATTTTTATCCTGCTATGAATAAACATAATCGGAGATGGACATTACAATGAGACATTAGTTTTCACTGTTTATTCATGGTTTTATTGTTCCATTTAATTTCCTTTCTATTTGTCTTACATAACTCTACAACCTGGAACCGCCCTGTCGGCTGGGGCGTTAGAATGCACCGACTGCACCTCTGAAGAGGTGTAAGACTCCCCCAATATACCCACCTGTTGGTCGAGAGTGGCGACCCGTGATGCTTAAGGACAGAACCCAGGTGGTTCAGCAGTCCATGAGTTGCAATACTCCACTTTGGCCCTTTCTTGGGCTAGACGGGCGGTCCGAGCGACCCCCTCCGATCAATCGACAGGTCACGTCAAGCCATAGCACCTATATGATTGCCCCAACCTTATTGCTCTTATGGCAAGCCCAGCCATTTTTATCATATGGGTGCTAGAAGGCGGTGGCTGAGGGTCTACATGTCCTGGGAATGACGTTAAACTCTATCTGATGGTGAGGTTTCCGTTTTAGAGGTTTAGGGAATGTGGAGCACCCCTTGATCACCATTGCTCCCTGGTCCACTCTGACCTGGAGTGGTAGTACCTGTTAGGGTCCCATCTATGGGTTAAATAGAAAAACAAGAGTTTATTAAAAAAATTGAGTATCCATCAAAAATGAATTTATTTCAAAACTTTATCGGCATTAAATGACCCACGGGTGTACCCTTATATACAAAAGATCGTTAACAATAAGGAATCTAATGTGTATCACTGTTAAAATAGTGAGTGAGCACGTTAATGTATGCCGTCATCTGTGGGTTGACGTGGGATGAATGTGGAAAAATTGGAAAGTGTATAATGGAAAATACCCAGAAATAAACCAGTAGACGTGTAAATAAAATTGTGTAAATTAAAGTCACTGAACTTGGTTTCTAATTGGACAGAAAAGGGCAACAACGAGAGTGAGAGTAAGAGAGATAGTGAGAAAGGAGAGTCTTGCTGAGGTGTTTGAAAGAGCCGGGCGCAAGAGGAAATAGTGGGCTGGTTGTTTGGAGGGGACAGACGCAAGATGCGGTCTGTCCTCCGAAGCTATTTCTCGATGGTTAACTTGGGAGTGGAAAATAAAGAGCTTTAAAAACACCATCAAGTCTTCTGTTAGTTAATTAAAAGCTAAGCAACGACACAAAACAAGTCATTCTAAGAAGCAAGTGGTTCCAGACCCGTAAAACAGGGAGAACAGAGGGTAAACTATGTTACATCACGATAGTCTTGTTACTTTCGTAGATTCTAACAAAATTCAAACTGCATGGAACGACCGAAATGCTTCTGGCAACCTTTTTTTTTAATTATTGCTTCTTCACAAGACATAAAAAATATTCCGTTGATTTCAAAAGTGTATTGATTGGAAAGGAGCCACTCATTGGGGCGTCCCTATTATTAAGGGTATAATTATCTTTTCTAAATATGAAAAATCAAGCAGAACAATCGGGGAAAATTAGAGAAACACCAGCAGTGAATTGATGAAGATCATTTTGGAGAAAAAAAGACATCAAGAGACACTTGATTATTCAGATGAGATTTTAAAGCGGAATGCAAAGTTAATTACCCCTGTTAAATGGTGCCATTCTCCTCCGATTACATCCAACCTTGATTTTCTTTCCCTTAAATGCTTTATTTGATAGCACATAAGGTTCACATTTTCTTGAGAAAACTCATGTACTGATATACAGGATGGTCCGAAAGTCTTGTCACCCCTACATATTGTTTTAACTTTCATTATTTTTTGGTTTTAATAATATAATATATATATCAATAATAGTAATATTTGCACTTGGAACCGTCCCAAAAGGATTGAAAAGGGTCTGGAATGTTTGGAAATCAGAGGAAGGGTTGAAACCATTCAGAACACTGCACTGCTGCAATCTGCCAGAATACTTAGAAGAGTCCTGGAGACCTGAGGAGACTTGCTGTCACTCAGACTCCAGTGAAAGACCATCAGCTAACGCTGATGTGAAAACTCAAAAGGAGTAAATAATAATAATAATAATAATAATAATAATAATAATAATAAGTCAACAGAAAGGCCTATAGAGATAGATTTGCTGAAACTGCCCATATCATTAATACATTTAAAATCCTAAAATATGTGTTATAGATCTATAAGAAATAAAGATTTAGATTGTATATGATTGAGATAACTTGAATAAGTTTTTACTATAACTAGCTTTAATAAATAATTATTTGCTGTTACTGATTTCTAATACTATCATGTTATTCCCAAACGTATTAAAAGCAATCTTATATATAATTTTATATAGAAATCAATTAACATAACATTAAACTAAGTCTAATATTTTTTTTATATTCGTTCTTATTTAGTTTAGTTAGTCTTTCTAATTTAATATAATATTTTATTACATTAAAACTTAAATACTCGCGCCTATGGGAGGGGGTGCATACGTTTTGCTAGTAAGAATAAGGATAAAACATTAATTGAATCAATTGCTTGTGTTGGTTTATCGATTTTTCCATTTACATTTTTCAAAATTGTTGTTTTTTCATAAGTGCTGCAAATATTGATATAAATCAGACGCTTATCCTCTGCTTCGATGAAATAGAAAGAAAGTAAAAGGGTAAAAGAAATGATGATACACATCAGAAGCTTATTGTCTGCTTCAATGGGAAAAAAAAAGAAGAAGGAAGAAGAAAAATAAACGAATAAATGAAGTGAACATATATATATTTACCAAACCCTCCACACGGGCAGGACATGACACAAGGTCAATTGGAAGCTTTTCTCCTATATCTTGATGCAACATACTGTTTGTAATTATGATTTACCGTTCGTTTTTTGTATTTGGTAAACCGATTGATTTGACATCATCCACATATGAGGGTATTCCAATAAATATGGTGAATATTGAAAAGGGTCTGGAATGTTTGGAAATCAGAGGAAGGGTTGAAACCATTCAGAACACTGCACTGCTGCAATCTGCCAGAATACTCAGAAGAGCCCTGGAGACCTGAGGAGACTTGCTGTCACTCAGACTCCAGTGAAAGACCATCAGCTAACGCTGATGTGAAAACTCAAAAGGAGTAAATAATAATAATAATAATAATAATAATAATAATAATAATAAGTCGGCAGAAAGGCCTATAGAGATAAATTTGCTGAAAACTGCCTATATTATTAATACATTTAAAAGGAAACTTTTAAATTGGCAATATGAAACACTGCTTACAGTTAAAAAAAACGTAAAAATAAATTCTGACAAACGAGTTGACAACAGAGAGCACTTTTTACAGTTGCATCTTTTTAAAGGAAATCAATAATAATGAATATTTTCATTTCCCAGAAGACTGTCAAGCTTGACCTTCTTTACTGACCGTTTCGCCCGGAACTTTTTATTTACCAGTGTGTCTTGTCAGTTTATTTCCCCTCCATGGACTGTCTTTTTGACTCAGGTTCGTAATAGCAAACATTATACCTAATAAAACGAACAGTTTTGCGTGAGGATAAATTAGACATGTTTCCTCAATTATCTAGTCAATCCTTTTATCATGTTTATTCATTTCTCTATTTTTTTTTTTTTTTTTTTTTTCAGTGCAAAATTGTTTTTGTCTGATTTCTTTAGTCTGATGATAATTAAAGTTGTCAACGCTAGATCTTGGCGAATATTTTTGTGGACGTGTTGCTTTTGTTTCTTAATGGTCGTAAGAACATGCAAGGTCTCCAATCAGATCAACGACGACTTCATTTATTGAAGTGTTTGCATGCACCGCCATTGACATTATATTCCCGGCTCCAATCGTCAAATCCTATTTTGATCAGCATCCAATTTATTTTGACATTTTTTTCATATTCGGGATTTTATCGCGTGCCTCACAGAAGAAAACGGAAAAATGTCATCATATCTAATATCTAAAAAAAAAGAAAAGAAAATTTTGATTTGGTTTGTTTAATAGCATATCAACCCTGTGGGTTATTTAATGCCAAAACTGTTAGAATGTGAGATCAAATGTAACTTAATGTAGAGAAAGAGATATATATAGAGAGAGAATGGAAAGAGCCAGTAGGTTAGCATGGTAATTTTTTAAAGGATGAATCAACACAACGCGATATGGTATTTTTCTACTGGTCGAGAAGTGTCACGTGGTAAAGTGGGAGAGAGAAAGAGTGAGAATATTCGGGGAGTTTGGGACAATGCGTTGACCGTGTGAGACATGGGCTCTCACTCAGGACAGTTTTGACTCGGGGGGATGAAAATCTCATGAGAAAAAGATAGGTCACCTTGTGTTATTTCTAAAAACAATAAAAGGCACAAGGCAAGATGTCCTCCAGCACCCTCATTTGGTTTCCAGATTCCAAACGTTAAATAATTGTCAGTCAACTCAACATCAGCCCAGCAACCAGATTCGAGCCTCTCCATGTAGCACAGAAAATAAGATAAGTATACAACGATTATTTTCATATGACACATCATCACTCTATTTGAAATGAGAAACATAATCTTACACAAATTGCTACTTAAATTTCATTTACAGGTATTGGCTGACTGTTTGCTGTTTTGTTTTAGGGTATATCAACATTTTATGGGTCATTTAATGCCGAATAAAAGCCGTTTTGATACAGATCACTTGCAGTTGCTTAAATAGCCCCCATCATTATTGAAAAGTCTCATCGTTGCTTAACTTCGGTGATCTAGCGACTACCGGTGCTTTAACGTGACTTGACTGTAATCTCTTTATAGGTGTATCTTTGTAGATAGTTTCGTGAATGTATTTTATATCTGATTCATAATTTTCGGTATATTTTTATTTATCTCAAGAAAAATAAAATGTCCTCCATGCTAGTATTCTCAAACAGATCCCTCATATATTTGCGTTGAAAAATTTCTTTATGATAGGAGTGAAAGCTCCACATTCTATGAGGAAATGTTTGACAGTGCAAGGTGTTTGACATGTTTCACACCATAGTTGGTCCTCTTATTTGAGTATAAAAGAGTGCTAAAGTCGTGTATGGCCAATGCGTGGCCGAGCCAGTATTACATTTTCCTCTTGCGATTTTCTATATCCTGGCTTCCTGTTGTATACCCTCTTCTTTACTTCTTCTATTCTTCTTCTGGGGTCTTGATATCTTATAACATCTTGTCTTGGTCTGGAATCTTCTAAGGTCTGGACTTTCTTGGGGACTTCGAGTCTGGTCTTCTATTGGGGATTTCTCTTTATCAGAAGCCCTGTGTCATTGTTAGTTTTTAGGGTAATAACACAAGACTCCGATTTGCTTTGATCTTACTTTATTTTTAAATCCTCAACCAGACAATCTGCGCAGATGAGGGACCGCGCGTGTAACGCGACTTACCCCTTCGAGCTCGCTGCTACCTTCTAACTGACTGAAACTTACTTACTATCTAAACCGGAAAAGAGGGTCCTCTCTACCGGTTCTCACGGCTATCCCCGGAAGATAGGGTTAGGACTGAGGTCAAGCTTGTCACTCAATCCTCAAGGCCATCAGCTGCACTTAAAACGCTATCTTGATTTCTACACTATTGCACACAAATATTAGGTATCTGATAATTATGTAACATTCCATTCTACTACTGTTGGTTTAATTGATAATATTTTTTGCTGTACTACCATTGCAACATTGTTGTCATTTCTGCTTGATAAATCTTTTTATTTGGTTCTTTAGATCTTTATGCGGGACTTTAAGATTTTCATCAATTTCTTTATTCCTGACATATTCTGCAGCTGAATCGACTGTGTCATTTGCCGTAATTCCAGCATGACGTGACATCCAACACATGACAACTTCTTTTGACTCAGAAAAAAAGAAGGAATAAAATCTATATTATTGATAGAATGAGACATGTGTACATGCGTTCAAGTGTTACCCCCTGTCAACACCTCGGATGAATAATGGGCCAATCCGTTCTTGATTGTGAGGAGAGAAAGAAAGAGAATAAAAGGGTGGTGCTGGATGTCAGAGAGAAAAGTAAAGAAAATATAAAGGAAACAGACAGTGTAAGCGAGAGAGGGAAGGAGAGAGAGAAAAAAAACGTTATAAGGCTGTACATCAGACGCTTATCGTTTGCTTCAGTTGAATGGAAGAAATGAGAGAAATGGTGATATACACCAGACGCTTATCCTCTGCTCCAATTGAATAGAAGGAAAAAAAGAAATAATGATGTACATTATTGTACTTATTGTCTTCTTCAATGGAATAGAAAGAAATGAAAAGGGAAAAAAGATATAAAGAAATAAGGATATATATCAGACGCTTATCGTCTGATTTAATGGAAAAGAAAGAACGGAAATATACAGATATATCTACCAACCTGTCAACTCTAGTAGAACTTGACAAAAGTTACATTTCTGAAGCGGGGTTTAACAGGTTTGAATTCTGAGTTGATTTTCGAGACTAGTTGCCATACCAACTCCCTCTCTTCCTCTATCTCCCTCTCTCTCTTCTCTCTCTCTCTCTCTCTCTCTCTCTCTCTCTCTTCTCTCTCTCTCACACACACACACACACACACACACACTCTCTCTCTCTCTCTCTCTCTCTCACACACACACACACACACTCACCTCTCTCTCTCTCTCTCTCTCTCTCTCTCTCTCTCTCTCTTCCATCTCCGATTTCCCTCTCTCTCCTTTCCTCTCTCTCTCCTCTCTATTACTACCTCCTCCATCTCCTTATCCATTCTCTCCCTCTCACTTACTCTCCCTATCTATCCTAATCTACCCCTCTCTCTCTCACACACACACACACACTCTCTCTCTCTCTCTCTCTCTCTCTCTCTCTCTCTTCCATCTCCGATTTCCCTCTCTCTCCCTTCTACTCCACCTCTCTCCTCTCTATTACTATCTCCTCCATCTCCTTATCCCTTCTCTCCCTCTCACTTACTCTCCTTATCTATCCTAATCTACCCTCTCTCTCTCTCTCTCTCTCTCTCTCTCTCTCTCTCTCTCTCTCTCTCTCTCACTCTCACTCCTTCTTCCAGCCAAGCAGACACAGTAGAGTAATTGTGAATACAGCATAGGAAGTGAAAGGTGTAATAGCCGACACAGAAAGGCTTTTTATCTTAATTCACTTTTTTTTTCGAAAATGATGTACTTTTGCTTATCTTTTGTTCTACTAGTTATGAAGACTGAAGTCAAAAGAACGGATCCATCGCCCAGAATAAAGAATTGTGCCTCTCGGCCTTCAAGCTAAAAACAAATTGTTTAGTCATAGATACGAATAAAATTCATCATTGCTGTTTTTTTCAAATTTAATATAAAAAATTATTTTTATTTTTTAAGTGAAATTTCCGTAATGGTAGATCAATATGTGAATAATGTTATGCTTGAAATTAACTGCAGAATTTTTAGAAGTCCTATCAATTTTGGTTGGTCGGTTGGCTTTTTTGGTTGGTTGGTTGGTTGGTTGGTTGGTTGGTTCTCACGGCATGTCAATCCTTGGGTTATTTTGTGCCGAAGATGTTTTGTTTTATTCATTCTTGTTGGGTATTCAATTCTTTTCTTCAAAATCAATTTTTGAAACATTTTAAAACTTTTTTAAAAATCTATTTAAGCAATAGATGGGACCTTAACTGGTAATACCACTGAGGGTCAGAGTAATGACCCGGAAGTAATGGCGATTTGAATATGTATACAGTTTGGAAATTTCAATTCTGTATGAATAAGGTATGTTTCCCTGCAACATTGCTTCTGTTGATTATTGTCTATTGCCAGAAATCCCCTCTCGATTACAGCCACCCTCCCTTTCATTTAAGAAACAACAAATTACGCTTTGTCTGTGTCCAATAAGTATACTTACCACATTTGATACATCAGTCACTTTGTTTGTTTGTCCTGTATAGATTGTCACACAAACATTCAAATTCTCCCTGTTTCTAGATAATAAAGGACATGCTTAAGTAATAGGTACCAGGTTCGTTTTACAATATCACAGTTTTTCCATAATCTCTTTTTCTGTATACATGTCCGGTACCTAAACTTTGACAGCTCTCCTATTGAGAGCAAAACTTTGAGGTACGAGTGAGCTTCAGATATGCTTATGTTAATGAGTTCACTAAAAATATTTAAATTCCCAAATATATTAGACCAAAGAAAAATATTATCTATAAAAAAAAAGAAAGAAACATTGAAATATATTACAGCACATAATCCATTACATTCTATTTTATGTTTTTATAAAATACACTGCTATTTTTCTTATTTAAAAAACGTAACAAAAAATTGGACTGTTTTGGGTGAGCTGGAACAGATTAATCGTATTTCTGTTTATTTCACTAGTGAAATTTGATTTGATATACGCGAAAACTGAGTTACGGGTGAGATGAATAAAGCTCGTAAGTTAAGGTAGCACTGTATTAGATCTTTGTTGTTATTTCTTTGTTTCAATTCGGAAGGTGGGCAAAATATCATGACCCTCTTTACCGCTTGAAAAAAGGTTTGTCAATCAGTTGAAATGATATGAGTACTTATCCGTTTAGAATCTAATTAGACAATCCCACTGAATAGAAAAAAGAAAGAAAGAAGAAATGAAAAACTTGTTTTTCTTTCTAATCTCTGCTATCTCTTCTCTTGCAATTCCTCTTCATTATTTTTATCTTATTTTCATTTTACATTATTTTGTTCACGACGACGACGGCAGCGGCGGTGGCGATGGCGTGTTCGCCTGGCTAAATAGCCCCAAGTCAAATAGAGAATTTGTTTTGAGGCCAACGCCTTCTCTGCTTTCAACGTCTCAACATCTAATGTCTGCTTTTTTTCCCCTCTTCTTGCTTGTCGAGACTAAATGTGTCTTGGAGGCGAATTCTTGTTTGGTCATTCTTGTTTACGCCTTGCTTCTTCATCTTGAATTACTCTAGGGGCCTGAAGGCATGATGTGCAGCGAGTTCGCGCGGCAATTGGCCATATTCGAAGAACAAAAATAATAATTGAATTATAAATTCTGAACAGAATCTTTGGGAATACTTACGAAGTTCGGCTAAAGAAATATCAACGGCATTTTCTATCACACTGATTTCTTCATCTTAATTTTCTATTACGGTAGCGTAACGGTTATCGTCGTAAAAAAATGATCACGGGGAATCGAATTCAAACCCAGGACGAGGCTGTTTACATTTCGCATGAAGCTAATACTCTTGGGAAAGGTATGAAGCTAAATATTCTCCCCCTAGATACAGGTAAATAGTTAGCAGACACATTATATATATATATATATATATATATATATATATATATATATATATATATATATATATATATTTGCTCTACATTGTATTGAGCACTTTGTATTTGTTTTTTCTCAATCTTAACTTCTGGATACTGTGTGCTTCCAACGATCGTACTCATACCCACCGGTAAGTTACTACTTATACATTTACAAATATATATATATATATATATATATATATATATATATATATATATATATATATATAGGTATATGTAAAAACAAAATTTTTTTGCGATGAAACAAAGAAAATACAGTGCTCAATCACAATTTGTAAGAGCTAATATTTATTTATTTTATAATGTTTTCACAGATCAATGTTCATTATTAACAGCGACCCAGGTTTCATGCTAAATAGCAATCATCAGGTTGTTGAGCAAGATCCTATGGTGTTTGTTGGAGTTCTTTACTCCAACAAACACCATAGGATCTTGCTCAACAACCTGATATTTGCCATTTAGCATGAAACCTGGGTCGCTGTTAATAATGAACATTGATCTGTGAAAACATTGTAAAATAAATAAATATATATATATATATATATATATATATATATATATATGGGAGTAAATATGGAAATAAATCCGACATTATTAAGAAATTTGAAAAAAACAAGTGTTCCAAAAATAAAATAAATTTATTTATCGACGCTTAAACGTTTCGGTTTCTTTAAACCTTCATCAGGATGTATTATGAGGTGAAGAAATTGATGAATGTTTTATAGATAACAGGAGATTAAAAAAATCTTAATAACATCCATCAATTTATTCACCCCTTAATACATTCTGATGAAGGTTTAAAGAAACCGAAACGTTTAAACGTCGATAAATAAATTCATTTTATTTTTGGAACACTTGTTTTTTCAAATTTCTTAATATATATATATATATATATGTGTGTGTGTGTGTGTGTGTGTGTGTGTGTGTGTGTGTGTGTGTGTGTGTGTGTGTGTGTTTGTGTGTGTGTGTGTGTAAAAATGGAACCGTAAATGAATCCGACAATATGAGGAAGAATGAATAAAGAAAAGAAAGAACGGAATGGATAATAAAAGATGAATTTAATCAATATCACTTGCACATGTGTTTCCGTCAGTTCATCTGTGTTAAAATATTCCGTACACAGAGAAAATTCGACCTTCAACAGAGTGAAATTTTATTTTGAATGAAAAAATTCGTTGGGGAAAACGGAGAATTTTTTTTTAGAAATGTTCGAAGAGAATTATTGTTCGAAGAGAATTTATGCGCATATATATATATATATATATATATATATATATATATATATATATATATATATATATATATATATATGCATAAATTCTCTTCGAACAATGTATTTTTAAATAATTCCATATTAACAACTACAATTATAACAATATCAACATTGCGTCTGTCAACTTTTCAAAATGACGCAACAGCATTCATTAACTGGGAAACTTTTTTCAACGGTCAAAATTACATGAACTCCCGCAGTTAACTGTAATTAATCAATATCTTGATTAATTCAGTGGATTTAACCCTGAATATCCTTATAGGGAAACTAGAGTAGGTTATTTCTGTAAACACTATAATAATAATAATAATAATAATAATAATATATATATATATATATATATATATATATATATATATATTTGGAAGATATGTGCTAATTGAAGTCAATGACATCATTTTCTCGATTTGTTTAGCCTTACATTTGAACATATATGCCCGCCTAAATTCATTAATTATTAACTATTAATTTTCAAAATTAGGTACGACTCCAATTAAGCACACATCCTCCAAAAATTGTCGGCTAAAAGCCATATCAAATAAACACATTGTTTATTTACTTACTCTCATATATATATATATATATATATATATATATAATATTATATATATATATATATATATATATATGCAGCATTTTTTCTTTCATACAAGCAATATCCTGTCTGACTATTTTCTTTTCTATCCGTTCGAGTTGAAAGGCCAATCTTTCAACACTGGGATCGAATTTGTTGATGAATGTACCGTATTTTTTCTAAATACAACAGAACAGCTCAATTACATCTCCCCTGAAGATGCCATTTTGTAGTACCGGTGTTCCCAAACAGTTTGGGCTGTTCGCTCATAGTAGTATGTACCGGCTCTGATATAATGTTAATAAAGAAAAAGAAACCATCACATAAAGGAAGTGGGCGATCTTTTTCAAGATTAATGGCCTTGTTAATGAGGGTGATAAATTTCTTTGCATATTGTGTGTAGAGTTGTTTTTTGGAATCTAAAAAAGCATTTTGGAGCTAAGCCCTAGTCGTTCTTTCGGAATAAAACTGTTCAAGACCTCTCAATATATGTATATATATATATATATATATATATATATATATATTATATTATATAATATTTGTCGGCTATCGCCATCTCAAACAGATTGTTTGTCTACTTCATACTGTCGTGCTGTAAGTTAACCAAAAAAGTGCGATATATATATATATCAGTTTAAAATAAACGAGAAATCTGGGTAAGACAGCTTAGTGTAATGGTTAGAGTCTTCGCCTGTCAGCTTGACAGGTAGGGTTCGAATCATGCACAAAGCACTGTCCTGTCTATAACTCTGCTGATGAGGCCTAATAGGCTGAAATGTACATACAGAGATTGACTTTTTCTCGATTTGTTTACGCCTTATATTTAAACCGATATGCACGCCTAATTCATTTAATTATAACTAATTAATTTACAAATTAGGTATGACTTCATTTATATATATATATATATATATATATATATATATATATATAGTCATTCACAGACACGTATTTCGACTTATCAACTCTCTTCAGTGTGGCTAGACATTTATGAGCTATCTACAGCCGCAATAGAAACCCAATCGATTCAGCATCAGACGGCCAGCTTAACCGCTCGGCTATCGTCACTCACAGAATGCGAAGGGGATTTTAACTGTTTTAATACACACATCTGTATGTATGTAAAGGCCGTATATATATATATATATATATATATATATATTATATATATATATATATATATATATATATATATATATATACTAATAACTAAAAACTGAAATACTCGACGATCAGATAAATGTCCCTGGTCCAATTCTTATGTTATTTTCATCAACCTACCTAACCTGAATTAGGGGCTTCGGCCTTTAATTCTCTGAATAAAAATGATAGCGTGATCACAGGGGGTCATCTTCCCAGGCACACCTGCCCCCTCGCCTAAAAAGGGACAGGGATGGGTTTATTGCCCGATGCCTGAGGCACTCAAAAATGGAAATGCCGGAGAGATTCACGCAATACTGGTCACTGTATGAGCTTCGGTTTGTGCGTGGCTCCTCACGTTAGCTGGACTTTATGTGTCAAACGACCTTGTGGGAGATCCGCAAAATATCTACCTAATATCATGCTCAGGTTCACATCCTTGTCGGTGATACAATGCTTTCTTTCTTTCTTTCTTTCTTTCTTTCTTTCTTTCTTAATCCATTCACTCTTTCTTTTTCTGATATTCTTTTCTTTTCTTCCTAAGATTAATATATTTATTTCTAAGATTCTTTTTTCCTTCCTTTTTCTTCCTTTTTTCTTTCTTTTTTAATTCATGCCTTCTTTCTTTTTCTAATACTCTTTCATTTTTTCCTAAGAGTAATTTTTGCTTCCTTCACCTCTTCTTTCCTTTCTTTCCTTTCTTTCTTTCTTTCTTAATTCACACTTTCTTTCTTTTTCTGATACTCTTTCCTTTTGTTCCTAAGATTAATTTCTTTCTTTCTAAGATTCCTTCTTTAGTTCATTTTTTCTTTCTTTCTTTCTTGCTTGCTTTTTCCATTGTTTTACATGTAATTAATTGATATTTGAAAATTAAATTCTTTCTTATATATATATATATATATATATATATATATATATATATATATATATGAGTAGTGGCTTACCGGTGGGTACGGGTACGATCGTTCGGAGCGCACAGAATCCAGGGGTTAAGACCGTGAAAAAACAAATACAAAGTGTTCAATACAATGTAGAGCAAAATTTATTTAAGAAATGGATATAAAGTAATCTACTCGAGTTTCATCATCTGAATTGTCAGGGTTACATCTGCTGAATTAATCGAGTTTTCGATTAATATCAGTTGATACAGACATACGTGGAATCAACTGATATTAATCGAAAACTCGATTAATTCAGTGGACGTAACCCTGACGATTCAGATGATGAAACTCGAATAGGTTACTTTATATCCATTTCTTAAATATATATATATATATATATATATATAATATATATAATATTTTTATAGCATTGACTTTTTTCTAAGATTCTATTATTTTTTCTTTCTTTACTTTCTTTCTTTTTCGCTCTCCTTCCTTTAGTTTTAAGCCTCTGTTTCTTTTTTCGGTTATTTCCTATAAATACAACCTAAAAAAAGGAGGAACCACTCTGATAAATTATTTATTTATATATTGATCTACTAGGAAAAAAGAAGACGGGTTAGGATTAGGGTTAGGTTTATGGTTAGGGTTTAGGGTTAGTTTAATGGGAAAATAATGGGTAGATTAATTAACAGATAAAATTCAATCAGAGTGGTTCTCCTTTTTTAGGTTGGAGTTATTGGAAATAACCCTATTTTTCTTTCTTTCTTTCTTTCTTTCTTTTCTTCTCCCCTTTCATTCGATCTTAATTCCCGCTTTCTTTCTTTCTTTCTTTTCCCCTCTCCTTTTGTCATTTTATCGCATGGAACTTTTTTTGAAAAAATCTTGATATGATATCTGCTCTTTCAGCTGATTCCACTTTGATTGTGTAGAGGAGTAAGAAAAAGCCTTGTGTCGTTCAATTCGCGTAAGACTGAATCTTTATCTTTCTATTGCTGAACTCTCCTGAACTCTCTGTTCTTCTGAGAGACTGAACTGAGTCGAATGCTTTGACAAACTCTTAGGTCTTCATTTTAATCCTGAGTTGAAGTAGGACATCTATATTACAACAAAACGGCGGGGCACAGAATTCGCTGACTAAATGCCTTGGGACTCAGAGTGGTAGTACCTGTTAGAGTAAAGTCAATGGGTTAAATAGATCAAAAATATATTTAAACTCAATTTTTTAAACACATTTTAAAGGTGAAATTGAATACCCAACAAGAATGAATAAAACAAAACATCATTGGTATAAGATAACCCAACAGGGGTTGACATGCCGTAAAATCCAACCAACCAACCAACAAATAAAAATCTGAATTGAATACCCAACAAGAACGAATAAAACAAAGCATCATTGACATAAGATAACCCAACAGGGGTTGACATGCCGTAAAATCCAACCAACCAACCCACAAATAAAAGTAGAATAGAACATGAAAAGTAGATCTGTCATTAAAGTTAAATATTTACAAATGAATTAAAAGTTTGCCATTAAATAACCCATCAAGTGTTGATATGCCATTATACAAATGAACTAAACTAAACCTATAAATGGTTATGATTAGAATCAAACGTTTATAAATTAATCAAATTCTAGCATCAAATAACTCATAAGGAGTTGACATGCCATTAAACACATAAACTAAACTTATAGATAGTTATGATTACAATCAAGTATTTATAAATGAATCAAATTTCGGCATTAAATAAGCCATAAGGAGTTGATATACTGTAAAACAAATAAAGCAAACCAAATATAAATAAGTCTGATTATAATCAAAATGGGCCGGGTTGGCTCAGTCGGTAGAGCGTTCGGCTAGAAACCACAAGGTTCCTAGTTCGATACCGGTCCTCAGCAACTCAGGGATCTGTGCGATAACGTAAGTAGCTGATGGTAGGTGTGGCGCTCCACCTCAGATGCTAAAACGATCTCCTTGGTCTAGCGCTATTGAAAAGGGGTAGACTCTCTCGCTGACTGGCTGATACCGATACCGACTATGCCGCCTCCTTCCAGTCGACTATAATCATAAGTGCACAAATTAAATAAAATTCCGGCATTGAATAGTCCGTGAGATGTTGATATGCCGTAAAAGAAATAAAACACACTGAACCAATCATGTTAAAAGCGAGTGAAAGGGAGAACGATCCCCGTTGGTGTGAAGAAGAAGATTCGATGTCAGAAGTAAAGGCGTATCATTACTCATTTTACCGGCTTATATGACATCATTCGCTTCACGCAGTTCTATATCCTATTGTAAATATTAATTCCACACCATTTCCTCTTAAAATGTCTTACATGGCGAATATGATATTCATTAAGACGTTGCAACTCACTCTCGTCTCGATATGGAGCTTTCTTCTTCTTCTTCTTCTTCTTCTTCTTCTTCTTCTTCTTCTTCTTCTTCTTTTTTAAGACTTAATTGCAAGTTTATAGGATTTAGGAGAAATACTTTTGTCGTTGGTGCAGACAACACGCACTATGGCTTTTAAAGCATCTGATGCGAAATTAGAGTTCTTTCAGCTAACTCTAGACGGATTATATTATATACTAGCAGCGGCTACCGGCGTCGCCTGGGTAGAGGTTTTTTTTTAGTTAGTCCCGCCGAGCCATTATTACTGAATCGTGAGTTGAATCCTCGTGGGATGCCCAATTTAAATCCCTATTTTTTTTAAAATAGAGCTTGCATTGATCCAGCTACTCTGAAAATAAATGTTAATGTCTAGTATCTAAAATATTAAATTAAAAAAATCCATGCTGTTATCATTCAAATTTTATTTTTTTTAATTATCTTCATCAATATCTGGTGATATTTAATGTGTGTATATATTTACTTTGTCGTTAATTGTTTTATTTACGATGTATCCTTCGGACATACATATACACACAACTGCCCTTTATATATGTATAGATTTGCAATGACTAGTTGGTTGGTTGGTTGGTTTTTTATGGCATGCTAACCCTTGTTGAGTTAATTAATGCCGAAGACATTTTGTTTTACCCAGTCATGGTTAGTGGAATTAGAACAGTATACAACCGCGGATTAAATAAAGTTCCGTGAAGGCTCCCGATTACGACAAGAAGGTTCCCGAGTCCGAAAAGAAGGTTCCCTAGTCCGACAAGAAATACCCGAAGAAAGCCGGAGGGAACATCGGCCGAAACGTTGTACCGATAACAATATAGGTGAAGACAATAGTCCGAATGATACAAATAATACAAATTATCAAGCCTCGTGTCAAAAATTCAGAAATTTTGTTTTATTCATTCTTGATAGGTATTCAAATCTTTTATACTCAATTTTTTTTTAAAAATTTTAAACTCATTTTTTACTATTTAACTTATAGATGGAACTCTAACAGGTACTACCACTCCGACTCAGAGTGGACCTGGGAGTAATGGCGGTGAAGGGGTACTCCACATTCCACAGAGCTCCAGAATTGGAACTTCGCCATTAAATGCAGTTTAACGTCATACCCAAAACACTAAAACCCTTAGCCACCGCCTTCTAGCACATTTATAATAAAAAAAGGCTAGGTCTTGATGTGACCAGCCGATTGATCGGAGGTGGTCTTTCCGACCACCCGTCTAGTCTAAGGGAGGACCAAAGTGGTATCGCATGTCAGGGACTGCCCAGCCACCTAAGCATCTGTCTAATTATCACGGCTTACCCCACACGGCCACCAGCTGCTCCGATTGGGGTGTCTTACTTCTCTACAGAGGTGCAGTTGATGTATCCTAAAGTCCCAGCCGACAGGGTTTCGATTAGTTAGTTGGTGGATTCTGCGGCATGTTAACCCTTTTTAGGTTTTCTAGTGCCGAAGTCAGTCTTTTTAACAATTATATGGTATTAAGTAATTAATGACAATAATTATGGACAAACAATTACAGCTGATAGTAAAAGTAAGTATAGTTGACGGATTGGCTTATTGTCGGTAGGGAATTGTTTTTGCATTGATCGTGGAGCGCCACACTTACCATCAGATCATACACTGAGTTGGCGAAAGCCGGTATCGACCCTGGAACCTTGTGGTCTGTAGATTGATGCTGATGTTGATGTTGGTTGGATTTTACGGTATTTAATGAGTATTATAGGGATTCGTTTCTGTTTTCCTGGAGGAGTTGACTCATGGCTTGTACGCTTTCGACCAAAAACTCCAACCGATTAATTTTATCTTAAAAGAATCTACACAGTCGTTTAGTAGGCGAAACTACTGTTACAACCAGATCCACTTTAATCCCGGACTGATAATATCTCTTAGGGTCCCATCAATGGGTCGAATAGACCGGTTTAAAAATTATTCGTAATCGATTGGACCGTTTACAGAAACAACTACACAAATATGTAAATATAACTTACAATGAACGCGATTCCCTAACTTCTAGGCATCAAATAACTCTAGACGGGTTGACATGCCATTAAATGAATTAATCATAATTATGTGTAGACTGCGACGAAAGAATGTCATACTGGGCAGTGCTACTTTAAATATGGTAGATTTACCGGTTATTTCTATAAGTCTAACATAAACAAAGAGGAACCACCCTTGACTGATAAATTATTTATTTATTTCCCATTAAACTAACCCTAAACCCGAACACTAACCCTAACCCTAACCCTAACCCCATCTTCTTTTTTTTCTAGTAGATCAATAAATAAATAAATAATTTCAGTCAAGAGTGGTTCCCTTTGTTTATGTTAGAATGAAAGGAAATAACCGATTTACCTATGTCAGTATGCGAAACATTGCCTCGTGGGGATCTGAATAAATGCCATTTTAACTGGTGGATTTCAAATTTGATTCCTTACCCTGCGTAGAGGACTACACCCTTGTGTAAATCAATTGAAACTACCGCTTTAGTTTCCTTTCTCTCACCATACAGTTAGTTTTAGACCCACCAGAGTATCAGGGTGTAATCGATTTCTGTTTATCCTCAGATTTCGTCATTTGCAGTGGTGTGACGTAATACAAATCTATTTTCGGGTATATGATGAAATTGGTTTGGTTTGGAAAAAGATTGCATCATCCGTGATTGCATCAGATTTTTATCACGCCCAGAAACTATTGTCTCGACAGTCGATTGGTTGTCTACGGCCATTGTCTGCGATGGACTTTATTCCAAGAAAGCGTACGAAAATTGTAACGCTGCCCGAACACACTGGCAGGCCTTCCAGAGTGATACCGCGATATCATGATAATAACGAAATTATTATTTTGTTTCAATTAAATTGCACAAGTGTGTAGCATGATTTTAACATTTAATCGCAGTGATGAAACGGACAACACCACATTTTACAATAAACTATCTTCTCTAGTAAGAAAATTTAGCAATGAAAGACGGGAGTGATGCAAGAGTTACAGTTGTTCTATTTTTTATTGTATCCCCCCCCCCCATGTTTCAAATCTTTTTATCTGCATTCTTATTTAGTTTCATTTGCCTTTCTAATTCAATATAATATTTTATTACATCAATATCTAAATACTTACACCCGGAAGGTGCATATATTTTCTAGTAATAATAACGGAATTATTCGTTTGTTTCAATTAATTTGCACAGGGGTGTATTTCAGCTAGTTTGTTTGTAAACAACGAAGACAAGCCGTCCAAAATTCGGTCATTTTTTTAGTAGGTACTGTAACGCAATTTGAGTTGCATATTTGGTTCCTTCTTCGATGGGGTGTGTCGGAGGCTGTGTGGCTGGATGGCTGTGTGGCTGGCTGGTGTGGCTGGTGGCTGGCTGGTGGCTGCTGGATGTGTGGCTGGATGGCTGGATGGCTGGTGGTGGATGTTGTGTGGCTGTGTGCTGGGGTTGCTTGTGGCTGGATGGCTGTGTGGCTGTGTGGCTGGATGGCTGGGTGACTGGGTGGCTGGTGGATGGATGGATGGCTGGATGGCTGATGGCTGGATGGCTGGATGGCTGTGTGGCTGGGTGGCTGGTGGCTGGCTGGATGGCTGTGTGGCTGGTGGCTGTGTGGCTGTGTGGCTGGTTGGCTGGCTGGATGGTGGCTGGATGGCTGGATGGCTGTGGCTGGATGGCTGTGTGGCTGTGTGGCTGGTGGCTGGGTGCTGGTGCTGGTGGCTGGTGGCTGGGTGGCTGGGTGGCTGGATGGCTGGTGGCTGGATGGCTGTGTGGCTGTGTGGCTGGATGGCTGGTGGCGTTCTGCTTGCTGATACAATCGCGAAAACTTCTACTTCCTGGTGTCACATCTGATAATGTGCAAGGTATTCAGCGCGTCTCTGAAGCTCTTCTTTTGTCCACTTTTCAAATGCACAATGTTACAGGGTTTATGCTGCATGTCAGGCTGAATCCGCCGAAGATGATTGGACGAATACTTGGAAAATTGTACGCAAACCGGAGTGGGGGGGGGAGAGGAGGGAAAAGTTCCTACTACCATCACTGCTACTATTACTGCGGATTATGAGAAGAGCAGATTGAGGAAGGGTGTGCTCGTCTTCCTTCTACTCCTCCTCTTTCTCCCCTTCTCCTCCTCTTGTCCTCTTCTTCACCCTTCTCCTCTTCCTTCTCTTCCTCTAACTCCTCCTCGTTTGATAGATATAAGGCAAAGTGCCAATGGAAGAAGTGCTGTCACTTTGATTCAGCTTTCATTAACTGTGAAGAGGAAATTCTTGCCGGCTTTCTCGCATTTCACTTTGACATAAATTCGTGGTTTAAGGCTCACGTTTAATCCTAAATTATATTTTTTTTTAAAGAGAGGAAAAAAACACAAGTTTTAGCGATCGTGAGTTATCTGCCCTTGCCTCGCAAGAACGAATTCTCTGAAATATCTCTTGGAGCTGACACAGCAAATTGCCATGGTGACAAAACAAAGAGCGCAAGAATTTTTTCCTCGGCATGAAGTAAAAAAAAGACCTCGTTTTTTTTTTTTTTGTTTTTTTTTTGTTTTTTTTTTGTTTTTTGCTTTAGTGGAAGCTCTCTTCAGGGCACAAATGTAAGGGGCTTTGTGCTAATAGCACGTGCACAATGGCGAACGGGAGATAAGAAAAATGAAGAATGTATTTACCCAACCCCTCCGCCACAAGCAGAATATGAAACAAGGACATTTTTCCTTCCCAAGACTGGCTGTTTTACCAAGCCAAAAGAACTCAGTATGCACTGTCACGGTCAAATCACGCTGAAAGCACTGGTTCCCGCTAGATCACCGAAGTTAAGCAGCAATGAGCCTGTTCAATACCCAATTGGGTGTCTACTTAAACAGCAGGCACTGTAAGCAACCCAAGTCCTTTGTTTATCAAAGTGATCTGATTTGGCATTAAATGACCCGAATGAGTGTTGATATACCGAAAAACAAAACAACAACCAACCAGTCTTTTCTACAATAAGAAATCTATATCAATCATCTCTGTGCGGATTCCGGATGCTGCAAGTTCGTCCTTACATCTCCAACAATGTTCAGCATGTCTTATTCCTCAAAGGTCTTTCATATTGTACTTTTTTTTCCATTATGCCCCTGTCGGCTGGGTCGTTAGAATGCACCGACTGCACCTCTGCAGAGGGGCAAGACTCCCCCAAATGGGACCACCTGTTGGCCGTGGGTGGCGACCCGTGATGCTTAAGGACGGAGTCTTGGTGGAGGAACAGTCCATGACCTGCAACACTCCACTTAGACCCTTATTTATCTGTCAAAATGGCACTTTTTTGCCGTTTTCTTCTCTCTTGAAGATGAACTCTTTTAAACATAATTTATTTTATTGTTATGATAAAGAAATTCATAGAACTTTTTCATACGTAACTTTAGGCTCTGTTCTTAAGGAAAAAATAAAATGAGTGACAATTTACAATTTTTTATAAAAGTTTAAAGAAAGGTGGAAGAGCAGTCGTACCGAAATTTGATCCATAACGACGTATAGGTTTATCATATTCATCTGGTCACGCTAAAAGCACGGATTCCCATATGTCTTTCTCGCCAACCGTCCCTATCTGTCATTGGTCCCGGTAGTTCTTCCGTGCGCCATTCAGAATCTGCGCAAAGTTGATCGATATAGGTTTTTGTGTGTCCATGTGTAGGTTTCCATAGGAGAACGTCACATAAGAGTTCGTCCTTACTTTTCTGACTGTGTCCAGCGTGTTTTATTCGTCAAATCAGATAGTGTGTGTAATAGGAGACAGGTGACCAAGTTCAAGTGGTGCTGCCGTACAGTAGCACTAATACGGCAATGGCTTGGGAAAATATCGCTTTATCGTAATAGTTTGATCAGATTTCCATATTATCGATAATGTTCATCTTACTTGGATAATAGACTGAAACGTTGTGTGTATGAAAATAAAGACGAGGACAACAGTCTGAAAAATCCAAATAAAGCAAACAGATTCATTCAAGATTGGATCACCGTGTCCATTTCCTACGGCAATAACCATTACACTAGCAGGGTCTGTAAGCAATTCGAAGTCTGTGTGCCATCTATATCTATCTATACCAGGGATCACCAAACTTTTTTCATGGTGGGTCGGAGGATTGAAAAAATAACGAGCACGGGCCACATTATTATTATTGTGTTCAATACTTGCTAGCCAGAATGAAATCTACTAGAAAAAAATTCAAAACAATTTTTTCTTTCCATGTTATATTCATGGATGAGTGGCGTAAGATGCACAAAAACAAATTTAACCAACATTTATTTTTAAAATATTATCAAAGAATGCAACATTAGCAGAAAAGTTTACTGAGATTTGTGAAACTGAAGTTTGCTTTTCAAGATATTGTCAATGTTTGGCTTGGAATTGCTACATCCAATCAAGAGAATTGCTTTCAAATGTTTATCAGTCAATTTCATATGATGGGTTGAAGTCCATGACGATTTAGTAAGCTTAACATAATATTCAAATTTAAATGCTATCAGAACGTCTTGGATCTTACTTGGATAGATAAGGGGAACTGCTTCCAATGTGTGTTCAATAAAACATGCAGCATCATTGTGCAGTTCCTATCTGGATATTCTACAAGCATTTCTTTAGATTCGAAGTGGTGCAACCATACTGTAGTACTGACATGGCTACAGCTTGAAAGAATTCTCGCATTATCTTATCAGAGAGAAATCATATTTCCATAAGATCGATAATCTCTCTATAGCAGTCCATGCCTTTCCCATGCGTATATTGATATCGCTTTCTGTAGATGAGATATTACTACCTAGTTATGTGAACTGGTCTAATAATTTTAGAGGTTTGCCGTCCCGATTATGCATTGGTCATACAAGACTAACGCACTCGTATGTACTCAAACAGGAACAACAACCACAATATGGAACATGTCAAACACCTTTGACAGTTAAACACTTATTCATGGAATGCAGGTTTTTTGCTCACATCAGAAACCATTATTTTAAAGCAAACAATATGAAGGATCTGTTTGAAAATGTCAACATAGAGGATATTCTCTCTTTTTTGAGGGAAATAAAATGATACCATTGAATATAGACATGAAACAAATCAATACCATACAACATAATCCCCAATAATGCTAACACATTGTTAAAACCAATTACTAAAAAGTATAAATATAAATACACGATATGTATAATTTCCTAACCGTTAGGCATGACATAATCCCAACAGGTTGATATGCCGTTAAAATCGATAAACAAACATAAAGTGTGGAGATGTCTCCATTTTGTTTAAAATGTATAAACTCAGTTTTATCTGAGTTCACATAGAGGTCAAAGCTACTTGCCACCTTCTCTACGTCATGCAGCAGTGATTCTGCTTGTGCAGATGTATCTGTTAGAAACACTAGATAATCTGTGTAGTCCGCTCCGGAGACTATGAGCATAAACACGACAAGACAATTATTTATGTTTTCCAAAGTTATTTTCACTAAAATGGCAGTTGTTAATCCGAATCTAAAACTGTCTCCCTCCAATTTAACATTTTGTCCGACATGAAACGGACCATATGACCTTTAGGCACCCCTTTTTGATCTCGATTAAGAAAGGACATGTTTTTCATTTACACCGTCAATATCCGGTTGTTTGTTAGGGGTTAGGGTTAGGGATTAGGGTTAGGGGTTAGGGTTAAAATTTTTTACATCTAAAAATCGTCTGTTAAAACAACCGGATATTGACGGTGTAAATGAAAAACATGTGCTTTCTTAATCGAGATCAAAAAGGGGTGCCTAAAGGTCATATGGTCCCATGCAATAAAAATGTTAAATACGGTGAACCGAAATTTTCTTTGCAATCCTTTCTTTCCGTTTTGACACCCAATTCTATTTAAGTGTTGTGAGGTTTTAAGGGGTCAAATAAGAACAAACGACGGGTAATAAATGTAGAAAAATGTATTAACAGAAAGTAGACAAATACAATAGAGAGATGTGGAAATTACGTCCGACGAACAGAGTTATTGGCATACTGCTTACTGCCAAGCGACAATTATCCCTGTAACTTATAGTAACCTGTCGGCGCATTCCATTAGTCTTATAGGGTGTATCACCTATAACAATAAGTAATATAATACCAATTCATTATATAGCCTTAAGATTTTGCGGAGTCACGTGGTGTAATGGTTACCGTCGTAGAAATGGATACGACGACACGAGTTCAAATCTTGGAATGGCTGTTTTCATTTCACATAGCGTTAATAGCATTGGGAAAGGCATATATCCTACTATTCTCCCTCCAGCTATGGGTAAATAGTAGGAGGACTGTGCTCTTTAACCTTAGTTAAGCAACCAAGAGAAGGGAAACTTTTAATGCAAACCGGTTAAAATCCGCTTAAAAAATTGACCTAGTGTCACATCCTACTCGTGCGGATTGGTTGGTATATATGTATATAGTCACAAGTGTAATGTAAGTATTTACCTAACCCCTCTCGTCCTTCGGGCGGGGGTCCAGTGTGCTTCGGCCACTGGACCGGTTAAGTCAAAATTAATAGCGTCGATTCCAGGGGGCTATCCCCAGGCAATACCTGCCCCCTTGGAGGCAGGGCTGGGTTTATTGCCCAGCGCCGCCCTTGAGTGGGAATGCCGAAGGGATCGACGCAATTTTTGTTCATTCCCGCCCATGAGCTTCGGCTTTTGGGTAGGCCCATGTGAAAACGAGACCTTGTGCCCAGCCCATATAAGTGGATTATGAGGCAAATATACCTAACCCCGTCGCCACGTGACGCAAGGTCGCAACTATGAGGCAATCGTCAAGGATCGAACTCTCTATTCAGTAATAATGGATGGGCTAGACTAGCATGCTAATCATCAAGACCTGGAAATTGGAGTGTCATATTGGGGAAATTAGGATTAACCACTTACGTAGAAAGAAGAATGAGAGGTGATCTAATTTAAACTTTCAAAATAATGAATGGAATTTCTAATTGCGTTGGGCATTTATTTAATATCTCTCTTCAAACTGAAAATTGACTGTCAAGACGGATTTCAAAAAACCAAGTCTATTAACAAATCGGATTTAGCTCAGTCGGTAGAGCGTTCGGCTAGAAACCACAAGGTCCCTAGTTCGATACCGGCCCTCGCCAACTCAGCGTATGACTAACACAAGGATCTGTGCGGTAAAGTGAGGAGCTGATAATAGGTGTGGTGCTCCGCCTCAGATGCAAAAAAAAACAATCTCCTTGGTTTAGCGCTAGTGAGAAGGGAATAGATTCCCTCTCTGATTTGCTGATACCGACTTTAGGTCACCCTGACGACTTACTACTTGCTAATAGGGTAATATATTGTTGGAAGATATTGCCTAATCAGATTAAAAACAACAATAGAGAAAAATTAAGGTTGATTTGGATAATCTCAGAAAAAATGGTAAGAGAATAATTTAAAAGGGCATTTTTGGGAGGGGAACTATCGAACGAATTACTTTACTCCTAAAATGCATCCTTATGTTGGGGGCGTAACATTTTTTTCAAGTTGGTCTTATAATTTTCTAATTACAGTATAAATAAAGAGATAAAAGACCGAAGTTATGAATAGAAACAAAAAAAAAATTACGGTGGCTTTTCTATGAGAAAATAAGTACCGAAAATCGAAAAATAAAATGTTAAAAAATAATAGATAATTAATTTTTTGGAGATTTCTTTTTTACTCATTTCGATGATTATTTAATTATAATTTTATAAAAGAAAAAATTATACATCGATATTTTTTTCTGCTTAAAAAGGGGGGGGGTACATTTTCAATCGAGTTTTTCTTCAAAAAGTATACTTTGATGTAATAAAATAAGGTTTGCATTAAATAGATATTTATTTTTAGAATCTAAAAATTAGGCTTTTCATATTTTAAATGAATTTTATATATTAATTTTTCATAGCATAAATACTAAATTAAAGTTTTGAAATAAAATAACTAATGCATTATAAAATTCATTAATTGTTAAATCAATACTGAAAATTTCATTAAATCGGATAATTATCTGATTTTTGGTAAATTTTTTTGCAATCGCGAATATTACGTTAAAATTGTAGACAAGCACATAAAACCATTGAAAAATAGGCAGAATGGCGGATCGCGTCGAAATTGACCAAAACAACTCGTTTAAATCTATTAAAAATAAACTGCATATGTAATGATATTTTTCTTTTTTTAATGATGGTCATTATGTTACTACTTATCATTTTAGACAAAAGTTTGACCTTAAATAATAGATTTAATTAATTTTAATTTGTTTTTAAAAACCTAGCAGCCGACAAAATTGGGTATGCCTAGTACATAGATATATTCTATTAACATTGAATATATTCTGTACAAAGATTCTCTTTTTCTTTCTTTTATTTTTGTTTTATTCATTTCTTTTTTAAAAGTTGATATGGTTAAGTTGGTTTGTTGGTTAGTTGGCTAAATTTTACGGCATGTTAACCCTTGTTGGGTCATTTTATGCCGAAGACGTTATTATTTTATTCTTTCTTGGCGAGTACTCATTTTTTAACTCTATTTTAAGCACTTTTTTAGAACTCGTTTTGTTCTATTTAACCTATAGATAGGACCCTAATATGTACTACCAGGTCAGAGCGCGGCTGGGAGTAATAGTGAAGAAAGGGTACTCCACATTCTCCCAAACTCCTGAACTGGAATTTCACCATCAAATAGAGTTAAACATCATAGCAATGACAATAAAACCCTCAGTCACCATTCTCTAACACATATGTGATAAGAAAGGGTTGGATTTGTTTGTTTGTTAATTGATTTTAATGGCATATCAACCCGTCTGGGGTTATGTCATGCCTAACGTTTAGGAAGTTATACATATCGTGTAATTATATTTATACTTTTTAGTAATTGGTTTTAACAATGTGTTAGCATTATTTGGGATTATGTTGTATGGTATTGATTTGTTTCATGTCTATCTTCTATGGTATAATTTCATTTCCCTCAAAAAAGAGAGAATGTTGACGTTTTCAAACAGATCCTTCATATTGATTGCTTTAAAATAACGGTTTCTGATGTGAGAAAAATAATCTGCATTCCATGAATAAGTGCTTAACTGTCAAAGGTTTTTGACATGTTCCACATTGTGGTTGTTGTTCCTGTTTGAGTATATAGGAGTGCGTTAGTCTTGTATGACCAATGCGTAATCGGGACACAATGACTTGTTCTTTTCTAGACTTCCTTAAAGTTGGTCTCCAGCCTCCCAAAGTGGGTTTATTGTGGATGTTGTTATTCCAGTGTTGTTGCCATTTTGTATGAAGGAATCTATTAATTTTAGGTTTCAAAT
>CM042147.1:36164017-36166517 GCA_023376005.1 Doryteuthis pealeii | reverse complement strand
GCCGATATATTTGCTGCCTCCTCCAGGCTGTGTAGTAGTGACTCAGCTTATGCCGGTGTATCTGCAAGAAGCGCAAGGTCATCAGCGTAGTCTGCATATGCGACTATTTGTGCAGGATATCACATGCTTCTTGTCTTTCTTAGTGTAAGAAACTTATTTCTACCAAATTATTGATAGACATGAAGTTAATGAAAAATTAACAAAAGTTATTTTCCCCAGTTTACATAAATGAAGATGATAAAAAATATTTCTACGAGTTTATAAACCCAAACTAAACAAAAATATTTCTCTACAAACTATTCGAAGTTAATGTTAATTATTTCTAACAGAAGAACCCGAAACAGAAATTTTTATCAAAATGACTTGATTCGGCATTAAATGACCCGAAAAGGTTGATAAGCCATAAAACAAGCAAACAGACTGACAAGATATCTGGCGAATCATCGTAAGATAATATTTCCTCGTATCAAAAATGACCTAATCTATCAAATAGTTGTCATAAGTTTAATGTAAATTCACAAAATCATCTTGTCAGAACAATTGACTACAGCATTTTGATGTGCGTGAGAAATTCTCAGTTGGGATCAATTATGTCTTCTAATGTCAACTAAAGACATTCTGTAGTTCTTTCCTTTGTCGCTGTTGTGGTTTATGACACGCAATTTCCACATAAGAACATCTAATCCTGTTATTAAAATTCCAGTCTGTTTTAAAAGTTTGCAATAAACACAAGTTTATGATATTTACGAATGTTCTTATTTTAGATATTGTATTTATATATTGTTTGTAAATGAAATACTTAAAATAAAAGATTGTATCGTGTGGAGGTAGGTAAATCTATTAATAATATAAATTCGTATTATCAGTGTTATTCGGACTATTGTCCCCATCTTCATTGTTATTTGTACAACGTTTCGGCCGATATACCCTCCGGCCTTCTTCAGGTATTTCTTGTCGGACTCGGGAACTTTCTTCTCGAACTCTGGAACTTTCTTGTCGTATTCGGGAAACGTTGTACAAATAACAATGAAGATGGAGACAATAGTTCGAATAATGCTAATAATACTGATCTTCAAGCCTCATCTCAAACATTCAGAGAAATAGAATATAAATTCGGTCTCTATTTGTCTGTAACCAAAACTACGTTACTGCTTACGTCAGAGTCATTTCAGGAATTAAGTAAGTTTATCAATGAGCATTTAATTTATAGTCAGTATCATTACTACATAAAAATATCAAAATTCTATGAAAAATCAATTAATTGTCAAATTTTCACGAGAATTTCGATACTTATTTACCTTTAGATGAATTTATGTTTAAATAAGTTTTTTCCTAAAATATATTGGGGGAATATTTTACTCCCACCCCTATATAATTTTATGAAAACCGAACAAAATATATTTTACTCGTGCGATCTTTATTTTTTTCTGTAAAGATAAGAGTTTGAATAATTAAATCATAAATTTTTAGAAACGTTTTGGAGGTCTATGCTGTTGTAAAACAAAACAAATATCTCAGTGGAGTGGAGTGCATATGATTCTTTTTAAGTAATATGTATATATATATATATATATATATATATATATATAATATGAACAAAAAGTGATAAGACAAACAAGAATATTTATTCTCAAGTAGTTTCGACCTTAGGTCATCGTCAGGAGAAGATTTATTGTTTGAAGAAATTGTTTTTAGAGAGTTTTTTTTTTTAAAGAGAGCATTATGAAAGAATTATAGAAATTGAAATATTTTTGAGGGCTTGACATGCTATTATAATCCGGGTAGAGGAGTGTGTTAGTAGTAGCAAGTCCATCTATTCCGTGAAAAAAAAACTGTTTGAGTTGGGTTCTTTTTCAATGCTCTTATACATGTGAGGAAGGGTTCTTGGGAGTTGTGTATATGACCATATATGTACACATATAACTGTATGTGTGTGCATGCATATATTTGTGTGAGTGTGTGTGTATCTCGGTACTGTGTGCGTGACTTTTAGGTTTTCAAATGGGTCAAGAGTGGTTTGTTGATGTAGGACGGTCGGTGTTTGTTTTATTTAGGTGTTATTAACCAAGGACAAGGAAAAGTCTCATAAAACCACCGTTGACTTGCGGCTCTACCTTAACTCAGGGAAGGCTAAGGGAGCAAACCCGAAAACAAATCCGGAGCCGGAGTCCCGAAGATGGATGGTGCTGTATCTCAGTACTTCCCAAAAACTCCTGCGACACCGCTGTTGCCAAACTGCATTGGTTCCTACCTTTCCTTTGGATCACAACGGCTGTGTGGAGAGGGAGTATATACTGCTTGGGTTACAGCTCACCCTAAAAAAAAAACACCGGCCCAGGCTACGTAGTTTTTCCTACTACAAAAACGATACCCATGTCACAAGAGGAAACTGGACAATTTCCACCTCAGATGCCTACACTGCATCCTACGCAGATTAACCCCCACATTTTTGTCACCTCGACTTTTTATTGCCAGGGTAATGAGACTAATTTTCGGTTAA
>CM042147.1:36139017-36159017 GCA_023376005.1 Doryteuthis pealeii | reverse complement strand
ATGCGGGATCGAAAGGCACGGTCACTGCGACTATAGCTGAAGGTCTGGTCAGGGTTTGATAGCATAGTTTTATGGTTTCATACTAAGCATTTTGTTGTTGAAATGTTGTTTCAAATATGAAGGCTTCCCAAGAAGCATGCCTCAAGGATGAGGCGGTGCAAGATATTGCTTATTTCTGTTGGTCTTACCATTTTTTTATATGAGCGAGGGGTGTGCTCTCTATCCATTATACCCCTACCCTCTGGAAATAGGCTGATTGTTTTTCGTGCCCCCCGACAAAAAGGATCTATCTAAACAATCTACCACGTTTTCATATGACTCAATGTTGATTTAATGTAGGAAAGCCGTAGGAAGCAAACCTCCTGAGAAGCGGTGTCAAAAATTGTCAAGTTCCGGCGGCATTCACCTCCAGGGTCGCCTCAGGTGCTGAGCAATGAACCAAACCCTTACTTCTGTAATATATTGCCTGATCAATCGGTTGCACCGGGAGACCAGGCTACACGCAGGAAGTGCGTGGGTGTCAAGTGCGGGCTAGAAACAAAAACAGGATATGGCCTTGAACTGACCTTTAGCACCTAAAGATGCAGGTGTACATTTGACATTGTTTAGACGCAGAAAATCTGTAGGCGTAGCCCATAACCACTGAAAACAGACTGGGTGGAGAGTCGTGTCTACAAAAAAACTGCGTAGGTGTCACGATCAAAGAGGCGTGACACTGTGAGTTAGACTACAATAAAAAAAACCGTGGAAATCAATTTGGCAGACAAAGATCAGGTTCGAGATCGCTTGCAGAGAACTCCCGAATGACTGCACACAACCGATGAAATAAAGATATCATCTTATATTTTCATAAATACAAGTGTTCGTGTTTCTTGATGGGCCCAGTGTGTAACACTTCTTTTAAAAGAGGGATCAGGTGCTGCTCGAGAGAAAGGCTTCCTGGAATTTGAAGGAGTTACATTCCATACATTACACGATTACCTCCCGTATTTCTCCCGTTGAGCGGTAATTATCGTTGCAAGCAATATCAAAATTCTATTTTAGCCTCAACAAAGTAACACGCACCAGTTGTATCTCCTGTCTACGTAACAAGGGGGTTTCTCGTCCACAGCAACGTCGAGGCATATGAGAACATCGTTTAACATGTAAGTTTAACTTTCTTTTAACCAGCGGCCTCAAGAACTTTCTCTATAAAAGTAAAGTAGGCGGGGCGGCCTAAAGTCAGACAGCGAGGGGGTCTATCCACTTTTCACTAGCGCTAGACCAAGGAGATTGTTTTCGCGTCTGAGATGGAGCGCCACACCTACCATCAGCTCCTCACTTTACCGTACAGCTCCCTGTGTTACTCATACTCTCAGTTGGCAAGGGTCGGTATCGAATTAGGAACCTTGTGGTTCCTAGGCATACGCTCTACCAACTGAGCTAAACCCACCCGCTACACAAGATACTATCTATATATTAGAACATTTCACCGTATACAACTATATGTAAGCTTCTTTGTATCTTTTCAATCCTGTATTTCTTCTATTAAGATTGGTAACGCAATTAAAAATTATTCTTGTTAATTCGTTGTTTTTTTTATTTATATATCCACACAAAGATATTTTTAAAATATTTTTAAATATTTTTAATATTTTAAAAAAAAAATGTCCAGCTATCCTGACGGCTGGGACATAAGAATACACCGACTGCACCTCTGTAGAGGAGTAAGTAAAGTAAAGTCGTCGGGGCGGCCTAGTGTCGGTATCAGCCAATCAGCGAAGGAGTCTATCCCCTTTTCACTAGCGCTAGACCAAGGAGAGTTTTTTGCCTCTGAGGTGGAGCGCCACACCTACCATCAGCTCCTTACTTTAACGCACAGATCCCTGTACTACTCATACGCTGAGTTGGCGAGGACCGGTATCGAATTAGGAACCTTGTTGTTTCTAGCCGAACGCTCTACCGACTGAGCTAACCCGGGGGCCACTTGTTGACCGTGGGTAGAAACCCGTGATGCTTAAGGACGGAATCCTAGTGGCTTAGCAGTCCATGACATGCAATACTCCACTTTGGCACTTACTTAGGCTAGACGGGCGGGCGGGGTGGTCCCTCCGATCAATCGGCTGGTCACGTCAAGCCCTAGTGCCTATATGATTCTCCTGGCCTTATTTGTCCTTATCGCAAGCTCCCAACCATTTTTATCATGTATGTGCTAGAAGGCGGTGACTGAGAGTCTTAGTGTCCTGAGTATGACATTAAACTGCATCTAATAATGAAGTTCCAATTCCAGATCTCTGGAAAGTGTGGAGTACTCCTTCATTGACATTACTCCCAGGTCTACTCTGCCCCGGAGTGGTAGTATCTTTTAGGGTTCCTTCTACGGCTTGATAGGAAAAAATGAATTTTAAAAATATGTTTTAAAAAATTGAGTTTGATAAATAAATTTTGAATACCTATCAAGCAGGAATAGAACAAAATCTGGTAATCTGAACATTAGCTACATAAATAAGAGTAACCTCCCCTTGATTCTTTCACTTTGAGGAAGCCTTAATAACAAAAAAACGTTCATTTCAAATAATGCGCATGCACAATTAAGAACACATTTTATGCAGTTGTATTGATTCGAACAAATTCGTATTTTCAGTGTAGATTTACGGTGAAATGAAAATGGCAAACCAAAATATAAGGCTTCCTCAAAGTGAAATAAACAAGGGAGGTTCTCATTTATGTAGCTAATGTTCAGATTACCCAAAATGTCTTCGGCATAAAATAATCCAATAAGGGCTGACATACCGTAAAAATCCAACAAACCAAACCAAGTGACTAGGTTTGTTCACTCTAATCTAAAAATGCTAGAGGTTCGTTGTACTTACCAACACTTGTGGGGTTTTAAAAAATACGAAAATAAAAAATAAAAACATTAAAAAAACAAACAACTCCCATGGGACCTTGACCGGAAAAACCGCTTTGCGCATTTCCGACAAAAAGACTGACTCCCTACCCCCAAAAGGATACCTCGGTCATTTTGAATCTAGTCGTTTCCTAGCCAAGTGGCATTTCCCCTTGGTATGGCCGACTATGACCCGTTCAATAAAGCCTAAGTCATAAAACTACCTCTTGCCTTTGTCTCTTTCCTTTCTAGTTACTTTTCGTGCCTTTTCATTTCTAAGTTCCATTTCAGCATACCAGCCCAGAAGAACAAAGAACCAGCTTTTATTGGGGACAAGATACCAGTACCAACAACCTTAACTTAGCCCCATAAACTACAAACACATTACAACAACCTTCACACTTCCAAACCACATAGCTTGCCGACGGCTAAAAACTAAACTGATTATTTATTTGATTTGGTATTTTTATCTTTTTATTTTTATCTTCATTTTTACTATTTTTTTTTTAATTTTTATTTTTTACTTTTTTGTGCCTCTTGACTCAAAGGCCGATTATCGATGAAAGGATGAAAAGAACTAGTATATTTTAGGCACTGGCAATTTTGTCATCTGCTACGAATTTTAAAAGTGAATTAAAAATTAATTAAATCTATTATTTGAGGTCAAACTTTGTCAAAATCGATAAGTAGTAACATAATAACTATCATTAAAAAAAGATAAATATCATTAAATATGCAGTTTATTTTTAATAGATTTAAAACGATTTGTTTTGGTCAATTTTGACGCGATCCGCCATTTTGTCTATTTTTCAATGGTTTTAGGCGCTTGTTTACAATTTTTATGTAACATTCGCGATTGCAAAAAAATTACCAAAAATCAGGTAATTATCCGATTTTAATGAAATTTGCAGAATTGATATATCAATTAATGAATTTTATAATGTATCAGTTATTTTATTTCAAAGCTTTAATTTAGTATTTTTGTTATGAAAAATTAATATATAAAATTCATCTAAAATGTGAAAAGTCTGATGTTAAGTTTAAAATGTTATATTTTTAGATTCTAAAAATAAATATCTATTTAATGCAAACCTTATTTTAAACACATAAAGTAAAAGTTTTGAAGAAAAACTCTATTGAAAATGTACCCCCCCCCCTTTTTAAGCATAAAAAATATCAATGTATGATTTTTTCTTTTATAAGATAATAGCCAATTAAATAACTATCGAAATGAGTAAAAAAGAAATCTCCAAAAAGTTAATTATCTATTATTTTTTACAGTTTATTTTTCGATTTTCGCTACTTATTTTCTCACAGAAAAGCCACCGTGAATTTTTTATTTATTTCTATTCATAACTTCGGTCTTTTATCTCATTATTTATACTGTAATTAGTATCGAAAATGACCAACTCGCAAAAATGTTACGCCCCCAACATAAGGGGGGGGGGGTCAAAATTAAGTGACCTGAAAAAAATGAGAAAGTTTTGAAATAAAATAAATAATGCATTATAAAGATCATTCATTGATAAATAAACACTAAAAATTTCATTAAAATCCGATAATTGCCTGATTTTTGGCAAATTATTTTCTGTAGGGGGGGGGCTAAAGTCATTTTGTCAAAAACACATTTTAGGCTCATTTTGCCAGTAGGTAGTATATTTTGTTTCAAGAAGATCAACTTTTCACAAAAGGGAAGCAACTACGTTTAAATCGTATGAGTAACCTCCCTTGTATACCAGAATCTACTTTCGATATTTTGAGTGTTTTTCTACCTCCACACAACATTAGTGATGGTCGTAGCTTACCGAGATCAAAGCATCCACGACTTGATGTGATAATGACCGGAAGTCATCATCATCACCTACGGGTGCGCGTGCGCAGTGTTCGGTATTTACATGATCGCCGAACCACGTATGCAAATGCATTGGCATGTGCTGCTTACTATATAATCAGTTCGAAGCAGCCAGTTCGACGACGACCCTTTCGTTGAGCGACACCTGAAGACCAAAGAACTTGAAGGATTCCTTTTTTTTTCTTACAGGCTGTTGATTCGATAGATTTTACAGCATGTGAACCCTTTCATACCGAAGACGTCTTGGTTTTATACATTCTTATTGGATATTCATTTTTTTAACTATTTGACCCGTAGTTGAGACTCTAACAAATACTACCATTTGAGGTCAGAGTGGACTTGGAGTAATGGTACTGCTGAAGGCGTTATCCATACTCCCCAGAGATACATAACTGGAACCTAAGCACTAGATGCAGTTTAATGTCATATCAAAGGCACTAAGACCCTCAGTCACTGCTTTCCAGCACTTCTTGATCTCTCATTTTTTATCTATTAAACCCTAACAAGTTCTACCACTATTGGTCAGAGTGGACCTGGGAGTAATGGTAATGAAGAGGTAATCGATACTCTCCTAGAACTCCAGATTTGGAACCTAAGCACTAGATGCCGTTTAATATCATATCAAAGGCATTAAAACCCTCAGCCACTGCCTATTGTAAATATTAAAAAATATAATATATATATATATATATATATATATATATATATCTAGTTTCATTATCATTGGGGCGTAAGTAGGGTTTTCACGCATAGAGCGCCAGAGAACTTTTGGTAAAATCAGTAGTGAATGACGATGGACGACTGTGTATTGATATGGATCGGTCGGTGAATGAGACTAGGTAAGATAGGTCTACAAGTCTAGCGGCATGACCAGTTATTGACCCCGTTCCCCCCTTCAAACAAAACTTCGGTCCTTGTGCCCAGATATGTATTCGGCTGTGTCTCTGTACCGACTTTACATGAATAAACATATTTGATGGGGTCGGATGCAGAGATGCAGCCGGTACACATCAAATACTACCCTCAGCCACTGCCTGTAGCAATACATTCGGGACAATCATATAAGGCTTTATGTGACCAGCCGATTGATAAGAGGGGCCTCTCCAACCGCTCGTCTTTCCCAAGTAAGGGCCAAACTATAGTGTTACATGTCATGGAATTTTTAGCAACCAGAATTCCAACCGTAAGCATCACGTGTCGCTGTCCACCAGGTAGGCCCATTAGGTGGGGTTCTTTTTTACACGTCTGCAAGGATGCTGTCGACATATTCTACAGCTACAGATGCCAGGGCTCTCAGTGCTGCGGTTTTAGTTGAAAGTATCTGTGGGATGGGGTTGTTATAACCCACGACGCCTGCTTTTAAATTCAAGTTTTGTTTTTTTGTTTTTTTTGGGGGGGGGGCTTTTTTTTTACTAAAGAAATCTCATGGTTAGTGAGCTCGATTCTCAAAAGATGCTCCATACTTCCGGCTTTGTGTTGAATTCAACTAAACTTAGTCAATTACAACTATTTACCTGGGAGAAGAATATATGGGTTCATGCCTTCGATAATAGTACTCGTCCAGGATTTGAACTTAGCTCAACGGGTCCATTTCCCACACATGTATGAACAAGGTCAAACCTAATACATCCCTGTTTACCTGTTCTTATACATGTATTTACCCAACCCCTTCGCACGAGCAGGATGAGACAAGGTCAATTTTCCTTCTCCCAACCGGTTGCCATACCAAGGTTAAAGCGCCCAGTCTTCCCTACTTTTTACACATAGCTGGATGGAGAATAATTGAATTCATATTTTTCCCCAAGGGTATTAGCGTTATGTGAAATGCAAACAGTCACCTCCCGGATTTGAAACACCGTGTCTACTTCCTACGATTACACCACAAACATCTTCACACCTTTTATTATATAAGTAATAATATGAATCAGTTTTGTCTGAGTAAGGTTTTCCTCTTTTTGCAATGCAGCAACATAGCTTCCATAGATTCGGGCACTACTTCTTGGAAGCATGACCCAGTATTAAATATGTTTTATATACAACTCCGTTGTCATCCTTGTTTATAATAAAGGTACATGGTTATTTCCTATAACTCCAACATAAAAAGGGGGGGCACTCTGATTGACTGATGAATTATTTTTTTATTTATTGATCTACTAGGAAAAAAGAAGACGGGGTTAGGGTTAGTTTAATGGGAAAATAATGGGTAGATTAATTAACAGATAAAATTAATTCCGAGTGGTTCCCCTTTTTATGTTGGAGTTATAGGAAATAACCAGGTACATTATCGTAACAAAAACTAGAATTTATTTGGAAGAAATTGTAGAAATGATTATTAAGCTAATAAGCTTTGTTTAATTTTACAAATTTCTATAAAATATTGAGAGACCAAAATTATCTCTACTATGTCGGATGAAGCTGTAAAATACATCGTCTGCACTTCTGCAGGTGATTGTAAGACCTCTTACCTAATGAGGCCACCGGTTGGCCGTGGGTGTTGACCCGTAAGGACGGAGTCGTTGTGGCTGAAAAGTCCAGGACATGCAACAGTCTACTTTGGCACTTACTTGGGTAGACGGACGGGCGGAGAGGCCGTTCCGATCAATCGGCTGGTCACGTCAAACCCTAGCACCTATATGATTGTCCCAACTGTATTACTCTTATAGCAAGGCCAAATATTTATTATCATATGTGCTAGAAGGCGGTGGATGATGGTCTTTGTGTCCTGGGTATGACATTAAACTGTATCTAGTGGTGAAGTTCCAATTCTGGAGCTCTAGAATACCCCCTTCATCGCTATTTCTCCCAGGTCTACTTTTACTTGTTAGGTGCAGCAATGGTTTAAAATGGATCAAAAAATAAGTTTTTAAAAATGTGTTACAAAAAAATTGAGTTTGAAAAAAATTAAATACCCAATAAGAATGAATAAAACAAATGTCTTCGGCATAAATAACCCAGGAAGGTTGAAAAGCCATAAAATCCAACCAACCAACCACATGATTCAACTGTCGAGTTCGAATAGTGCTATCACAGAAAAATAATCATATCATACATACAATGAATTAAACTTTCTTTTTTTTTTTTAGTGTGCAGCATTATTTTGCACAATAAGAAAATACGATTCTACTCAAATGTCAGAAATCTTATGGCAGGAAAAGAAAACATTTTCAAAAGACTACCCATAAATTTATTAAAGGTAGAGAACTATTTATTTTATCAGAGTTATTCCCCTTGTCACTACGAAACAACTTTTAGAGTTACTTCTCTTCTACTATTGGTGAGGTTGATGATAATGATTGTAAATCTATCATAGAATTAAATTTATTTTAGATTTTACAAGCGTTTATGCATATATTATTTAGCTTATACTACACACAAACACATACAATGTATAAAAAGTTACATATAGAAACATGTATGCACACATACAAAGATACACACACCTATATATAATACATACATATATACATTAGGTATACCCAAAATGAGGCTAACTGCGTTTTTGACCAAAATGACTTACAGAAAATAATTTACCAAAATTCAGGGAATTATCGGATTTTAATGGAATTTTCAGTGAATGAACTTTATAATGCATTATTTATTTTATTTAAAAACTTTCTCTTTTTTTCAGGTCACTTAATTTTGACCCCCCCCTTATGTTAGGGGCGTAACATTTTTTTCAAGTTGGTCTTATAGTTTTCTAATTACAGTATAAATAAAAAGATAAAAGACCGAACTTATGAATAGAAACAAAAAAAATTTTAACGGTGGCTTTTCTGTGAGAAAATAAGTACCGAAAATCGAAAAATAAAATGTATAAAAATAATAGATAATTAATTTTTTGGAGATTTCTTTTTTACTCATTTCGATAATTATTTAATTGGCTATTATCTTATAAAAGAAAAAATTATACATCGATATTTTTTATGCTTAAAAAGGTGGGGGGTACATTTTCAATCGAGTTTTTCTTCAAAAAGTATACTTTGATGTAATAAAATAAGGTTTGCATTAAATAGATATTTATTTTTAGAATCTAAAAATATAACATTTTGAACTTAACATTAGGCTTTTCATATTTTAAATGAATTTTATATATTAATTTTTCATAGCAAAAATACTAAATTAAAGTTTTGAAATAAAATAACTGATGCATTATAAAATTCATTAATTGATAAATCAATTCTGAAAATTTCATTAAAATCGGATAATTACCTGATTTTTGGTAATTTTATTTGCAATCATGAATGTTACAAAAAAATTGTAAACAAGTGCCTAAAACCATTGAAAAATAGACAAAATGGCGGATTGCATCGAAATTGACCAAAACAAATCCTTTTAAATCTATTAAAAATAAACTGCATATGTAATGATATTTTTCTTTTTTTAATGATGGTTATTATGTTACTACTTATCGATTTAGACAAAAGTTTAACCTAAAAATAATAGATTTAATTAATTTTAATTAGTTTTTAAAAACGTAGCAAACGATTTTTGGGGGTATACCTAACATACATACATATACACATACACACAAAAAATTAAGAAACACTGGTTTGTTACCCAGTGGAAGTGTGAAGGTGTTGATGGACAGGTGACAGATTAAAAATCACCGGTTATTTCCTATAACTCCAACATAAACAAAGGGAAACCATTCTTGACTGATAAATTATTTATTTATTTTCCGATTAAACTAACCCAAAAACCCGTCTTCTTTTTTCCTAGTAGATCAATAAATAAATAAATAATTTATCAGTCAAGAGTGGTTCCCCTTTGTTTAGGTTGGACTTATAGGAAATAACCAAATCACCTCTATTGAAACAAGCTTAAGAAAGCTTGATTTTTTTAAAATTTATTCTAATCAATTTCAGTCCACACAGACCAAATGAATATAATATGTTGCTGGTTGGTCAACACTGGTTTGTCCATGTGTAAGATGAGCTCATGAATGTTGTTGTTCTTACTTCTCTGTCAATGTCCACAATGTCTTATTCATCTTACTAGAATGGTTTGTGAGATGGACATTAAGTGGCCATACAGCCACGTTGTTTTGTAGGATTATTTCAATTATATATATATATATATATATATATATATATATATATAAATTAACAGTAAATAATATTATATTCACACATTCACTATACACTTAACATTTTTAATTTTTCTCCCTTACAAAAAATTATTTTGCATTGTCCTGATGATGGTTTATCATAAAGCGAAATACTTTAGTATAGACATATAAAATTTTTCCTCTGATCGTAACATCCTATGTCTGTTATATTTTTTAAAAACATTTTCTTCACATATTGTCGTATTAATTTCCTCATCGCATTTCCATTAAATATATATATATATATATATATATATATATATAAAGAAGGTGCAAGATGAGGTGTATGTATATATGTATGTAGAATTAAACAAAAGACATGTCTCCTGTTATTGCATAGCCATTGTCATATATACCTGTAGCCAGATCGAACGGCAAAACCCACAAACCTGTGATGAGCCAACAACGGTCCGTCAGTCGAAGAGACAGCAAGTGGCATGTTGTATGTGTGGGTGGAAGCAGAGAAGGTGAAATGTGACGAGTTCGAGGTGGGCATGAGACGAGTTGTGAAGGAGGTGAAAGCATGAGTGTCCTTGAGGCTGCAATTTGTAGTTTGCAAGTCTCGTGGCTGGCGAGACGAGAGTTGTGATGGGTCTCGGCCAGACCTAGTATAAAAGGAGACGGTTGGACAGAGCGTGTGACTGTGACGAAGAGCGAACACAACAGAATTAGTTTGTCAGAATTCTTCTCAAGATTGCAAAACGTAAATTTGATGTGTTTCTGTAGAATACAGAGGTGAAGCTTGGCGTTGGCAGTAGAGCTTATTTAGGCCATGTGTTATGTTGTCTTTAGCAGAATCTGTTTTTTTTTTCCCCGATAAAGGTGTGTGCCAGATGCCCACTTATACTTATAGACTCACCGACAACCATGTGACCAACTTCTTGGCCAATCACTGGCAGTACTCTGCTGCTGATATTGTTACTAATACTGGCTGTTCTGGTCATACCTACACACATTGCCTTTGAACCTTCGTGGACAACGGAACATAGGATTATATCACTGGACCTTTGACACTACATAGGATTCCAAAACTTAGGACTTATTCACTTACCAAAGGATTCTATAGTTCAGAACTTACTTACTTTAAGTCCTTTTTCAACTGGCCAACGATGGCGGTCAGAAACTTAACAGAATCAATACCAAACATTGGGTATATAATCAAGAGAGATGACAGAGAGAGACACACAGAGGTGAGACTTACTTGTTCTTCATTCTCCTTTTTATCTTTAGCCGTCATTCTGTCGTCTAGCTTCTAGCTTCATTTTTATCATCTTGTTTGCTGTCTCTAACTAAGGGGTTCTTTTAAGGGCTCGTTCATTTGTCATGCAAATAATTAACTCGTGCCGATTTCTTGTACAATATTTATTTTTACTTTGCCCATTCTTATTCACCATGCAGCGAGTTAACAACCTCAGCAGAGAGATAAGCATTCTCTCTGCTCTGACATTCGGTTGAAAATGATTCCTAACTAACTAAATCGCGTGAAGTGCAAGATTCACACCTTTGGGATCAAGGTTACCAACGGTCTGGTATTTTTCCACTTGGACCCCTTGAATTCTTGCTACAGGTCTTGTCAAAACTCATGCCACCACAATATGTAACACTGTTTACTTCCAGAATTTATTCAAAACAACAAGTAACATCCTCAATATCTTTCTTCACAGAATGGGCAAAAAATTGGTATTACTCATCTATCCCTATATTAATACTATTGTGGCTTAATCTTCTGACTGTTATCTTGCACACCCTTCCAGGTTAAGAAGGAGACCGTCCAAATCATCCAAGAATGTAAATCCTGAATATCTGCTGTTGCTTATCCACCAAATTCTTTTTTCTTATGAATGTTGTAATTTTGTAGACAATTCCATTTTTTTTTAAAGAAAGAAAAGGACATGCAACACAGAAAAAAATAATAAGAAAGAAAGAGTAGGAAAGATAGAGAGGGGGGGGGACATGCAGAAGCAATAACGCTAATCTGTTTCAATTGAACATAATGAAAAGAAAAAAGAGAGAGAGAGAGAGAGAGAGAGAGAGAGAGAGAGAGAGAGAGAGAGAGAGAGAGAGAGAGAGAGAGAGAGAGAGAGAGAGAGAGAGAGAGAGAGAGAGAGAGAGAGAATTATACTTTTACATGTTGAACTATTTAGTAATAGCTCTTGAGTAAACATATCAAACATAATGATTAAATCATCATTCTGTGGTATATCCAAAGGTCCTGCTAGCTCAAATAAAATTTTATAACAATTTGCCTGTATAATTTCAGTTCAGCCAGATAGATTTTCTAAAAAATTCCAGTGTGACCCACAAACAAAAATTATTGCTCAACACTAGTCTAAAAGTAATAGCATGAATTTTAATGAGGGATGGATTCTTTATTTCATGGCATATCAACCTTTGTGGGTTATTTAATGCTAAAGCCATCCTGAAGAAAACTTTCTTTAAAGAGTGGAGAGTTCATATTTTTTGCCAGTTTTAATAAGTATTGACCCAACCCATTCACCATGGACAGGATGTGACACAAAGCCACAAATATGGGGCATCCAGTGAGGATCAAACTCACTATTCAGTAGTAATGGTTCCATAAGACTAGTTTGCTAATTATCATATCATGATGGGACGCTTCCATCCTTGGAGAAGAACAGTAGTGCTACTATTTAGATTATAGCTGGATGGAGGATTTAGTTTGGTTTGGTTTATGGCATATCAACCTCAGTGGGTCATTTAATGCCGAAAAAGTTTTGAAATAAATCAATTCTTAATGGATAATACAATTTTTTTATAAATACATTTTTCTATTTAACCCATAGATGGGACCCTAACAGGTACTACCACTCTGGGTTGCTCCACATTCCCCAAACCTCCAAAACTGGAACCTCACCATCAGATAGCGTTTAACGTCATTCCCAGGACATGTAGACCCGCAGCCACCGCCTTCTAGCACCCATATGATAAAAAGGGGTTGGGGCTTGCCATAAGGGCAATAGGGTTGGGAAAATCATATAGGTGCTAGGGCTTGACGTGACCAGCCGATTGATCTGAGGGGACCTCTCCGACCGCCCTGGATGGAGGAGTGGATTCATTATTAAGAACATAGTCCGGATATAACCAACAATTTGGGCCTGGTAAATTCATCACTGATAAATTATTAGCAGATAAACATGTGGAGTTCAAACTCACTTAATACAAAGTCACAACCCAGCATGTTAGCCACAATTCCATGGGGAATTCCCAAAGTTTGAAGAGGTAAACTGTTAGGTTCCACACTTAACGAAATCTAGAGTTTCTCTCCTTGATCAGTAGGGGCCTGACGGGAACCCGGAAGTGGGTTTTCCACCATGACTCTTTTGGATTGGGGTTTGTACCGTCAGGACACGTGCACAATACAGTTGAGCCAGTTAAGTCAATTTAAGGGTAGAAGCATTTCTCTACCCTGTTTTAAATAAAACCTTGTTAATTTCCAACAACCTGGTCTTGCATTTTCATTCAATATTCCGTATTTTATTTGTATGTAAAAACATAAGTATCATATCCTGCTCTTAGTGAACGGTTTGGGTAAATAAATGCTTCTAATTTTCTTATCATTGCACAAGAGATAATTTTTAGAATACGCTGACTGTATACCCTGCAAACGAGTAAGTCCATCTCTCCAAGGTATGTCCTGGGTATGACACTAAACTGCATTTGGAGAGTGTGGAGTCACTCTTTTGCAGCAATGTCTCGAAGGTCCAATCTAACCCGGATTAGTAGTAGCTGTTAGGGTCCCATCTATGAGTAAAATTGATCAGTTCTAAAAAAAAAAAAAAAAAAAAAAAAAAAAAAAAAAAAAAAAAAAAAAAAAATAGAATATTTGATGCCATATAACTGTAAATTATTTGTATTAAGAATAGTTACATGAAGCTATAATTGTTTACTAAAGTTTATAATTATTTACTTGTAAATATAACTGAGTGCAAATATTCTATACATATGTAAAGACAAAGTTTAATTATATTCTATAAATTCAAGCAACTTGGGATTGTTAAATTCTAACTTGACTATCATCACCACCACCATGCTGACAGCAGAGATCTCCATGACTGTTCCTCACCAGTCATCCCTGTCTACCTGAATGTTCATCTGCACAGCTTCCAGTATTCATGCAGAACTGATCAATGTAAGTTTCGCAAACCATGAATAGGTGCCCATAGGAGAACATCACTTATGAACACATCCTTGCTTCTCTAGCAGTGTCCAGCATGTCTTGGTCATCTTACCCAGATGGTTTGTATGATAGAAGGCAAGTGGCCATACAGCTGGTCTTTTGTGAGTGCTGCTTCCAGGTTTTGTTCAAGACAACATGTAGCATCCTTGTAAAATTCCCATCTTGCTTTTGTTAGAGTTCAAGTGGTGCAGCCATATAGTAGCCTGACATGGCTACAGCTTGGAAGAATTTTCACTTTATCAGAAAGATTAGATTTCCATATGATCAATAATCTGTCCATAAGTGTATTAATCACTGATTTGTCATCTAAAACAAAAATATTTTATTTTCTGAATTTTTGAGTTGAGGCTTGATATGTTTTTTTTTTTTCAAACTATTGTCTCCTTATATAAAAAAAATAAAAAAATAAAAAACTATTGTCTCCTTATATAAAAAAAAAAAAAAAAAAAAAAAACGTTTCAGTCATTGTACCCTTCGGCCTTCTTCAGGTGCACCTTGAATAAGATTTTCAACATCTTGTTTGCTCAACAAACTATTAAAAATAATTTTCCAAGGTACACCTAAAGAACAGGAACTTACAATGGTCAAAATGTGTTTTTATATATCACGATAAGGATGAGGTCAGTGTTGATGTGAGTTTCTGTACTGTTGGTTTGAACAACAGCAACTAGCTAAGCACAACTGAATCAGTGTCAAGACAGTTGGTATTTATGGAAATCAAGAATAGTCCATTCATGTATTTGGGTGATTCCATTCCTTGAGTCCTGATTGGCTGCTTGGTTTCTATGATGTTATGAGTCTTCATAAATACCCTGGCATTTGTGGCAAGATAGATTCGTATTCAGTTACGACAACTTATTGCCTTGTCTTACCAATTCGACAGTAATTGGAACTAGTATAATTATTCTACAGCCAGCAGTTTGAAAAATAAAAATAAAAAAAACATTAATTAATTAAGAAAGATTTTTTTTTAAACAGAAAACAAAAAATAAAGAATAAAAAATAAAAACACAAACAAGTTTTTGTTTTGTTTTAAGATGTATTGCTTAAATTCATTAATTTTTTTTTCATATCTTAAAAATTTCTTTAAAATGTTCATATTTTTTTTTTTTTTTTTTTTGTGGGGGTGTATGAGTTCATATTTTTTCTCCTTATTACCAACAGATACATAGTTACATTGACTGTGGTGGTAGTGTTGTTGCTATTGGTAGTAAAATAAAGGTTGTAGTGGTAGTGACAGATCAAGGCTGCAGTGGAAATTAAGGATGAGCAACAAAGTGGGCGATACGACATCAAAAAAAAGATTAAATATGATATGACAATTGTTTCACTAATATATATATATATATATATATATATATATATATATATATATAATCAGTAGCAACATGGTTGCCATAAAATTGCTCAACCTTCTTCCAAATTGTATAAAATATCACTTGTTGAACCACAAAATGCAAACCATATTATTGGCAGCCATATTTAAATGCTAATGATGACACCTTCAGATATTGGATATGAATAGATTATATTCAAATTTATAGTTCACATTAAAAAAAAAATAAAAATTAAATTCAAGAAAAAAAAAAAAAACATTCAATTTTTTTTCCAATAAAAATTTTAGAACTTGTCTGGTTTCAGTAAGATCTTTTACAATCACTTTTCATATCTGTATCTCTCTTCCACCCGAAGAAAAAAAAAAAATACAGATAGAGAGAGTTCTCAGCACAAAATACAGTCAGTTGGGTAAATATGTATAATGGGGGGTGGGGCAGAAAAAATACATGGCAGGAGGCTTTTGACACTTAACATTCACTTTCTGGAGATTTTAATGATACGCAATGTAAGAAAAATAATGTAAATGACCATATTGAACAAACAAGTTCCAAAAAGATGGCTCACAAAATAGAGAAAAAAAAAAAAAAAATTAGCTGATATACACAAAAAGGCTATTTCAGCTCCTACTATAGAAAAAAAAAAAAAAAAAAAAAAAAAACAGGCAAGATATATCACAATTTCTTTTTTGGGGTGAGGGAGTATTCATATTATCAGGGTGGTCGAAATTGTTGCCCAAAAAGGACTAATTTTAACAGCTAACAATTACCAATTAAAAAAAACAACATTAAGAATAAAAGAAAATGTCTATAATAGTAGGCGTCTTGGCACAGTATTCTGTATTTGACAATCATTTTTATAGCAAGCAAAAAAAAAAAAAAAAAAAAAAAAATAATATCAAGTCACTGACTCTGCCATATTTTCAATATGTAAAAATTTATACTGTCACATACAGCAGGGTATATATGTTGTTCTGGAAGGAATACACTGGGTCAAACTTTGAATTTGCTTATATAGATATCACATATGTCTAACAACAACAACAACAGATAGCTGTAAATCATTATTGAATTTTGTTAATTAAAACAAGATTTTTTTTTTTTTACTTCTCCAGAACATACAAGCCAAAACCACAAGAGATCTGCAAGGATACATAACCTTCTCTAGAACTAACGCTATCTATACCGAGCGTTTTATTTATTTATTTTTCATTTTAAAGGAACGAGAAGGATTTTATCTTACAGTCATTTCATACCTTTTGGTCACCCTGTGTGATGAAGATAAAATTTTCACACGAAAAAAAAAAAGAAAAAAAAAAAAAAAATTATGACATTAAACTCTTCAATAAGGAAAAAAAAAAAAAATATGTAAACATTTTTTCTATCGTCATTCATACAATTGATGGCTAGCGGATATGACCAACAACATGGGCCCGGTAAATTCATCACTGATAAATTATTGGTGGTTAAATTCAGAATTTGATCATTGCTTCTAAGAATTTAATAAATTAAAAAAATAAAAGATTTTTTTTTAAAAAAAGTGCTAAAGGATGAGGGAAACACAAGAGCAATTAATCAATTAATCTAATACGATGAATTTACTGGCAATAAATTTACCAAGAATCCTAACAACTTTCTGATCTTGTTGCAATAAAAGAAAATATTTCAACCAAACACGAGCGCTAAGAACAAAAACAAAATATATCTAATTTCCTATCAATGGCTTGAGAAATATGTTAAAAAAAAATACATCCAGAATGTTCCAAAAGAAAACAATGTGAAGAATAAGAAAGGGGGTGGGAGTGCGGGATTTATGTGCACATGAATTTTATGCAACAGCATTAGCTGTGCTACAACAGTGGACTCGGAGACAATGGTATTTAGCAGTTGAAAAGATTGCATCATGGGCTAGCCTCATTCAAGCATCCGTATTGTGTCAGCTAAGCCATTTTCAAGGTATGAATATGTCTCCATTAAAAAGAAATGTTTCTTGTATATAAGTCTTTCTTTTGGGGATTTTTGAATGGTGCAAGGTTGTTTTTTAAAAAAAAAAAAAAAAAAAGAAAAAAAAATTAGTCCTCGTACATTTATAGGCTAACATCAAAAAAGGGTTTTTGTTTTCAAGATGTAAGTGGACAAAAATTAATGAAAGGTGACTGCAAATGGGCAAACCTGAAGAATCAAGGTTGAAAGAAAATTACTCCCAATATCGTGATGTAAAAATGCACATGTAATAATTTGCATCTTTTTTTTTGGGGGGGAGGGGGTTCTTGTCATTTGTGTCTTTAAAAAAATAGTTTTTACGTTTACAATAGTTTAGATACAATTGGTGAAAAAAGAGAGTTGCATTCTTTTGGAAACACCCAACATATTTTTTTTTTTTTAATTTTCAAAAATTACAAAACATTAAAATAAAATAAAAACATACAGATCACTTAGGGTTTTTTTTCTCTCTCTCAATATAAATATATGCAACAAAGATTTTGCTTTTAACATGCAAAACCATTAGGGAGCTGCATGAAAAAAAAAAATGTTGGTATATATGTCAAGCCTAGTTTTATGGTCATAAGATGAATTAATTTATAGATTATTTTTTAAGCCGTTACGTTTGAATTTAGATTTTTCCAAATGATTACTCATGTATAGATCAAAACTAATCTAGTCTTTTTTTCCCCTAAAATTTAGCTCTTCAAAATTTGACCTATACATCAGTATATGCAGAATATTCTGTATAAAAGAAATTTCCAATGAATTTAACAGATCAATAATTAGTGAGAGAAAGTATTAACAATGATGGCTGTGTACTATGAATAAAAAATATGTTGTCATTTTTTTTTAAAAATCATTTCCAACAAGCAAAAACATTTTTCTTGCATGTCGGTATACCATATTTATAGCAAATAAGACACACATATAAATATATATATATATATATATATATATATTAAAAAATATGTTATTACTGCATGCTGGTATGATGAATAGGGGGCCATCTACCACAGTTCTAAAAATGGACAGTTTGGATGAGTTTACAGTAAGCAGTTGTCCCCCTAAATACCCTTTTATATTGTGTCTTATAGACCAGTAAATATGGTAGGGAATTTAGAGATAGGAAAAGAGTTTGTATTTTCTAAATCTATTAAGTCTTTTTAATTCAAAAACACAAAAAAAAAAAAAAAACATAGGTGTTATCTCTATTTTGTATTTCATTCTAACAAAGAAGAAAAAAAATTAACTTATTTTCTAAATGAAACTTTCAAAAAGTAAAATTAATCCTTCAACAATTTGTTTTTCATTCATTCACCAATGTGTATAAGGCAGAATTAATACCAGAAAAGCATTTTCAATATTAATTGATCGATGATATATTTTCGTAAGCAGACAATTTTCTTTTGTTTATTTTTTTAAAATTACACCATGATCATATATAATATAAGGGATAATTTGGAGGTTATTTTTTATGAGTGATATATATGTGTGTTTTTTTGTTTTTTTTTTCCTTTTGGTTAATTTTTAGATATCACTGTTGAATAAGTATGTATGAAAAAATTTATGAATTCATTCACATACTTTTATTGTTTAAGCCAAGAAAAAGGACACGATTTGTTAAGATTTAGAATATCATTTACAGGTGCCATGGATAAATTTTAAAAAAAGAAAAAAGAAAAAAAAAACATTGGTGAATGTTGGATTAATTTTAGGCATTTTTTTAAAAATTTTATTTCGTGTACATGTTCATAAAAGAAAAAAAAATTAAAGTAAGATCAGTAGGCATACTTTAAACAAAAACGACCCTTCATTTAAAAAGAAAAAAGAAAAACCTTTCTTCAACAACATAGAAAAATAATCAAATAACCAAATTCAAAATACCAGTAAAATTCAAATAAGTCTTGATGTGTGTGTGTAACATATATATATATATATATATATATATATATATATATATATATATATATATACACATACATACACAGGAAATAGAACTGCAACACCTTGAAGCACAATGCCAATTTTGACCGGGTGCAGTATGCATTCTAGGAGTAATACATATTCCGATATAAACTTTTAATCTTCAGCCATCCTGTGACATAGCAATATTCACACTAATACACCATCTTTGTCTGAATGCGAGCGTATAGGTTAATCCCCAAGGAGGATAAACAGTGTATTAATATGGAGTCTGAGTACTGTTGATTTATCCCTTATTTGGGAACCTGAGCCCATATTAGTCTGTATATGAGACAATTTACTGTAATTCTGCTATATTACCTGTACACTTAAAACTTGTGTAAACTGAGACACATATTTAGGCTGATGCTATGTCACCATATAAAGTAAAGCGATATTATTACAACAGCAGGACTGATCACAGATTAAAAGATTTATTATATTTCTTTAGTTCGTTGAATTCTGATTGGTTATATTTTCAACTATATTCCCATATTGTTGAAAAAGTCTACAAATTAAATTTAAGAAGCATGAAATGGCTTTTCGTTAATACAGTACAGCTTAATACTCGTTAAGAATATTTTTCTACCAATATATATATATATATATATATATATTAATGGAGATGAAAGTTGAGGTCTGTGTACAAGGAGTGTTTGGTATATCTCAGAAAAATAAATAAAAAATTTAAA
>CM042147.1:36079017-36134017 GCA_023376005.1 Doryteuthis pealeii | reverse complement strand
AACTCAAACGTGACTCTAAAATGAATAAAAATGATTTCAACCATTCAGAATTAATGTTTAAGCAATAACATTTTCATAAAATCATACTGCTATTTCTTAAAAAAAAAAAAAAAAAAAAAAAATTAAAAAAAGCCAGGGATCAAAATATTAATCAAAAAATATACATCCAAGACAAATGTAATTTGAGAGAAAGAAATTCACTTCCCACCTTTTTTTTTTTTTTCGGTAGGGACGGGATGAGGTCTACCAAACAAACTCCTTTCTATGAAAAATTCACAAGCCAGTTTTGTTTTTGTCTTGTTTTTTTAACCAATAGTTTTAAATGATTTTAAATATTTTTAAAAAATTAAAAGAAAAGATAAAATGAAAATGGCCAATTTTGTGGAATTTTGAGAATGACGAACTATCTTTGAAATATTTTCCTGCTGTTAATAAAAGTTGAAGAGAAAAGAGAGACAAAAAATGGCAGAGAAAAAAGATACAAAAATATAGCGATTTCACGTATGCTTTTTTAACTGAGGAGATGAAGTGAAAAAAAAAAAAAAAACAAAAAAAAAAAAAAAGTTTGTCAACAAAAAATTGAAATGATGACATTTAAGAAAATTTCAGGAATTTGCTTATTTGATGAATCATCCATTCTGTCTGAAGACATTGATAATTTTAAGACCATCTTCCAGGAATACACAACAAATCCTGGGATTTATTTTTCACTTTAAAACTTTAAAGAATTTCATTTGTAACTATAATTCAAGAGCGAATCATCCAGATGACCAAATTCCCAATAATCTAAGAAGATATGGTTCGGACATGAATTTTGTGCTAAATTTCTTGAGGGGAGAAATATAGTTATGACACAAAATATATTCATAGAAAATTGGGCTTGAAAAAAAAAAAAAAAAAAAAAAAAATATGGACAGAGAATGCACTTTTTTTTTTTTCATTCTTTTGTACACAAGATATTTTTTTTCTGTGGGTCATTTTTCTATTTTTTATTTTTAGCATTTTCATTGTCATTTCAGAAAATATGGAGTAACAGCAGTCAAATATTCAATAGCATTTTTTTTTTTTTATAAAAAAATTTTTCTTTTTTTTTTTAAAAAAAGGCGAAAGTGCAATTAAAAAATATCCCAATCTTTTTAACCTCAAATTATCTATAATTATTCTCTAGTTCAGTCTATCTTCAATGAAGGAAAATGCAGGTAGATAAATAATATAAAGATGAAAGAACATTTTGTTTTTTAGATGAGAAAAGGGGGGGATGAAGTAAAATGGCTTCTAACGGAGATCCTCCATTTTAGTTTTGGGTTTCATATTTACGAATTTTTGTTAAACAGTGAAAATAACTATTGATCTATTATTTGCAAATTTTATTTGAATTTTAAAAAAATACCAGCAATGGTTTCTCAGTGATATATATGGATCTTTTTTTTTTTAAATGTAATCTGCCCTGCACCTTCATTGAACACATAATACCATTTTATTATCAACTTTTTTTTTATCCCATGTTTTTTTTTTATAGTTGATTTTTTGTTTTTGTTTTTTTGTTTTTTTTAAATAGTAAGCAAGACTTGTCCAGGACATTTTTTCACACCTGCCCAAATACGACAGTTGTAAATATTATCACAAGTGTTTTTTTTTATGTTTTTCCTGAAGAGAAAGAATAGATAGATATTTTTTTTTAATTTGTTATTTCCCCACAAGAAATTTACATTAAGAATAAAATAATATTAATGTGAAAATAATTTGGAATCATCCTTCTTTTTTTTTCTTTTTTTTTTAGTATAAACAGTTCTTAATTCATTTAATTTTGTTTTTTGTTTTCTTTTAAACATTTTCATACTGAAAATATTTCACATAATATTTTTTTCATCCATATTGTCATCATTAGCATTTTATAATTTCATTCGCCTAACCATCATAAAGGTTTCATTTATCTTCATCATCACCAACAAACGAATAATCCCACCACAGATGATGGCAACCCTCACCAACAACAACACCATAACCACCACCATTTTCATAAACACCACTTTCTGGTCAGATAAAAAGAAAAAAAAAAATATTTTCTCCACTGTCCAGTTTTATAGTCCCTGATGTCAATATTTTTAAATTTTTTTTTTTTTTCTCATCAGTTTTTTTTTTTTTTTGTCCACAGATAATAATCAACTAAAATAATAAAAATTTTTGTTTTGTTTTGGGTGGGTTTTTTTTTCTTTTTTTTTTTTAGTTAATTTCTTTTGTTTTTCTTTTGCTGTATTTTTTCAAAAAATTTAAAAATAATATTAAAATTAAAAAAAAAAAATTAAAATTCTTTGGACAATACCACAATGATTTAAAAGAAAAAAAAAATCCAAACTTTCTATTCTTTTTGCAATGTGTAATATTTTTCTTTCTTTTTTTCTGCATGTAAAGGAAACGTCTTCACTTTTTCATATCCACACAGCTTTCATATCAACTAATTCCATTCTTCACCGTTTCCATTCAAACTGTCACCCATGCAATCCTCTCATGTCAACAATGCATTTCAAGTCACTGTTAAATGTATAAAATATACATAAAAAGTTCAAATGGATTCACAAGAGTGTACTTATATATACATATGATAATTTGTTGGCTAGTAGTGTTTGTGTAAATGTGTGTAGGGTTGAGGGAAAAGAATAAAAGTATTTTGTATCTTTTTTTTTAATATATATATATATATATATATATATATATATAAGGTTTAAACCGTTTGCTTCTTCAGCTCTTATTTCCAAGATGAAGAGGGAAGAGGTCCCCTTTAGATTACACCCACCCACCCATTCCCCCAAAATGTTTTACTATTCAAAATTAAAATCCCCCAGACTATTATTTTTCAAAATTTCATCATCCATGCTCAATCTGATTTACGTATTTTTAAGGAGGACCAGATAGTAGCAGCAGATCAAATGAATTATAGAAAAAAAAATTAAAATTTTGCATTTCCATGATCAACTTCAACAGGGTTTGTATTTTGTGCTAAACAAATGGATGGTGTTCTTAATTTCTTTTTAAGAAGTATCTTCCTTCCTTCAATGAAGAAAAACAAATTTTATTTTATATATATATATATATATATATATATATATATATATATATAAAACACTCATTCATTCTTTTAATCAAATTTTCTCTCTTGGCCACATTTTATAATTGAAGGAAGGAGATTTTTATATTTTCATCTAAATTTTGACTTCTTTCTTTTTTCATTCAGCAACTGGGAATTTTTTTTTCCTTCTTTAATTCCCTTTTTTTAAATCTTCAAGTAATTTTTTTTTAAGCCAATAACCCTCGATTAATATTTCTTTTAAAACCTTTCTTAATTATCTCCCCTTGGCAACCTCTTACCAAAAAGAGGAAAACATTTTCATAACCGAGCAAAGAGAATAGAATAAAGAACAGGTCAACAACAAATTTTTAGACCAAAGTTTCCATTCCTCTTGCTTTTTTTCCTTATCTGCTTTTGTTTGTTTGTTTTCCTCTTCTTTCAATTAAAAGTCACATCACTCATTCATAGCAGTGACTATCAACATCTAATAAGTAACAATAATAAAGAGTCAATCGCGGCATTTCCATTCCTCTTCTGATTTTCTTGGAGTCGTTACAAACTTTTTCTTCTTTTTTTTTTCCAAGTCCATCCATTCATTTTTTTTTTTTTGCCATTACATATGTTCTCGTAAAAAATGTTCCGTTTTTTACTGAATTGTTTCCCTTTAAGGAGCTTTTCAATTAAAAACAAAAAAGAAAAAAAAAATGCTGTAATTTCTCCTTCCATTTTTTGTTTTTTTGCTGCGTTATCATTTCCCTTCATTACTGTCTTCTCTTGTCAACATTCATTGCTTGAAACGCGACATACATATATGTATATATATCTCTCTATTTAAAAAAAAAAAGAAAAAACAAAACAAAAAAAAAAGAAACCATCTATATACATATATGTATATATCACATGTGCAGGGGTGCAATAATAGACAAAATATAACCTCATCACGTAACACTGACACCACTGTCTGAAGGACTCTCTGTCTTAACGGTGTCGTTAATGGGGACTTCTTCTGGACTGGCTTTGTTTCGCTGTTCTTGCCAGTGCTTGAGTCGGTTCAGCGGAAGTGACAGTATTCCGGAGAGGGTCAACATAGCCCCACCCATGTAAAAAGTCGCGTTCACATTGCCCGTCACGTCTTTTAGATAACCTGCAAAGAAAAGTAAAGGAAAAATTATTTGATATGAACAAAACATTTCAGAAAAATTGATATATAACATTTGCCTAATTCTCTGCAGGAACAGAATGTGATAAAAAGTCTATTTTTTAAACAGAGTTTAACAGGTTGGAATTCAGAGTCTTCTTTCTCCAAGAGAAGCTATGATTGGTTGTTTTTGTTTTACTGCATATCAACTCTTTTCAGGTCATTTAATGCCAAATCAAGTCATTTTGATATCAGATCACTTAGAGTACATGATTTTGCTTAAATGATCACCCATCTAAGTATTGAACAGGCTCATCACTGCTTAACTTTGTGTGATCTAGTGGGAACCGGTGCTTTCAGAGAAGCTATTGTTCAAAGACCAAAGGGTCATTTCCTTTACCAACAACGTCATTTCGTACTTGGGTTTTGCCCAATAACCAAAACACTATTTTCAATATCACAAGTCATGTCTGGCTGACACTTCTAACCAGCTTCAAGATCAACAACATAGCTTGACCTGTCCAATTTTTAAGGGTCACATCAGGATTTGACAATAATTTCTTCCCTGGGAAAACTTAGGAAATCTAATTTCTCATATCAACTCGATCCAGACTAGTGTGAAGGAAATGATAACTACAATATTCTCAAGAAATAACTTTAACATTACAGCCAAGCAAAGGTTAAAGAACCGCAGTCTGCCCTACTATTTACCCATAGCTGGTGGGAGAATAGTTTGATTCATACCTTTTCTTACAAATGAACATACCAGTGTGGGCCAACCAACAAAAACCTACATACATCAGCTCTATGCAGATTCTGGATGCCATACAGAAGACCTGTCAGGAAGAGCAATGACTGATAGGGATGAATGGCAAGAGAGAGCTATGGTGTCAGCATCCAATGACAGTAAATTGCAAGAATTTGGGTTTGATACTGGCCCTCGGCAACACAGCGCATGAGTAATGCAGCTTGGGTAATCTGATCTGTGTGGTAAAGCATCTTGAAGTTGACAGTAGTGTGGCACTCCACCTCAGCAAGAACTATCTCCCTGCTCTAGCGCCAGCTAAAAAGGGAATAGAATCCCTTGCTGTTCAGCTGATACCAACAATATATATATTTACCAACCCCTCCGCATTAGCAGGATGTGACACTAGGTCAATTTCTTAAGCGAAGTTTGCAGGTATGAATTCAGAGTTTTCCTTCTCCTAGACTGGTTAAAGAGTCCAGTCTGCCCTACTATTTACCCATAGCTGGAGGGAGTGTAGGATTCATACCTTTCCCAAGGGTATTAGCTGATACCAACAATGGGTCGCTCCACAGACTTTGTTTTACGGCATATCAACCTCAGTGGGTCATTTAATGCTGACAAAGTTTTGAAATAAATTCATTCTTAATGATACACAATTTTCTTTATAAACACATTTTTCTATTTAATCCATAGATGAGACCCTAACAGGTATTACCACTCCAGGTCAGAGTGGACCAGGGAGCAATGGTGATGAAGGGGTGCTCCACATTCCTCAAACCTCCAAAACTGGAACCTCACCATCAGATAGAGTTTAATGGCATTTCCAGGATATGTAGACCCTCAGCCACCGCCTTCTAGCACCCATATGATAAAAAGGATTGGGGCTTGCCATAATGGCAATGGGGTTGGGGCAATCATATAGGTTATATAATGAAATTTATTGTGTACAGTGCTCACCACAACTCATGAAAGTCTCATGTTTAGTACACAGAATAATGTATTAGTGTCAGGTACATGAACAGCGTACAGTAATAATATACATGTATGTGTGCACGTGCGTGCATATGTGTGGGTATGGGAGTATCAGGTATAGTGTTGGCGGACCACAGGAAGCATGGACACTGTGAAAGATGCAGTGTTTCGGCAGCCTACAACGGGCGCAGGCAGCTTATTCCATGCCTCGACAACTGAGCGTGAAAAATGTTTCCAAAAGTCATGTGAGCTATGCTGTTTTCTGACTTTGTAGACATGCCCACGTGTGTTAGAAACATGGAGATCAAAAAGTTGCTCATGGTTTCTGTTGTCAAGATGATTAATGAAAAAAATTTTTTCACCATCAGTAAATTCAAGGCATGAGAATCCTTGTGAAAAAATAATAAAATCGATAACGTACATTTTCATCAAAATACGTAGACTTATAATGGCTGAAAAATGACATTTTGGGGGCACGTTTGAAGCCCCATATCTCCCCCAATTCTCAAGCGAACTCAACCACTATGTGATACTTCTCATCGAACTCTATCAGAAAATCATATTGGTTTGGTACGTTATTTGCACATGAAATTGGCAATTTTTACCCACTCTCAGGGGGATTATCAGGCCTCAAAAGTCACCTAAAACTCCGAATTGTGCACTTTTTTCACCATCAGTAAATTCAAGGCATTAGAATCCATGAGAAAAAATAATAAAATCGATAACGTACATTTTCATCAAAATACGTAGACTTATAATGGTTGAAAAATGACATTTTGGGGGCACGTTTGAAGCCCCATATCTCCCCCAATTCTCAAGCGAACTCAACCATCTTTTACTATGTGAAAATCCTCATCAAAAGGTTTATTATTTGTTGAACATATATTCTATTCAGTACAAGGAATTGGTAAACATAAGGAATAATGACCTACCTCCAAGAGGGGATCCTGCCATTGAGGCTATTCCTTGGAAAAGAATCAGCAACCCAAAAGAATTAGTTAGTCGATCAAGCCCAATTAGATCAACTAAAAGGATTGATCGTAAAGATACAAATGCCGCTGTAAAGAAAAGGAATATTTTTAATGACACTCTTAAAAGCCACCATAGGCGGTAGATATTTACAGAATTTAGGATAATCTATCTATCTATACATATATTAAAGAAATGGATACAATAGAAACCTACTCGAGTTTCACCATAGGGATCTTCAGGGTTAAATACACTGAATTAATCGAGGTACCAATTAATTGCAGCCGATCACATGTGTGTTCATTGAATAAGATGTTATGTTATAAAGCTAAGATAAGATGTTACGTTATCTATACATATATAAAGGGCAGTTGTGTGTATATGTATGTCTAGAGGAAACTTTGAAAATAAAACAATTAACGACAAAGTATTGTTGTGTGTATATGTATGTCTAGAGGAAACTTTGAAAATAAAACAATTAACGACAAAGTAAATATATATATATACACACTATCACCAGATCTTGGTTTTTGAGCAAAAATAATGAAGGTTTGATTTATATTAGTGAAGATAATTATAAAATGATATTTAAATGATAACGGCATTGAATTTTTTTGGATTTGATATTTTAAATAGTAGACATGAATTTTTCTTTTCAGAGCAGCTGGATCAACAAAAGTTTTTTTTTTACATAAGAATTTTAATGGGCATCCTTCGAGGTCCAACTTGAGATTCAGTAAGAATGGATCAGCGAGATTAACTTTATTACCTCCCCATTACCCAGGCAATAAATAACTAAACAGGAATCTGTGCCATTGTGTTTATTTTAACTAGCAAAAGAAACACCCTCTGGATGGTGTAAAATTTTATTTTTTGAAAACTTGCCTGATGTGGGTGAGAGTTAAAAATTCTATGTCAGGGTTTGTAACATAAGTAAAATAAAATTTATTAAAGAAGTGAAAAAAAAAAAACTAAAAAATAATTTGAAATGGAAACTTAATTCTATCCCCTTTTTTAGTGTTTAAAGTTTAACTAGAAAAAATTAAATCTTGATATTGTTGTTTTAGAAGAAAATTTTTTTTTTTTTAAACTTATGAAAGTGTACTTATTCATGAGCAATACTGTATAAACAATGAGAATTTTAGCAATGAATATATATATATATATATAAGGGTTTTATAGTTTGCTTAAAGCATTGTATGTAGGTGTTTAAGAAAAGAAAATAGAAATTAGAAGGCTATTGACAATGCAATGGAAAAACGATAGGTGATGAAATTGATATTTATTTACCAGTTTCCTAAATTCTTGGGATAAAATCCCATTTTTAAGAGGTTTTGTGTGTTTTTGAAAAAATGTTTTAAAAAGTTTTAAAAACACAGGAAAAAAAAAAAAAAAAAAAAAAAAAAAACACACGTAACTCTGAAACCTCTGAAGATGGGATTTTATCCCGAAAATTTAGGAAACAGGTAAATAAACATCAATTTCATCACCTATCATTTTTCTATTGCATTGTCAATAGCCTTCTAATTTCTATTTTATTAAATATATATATATATATATATATATATATATATATATATATATATATATAAAGATTATAGGAATTTTAATTTCAGAAAGAGGGAAAGTCCAAAGAACACAAAAGAGGAAAACAAAGACCAACTTACCTATTCCTAATCCATATATTCCACTGTAAATATTAAGTGTTGTCTGATCCTTCAAGAAGGGACAACACACGGTAGCTAGGCCGACCACAATTAACGCTGTATTGTTGATATGGAGAGCTCCAAATACAGGTCGGTCAGCCAAAAAGCCAGACAGAAGACGTCCTATAATGTTAGTAACACCACTGACAGACACCAGGTAAGAAGAGGCTTTACTATCCATGCCAACTTCCTTTGCTAACGTGGGCAGGTAAAACACTGGGATGAAAAAACCTGAAAAGAAAATAGGGACAAATTAAAACTCATTACAAAATTATCAAACATCATTAGTGTTGATGTATCAGGCGGAAAAATTAGCCATTTTGTCAACAATTGGATTGATAATTGAAAATTTGACAAAAAAAAAATATGAAGAAATATTAACCAATGGGCATATGTTTATGGTTTAGAATTGCATGGAATTATGTAGTTTAACTATTCGCCTACTTTAAACCGCTCACAGAAGCTCTACCACCACTGTGATCCTACTGTAAGTAAAGTACAAAAACTGATTGTTAGTTCATTATAATTGGGTAGAAGGACTCAGATTACAATAATAATGTGAAAATTATTGGTAATCTGAACATTAGCTACATAAATGAGAGTAACCTCCCCTTGTTTATTTCACTTTGAGGAAGCCATATGTTTTGGTAGGCCATTTTAATTTCACCATTAATCTACATTGAAAATGCAAACTTGTTCGAATCAATACAACTGCAGGTTTTAACACAAAAATATCATAAAATGTGTTCTTAATTGTGCTTGGGCATTATTTGAAATTAACTGAATTGTTATTAAGAACATATTTTATGATATTTTTGTGTTAAAACATGCAGTTACATTGATTATGGTAAAATGAAAATAGCCGACCAAAGCATATGATTTCCTCAAAGTGAAATAAACAAGGGGAGGTTACTCTCATTTATGTCGCTAATTTCAGATGACCAAATTATGAATTCAGATATAAAATACATCCACAAAACTATCTATAAAAATACACATGTAAAGGAAACTTGAGAACCAACTTTTATCTCACACTAACAGTTTTGGCCACAACTTTTTGCCTTCTTTAAGCGGCTCACAGCAGCTCTCCCACCAGTTTAATCCTACAATAACCCACTGGCAGTAGCTCTCACATGTGTCACATGTTTACAAGGAAAAAAAAAATCACTAAATTAAAATGATAAGACTTTATTTGAAGAGAATGAGTTCTGAGGAGAACTTTGAAATATCCAATCATACAGGTGAAAAAATACAAAGAAAGTTTGATACAGTCATAGGGAATATTTGGAGGGCAAAGAGTTAAAGCAGTGGTTCTCAACTGGGGATCATATAACATCTATTTTGGATCCAGTTGTGGCATTATTTTCGTATTTGCCTGGAGAGTTGTCTGCCCGTTTAGTTTCGCTGGTTCCCACTAGGGGCTTCGGGCGTATTTAAGCAGCTGATTTGAACTTCTCACTCTCTTTGCCTACCAACCTATGTGACACATGGGTTAGACACGGTCTACCCCTTTCTTGTTGGGGCTTCAGCCCTTAACACTGGCCACTCACTGCTAGTAAGTCTATTATACGATATATGACTATCCTTTAGTCATGTATCCGTAACTACATTTGTATGTACATTTAGGTATCTCTTTGATACCTAAATATCTTGTATTTTACCATTCATGAATGTGTCATTATCTCTACTTTTGTATGTATGTTTATGTACACCTCTATGTATTATGTACCCTGTTTATTCTGTGCTGTATATAAAATGTTTTGTCTAGCAACCTTTGCCGGAGTTTTATCTTCAAGTATTATCACTTTAATCCTTACACAGGCAAGCAGAAAATATGTAATCTTAAAATAAAGTAGGAATTTTAAACATCGAATAGCTAATGGGGGTCCACCAGAATAAAATAGGAATCAAAGGGAGCCAGGTAAAAAAAAAGGTTGAGAACGATTGGTTTAAAGTACTTCAAACAATTATATAGTTTCAAGTAATAATATACTAGCTTAATTGCCGCCCAATATGGCAGCTTTTAAGCTAGTTAACTAATCATTTTTGTTGCCATAATTCTAGTGATATTTTGCCATAAATAAAATGGGTTATTTCCTATAAGTCTAACATAAACAAAGGGGAACCACTCTTGACTGATAAATTATTTATTTATTTTCCCATTAAACTAACCCTAAATCCTGACCCTAAACCCGTATTCTTTTTCCTAGAAGATCAATAAATAAATGAATAAATATATATAAGATGAAAATGGAAGCAAATACGACGGTATGTTGAAATGAAAAATAAAGGAAAGAAAATGTTGAATGGATATAATAGGATTTATTTTATTTTAATTTTACTGACACTTGTTTTGGCCAGGAGTTTATACATGTATTCTATCTATTATTATTTTAAATACAAAATAAAATGAAATAACAATAATAGAAAAACTACAAAAATTTTTAGTATACAAAGAAATAACGGCCTTTATCAGAGTAAATCTTTGGGGTTTCTTTTTTCGAACATCTCAGAAATTCTCCGTATTTCAACCAATTTGATTTAAAACACCAACGATTTACTCTGATGAAGGCTGTTATTTCTTTGTATACTAAAAAGAATTTTTGTAGTTTTTCTATTGTTATTTTATTTATTTTGTATTTAAAATAATAATAGATATTAAACATGGATAAACTCCTGGCCGAAACACGTGTCAATAAAATAAAATAGGGAGAAAGTTTATTAATTCTCATGCGACAATAAAGCATTTCCTAAATTCACCTTAGTATGACATGGAAAAATACAGACATATTGATAAGAATTTTTTCGGCAACATTTTAAGAATTAGAATCATAAAAGTTTCATAAGCACAAGACAAAATGACGATCCACAATTCAGAAATATCAAGTAACCTTAGAGTTACTTCCCTTACATTAAAATCAAGAGTTACCTCCCATACATTAAACAGTAGAGATGGTGTTAATTATCGCCTTTTACTTAATTACGGAAATTACGATGAATTTTTAGTGAATAAAAATGACATAAATTCAACAGTGTAGGACCCCACCATAGTGAGCCAGTGCAAGATGATTTGGAAGTTTTCCTAAGCTAATGTAAGTAGAGTAACCCATTATGACACCGTTTCTAACTCCTGGAACACCATTGATAAGATCATTTTTATCTTGCAGCTTTATTACTTCATCCATGCAAATAACCAATTATTGGGTTATTTCCTATAACTCCAACATAAACAAAGGGGAACCACTCTTGACTGATAAATTATTTATTTATTTATTGATCTACTAGGAAAAAAACAAGACGGGGTTAGGGTTGGGGTTTAGGGTTAGTTTAATGGGAAAATAAATAATTTATCAGTCAATAGTGGTTCCCCTTTGCTTATGTTGGAGTTATAGGAAATAACCGCAAACTGCTCTCACAGTAACCGCGTTCCTCTGACCTTCGTTCTTTACCCAAAACACAGTCTGCTGAATTTCACCTCTCTCGCAGTTCACTTGCTTCACTCCTGTCTATGTCACTGCCCTCGTCAGCAAGACTCGAACGCAACTGTACCGTGTGTTAAGGCAGGCTTTAAATAATCACACTAACATCCCACATCTGGGTCAATTGCACAGTCTATTGATTTACATGCGCGCCAACGAGGTAGTCTGACGTCAAGACACAACTCACGATCAGGAGGATGGGAGTTCAATCCCCAATCGCCCATTACACTCCCCCCAATCTCATTTTACATGCCAGACATAGTCATGTATGCTTTGACTACTATGTGCATGATTTCTCTCGCCACAATTACATTGTCAATAAATCTTTGACATAAAAGTCCTTAAACAATTCTTTATTTTATTTCATTTTAGGGTAATCTTTAAAAAATTACATACAATCCTTTAGTTCGCTCCAACCTCCTGCAAGTGGTTACAACAATTATGACAAGACAGTGAACATCTTCGAGCTCTTGGCCTCATGCCAGACGCAAAGAGACAACATGGCATTTCCCTCAGTGAGGGAGCAATAGTCCACTTGAAATGTCAGGAAACTCCCCTCAATCAAGTAGACTCGTTGACCAAGTACAACTTTGTTGAATTGGTTACTACATCTCTTATTATAATGGAGATTGTGGTGTTTTTCTGTCTGTAACCGAAACTATATTCCTACTCAAGTCACAATTCTCTTAGTTATTGACATCACATTCTCCATTATTTTATTTTTATCTAAACCTTAATTATTAATAAAATTGTCTTACATTATTAATACTGTTAACTATGTCTACATATTAACAACATGCAATTTTTTATATATACAACAAAATAGCAGTTTACAGTGTGAACGGGAAGGCTAATTTGCATATTAATATTAAAAAATGAATTTAATAAATATGTGCTTAGTATTATTGATTTCTAACTTTTGGTTTTTTTTAATGAATATAAGCAAACATTCTTCAATGAATCTTAAATGAAATCCATTAACAAGAAAATAACTGTCATTTTATTATTTACTTCCTCTTTTAACTAAATACTTAAATTGAAAAAATAACAATGAAAGATGAGAGTGATGGAAGAGTAAGTTTCAATTGTTCCATTTTTTATTATACTCCCTCTGTTTAAAACTTTATTATACTCCCTCTGTTTCAAATCTTTTTATCTGTATCTTATTTAGTTTCATTAGCCTTTCTAATTTAATATAATATTTTATTACATTAAAACTTAAATACTTGCACCCGGAGGGTGCATATATTTGCTAGTATAAATAATGAACATGATAATTTGTATATGTGCTTTCCTTAGTATCTTTATTATCATACCTCATTCAGTTGGAGGAGGGTCACCTTTAAGTACAGAGCTGTAGTATATCGATTAACTAGGCACTGCCAAAGTTGCCGCAAAATCCGTATTTTACAAAATAAATTTAACTGCATTATAAAATTCATTCATTGATAAATCAACACTGAAAATGTCATTAAAATTGAATAATTCCCTGATTTTTGGTAATTTTTTTTTTATAATTGGGGGAGTAAATTTATTTTGTAAAATACGGATTTTACGTCATCTTTGGCAGTGTTAACGGCCATGTTTATTTGTTTATATTTATATTTATATTTATATATTTATTTGTCCATTCAAAAGAAGAAACATTAAAAAAAAAAACTCCTGATGATTTTCTTTTTAAATTTCAGCTTATGGAAATAATGAAAATTATGAACGAAAAACAATGTTTACATTTTTGCACCATCAAATCAATTGAAATTTAACAGAGCTAAAAAAAAAAAAACAAGTTATGACTAGAGGCTTTCTTTTAAAATTCTATGAAACATCAATTAATGGTCCGATTTTCATGAAAATTTCCATAATTACTTACATTTTGATGAAAATATGTCTGAAATATTTTTTTCCTAAAATATATTAGGGGAAATATTTTTTTTTTTTTTTTTTTTTTTTTTTACAAGATCTAACCCCACTCATTTTATTTTATGAAATATGAAAAAAATGAACCAACAAAAATGATTTTTATTTTTTCTATATAGATAAGAGTCTGAATAATTATATCAGAAGATTTTTAGAAGTTCCAATTGGAGAGTTTTTAGTAAAAGAACCATGGATACAGAATTCTGCTAAAAAATATCAATAAAGAAATTGACCCTGTTGTAAATTTAAAAAAAAACAGACTGTTTTACTTATTTTTCAAGATAATGGTGTGTAATTTTTTCCGGATGATTTGATCTTTTAATTAACTGTTTTTCTTTGTAACAACTCCTTATGTTCGTTATTTCTTTTTTGCGAAATTTAAAAATAAAAAGTTCAAAAATGTTTACGTTTCTTCCTTCAATATGGCTTAAACTGATCACGTGACGTATTTTTGGTGGTACCTAGGAATCGCTAAGTGCACTTTTGCTTATCGATAATCAGTGAAGTTTTAGAAAATGAAAAAATGTTTACAACTAATTTTTGTTTCTTAGCGTTTAGACGACTTTCTACTCGGGAAAATTGCCAGGTTTTTAAAATCCTTTTTTGTGGTTTTTAGGCAGAGGTACAATTTACGCTAGGAACGAACTCAGACTTTCTAACAGAGTTATCTTTTCCTTGTTTTTATTATTCCTTAAGAGAAGAAGTAGGAAAGTCCGTAATAGTAGGAAGGGGAGATAACTATGAGAAGCCAAGATTTTAATAGAGGTAAGCACCATTTCAAAGTTGACCTTTGAAATAAAAACAAGGGAAGATAACTCGTGTATATGCATGTCACAAAGTAAGAAATCGTTTCGAGATTGTATTTATTCATATTATCAATTCCTTCCCTCTAAAACCACAAAAAGTCAATATTTTGCACATTTGACAAATGACCTAATTAGAGACGAGTTTTCTGTATGCATAGTCACGATGACCGACTACTCAAGCTTAGTGACTTAAACCTCTGTACTGTTGGCGAATAACGTGCAAGAACACGAGAAAAAATTATTGACGTGAGTCAGGGAATCAATCAAAGCTGTTCTATTTTTCGATTATACCCCTCATATCATTTTCTAAATAGTTTCTACAAAAATTACATCAAAACCTAAATATGTGTACTAGTATATATAAAAAAAAAAAAAAACAATTCAAGCAAATTTAGCCAGAAGGTGGTTTACACTGAACAAATTGACTAGTCCTTTTTCCTAGTACATTTTTCTGCCCATTTTTTTTTTTTTTTTGTGGTTAGTCGAACAGTTTCTTTTACAAGAAATTTTCTCCTGATGATGACCTAGGGTCTTAACTAGTTGCGCACAATTTAAAAATAAATAACATAAAAAAGAAATATTCCTGGTTGTCTATCACTTTTTGATATATATATATATATATATATATATATATATATACACACATACATACATACATACATACATACACACACACATACATATACACACAGGATGTTACTATTTTGGATAGCTACATATTCATATTTTTTTCAAAAATATGAATGCTGAAGAGTTTAGTAATTAATAATACCTAATGATATCAGTTTTAGGTAGATTGGGTTATTCAGCCTTAGTTTAACAAGGGAGAAAAAATAATTAAAACCAGCTGTGCTCTACTTAAAAATTGACTGTCACATTCTTCCTGTAGTTGGGTAAATACATATACATATTTTCAGTCACAGTTTCAATGTTGAAGGGTTTTGGTAATGAATGATACCTAATGATATCCATTTTGAGTATATAATGTTTTGCTAGAAATAACATCTTGGTTTTGTTACTTTGAAAAAAAATTAATGTTTTATGAAAAAAATTATTGCACATATAATCATTTAGGTTTCTAAATAAATTCCACTATGGAAAATTCTATCAGGTAGATAAAAAAAAATTTTTTAAATAAAAAAAAAATACTGCAAAATTTTAAATATACTATGTTTGTTCTTTTCAGATGTGATAAATGCAGCAGTCAAGATTGAGGGCTTCATTTTTTTAAAAATTAAAAAAAATTTTTTTTAATTAAATAAAATACACAAAAAGTATTCGGTTATTTCCTGTAACTCTAACATAAACAAAGGAGAACCACTCTTGACTGATAAAATTATTTATTTATTTATTTATTGATCTACTAGGAAAAAAGAAATTAGGGGTAGTTTAATTGAAAAATAAATAAATAATTTATCAGTCAAGAGTGGTTCCCCTTTGTTTATGTTGGATTTATAGGAAATAACCAAGTATTCTGATTATGATATTAGCAAATTCTCCCATTGTTGTAGCTGTAGTATTGTTTGCATTTAAATTAATGTTAAAAAGGATATTGTTGGTTGGGAAGTTGGTTGGTTAGTTGGATTTTACGGCATGTCAATCCTTGTTGGGTTATTTTATGCTGAAGATGTTTTGTTTTATTCATTTTTGATAGTATTCAATTATTTTTTTCCAAACTCAATTTTTTTAAAAACATTTTTTAAACTTATTTTTTCTATTTAACCCAAAGATAGGACTCTGATAGGTACTACAACTCTGGGTCAGAATGGACCTGGGAATAGTGGTGATGAACAGGTACTCCACACTCCTCAGAATTGAAACTTCACCACTACATGAAATGGCTGGAAAATAATTGTATACTAGTTTACTGACAAAAATATATCTATAATCATTTATTTATTTATTTATTTATAGTTTACAAAACATTAAAGTCCGTTTTACTAAGGGTTTCAGAACATCACTTTTAGGTGATTGTTCTGTCATCAGATTTTCAAAAGTGAATGTTTCTGATGACGAACAATCACTTAAAGATGATGTTCCTTTTAAATGTATTGTAAACTATAGATAAATAAATACAGCTCTTACAGAAGTAATTGAGCACTTTATTATCATTTCTCCAATACTAACAAAGAATTAACTATGTTCTAGCCACACTGAAGAGACTTGATAAGTCGAAACACGTGTCTGTGGATGACCCTATATATGCTCCGCATCCCCTAGGGTTGAGCACTCGGGGGGGGGGGGGTTGATCTCGCAGACGGCCGCCAACTCAAGCATAAATGCAACGCTCTTCTAAGGAATGGAGCACTATGTGACGGCCTTTACACACAAAGCGATGTGTGTATTAAAACAGTTAAAATCCCCTTCCCATTCTGTAAGTGAAGATAGCCTAATGGTTAAGGTGCCGGACTGATACCCAACCGATCGGATTTCAATTCTGGCTGTAGGTAGCTTACAAAATGTTCTAGGCACACTGAAGAGACTTGATAAGTCGAAACACGTGGCTGTGGATGACCCTATATATATATATATTATATATATATAAGTCACTAGAAGAGGAATATTAACCTACTCTAAACAAGTCGTAAAATCTAAGAAGTCCGTTTGGGGTAGAGGTTATGGGATCGGCCTGTCAGCTTGGCAGTCCGGTTTCAAATCACGCACAGGGCGGTCTTCCGATCTATAGCTCTGCTGATGAGGCCTAATAGGCCGAAATGTACATACAGAGATTGATTTTTCTCGATTTGTTTAGCCTTACATTTAATAGGTATTCCCGCCTAATTCATTATTAATTAATTAATTTTCAAAATTAGGTACGACTCCAATTAAGCACTTATTCTCCGAAAAATTATCGGCAAAAAGCCATTCTAAACAAACCGTGTTTACAATATATATATATATATATATATATATATATCTCATTTTCTCTGGTGGAATTCTAACCATGGCTAATTCTAACTATGGCAAAACTAACCAGTCACTGTTACTTAAAGACAAAACTGTATAATAAAAGAAACAAACAATAATTTGTGATACTTACCTAACATGCTAAGAAAACTCGATGTAAGGAGAAGACAAAAGACAATATTCTTGAAAAGGGACAGATCAATAATTTCTTGGATCATTTGAAAAAGTTTGATGGAATGACCGGTGTTTTCATATATACTATCCAAACTACGAATACTGGCCTGAAATTTTGTGATACTGACAAGACTACTGCCCATGAGACACGGGGGCAGTCCTTGTCTCTTGTCATAAAGTAAATATTTGTGGGGGTCCTCAGGATAACTGTTGATAGTCAGCCGGCTGTCGCATCGACTCTCGCACGGACTAGCCGAATTGCTATTCGGCAAAGACTGTTCTGCTGGTTCGATGTTGACTTCCATCCGAGAATCACTGACACCAACGTAACTGAGACTCCGAGTGCTTAGAGATCCCTCCTCCGAGAGTTTATCCCATGGGTCGTCTAATGTCAGCGAATCACAACTTTTAGCCTTTGGCATGCACACTGTGCTACCGGGAACTGACTTGCTCCCCTCGGGGATTTCCATGGAGGGAAATGCAGGCGGACGCAAGAAATTAGAACTCATCGGTTTTACGTTGCCTGCATTTCCATTTTTTAGATTGTCCACTACAATGTTCGGCGGAAGCAGACTGTTTTTGCTCGGACATTTCGAGCTGTAAGGGCTTTTGGACTTGTTGAAATATGATGCAATACTACTGCGGTTTGATCCGATGCGTTCAAGCTTGATGAGTCGGTTATCCTTAGTAATGATGCAGTTGTCGAGAGATCCATTGGAAATAGTACGTTGGCGTTTCTTCTCCTCTATAAGCGCTTTCATTATTGAGCCCTGAGCGACGAATCCACGTTTCATACGTTTGGCCTGGGGTCGCACAGGCCGGAAAAGGGCTCCGCACACAGCACAGTTGAGAATCAAGGCAGAGATTATGAGGGTACTCCCCTGCCAGTTATATCTTTGTAACAGGTACTCTATGATTGGAGGGAAAAGGAAGGTGCCAAGACCTGTACCACATACGGCTACACCCGTAGCAAAGGCTCGCTTCTTTTCAAACCAGTAGCCAATTATCACAATTGATGGGAGGTAGATAAGACCAAATCCAATTCCTGAAAGGATAAATAAATACATTAGATCATTCAATATAAATAAAATGGCTTACATCATTGATATACATGATTAATGTGCGATGTCTATTATATGTACTAACAAATGGGGTTTATGGAAAAAAATCCATAAAATTATCATTATTCCAAATATGCTTTTTTTTTTTCTTTTTTTTTTTTTTTTTTTTTACCGAGCTGGTTTCACTCCTAATGAAGAACTTTTTGGTTGGGGCTTAGAATATACTGACATCCTCTGCAGAGGGTAACTTTGTAGAACTGTAGTGGTAATATTTAACCCACAGTCGAGGGTTCATACCTTACATAAAAGGTATTAGTTTGAAAGTGAATATAATAGTACAACTGAAGTTCAAACTTGCTTACTATAATGTCACAGTATAGCACATTAGCTATTATGCAACAAGGAGTCCCCCTTTTCTTTTTTTTTCCCTCCAGTATTATAGAAGAATTTTTATTCTTACTGGATTTTATAAAAAGATTCCACTTCTGACACCAATTCTTTTTGGAACAGCAATCCGACTTAGAGGTTATAGCAGGTCACACTCCATAACTTAGGACCTAACTGACTTCGTTACTTCTCATAATGTCAGAATGAATAAACACACATCCAACAAGAAACTGCAAACCTACAAAAACACACTCATCACCCCCACAAGAACAGGAGTGTTTTTCTACAGAACTGCATTGATGAAAACGTAATACCCAAATGCATTATGAAATCCTATCAATACATATTTTCCATATCATGCATTATGCCCTCCCCTCCTCTTCTGCCCTTCCCAATTATATTTTCAGCATAAAAGTAGACTGTAGATCCCAGTTGTCTTCAAAATAAATTTGACAAAGCTTCCTAACATACTAAGGCGAAATATTGTTTGAATTTAGTTGTTTTGTGTTTTATCCACATTTTCCTCTATTTTTTTTTTTTTTTTTTGTTGGATTTACTCAATCCATTACTCCTCATATTCTATTAGCAGCAGCTACCCGACATCACCTGGGTAGAGGGGGATTTTTTTAAGTTAGCCCGCAGATCCATTATTAATGAATCGCGAGTTGAATCCTCATGGGATGCCCCATTTAAATCCCTATGTAAAAAAAATAGACTTGCATTGATCCAGCTACTCTGAAAAGAAATGTTAATGTCTACTATCTAAAATATTAAATGAAAAAAAAAACAAAAAAAAAAACAAAACAAACCAATGCTGTTATTTAAATTTTATTTTTTAATTATCTTCACGAATATAAATCAAATCTCTTATTTTTGCTCTAAAACCAATATTTAATGTGTATATATATTTACATTGTCGTTAATTGTTTTATTTTCAAAGTTTCCCCAGGACATACATATGCACACCAACTGCCCTTTATATATATATAGATTTTGTAATATCTGAAGGGTTTCCCCCTTTCATTCTCAGATTTTAACTTTTTTTTTTTTTACAGATTCTCTTGGCACTATTTCCTCTTCAGTTTTATAGAATGAATTGCCATCTTGTAAGAACCCTCAATTAAATAATGTCTAAGAATAGTAAATGTTGATACTTACCTCCAAGAATACCATAGGTTATTATCAACATTTGAATGTTTGTTGAAAAGCTACTTATAAAGAAGGCTGATGCAGCGAAGAGACTTCCAGCAATGGTGACTTTACGGCAACCATATTTGTTAGCCAAGGTGCTCACAAATGGACCTGGAAAAAAAGAGTTTTTTTTAAATGTTAATGTAGTCAGTGGAACAAAGAATTAGTATTAAACTAGTTGAAGTACTCATCTACAACGGGTAAGAGGTAAAAGAATGTGAAAAAAAAAAAAAAAAAAAAAAACATCAGTATTATCTGCATTATTCGGACTATTGTCCCCATCTTCATTGTTATTTGTACAACGTTTCGGCCGATATGCCCTCCGACCTTCTTCAGGTATTTCTTGTTGGACTTGGGAACCTTCTCGGACAAGTTCTGAGTCTGAAAAGAAGGTTCCCGAATCCGACAAGAAATACCTGAAGAAGGCTGGAGGGCATATCGGCCGAAACGTTGTACAAATAACAATAAAGAATAACGCAGATAATACTAATCATCAAGCCTCATCTCAAACATTCAGAGAAATAAAAAAACATGACATCAACTTTTTCTAAAGCAGGTCTCCTTAAGAATCTTGGTAGTCAATGAAAAATATGGCATATCTGAACAACCTGGTTTGGTTTTGTTTACGGCACATCAACCATGGTGGGTCATTTAATGCGGACAAAATTTTGAATTAAATTCAATTTCAATGGATACTCAAATTTTTTTTTTTTTTTTTTTATTATCACATTTTTATATCTAACCCTAACAGGTACTACCACTCCGGGTCAGAGTGGACCAGGGAGCAATGTTGATGAAGGGGTGCTTCATATTTGCCAGACCTTCAAAATTAGAACCTCACCATCAGATAGAGTTTAACGTCATTCCCAAGACATGAGGACCCTCAGCCACCATCTTCTAGCACATATAGGATAAAGAAGGGTTGGAGACTTGCCATAAGGGCAATAGGGGTGCAGCAATCCTATAGGTACTAGGGCTTGATGGATCGGAGATGGGGTGCCTCTCCGACCACCCATTTAGCATAGGTAAGGGTCTAAATGGAGTGTTGCATGTCATGGACTGCTCACCACCAGGATTCCATTCTTAAGCATCACGGTCACCACCCTGGCCAACAGGTGGCCCATTGTGGGGGGGGGGGGAGCTTTCCCACGGCTGCACTAAATTTTCTTGGTTATTTTTTACCTGTATGATGGGATATTTCAAAGTTCACTATCTATTCAAAACTCGTTCTATTCAAATGAAGTCCTATTATTGCAATTGGTGTCCTTCTGCTCAATTATAATGAACTAACCATCAGTTTTTTGTATTTTGCTTTGGTGTGGTGTGGTGTGGTGTCGTATGCGTTGTATCAAGTATTGTTTTTTTTTTGTTGTTTTCTTTTGCATATGCACAAATACAAAAAACAAATATGAATCAACAAAGGTTGATGGCAGAAATTCATCCTGCAGATTCTTTGTGGCACCTTTCATTATTGAGCCCTAGGCGACAAATCCATGTTTTATATGCTTGGCCTGGGGTCGTATAGCAATAGCACATCAAGATTTCTATAGCAATTAGGTTTTTTTATGAATAGAGTCGCTTTCTATCTCGTTGTGACCTCAGTATTTTTTTTCTTTCTATACATTTATCAACTCCTCCACACAAGTACGATGTGACATAGGGTCAATTTCTCAAGTGGAGTTTAACAGGTTTGATTCCAGTTTTCCCTTCTAGACTGGTTGCCTAAAAGTCGTCGGGGGCGGCCTAATGTCGGTATCAACCAGACAGCGAGGGAGTCTATACCCTTTTCACTAGCACTAGACCAAGGAGATTATTTTAGCATCTGATGTGGAGCGCCACATCAGCTCCTCATTTTACCACACAGATCCCTGTGCTACTCGTCATTCGCTGAGTTGGCGAGGGCCAGTATTGAACCAAGAACCTTGTGATTCCTAGCCGAACACTCTACCGACTGAGCTAAACCGGCCACAAGACTGGTTGCCAAACGATAGTTAAAGAACTCTGTCTTCCCCTGGAGAGAGAGAGAGAGAGATGAGTTGGATGCATACCTTTCCAAAATGCAAACAGCCACATTCAGGATTTGAACTCTGGTCACAAAGTCCATTTTCTATTATGATAACCATTACACCACATAGTTTCCCTTTAGAGACCCCAATTTTCCATCCAATAAAGCTAGAGACCCCAATTTGCTCTGCTATCAGATCATAGCTGAAGAAAAGACAGGTTCATGCCTTTCTCAAGGGCATTAGTGCAAAGTGAAATGAAAATTGTCCTCTCCAGGAATTGAACCCTGCTCATCAAGTCCATTTATGAGGATACCCACCATACCACACATGTTTTTCTACAGCAAAAAAATCTCAAGATTTGATAGCCGAAATGTTTGTTTCAGTATTTGACATTGAATGTCAATGGGTTCACCCTTACTGACTGCAACATGCAAGATTTTTAAGTGTGTGAATATCAACATCTACATTTCCTTTGAATTCAGAAACATTAAATCGTAGCTCTAGTCACGTACGCTGTATGCATTTAACCAATGCCTCTGCCACAGGTATGATGTGACACAAGGTCATTTTTTTTCTTGAGCAAAGTAGAGCTGGTATGAATTCTCCTGGACCATCTGCCCTATTATTTAACCATTGCTAGAGGGGGGGGGAATGATTCATACCTTTTCTAAGGGCATTAGCAATAAATAAAATAGACAACCTCATTTGAACTCCAATCACCAACAAATGAGTTCCTGACAGTTGAGTTAAAGACTGTTTGACTGCTTTCACAGAATGGGCTCTTGAACCGTGTTATGGTAACCAGTCAAGGAGACAAAACTAAATTCAAACCAAAAGGTCTCTCTTCTCATTAGTCAATAAACTATCTATTAGTTTAGGATTAGGTAGAGGTTAGGGTTAGGGTTAGTGTTAGGGTACATTGGGACTTTCTGACATCTAAAGGTTATATGGTCTGAAAATGTTATTAAAATTCTATGTGTAGGTAATTTTTGGTATTTTTCTTTTTAAAGAAATAAAATGTTTTCAAATGCACATTATTAGAATAGGTATATTTTCTCAAATATTTTCAATTCTATAAAGTATAGATAAATATTTTTCTTATTTTCTCTCCAAGAAGCAAATTTTTTTTCCGTCTTTTTGGCATTCCTATTCAGCTATCTTACCATTAACATAATACAAACAAATGTAATGTTTAAAATATTGAAAATTGTATCAAGATTCAGTGAAGAAGAAATTTAAAAATATTAAAATGGTTTTCAACAAACACTTTCTAATACAGGTTAATACAACTAGCAAAAATGTGCACTTCCTGGGGTGGAATTATTCAAATTTTTAGTTAATTTTAAATATGCAACTACATACCTACCCATGATAATGCTTTTTTTACTCATTTGCCTTTATTTAATCAAACTCAAAATAAGCAGTTTTTTATAAATACTAGCAAATATATGCACCCTTCGGGTGCAAGTATTTAAGTTTTAATGTAATAAAATATTGTATTAAATAAGAAAGGCTAACGAAACAAAATAAGAATGCAGATAAAAAGGTTTGAAACAGAGGTGGGGTATAATTGAAAAATAGAACAACTGAAATTTACTCTTCCATCACTCTCGTCTTTCATAGTTATTTTTACTAATTTAAGTATTTAGTTAAAATAGGAAGTAAAGAATAAAATGATATTTTTTCTTGTTAATGGATTTCATTTAAGATTCATTGAAGAGATTTTTGCTTATATTCATTAAAATAAAACCAAACAGTTAGAAATCAATAATACTTAGCACATATTTATCAAAATCAAATTTTTAATATCAATATGCAAATTAGCCTTTCCATTCATACTGTAAACCGCTATTTTGTTGTATATATAAATATAATTGCATGTTGCTAGTATGTAGATATGGTTAACAGTATTAATAATGTAAAACAATTTTATTAATAATTGAGGTTAAATAAAAATAAAATCATGGAGAATATGATATCAATAACTAAAGGGAATTGTGACTTGAGTAATAAAATAGTTTCGGTTACAGACAGAAAAACACACAATCTCCATTATAATAAGATAATTACTCAATTTTTAATACGTAAAATACGATTCTAATGATATCTCTTGAACATTATTCTTCATTTGTACAGATTTTGAGTTCTTCTGTACTTTATAGTTGCCCTCCTCCGAAAATTAGCTTAATTGACGCCCTTTGTGGTGGCTTTTAAGCTACCCTAAAAATAAAATTACCTTGTCCTGGATAAAGACCCAGATGTGTCATCATTTTCTAAAATGATTTTTCGCAATTTTGCCGCCAAAATCCAGTGGGTCTATGTAATACCAGCTATTCCCTTCTAGACAGTAGAAGTCCAGTATTAAAAGAAAATATACCTATTACATTTCCCTCTTGCTTTAACAGCTGAACCAAAATATCAGTTCTGAATTTCATGACAACGTTGTATCTTATCTACAAAGGATTTCAGGACTGACACACAAGTAACCCATTACAAAAAATATACATGGAGAATATTCACTTTTTCTACATTTATATAAGATCGTGACACACCAATAACATAAAAAAAAGAAAAGTCTTTGCTGAATTTATTATTTAATCTCTTTTTCTCTTTTTGTTTATTTCTTTATTTTTATTTCAACGTTCTAATTGTATTCCAGATTTTTCCATTTTATTAAATTTATTTCTATCTTTTCTTTTATTTACCATCTACAAACGCACACACTTTTTTCCCTATTCCTCTCTCCATCCCCCTCTCCCTCTCATCTTCTTTATTCTAAAAGGTATTTCCTTCTCTTCTTCGTCTTTGTATCTCGATGATACTTCCACTTCTACATGGTATTCCACATACCTTCTTATTTTTCTTTTCATTCTTCTTCGTTGTATCATCTCTTCTATTATAAAAAAAAAACTATCTATTCACTTCAGAAGTCATTCTATTCAAATAAACTCCAATTTTTGAATGGCAGAATTGTTTCAGTGTAAACAAGTGACACATGTGCTGCAATGATGGGGGAGCCACTATGAGTGGTTCAAATTAAGCAAAAGAGTTAATGAGTCCAGTCTACCCTACTATTTACCCATATCTAGAGGGAGAATAGTTGATTCTTACCCTTTCCAAAGGTATTAGTGCTCTGTGAAATGCTAACAGCCACGTCCAAGATTTTGGACATGTCTTGCCTTGTCCATTTTCTACGACAGTAACATGCACCTCCACTAATTTCTTGAAGATCACTCAAACTTTTCATTTCCACTCATTTTTTCAGAATCAGGGCCAGCACATACTACCCCCCCCCCCGATCCAGATGGGGTAGGCCCAAGCCTACTTGGGGGCCCCGGAAGATCAGGTTTCATATATTTTTTATGAATACTACTTAATGAAAACTGACATGTAGTAGAGTGTTAACCCCATATTGTATCATTCATTCAGGGGGTGAATATCATATCGGGGCGGAGGGAGCACAATATTCTAGCGCCTGCCTTGTTCAGAGTTTTACTCCATCTTATAATTGCTTTTTAGAAGTACCTATATATCACTACGCTAGTACCTACCTATTTATGTCATGCCCTGTCATCACCTCAGATAAATAATGGACCCTATCATAATTGTGAGGAAAGGAAGAGAAAAAGAACACACTAAATGTCGGGGGGGGAGAAAGCAAATATAAAAAGAAAGAAAGAAAGGTGAGAGATAGGAAATGATAGAACTTATCGTCTGTTTCAATGAAATAGAAAAACAAAAAGCAGAAAAAGGAAGAAAGAAAAAGTTGGAAAAAAAAATTTGTTTAGCCTTACATTTGTACATATATGCCCGCCTAAATTCATTAATTATTAACTAATTAATTTTCAAAATTAGGTATGGCTTGAATTAAGCACATATCCTCCAAAAATTGTTGGCTAAAAAAAAGGCCATATACAAAATAAACACATTGTTTACTTACTTTCATATATATATAATCTCATTCATAATATTTTTCTACATCACCAGACCATTTCATTGCAAAAAGGTGAATGAACAGAATAATGAGAAAGTCTATTGTTAGAATAGTACTAGTTTGGCTTAGAATCACATGAAATGATTAAGTATTGCATTATCATAACACAAAAAAGTGGTTATTAAAAGCTACTGTGTGTGTATGTGGGGAATATATATATATATATATATATATATATATATATATATAATGTGGGAGAAACATCTATATCTTTTAGACTAAGATTAAATAACCACAAATCCACAATAAAACTCAAATCCCCGCATAGTACGATAGCACTTTACTTTAACACCCACCACACAACCTTACACACCTCAAATGCATTTTAATAGACCACACATTTCCAGTAACGCAATCTCGAAAACAAGCAGAAACCAAATGGATTTTAAAACTACAAACTCACATAAAGGGACTGAATACCCTCAGCCACTGCCTAGTACCCATATGATAAAAAGGTTGGGGCTTGTCATAAGGGCAATAGGGTCTGGACAATCATATAGGTGCTAGGGCTTGACGTGACCAGCCGATTGATCGAAGTGGGCCTCTCCGACTACGAACAGTAATGGTAATATTTAACCCATAGCTAAAAAGGTATGAGGGTGTTCCTACCTTTTCCAAGGATATTAGTCAGAAAGTGAATGTAAAAGCATGTCTGGATTTCAAATCTGATATTAGTGAAATAAATTGAATCTTTTACTACAAGTCACAGTGCAGTACCTTGTTCACTTCTCAACAGGTTTGAAAAATTGGTAATTTATGAGGAAGTGCGTCCCGGTCTCCTGCCTCAGAAATTGCTACCGGTGACTATTAAAATAACGTCCCCAACTATGTCGGTGTTACTTGAAAGAAAACAACCAACTTAGGGCATTAAATGTATTTTAGAGGGGGGGGCTTCTCTTTTTTGACGTAATTCTTATTTATTTATCATAATTTTTGTTCATTTATAGAAATTTGTCGTAATTCTTGTTTTAAATGTTTATTTATCGTAATTTGTCGTAATTCTTGTTTAGATATGAAGATGGATATATAGTTTGGAATAGACTGAGATAGATAGATAAACAAAATAATATAGATAGATATGAACAAATGGAGATAGATAGATATTTTCTACAAGTAAATGTGTTTGTGGGGTGTCGCTTCTTTTGTGTCGTAATTCTTGTTTATTTAAACTAAAAACAAGACATTAAACAAACATGAATAAAAAAAATCTGAGACGACATAGCTGGGGACGTTATTTTAATAGTCACCGGGTAGCAATTTCTGAGGCAGGAGACCGGGACGCACTTCATCATAAATTACCGAAAAATTTTTCTAAATTAAAAATTTTTTTTTTTTTTTTTTTAATTTAAAAAACAATTAAAAATTTAAAAAGAAAAAGAAAAAAAAAAAGAAAAAAAAAAATTTTTCTAAATTAAAATTTTTTTTTTTTTTTTTTAAATTTAAAAAACAATTAAAAATTAAAAAGAAAAAGAAAAAAAAAAAAAAGAAAAAAAAATTTTTTAAAATCTTACCCATCATAAGGTAACATCCAGCCAATAAGGAACCAACAAGTGCAGAAGCCGTTGATGATGCATCAAAATATTCTTCAAACACCTCCTTGATGGATCCGTACGAGAGACACACCCCGTCGACGATCACATTACACAAAAGGGAGGCAAACATGACTATCCATCCCCATCCTCCATCGGGCGGCTCAATGATCTGACCCTTGTGGTGCTCATGTGAGCCAAGCCTGATAGGGGTTTCTTTCTTTTCTTTCCCTTTTGCGTTCATCATCGTCATTTCTAGCAAAAGTAGATACGAGGGTGTTGCTAGCTCAATTCAAAGAGCTTTTCTTGCCACCTATCTAGGTCACACCTGAAGAAAAAGAGCAGAAAAAGAAACGTTAAAATAATGTTTAAAGAAAAAAATTTTAAAAAGATAAAATTAAATTTAATAAAAAAAAAAAAATTTAAAAAAAAAAAAAAAAAGAAATCTTGAATTTTAAATAAGTACCATGGCAATTTAGCTCTATCAAGATCTATACATAAAAATTATCTTCACATTAAGTCATCAGGGCAGCCTAAAGTCGGTATCAGCAAGTCAGCAAGGAGTCTATCCCCTTTTTAATAGTGCTAGGAGATTGTTTTTTGGCACCTGAGGTGGGCGCCACACCTACCATCAGCTCCTTACTTTACCACACAGATCCCCGTGCTACTCATATGCTGAGATGGTGAGGACCTGTATCGAACTAGGAACCTTGTGGTTTCTAGCCGAACGCTCTACCGACTGAGCTAAACCATCCCTTCTTCAAATTAACAGATTTAAATATCTCTAATAATAGATGTGAATGTCAGTATGTCACATTTTTCCAACTTTACTCCAAGCGGACATAACCAAACATATACCAAGGCAGATTCCATGAACATATTAAAAACATTCCAGACCAAATTTGGACCTGCAATTCTGAAATTCTGGATTCCAAAGTTTTAATTACAGTGATTGTTTTTAGCAATTGTTTACGTGATATTTTGAGATTTTTTTTTTTTTTTGCAACTACAAATTTTATAACATCTATTAATAATAGAGATTTGCATCCGGTTTTTGTCTGTAACAAAAATTACGTCACTGCTTATGTCACATTACCCAAAATCGTCATAACAAAATAAATACACTCAAAATTTGAACATGCAACATTAGACAGTCCTCATTGTTTTTTTAAACAAGTTTTAATAAATACATGACTGGTATTATATATCTATATATAGTTTGTTTTATTTTAATACATATTTAAAGTTTACATTTCAATTTGATGATTTTACTTACTTAGGGTATAAACTTGCTGACATTGAATTTTTAACTCCCACCCCTCAGGCAATATGTTTCAAAAATCTATTTTTACATCGCCTGGAGGTGTTTTTTATTTTGCTAGTGGAAATAAATTAGCTTATGTTGATTGTATAATCTACCTAACTCTTCTGCTATAACAGAATGTGAGATTTGAATTCAATTTTCAGAATGTGAGATTTGAATTCAATTTTCCTTCACCTAGACCTCCTATACTATTTTAGCTGGAGGGCAAATAGTTGTAGGTATATCTTTCCCAAGGGTATTAGCACAATATGAAATGCAACCAGCCTCGTCCAGGATTTGAATTTGTGTTGCAGTGTCCATTTCATACAATGATAACCATTACACCAAGGACTCCTTTCACTGGAGGATGTTTAATGGGTTAACAACATATGGGTTATTAGATGTTAGAATTTTAGGTTATATACTGTAACCATTAAACACAGAAATTATAATACACAGGATGGGCCAAAAATAGGGTTACAGTTATTTGAATAAGTATTAACTGTAACCCTACTTTTGGCACACCCTATATATATATATATATGTGTGTGTGTGTGTGCACAGTGTCTAAAAAAATTCATATAATTTGGTTTGGTTCGTTTTATGGCATATCAACCTCAGTGGGTCATTTAATGCCAACAAAGGTTTTAAATAAATTAATTCTTAATGGATACACAATTTTTTTTTATAAATACATTTTTCTATTTAATCCATAGATGGGACCCTAATAGGTACTACCATTCCGGGTCAGAGTGGACCAGGGAGAAATGGTGATAAAGGGGTGCTCCACATTCCCCAAACCTCCAAAACTGGAACCTCACCATCAGTTAGAGTTTAACGTCATTCCCAGGACATGTAGACCCTAACCCTTCTAGCACCCATGTAATAAAAAGGGTTGGGGCTTGCCATAAGGGCAATAGGGTAGGGGCAATCATATAGGTGCTAGGGCTTGACATGACCAGCCGATTGATTGGATGGGGCCTCTCCGACCGCCCATCTACCGTAAGTAAGGGTCTAAGTGGAGTGTTGCAGGTCATTGACTGCTCATCCACCAAGACTCCATCCTTAAGCATCATGGGTCGCCACCCAAGGCCATCAGGTGGCCCCATTTGCAGAGGTGAAGTCGGTGTATTCTAACGCCCCAACCGACAGGGTGGCATATAATTTGGTTATCTACTAACTTACCCAATTCTCATTCAAATGATCTGTCAGTTTCTTGCTTATGTGATCATCAGACCAAGGTAGATAAATAAACTATCACTGATATTGAGCACTTTTTATTTATAAATATAGCAGAACAATTATATTAGTAAAAATACTAGATGAGGCTGTTTTCATTTCACATAGCGCTAGTATCCTTGGGAAAGGTATGAATCCAAGTATTCTCCCTCTAGCTATGGGTAAATAGTAGACCAGACTGGGCTATTTAACTTTGGTTAGGCAACTAGCCTAGGAGAAGAAAAACTGAATTAAAACCTGATAAACTCTGCTAAGAAATTGACATTGTATCACATCCTCGTGTGTGTGTGAGATATATATATATATATATATATATATATCTCAATAAATCAGCAGCCTGACAGTTATCAGCTGAATCTTAGTCTGAAAGGTTGACAGAATGATGTTCAATCTATGTGATTCATATTTATCACTGAATTAAGTGCATTAACAAAGAAGGAGGTCATGTTTGTAAAATAAATAAATATTTGTTCTGAAAAGTAAATGCTTTTTCCTCATTAAGTTATGGTGGGGAGAGAGAGAGAGGAGGAGAGAGAGAGAGAGAGGAGAGAGAGAGAGGAGAGAAAGAGAGAGAGGAGGAGAGAGAGAGAGAGAGAGGAGAAGAGAGAGAGAGAGGAGGAGAGAGAGAAGAGAGAGAGAGAGAGAGAGAGAGAGAGAGAAGAGAGAGAGAGGAGGAGGAGAAGAGAGAGAGGAGGAGAAGAGAGAGAGAGAGAAGAGAGAGAGAGAGGAGGAGAAGAGAGAGAGGAGGAGAAGAGAGAGAGAGTATTTTTTTATAGTGTGTAGTGGTTAACCAAACTTATCCTATACACAATGTGACCTTCTACTTTAAAATGCTCAAAACAAGTTAACTGCTGTACAACTAACGTTTAAATAGAAATGAATAAAAATAAGGAAATAAAAAAGAAATAAAGGCATAAACCCCAGAATTTAAAAGTGGGAGAGATATCGGATTACATTAAAAAAACAAAACAAAAAAAAATTTAAAAGTCTCTATGTGCTTAGAGGAGCATCTACTATTATTCTGAAAAGAAAAAAAAAATAGATAAAGATTTTTTAAAAATTAGATATACATGATGAAGCAAACTAGAAAAAGAGAATTATAAATAGAAGTATTGGAGAGAGAGAGAAAAAAGAAGAAAACAGAAAAGAAAGAAAAAAAAAAGAAACAGAAAAGAAAGAAAAAAAGAAAACAGAAAAGAAAAAAAAAGAGAAAAAGAAAAAAGGAAAGAAAAAGAAAAATAAAGGAAAAAAAAAAATTAGGAAAAAATTTACAATTAATGATTATAAAAACTAAAAAAAACCTCTTGCCAGGCAAAATCTATAAATTACAAAATACTAGAGAATGGTCCGGTGTGGTTTATTTAAATGCATCCAACCCCTTGTGGTTTATTCTTTCTTTTTTTTCCCTCCAGTGATATAGAAGAATTTATGTTCTTACTGGATTTTTATAAAAAGATTCCACTTCTGACACCAATTCTTTTTGGTAACAGCAATCCGACTTAGAGGTTATAGCAGGTCACACTCCATAACTTTAGGACCTAACTGAAATTCGTTACTTCTCATAATGTCAGAATGAATTTAAACACACATCCAACAAGAAACTGCAAACCTACAAAAAAACACACTCATCACCCCCACAAGAACAGGAGTTGTTTTTCTACAGAACTGCATTGATGAAAACGTATATAACCCAAATGACTTATGAAATTCCTTATCAATACATATTTCCATATCATGCATATGCCCTCCCCTCCTTCTTTTGCCCCTTCCCAATTACATTTTCAGCATAAAAGTAGACTGTAATCCCAGTTGTCTTTCAAAATAAATTTGACAAAGCTTCCTAACATACTTAAGGCGAATATTGTTTGAATTTTAAGTTGTTTTTGTGTTTTATCCACATTTTCCTCTATTTTTTTTTTTTTTTTTTTGTTGGATTACTCAATCCATTACTCCTCATATTCTATTAGTAGGCAGCTACCCGACATCACCTGGGTAGAGGGGGATTTTTTTAAGTTAGCCCCGCAGATCCATTATTAATGAATCGCGAGTGAATCCTCATGGGATGCCCCATTTTAAATCCCTATGTAAAAAAAAAATAGACCTTGCAGTCGATCCAGCTACTCTGAAAAAAATGTTAATGTCTACTATCTAAAAATATTAAAATGAAAAAAAAAAAACAAAAAACAAAACAAAACCAATGCTGTTATTTTAATTTTATTTTTAATTATCTTCTCACGAATAATAAATCAAATCTCTTATTTTTGCTCTAAAAACCAATATTTAATATGTATATATAATTTACCATTGTCGTTAATTGTTTTATTTTCAAAAGTTTTCCCAGGACATACATATGCACACCAACTGCCCCTTCTATATATAGATAGATTTTGTAATATCTGAAGGGTCTCTCCCCTTTCATTCTCAAGATTTTTAACTTTTTTTTTTTACAGATTCTCTTGGCACTATTTTCCTCTTCAGTTTTCTTAGAATGAATTGCCATCTTGTAAGAACCCTCAATTAAATAAGTCTAAAGAATGGTAAAATTGTTGATACTTACCTCCAAGAATACCATAGGTTATTATCAACATTTGAATGTTTGTTGAAAAGCTACTTATAAAGAAGGCCTGATGCAGCGAAGAGACTTCCAGCAATGGTGACTTTTACGGCAACCATATTTGTTAGCCAAGGTGCTCACAAATGGACCTGGAAAAAAAAAAAAGAGTTTTTAAATGTTAATGTAGTCAGTGGAACAAAGATTAGTAATAAACTAGTTGAAGTACTCGTCTACAAATGGGTAAGAGGTTAAAAGAATTGTAGAAAAAAAAAAAAAAAACAAAAAAAAAAAACATCAGTATTATCTGCATTATTCGGGACTATGTTTCCCATCTTCATTGTTTATTGTACAACGTTTCGGCCGATATTGCCCTCCGACCTTCTTCAGGTATTTCTTTTGGACTTGGGAAACCTTTCTCGGACAAGTTCTGAGTCTGAAAAGAAGGTTCCCGAATCCGACAAGAAATACCTGAAGAAGGCTGGAGGGCGCATACGGGGCCGAAACTTGAACAAATAACAATAAAGAATAACGCAGATAATCTAATCATCAAGCCTCATCTCAAACATTCAGAGAAATAAAAAAACATGACATCAACTTTTTTCTAAAGCAGGGTCTCCTTTAAGAATCTAGGTTAGTCAATGAAAAATATGGCATATCTGAAACAACCTGGTTTGGTTTTGTTTACGGCACATCAACCTGGTGTGGTCATTTAATGGCAGAACAAAATTTTGAATTAAATTCAATTTCAATGGATACTCAAATTTTTTATTTTTTTTATTATCACATTTTTATATATCTAACCCTAACAGGTATACCACTCCGGGTCAGAGTGGACCAGGAGCAATTGTTGATGAAGGGGTTGCTTCATATTTGCCAGACCTTCAAAATTAGGAACCTCACCATCAGATAGAGTTTAACGTCATTCCCAAGACAATGAGGACCCTCAGCCACCATCTTCTAGCGCAATATAGGATTAAAGAAGGGTTGGAGACTTGCCATAAGGGCAATAGGGGGTGCAGCAATCCTATAGGTACTAGGGCTTGATGGATCGGAAGATGGGGTGCCTCTCCGACCACCCATTTAGCATAGGTAGGGTCTAAATTGGAGTGTTGCATGTCATGGACTGCTCACCACCAGATTTCCATTCTTAAGCATCACAGGTCACCACCCATGGCCAACAGGTGGAGCCCCATTCGTGGGGGGAGAGCTTTCCCCCACGGCTGCACTAAATTTTCTTGTTATTTTTTACCTGTATGATGGGATATCTCAAAGTTCACTATCTATTCAAAATCATTCTATTCAAAATGAAGTCCTATATATTGTAATTGGTTGTCTCTTTCTGCCTCAATTATAATGAACTAACCATCAGTTTTTGTATTTTGCTTTGGTGTGGTTGTGGTGTGGTATGCGTTGTATCAAGTATTGTTTTTTTTTTGTGTTTTTCTTTGCATATGCACAAATACAAAAAAAACAAATACGAATCAACAAAGGTTGATGGCAGAAATACATCCTGCAGATTCTTTGTGGCACCTTTCATTATTGAGCCTAGGCGGACCAAATCAATGTTTTATATGCTTGGCCTGGGGTCGTATAGCAATAGCACCATCAAGATTTCAATAGCAGTTAGGTTTTTTTTATGAATGAGTCGCTTTCTATCTCTGTTGTGACCTCAGTATTTTTCTTTCTATACATTTACTAAATCCTCCACACAAGTACGATGTGACATAGGGTCAATTTTGAAGTGAGTTTAACAAGTTTGATTTCCAGTTTCCCTTCTAGACTGGTTGCCTAAAAGTCGTCGGGGTTGCCTAATGTCGGTATCACCAGACAGCGAGGGAGTCTATACCCTTTTCACTAGCACTAGACCAAGGAGATTATTTTAGCATCTGATGTGGAGCGCACATCAGCTCCTCATTTTACACACACGATCCCTGTGCTACTTCATCATTCGCTGAGTTGGCGAGGGGCAGTATTGAACCCAAGAACTCTGTGATTCCTAGCCGAACACCTCTACCGACTGAGCTAAGCCGGCCACAAGACTGGTGCCAAACGATAGTTAAAGAACTCTGTCTTCCCCTGGAGGAGAGAGAGAGATGAGTTGGATGCATACCTTTCCAAAATTGCAAAACAGCCACATTCAGGATTTGAACTCTGATCACAAAGTCCATTTTTCTATTATGATAACCATTACACCACATAGTTTTGCCCTTTAGAGACCCCGATTTTCCATCCAATAAAAGCTAGAGACCCCAATTTGCTCTGCTATCAGATCATAGCTGAAGAAAAGACAGGTTCATGCCTTTTCTCAAGGGCATTAGTGCAAAGTGAAATGAAAATTGTCCTCTCCAGGAATTGAACCCTGCTCATCAAGTCCATTTATGAGGATACCCACCATAACCACACATGTTTTTCTACAGCAAAAAAAATCTCAAGATTTGATAGGCGAAATGTTTGTTTTCAGTATTTGACATTGAATGTCAATGGGTTCACCTTACTGACTGCAACATGCAAGATTTTAAGTGTGTGAATATCAACATCTACATTTCCTTTGAATTCAGGAAACATAAAATCGTAGCTCTAGGTCACGTACGCTGTATGCATTTAACCAATGCCTCTGCCACACGGTATGATGTGACACAAGGTCATTTTTTTTTCTTGAGCAAAGTAGAAGCTGGTATGAATTCTCCTGGACCATCTGCCCTATTATTTAACCATTGCTAGAGGGGGGGAATGATTCATACCTTTTCTAAGGGCATTAGCAATAAATAAAAATAGGACAACCTCATTGAAACTCCAATCGCCAACAAATGAGTTCCTGACAGTTTGAGTTAAAGACTGTTTGACTGCTTTCACAGAATGGCTCTTGAACCGTGTTATGGTAACCAGTCAAGGAGACAAAACTAAAATTCAAACCAAAAGGTCTCTCTTCTCATTAGTCAATAAATTATCTATTAGTTTAGGATTAGAGTAGAGGTTTAGGGTTAGGGTTAGTGTAGGGTTACATTGGGAGTTTCTGACATCTAAAGGTTATATGGTCTGAAAAATTTTATTAAAATTCTATGTGTAGGTAATTTTGGTATTTTTCTTTTTAAAGAAATAAAATGTTTTCAAATGCCACATTATTAGAATAGGTATATTTTCTCAAATATTTTCAATTCTATAAAGTATAAGATAAATATTTTTCTTATTTTCTCTCCAAGAAGCAAATTTTTTTTCCGTTTTTTGGCATTCCTATTCAGCTATCTTACCATTAACATAATACAAACAAATGTAATGTTTAAATATGAAAATTGTATCAAGATTCAGTGAAGAAGAAATTTAAAAATATTAAAATGGTTTTCAACAAACACTTTCTAATACAGGTTAATACAACTAGCAAAAATGTGCACTTCCTGGGGTGGAATTATCCAATTTTAGTTTAATTTTAAATATGCAACTACATATTCCTACCCATGATAATGCTTTTTTTACTCATTTGCCTTTATTTAATCAAACTCCAAAATAAGCAGTTTTTTTATAAATACTAGCAAATATATGCACCCTTCGGGTGCAAGTATTTAAGTTTATATGTAATAAAATATTGTATTAAATAAGAAAGGCTAACAAACAAAATAAGAATGCAGATAAAAAGTTGAAAACAGAGGTGGGGTATAATTGAAAAATAGAACAACTGAAATTTACTCTTCCATCACTCCCGTCTTTCATCGTATTTTTTCTAATTTAAGTTTTAGTTAAAATAGGAAGTAAAGAATAAAATGATATTTTTTCTTGTTAATGATTTCATTGAAGATTCATTGAAGAGATTTTTGCTTATATTCATTAAAAATAAAACCAAACAGTTAGAAATCAATAATACTTAGCACATATTTATCAAAATCAAATTTTAATAATCAATATGCAAATTAGCCTTTCCATTCATACTGTAAACCGCTATTTTGTTGGTATATATAAATATAATTGCATGTTGCTAGTATGTAGATATGGTTAACAGTTTAATAATGTAAACAATTTTATTAATAATTGAGGTTAAAAAAAATAAATCATGGAGAATATGATATCAATAACTAAAGGGGAATTGTGACTTGAGTAATAAAATAGTTTCGGTTACAGACAGAAAAAACACACAATCTCCATTATAATAAGATAATTACTCAATTTTTAATACGTAAAATACGATTCTAATGATATCTCTTGAACATTATTCTTCATTTGTACAGATTTTGAGTTCTTCTGGACTTTATAGTTGCCCTCCTCGAAAAATTAGCTTAATTGACGCCCTTTGTGGTGGCTTTTAAGCTACCCTAAAAATAAAATTACCTTGTCCTGGATAAAGACCCAGATGTGTCATCATTTTCTAAAATGATTTTTCGCAATTTTGCCGCCAAAATCCAGTGGGTCTATGTAATACCAGCTATTCCCTTCTAGACAGTAGAAGTCCAGTATTAAAAGAAAAATTACCTATTACATTTCCCTCTTGCTTTAACAGCTGAACCAAAATATCAGTTCTGAATTTCACGACAACGTTGTATCTTATCTACAAGGATTTCAGGACTGACACACAAGTAACCCATTACAAAAAATATACATGGGAAATATCACTTTTTCTACATTTATATAAGATCGTGACACACCAATAACATAAAAAAAGAAAGTCTTTGCTGAATTTATTATTTAATCTCTTTTTCTCTTTTTGTTTATTTCTTATTTTTTATTTCAATGTTCTAAATGTATTCCAGATTTTTCCATTTTATTAAATTTATTTCTATCTTTTTCTTCATTTACCATCTACAAACGCACACACTTTTTTCCTATTCCTCTCTCCATCCCCCTCTCTCTCTTCATCTTCTTTATTCTAAAGGTATTTCCTTATCTTCTTCGTCTTTGTATCTCATGATACTCCACTTCTACATGGTATTCCACATACCTTCTTATTTTTCTTTTCATTCTTCTTCGTTGTATCATCTCTTCTATTATAAAAAAAAAAATCTATCTACTCACTTCAGAAGTCATTCTATTCAAATAAACTCCAATTTTTGAATGCAGAATTGTTTCAGTGTAAACAAGTGACACATGTGCTTGCAATGATGGGGGAGCCACTATGTGTGGTTCAAATTAAGCAAAAGAGTTAATGAGTCCAGTCTACCCTACTATTTACCCATATCTAGAGGGAGAATAGTTGATCTACCCTTTCCAAAGGTATTAGTGCTCTGTGAAATGCTAACAGCCACGTCTAAGATTTTGGACACGTTTTGCCTTGTCCATTTTCTACGACAGTAACATGCACCTCCACTAATTTCTTGAAGATCACTCAAACTTTTCATTTCCACTCATTTTTTTCAGAATCAGGGCCAGCACATACTACCCCCCCCCGATCCAGATGGGGTAGGCCCAAGCCTACTTGGGGGCCCGGAAGATCAGGTTTCATATATTTTTTATGAATACTACTTAATGAAAACTGACATGTAGTAGAGTGTTAACCCCATATTGTATCATTCATTCAGGGGGTGAATATCATATCGGGGCGGAGGGAGCACAATATTCTAGCGCCTGCCTTGTTCAGAGTTTTACTCATCTTATAATTGCTTTTTAGAAGTACCTATGTATCACTACGCTAGTACCTACCTATGTATGTCATGCCCTGTCATCACCTCAGATAAATAATGGACCCTATCATAATTGTGAGGAAAGGAAGAGAAAAAGAACACACTAAATGTCGGGGGGGGGAGAAAGCAAATATAAAAAGAAAGAAGAAAGGTGAGAGATAGGAATGATAGAACTTATCGTCTGTTTTAATGAAATAGAAAAACAAAAAAGCAGAAAAAGGAAGAAAGAAAAAGTTGGAAAAAAAAATTTGTTTAGCCTACATTTGTACATATATGCCCGCCTAAATTCATTAATATTAACTAATTAATTTTCAAAATTAGGTATGGCTTGAATTAAGCACATATCCTCCAAAAATTGTTGGCTAAAAAAAGGCCATATACAAAATAAACACATTGTTTACTTACTTTCATAATATATAATCTCATTCATAATATCTTTCTACATCACCAGACCATTTCATTGCAAAAAAGGTGAATGAAACAGAATAATGAGAAGTCTATTGTTAGAATAGTACTAGTTTGGCTTAGAATCACATGAAATGATTTAAGTATTGCATTATCATAACACAAAAAAGTGGTTTATTAAAAGCTACTGTGTGTGTATGTGGGGAATATATATATATATATATATATATATATATATATATAATGTGGGAGAAACATCTATATCTTTTAGACTAAGATTAAATAACCACAAATCCACAATTAAAACTCAAATCCCCGCATAGTACGATAGCACTTTACTTTAACACCCTACCACACAAATCTTACACACCTCAAATGCATTTTAATAGACCACGCATTTCCAGTAAACGCAATCTCGAAAACAAGCAGAAACCAAATGGATTTTAAAACTACGAACTCACATAAAGGGACTGAATACCCTCAGCCACTGCCTAGTACCCATATGATAAAAAGAGTTGGGGTTGTCATAAGGCAATAGGGTCTGGACAATCATATAGGTGCTAGGGCTTGACGTGACCAGCCGATTGATCGAAGTGGGCCTCTCGACTACAAACAGTAAAGGTAATATTTAACCCATAGCTAAAAAGGTATGAGGGTGTTCCTACCTTTTCCAAGGATATTAGTCAGAAAATGAATGTAAAAGCATGTTCTGGATTTCAAATCTGATATTAGTGAAATAAATTGAATCTTTTTTACTACAAGTCACAGTGCAGTACCTTGTTCACTTCTCAACAGGTTTGAAAAAATTGGTAATTTATGAGGAGTGCGTCCCGGTCTCCTGCCTCAAAATTGCTACCGGTGACTATTAAAAATAACGTCCCCAACTATGTCGGTGTTTACTTGAAAGAAAACAACCAACTTAGGGCATTAAATGTATTTTTAGAGGGGGGGCTTCTCTTTTTTGACGTAATTCTTATTTATTTATCATAATTTTGTTCATTTATGAAATTTGTCGTAATTCTTTGTTTTAAATGTTTATTTATCGTAATTTGTCGTAATTCTTGTTTAGATATGAAGATGGATATATAGTTTGGAATAGACTGAGATAGATAGATAACAAAAATAATATAGATAGATATGAACAAATGGAGATAGATAGATATTTTCTACAAGTAAATGTGTTTGTGGGGTGTCGCTTCTTTTTGTGTCGTAATTCTTGTTTATTTAAACTAAAAACAAACATTAAACAAACATGAATAAAAGAAAATCTGAGACGACATAGCTGGGGACGTTATTTTAATAGTCACCGGGTAGCATTTCTGAGGCAAGAGGACCGGGACGCACTTCATCATAAATACCGAAAATTTTCTAAATTAAAAATTTTTTTTTTTTTTTTAATTTAAAAAAACAATTAAAAATTTAAAAGAAAAAGAAAAAAAAAAAAAGAAGAAAAAAAAAAAGAAAAAAAAAATTTTTCTAAATTAAAATTTTTTTTTTTTTTTTTTAAATTTAAAAAACAATTAAAATTTAAAAGAAAAAGAAAAAAAAAAAAAAGAAAAAAAAAAATTTTTTAAAATCTTACCCATCATAAGGTAAACATCCAGCCAATAAAGGAACCAACAAGTGCAGAAGCCGTTGATGATGCATCAAAATATTCTTCAACACCTCCTGTATGGATCCGTACGAGAGACACACCCCGTCGACGATCACATTACACAAAAGGAGGCAAACATGACTATCCATCCCCATCCTCCATCGGGCGGCTCAATGATCTGACCCTTGTGGTGCTCATGTGAGCCAAGCCTGATAGGGGTTTCTTTCTTTTCTTTCCCTTTTGCGTTCATCATCGTCATTTCTAGCAAAAGTAGATACGAGGGTGTTGCTAGCTCAATTCAAGAGGCTTTTCTTGCCACCTATCTAGGTCACACCTGAAGAAAAAGAGCAGAAAAAGAAACGTTAAAATAATGTTTAAAGAAAAAAATTTAAAAGATAAAATTAAATTTTAATAAAAAAAAAAAAAATTTAAAAAAAATAAAAAAAAAGAAATCTTGAATTTTAAATAAGTACCATGGCAATTTAGCTCTATCAAGATCTATACATCAAAATTATCTTCACATTAAGTCATCAGGGCAGCCTAAAGTCGGTATCAGCCAGTCAGCAAGGGAGTCTATCCCCTTTTTAATAGTGCTAGGAGATTGTTTTTTTGGCACCTGGGGTGGAGCGCCACACCTACCTCAGCTCCTTACTTTACCACCAGATCCCGTGCTACTCATATACTGAGATGGCAAGGACCTGTATCGAACTAGGAACCTTGTGGTTTCTAGCCGAACGCTCTACCGACTGAGCTAAACTCCCTTCTTCAAATTAACAGATTTAAATCTCTCTAATAATAGATTGGAATGTCAGTATGTCACATTTTTCCAACTTTACTCCAAGCGGACATAACCAAACATATACCAAGGCAGATTCCATGAACATATTAAAACATTCCAGACCAAATTTGGAACCTGCAATTCTGAAATTCTGGATTCCAAAGTTTTAATTACAGTGATTGTTTTTTAGCAATTGTTTACGTGATATTTTGAGATTTTTTTTTTTTTTTTTGCAACTACAAATTTTATAAACATCTATTAATAATGGAGATTCGCTTCCGGTTTTTGTCTGTAACAAAAATTACGTCACTGCTTATGTCACATTACCCAAAATCGTCATAACAAAAATAAAATACACTCAAAATTTGAACATGCAACATTAGACAGTCCTCATTGTTTTTTTTAAACAAGTTTTAATAAATACATGACTGGTATTATATATCTATATATAGTTTGTTTATTTTAATACATATTTAAAGTTTACATTTCAATTTGATGATTTTTACTTACTTAGGGTATAAACTTGCTGACATTGAATTTTTAACTCCCACCCCTCAGGCAATATGTTTCAAAAATCTATTTTACATCGCCCGGAGAGTGTTTTTTATTTTGCTAGTGGAAATAAATTAGGCTTATGTTGATTGTATAATCTACCTAACTCTTCTGCTATAAGCAGAATGTGAGATTTGAATTCAATTTAGAATGTGAGATTTGAATTCAATTTTCTTCACCTAGACCTCCTATACTATTTGCTGGAGGGCAAATAGTTGTAGGTATATCTTTCCCAAGGGTATTAGCACAATATGAAATGCAACCAGCCTCGTCCAGGATTTGAATTTGTGTTGCAGTGTCCATTTCATACAATGATAACCATTACACCAAGGACTCCTTTCACTGGAGGATGTTTAATGGGTTAACAACATATGGGTTATTAGATGTTAGAATTTTAGGTTATATACTGTAACCATTAAACACAGAAATTATAATACACAGGATGGGCCAAAATAGGGTTACAGTTATTTGAATAAGTATTAACTGTAACCCTACTTTTTGGCACACCCTATATATATATATATATGTTGTGTGTGTGTGTGCACAGTGTCTAAAAAAATTCATATAATTTGGTTTTGGTTCGTTTTATGGCATATCAACCTCAGTGGGTCATTTAATGCCAACAAAGGTTTTAAATAAATTAATTCTTAATGGATACACAATTTTTTTTATAAATACATTTTTCTATTTAATCCATAGATGGGACCCTAATAGGACTACCATTCCGGGTCAAGTGGACCAGGGAGAAATGGTGATAAAGGGGTGCTCCACATTCCCCAAACCTCCAAAACTGGAACCTCACCATCAGTTAGAGTTTAACGTCATTCCCAGGACATGTAGACCCTAACCCTTCTAGCACCCATGTAATAAAAAGGTTGGGGCTTGCCATAAGGGCAATAGGGTAGGGCAATCATATAGGTGCTAGGCTTGACATGACCAGCCGATTGATTGGATGGGGCCTCTCCGACCGCCCATCTACCGTAAGTAAGGGTCTAAGTGGAGTGTTGCAGGTCATTGACTGCATTCACCCAAGACTCCATCCTTAAGCATCATGGGTCGCCACCCAAGCCATCAGGTGGCCCCATTTGCAGAGGTGAAGTCGTGTGTATTCTAACGCCCCAACCGGCAGGGTGGCATATAATTTGGTTATCTACTAACTTACCCAATTCTCATTCAAATGATCTGTCAGTTTCTTGCTTATGTGATCATCAGACCAAGGTAGATAAATAAACTATCACTGATATTGAGCACTTTTTATTTATAAATATAGCAGAACAATTATATTAGTAAAAATACTAGATGAGGCTGTTCATTTCACAATAGCGCTAGTATCCTTGGAAAGGTATGAATCAAGTATTCTCCCTCTAGCTATGGGTAAATAGTAGACCAGACTGGGCTATTTAACTTTGGTTAGGCAACTAGCCTAGGAGAAGAAAAACTGAATTAAAACCTGATAAACTCTGCTAAGAAATTGACATTGTATCACATCCTCGTGTGTGTGTGAGATATTATATATATATATATTATATATATCTCAATAAATCAGCAGCCTGACAGTTATCAGCTGAATCTTTAGTCTGAAAGGTTGACAGAATGATGTTCAATCTATGTGATTCATATTTATCACTGAATTAAGTGCATTAACAAAGAAGGAGGTCATGTTTGTAAAATAAATAAATATTTGTTCTGAAAAGTAAATGCTTTTCCTCATTAAGTTTATGGTGGGGAAGAGAGAGGAGGAGAAGAGAGAGAGAGAGGAGAAGAGAGAGAGAGAGGAGGAGAAGAGAGAGAGAGAGGAGGAGAAGAGAGAGAGAGGAGGAGAAGAGAGAGAGAGAGGAGAGAAGAGAGAGAGAGAGGAGGAGAAGAGAGAGAGAGAGGAGGAGAAGAGAGAGAGGAGAAGAGAGAAGAGAGGAGGAGAAGAGAGAGAGGAGGAGAAGAGAGAGAGAGAGAAGAAGAGAGAGAGGAGGAGGAGAAGAGAGAGAGGAGGAGAAGAGAGAGAGAGTATTTTTTATATGTGTGTAGTGGGTAACCAAACTTATCCTATACACAATGTGACCTTCTACTTTAAAATGCTCAAAACAAGTTAACTGCTGTACAACTAACGTTTAAATATAGAATGAATAAAATAAGGAAATAAAAAAGAAATAAGGCCATACCCCAGAATTTAAAAGTGGGAGAGATATCGGATTACATTAAAAAAACAAAACAAAAAAAAATTTAAATCTCTATGTGCTTAGAGGAGCATCTACTATTATTCTGAAAAGAAAAAAAAAAATAGATTAAAGATTTTTTAAAAATTAGATATACATGATGAAGCAAACTAGAAAAAGAGAATATAAATAGAAGTATTGGAGAGAGAGAGAAAAAAGAAAGAAAACAGAAAAGAAAGAAAAAAAAAGAAAACAGAAAGAAAAAGAAAAAAGAAAACAGAAAAGCGAAAAAAAAAAAAGAGAAAAAAGAAAAAAGAAGAAAAGGAAAATAAAGGAAAAAAAAAAATTAGGAAAAAATTTACAATTTAATGATTATAAAAACTAAAAAAAACCTCTTGCCAGGCAAAATCTATAAATTACAAAATACTAGAGAATGGTCCGGTGTGGTTTATTTAAATGGCATACCAACCCCTTGTGGTTTATTTAATGCCAAAATTACATTTATTTGTAAATTTTGGATTTCCTTTTGTATGGTTTCTTTTTTTTGTTCATGGGTTATTTAATACCAAAGCCATCCTGGTAAAGAACAATAGAGGCACTATTCAACCTATAGATGGGAGGATGAAAAGGTTCATACCTTTCCAATGTGTATTAGTCCATATACACATATGACCTACTACTTTAATATGCTCAAAAGACTAGTGTTAAAAAAATTAATGAATAAATAATCTATCTATACATATATAAAGGGCAGTTGTGTGAATCTGTATGTCCAGAGGAAACTTCGAAAATAAAACAATTAACCACAAAGTAAATATACATACACATTAAATATCACCAGGGCTTGTTTTTTTTTAGCAAAATTAATGAAGGTTTGATTTATATTCATGAAGACAATTTAAAAAAAATTAAATTTAGATAACAGACTAGATTTTTTTTTTTTTTTTATTTAATATTTTAATAGACATTGATTTTGGATCAACACAAGGTGTTTTTTTTACATAGGGATTTTAATGGGGCATATTACTAGGATCCAACTCGCCGATTCAATAATAATGATCTGTGGGATTAACCTTTTTTGCATCCCCTCTACCCAGGCGACACTGGGTAGCTGCTTCTAGAATAAAATAAAAAGAAATGCAAGCCACAACTCCATAATTTAAAAATATGAGAGAGAATATCTGATTAATTTACATTCTTCATGTTGGTTCAAAAGTATTGTCGCCACATACATATAGTTTTAGAGGTAAAATAATTACATAACTTATATATCATTAAAGAATAATTAATGAAAGTTAAAAGAAAACGTAGAAGTGACAAGACTTTCGAAGCATCCTGTACTTAGCATGGGTGTACTTACTACTATTCTATAAAAAAATAAAAATAAAACGAAATATACAATCTGAAGCAAACAGTGGTATATGCTAACTGGAATGGCTGACAACCCTAGTGTTCTTGTTACTGAATGGAAAGAAAGGAAAGATCTAGAAACTTTGAGTTGGCAAAGTCGGCAGCATGAATACCAAAAACAGATTAAGCAAACTGCTATGGTGTCCACTGTACCTTACACATGTGTTCACAATCAAAGTATACATGAATGAAAATGCCATTATCTCATGCCTCAAAAAACAAAAGTACAAACCAAATATCAAAAAACAAAAATAGAAAACCTTCCCCATTCATCAAACATGTAAGTATTTACTAAACTCTTTGCATGAACAGGATGTGACACAAAGTTAATTTTAAGAGGAGTTTTTAAAAAAGTAAAGTCAACGGGGCGGCCTAAAGTCGGTATCAGCCAGTCAGCGAGGGGGTCTATCCCTTTTCAATAGCGCTAGACCAAGGAGATTGTTTTAGCATCTGAGGTGGAGCGCCACACCTACATCAGCTCTTTACTTTACCGCACAGATCCCTGTGCTACTCATACGCTGAGTTGGCAAGGACCGTTATCGAACTAGAACCTTGTGGTTTCTAGCCGAACGCTCTACCAACTGAGCTAGGTTTGAATTCAGAGTTCTCCTTCTCCTAGACCAGTCGTTATACCAAGGTTAAAGAGCCTAGTCTGCCCTTCTATTTACCCATAGATGGGAAAATGCATACCTATCCAAAAGCATGTAAAAAAGCTATGTAAAATGCAGTCTCTTCCAAGATTTGAACTCGGGTCACTGTGAGCATTTCCTAAAATAATAACCCTTAATTTTTAATTGTTTATCATTATCATGTTTAAACATCGCTTTATCTGCAGATACTATATATAATCAGTCTAGACTTATCTCATTGGTAGCAAAGTTGCATCAAGAAAGTCTACACCATACGATCCTATTTGAAATAGGCAGGTTGAGCAATACAATGGGATAATTTGGAAATCCCTTTGCTTGGCTATTAAGTCATGACATGTCCCAGTAAGTTAGTGAGAATCTCTGCTACCTGAAGTTTCTTCGCTATTAGACTGCTAGTCTCAACAGTGACAAATGAAACTTCTCACAATAAAATTCTTCAGATTTCCAAGCGTTCTTAGGGACATTATTTTATTGCCAATGAATCCAGGATTACTCCTATTAGCTGATTGTCTACCTTGCTACAAAAGCTCCAACTTCTTTAATCAGGGGTTCACTTTTGCATAGGCTGAACAAATCAGCATAAAGAAGGAACAGAACCTGGATTCATTTGGCAATAATGATGTTTCCCTAAGAACGCCTTGGAAATCTGAAGAAATTTCTTTGTTGAGAAGTTTCATTTGTCACTGTTGAGACTAGCAGTCTAATAGCGAAGACTTCAGGTAGCAGAGATTCTCACTAACTTACTGGACATTGTCATGACTTAATAGCAAGCAAAGAGATTTCCAAATTATCCCATTGTTATTGCCTCATACACTGCCTTTTTCAAATAGGAATGCGTTGGTGTAGACTTTTTGATGAACTTGGCTACCAATGAGATAAGTCTAGAGCTGATTATATATAGTATTCTGCAGATAAAGCGATGTGTTTAAACATGATAATGATTAAAACAATTAAAAAATTAAGGTTATGATTTTTAGGAAATTGCTCACGTTCGCGAGTTCAAATCTTGAAGAGACTGCATTTTACATAGCTTTTTCGGGATTTACATCCTTCTGGATTAGGTTATGCATTTTCCCCATCTATGGGAAATAGAAGGGCAGACTAGGCTCTTTAACCTTGGTATAACAACCTGGTCTAGGAGAAGGGAGAACTCTGCATCAACCTCACTCCGTGGTAGAGCGTTCCGGCTAGAAACCACAAGAGTTCATCTAACGTCCTTGCCAACTCAGCGTAATGGGTAGCCAGGGATTGTGCCGGGTTAAGTTAAAGAGCTGACTTGGTAGTGTGCGCTCCACCGCTTCAGATGCTAAACAACAATCCTCCTGGTCTAGCCGCTATTGAAAAGGGATAGACCCCCCAGCTGACTGGCTGATACCGACTTTAGGGGGCTTCGCCCCAGGTCGACTTTACTTTTCTTAAAAACTCCTCTTAAAAATTAACCATTGTTGTCACATCCTGCTTATGCAAAAGAGTTTAGTAATACTTACATGTTTGATGAATGGGGAAGTTTTCTATTCTTTGCTTTTTGATATTTCGCGTTGTACTTTTTGTTTTTTGAGGCATTGAGACTAATGCATGTTCATTACATGTATACTTGATTTCGTGAACACAGCTGTAAGATACAGTGGACACCATAGGCAGCTTTGCTTAATCTGTTTTGGTATTCATGCTGGCCGCTTCCAACTCAAAGTTTCTAGATCTTTCTCTTTCTTTTCCATTCAGTACCAAGAACACTAGGGTTGTCAGCCATTCCAAGTTAGCATTAATACACTGTTTGCTTCAGATTGTACTCATTCGTTTATTTTATTTTTCTACTTAGGAAATAGTCAGGTAAGTACACATCTGCTAAGTACAGGAATGCTTCGAAAGCTCTGTCACTTCTACGTTTCTGTTAACTTTCACTTAATATATTCCTTTTAATCGATACAAAGTACTGCTAATTAGTTTACCTCTAAAGAAACTTATATGTATGTCGTGGCGACACAATACTTCTAACCACATGACAGAATGTAAATTAATCAGATATTCCTCTCATATTTTATAATTATGGAGTTGTGGCTCTGCATTTTTCTTTTATTTTATTCTAGAAGCATGACTAACCCCAGTGTCGCCCTGGGCTAGAGGGGATGGCAACAAAAGGTAATCCCACAAGCATCCATTATTATTGAATTGCGAGGTTGATCCTAGTAATATGCCCCATTAAAATTCCCTATGTTAAAAAAAACACCTTGTGTTGCATCCAAAATCAATGGTCTATTAAAATATTAAATTTAAAAAAAAAAAAATCTAGTCTGTTATCTAAATTTAATTTTTTATAAATTATCTCTCACTGAATATAAATTCAAACCTTCATTAAATTCTTGCTCAAAACAACAAGCCCTGGTGATATTTAATGTGTATTGTAATCTTACCTTTGTAAATTGTTTTATTTTCGAAGTTCCTCTGACATACAGATTCACACAACTGCCCCTTTATATATTGTATAGATAGATTTATTTTATTTCATTTATTTTTGTTTAACACAGTCCTTTTGAGGCATATTAAAGTTAGATAGGGTCATTATTGTGCTATATGGACTAATACACATTTGGAAGGGTATGAACCTTTCATCCTCCCCATCTTATAGTTGGAAATAGTGCCTCTATTGTTCTTTTACCAGGATGGCTTTTGGTATTAAATAACCCATGAACCAAAAAACAAGAAACCATACAAAAGAAATCCAAAATTTACAAAATAAATGTAATTTTTGGCATANGGGTGCTCCACATTCCCCAAACCTCCAAAACTGGAACCTCACCATCAGATAGAGTTTAACGTCATTCCCAGGACATGTAGACCCTAACCCTTCTAGCACCCATATAATAAAAATGGTTGGGGCTTGCCATAAGGGCAATAGGGTAGGGGCAATCATATAGGTGCTAGTGCTTGATGTGACCAGCCGATTGATTGGATGGGGCCTCTCTGACCGTAAGGGTCTAAGTGGAGTGTTGCAGGTCATGGACTGCTCATCCACCAAGACTCCATCCATAAGCATCATGGGTCGCCACCCAAGGCCATCAGGTGGCCCCATTTGCAGAGGTGAAGTCGGTGTATTCTAACGCCCCAACCGACAGGGCGGCATATAATTTGGTTATCTACTAACTTTCCCAATTCTCATTCAAATGATCTGTCAGTTTCTTGTTTATGTGATCATCAGACCAAGGGAGATATATAAACTATCACTGATATTGAGCACTTTTTATTTATAAATATAGCAGAACAATTATATTAGTAAAAATACTAGATGGGGCCGTTTTCATTTCACATAGCGCTAGTATCCTTGGGAAAGGTATGAATCCAAGTATTCTCCCTCTAGCTATGGGTAAATAGTAGACCAGACTGGGCTATTTAACTTTGGTTAGGCAACTAGCCTAGAAGAAGAAAACTGAATTAAAACCTGATAAACTCTGTTAAGAAATTGACATTGTATCACATCCTCGTGTGTGTGTGTGAGATATATATATATATATATATATATATATTATATCAATAAATCAGCAGCCTGACAGTTATCAGCTGAATCTTAGTCTGAAAGGTTGACAGAATGATGTTCAATCTATGTGATTCATATTTATCACTGAATTAAGTGCATTAACAAGGAAGGAGGTCATGTTTATAAAATAAATAAATATTTGTTCTGAAAAGTAAATGCTTTTTCCTCATTAAGTTATGGTGGGGGAGAGAGAGAGAGAGAGAGAGAGAGGAGGAGAAGAGAGAGAGAGAGGAGAAGAGAGAGAGAGAGGAGGAGAGAGAGAGAGAGAGAGAGAGAGGAGGAGAGGAGAGAGAGAGAGGAGAGAGAGAGAGAGAGAGAGAGAGAGAGAGAGAGAGAGAGAGAGAGAGGAGAGAGAGAGAGGAGGAGAGAGAGAGAGAGACAGTATTTTTTTATAGTGTGTAGTGGTTAACCAACTTATCCTATACACAATGTGACCTTCTACTTTAAAATGCTCAAAACAAGTTAACTGCTGTACAACTAACGTTTAAATAGAATGAATAAAATAAGGAAATAAAAAAGAAATAAAGACCATAACCCAGAATTTAAAAGTGGGAGAGATATCGGATTACATTAAAAAAAAAACAAAAAAAAAATTTAAAGTCTCTATGTGCTTAGAGGAGCATCTACTATTATTCTGAAAGAAAAAAAAAATAATAAAGATTTTTTTTAAAATTAGAATATACATGATGAAGCAACTAGAAAAAGAGAATATAAATAGAAGTTTGGAGAGAGAGAGAAAAAAGAAAGAAAACAGAAAAAGAAAGAAAAAAAAAAGAAAAGAAAGAAAGAAAAAGAAAAAAGAAAACAGAAAAGAAAAAAAAAAAAAAGAAAGAAAAAAAAAGAAAAAAGAAAGAAAAAAGAAAATAAAGGAAAAAAAAAATTAGGAAAAAATTTACAATTAATGATTATAAAAACTAAAAAAAACCTCTTGCCAGGCAAAATCTATAAATTACAAATACTAGAGAATGGTCCGGTGTGGTTTATTTAAAATGGCATATCAACCCCTTGTGGTTTATTTAATGCCAAAATTACATTTATTTGTAAATTTTGGATTTTTTTGTATGGTTTCTTTGTTTTGTTCATGGGTTATTTAATACCAAAGCCATCCTGGTAAAAGAACAATAGAGGCACTATTCAACCTATAGCTGGGAGGATGAAAAGGTTCATACCTTTCCAATGTGTATTAGTCCATATACACAATATGACCTACTACTTTAATATGCTCAAAAAGACTAGTGTTAAAAAAAATTAAATGAATAAAATAATCTATCTATACATATATAAAGGGCAGTTGTGTGAATCTGTATGTCCAGAGGAAACTTCGAAAATAAAACAATTAACAAAGTAAATATACATACACATTAAATATCACCAGGGCTTGGTTTTTGAGCAAAATTAATGAAGGTTTGATTTATATTCGTAGAGATAATTTTAAAAAATTAAATTTAGATAACAGACTAGATTTTTTTTTTTAATTTAATATTTTAAATAGACATTGATTTTGGATCAACACAAGGTGTTTTTTTTACATAGGGATTTTAATGGGGCATATTACTAGGATCCAACTCGCGATTCAATAATAATGGATCTGTGGGATTAACCTTTTTTGCATCCCCTCTACCCAGGCGACACTGGGTAGCTGCTTCTAGAATAAAATAAAAAGAAATGCAAGCCACAACTCCATAATTTAAAAATATGAGAGAGAATATCTGATTAATTTACATTCTTTCATGTTGGTTCAAAAGTATTGTCGCCACCTACATATATTTTTAGAGGTAAAATAATTACATAACTTATATATCATTAAAAGAATAATTAATGAAAGTTAACAGAAAACGTAGAAGTGACAAGACTTTCGAAGCATCCTGTACTTAGCAGTGTGTACTTACTACTATTCTATAAAAAATAAAAATAAAACGAAATATACAATCTGAAGCAAACAGTGGTATATGCTAACTGGAATGGCTGACAACCCTAGTGTTCTTGTTACTGAATGGAAAGAAAGAGAAAGATCTAGAAACTTTGAGTTGGTAAAGACGGCAGCATGAATACCAAAAACAGATTAAGCAAAGCTGCTATGGTGTCCACTGTATCTTACACATGTGTTCACAATCAAGTATACATGAATGAAAATGCCATTATCTCATGCCTCAAAAAACAAAAGTACAAACCAAATATCAAAAAACAAAATAGAAAACCTTCCCCCATTCATCAAACATGTAAGTATTTACTAAACTCTTTGCATGAACAGGATGTGACACAAGGTTAATTTTTAAGAGGAGTTTTTTAAAAAGTAAAGTCGATGGGGCAGCCTAAAGTCGGTATCAGCCAGTCAGCGAGGGGGTCTATCCCCTTTTCAATAGCGCTAGACCAAGGAGATTGTTTTAGCATCTGAGGTGGAGCGCCACACCTACCATCAGCTCTTTACTTTACCGCACAAATCCCTGTGCTACTCATACGCTGAGTTGGCAAGGACTAGGAATCTTGTGGTTTCTAGCCGAACGCTCTACCGACTGAGCTAGGTTCTCCTTCTCCTAGACCAGTTGTTATACCAAGGTTAAAGAGCCTAGTCTGCCCTTCTATTTACCCATAGATGGGGGAAAATGCATACCTATCCCAAAGGCATGTAAAAAAAAAAAGCTATGTAAAATGCAGTCTCTTCCAAGATTTGAACTCGGATCACAGTGTGCATTTCCTAAAATAATAACCTTAATTTTTAATTGTTTATCATTATCATGTTTAAACATCGCTTTATCTGCAGATACTATATATAATCAGTCTAGACTTATCTCATTGGTAGCAAAGTTGCATCAAGAAAGTCTACACCATACCATCCTATTTGAAAAAGGCAGGTTGAGCAATACAATGGGATAATTTGGAAATCCCTTTGCTTGGCTATTAAGTCATGACATGTCTCAGTAAGTTAGTGAGAATCTCTGCTACCTGAAGTTCTTTGCTATTAGACTGCTAGTCTCAACAGTGACAAATGAAACTTCTCACAAGAAATTCTTCAGATTTCCAAGGCGTTCTTAGGGAACATCACTTATTGCCAATGAATCCAGGTTCTGTCCTCTTATGCTGATTTGTTCAGCCTTGCAAAAGTGACCCCTGATTAAAGAAGTTGAGCTTTTGTAGGCAAAACTAACAGGCTCATATTAAGTATCCTGATGGCAGAGAATCTATAGTCTCCAGTAAAGATTTGGCTCCCTGTCCAGATGGAGCACTGTTGCCATGTGCGACAGTCTCACTAGAGGACTTGGCCCCTCATCCAAATGGAGCATTGTCACCTCGTGCGACAGTCTCACTAGATGACTTGGCTCCCTGTCCAAATGGAGCTACTCCAGATGCAATCCTTACCGAATTGCCTCCGTCACCTAGGTTCTTGATTGTAACCAAACTATAGGAGTGAAAGACACTGGGAAGATGCTACTTTCCAATAAAACGACAGAGGAACTAGTCCATTATTCTAATAAGCCGAGTTGGGAGCTGCTCCACCTCAACGATATGAATAACTTGATCCTCATTTATGATATTACTTTTCAGGGGAGAATGTTTCATAAACATTGCTACAGGGTAGGAATTTTCCCCCCTTGGACTAACAAGATCCCAGATTTAGCAGAGACATTATTTTTTCACTATGCATTATAACAGCATGTTTATTGTGTATGCTGCTTTTGAGCTGAATAAAAAAAAAGCGGTTATTTCCTAATTGAGTAACATGATATTACAGAGTGACCCAGAAAAAACAGAACCCAAATTATTTATTTTCCCATTAAACTAACCCTAACCCTTGTTGGACTTAAACTTAAAAAAAATTAAAATTAAAATTAAGAGTTTTTATTACAAAATTTGTGGGTTCGTTTTTTTTTCAGGGTCAACCTGTAATATTAGTTCATATGTCACTCAACTAGGGGGGGGTAGGGTTAGGGTTGTTTAATGGGAAAATAAATAATTTGCGTTCTGTTTTTTCTGGGTCACCCTGTAATATGTTACTCAACAAGGAAATAACCAAAAAAGCCTTAAAAATATGAAGGTATTTTAGTTATGACAAACACTAAACAAATCTTAAGCATTTTCTTTTACTTAACATTTTGAAAGAGTTTTGTTTATGGAACAGGTCTCCAGTGTTAATGTTATTTTTAAAGTTGTTGCACAAGAATAACAATGAATACGACTGTGCAGAAGAAATAAAAAAGAACAAAACAGTTTGCTCTAGATTTTAAAAGTGCAAGCCATACAAGAGTAAAGTGAAAAGAAAAAAGAAAACAAAAATCTGGATCTTGTCAACACAAACAAATAAATAAATGAAATAATCTGGAACACTAACAAGTTTTTTTTGTTGATAACTGAGAAAATGTCATTAAGATGACAAAAATTGTTGGGAATATTCAACATTTTTTTATTTTATTTTTCCTTGTATTTCTATCACATATATAAGGGTTGTGGATTTGCCATAAGGGCAATAGGGTTAGGACAATCATATTTATTTACCATTGGGTGAATTTTACCCATTTGCAGAGGTGCATTCGGTGTATTCTTCTTCCCCAGCTGACAGAGCAGGTGGTTGTTTTGGCACCACAATCTTATGTACAGAGCTGATCAATCAAATCCAACAGCTTAACATATATTGATATAAATGTGGTGCCATTCATTACTTAACTACTAAGCTCATACTTGAATGTAAGAATAAGTAAAGACTTTCAAGGAATTAATTAAGCCGTATTAACATTGATGAATACTCAGAACAAATACATCCTATTTACTATAAAAACATTTATAATATTTGTGTTTGTTAGGCAGTGGGGAGAATCTAATAAAAACAAATGGCAAGTGCTTAACACTGTCAATCACAATCTGACTACAATAGAATAGGAGACCCCCCCGCCCCCTATACCCTACCCTTCAGTTAAATTACTTCATCTTAACTCTTTGAAGTCTAATATTTCAGGTCGAGCATTTTATTTTACAAAATAACGTATTTACCCAACCCCTCTACTCAGCAGCATTTGTCACAAAGTTTTTTTTTGTTTTTTGTTTTTTTTAAAGTAGTTTACAACTGGTTTGAACATATATATATATATATATATATATATATATATATATATATATATATATATCATATTTCTTCTCTCTCTCAACATTGCTTTCTTTCTCTCCTTGATGTGTCACCTGTTCTATT
>CM042147.1:35984017-36076517 GCA_023376005.1 Doryteuthis pealeii | reverse complement strand
ATTCTAAAACAATCTCCTTGATCTAGCATTAGTGAAAAGGGGATAGACTCCCTTGCTGTCTGGCTGATACTGACTTAAGGCCACCCCAACGACTATAATAAGGAAAAGTACAAAATTTAATCTATGCTTTTTACTGATTAAATGATATATTCCAATTATCAAAAATCAATTTGTGGTACTCTTCAGTTCTTCAAAAGTACAAAAAGCAGGTTTAAATATCCCGCCCTGTTGGCTGGGGTGTTAGAATGCATGGACTGTACCTCTGCAGAGGGGCAAGAGTCCCCAATGGGGTCACCTGTTGGCCGTGGGTGGTGAGCCTTAATGCTTAAGGATAGAACCCAGGTGGTTGAGCAGTCCATGACTTGCAATACTCCACTTTGACCCTTCCTTAGGCTAGACGGGCTGTCAGAAAGGTACCCTCCGATGAATCAGCTGGTCACGTCAAGCCCTAGCAACTATATGATTGCCCCAACCCTATTGCCCTTAGGGCAAGCCCCAAGCCTTTTTATCATATGGATGCTAGAAGGCAGTGGCTGAGGGTCTACATGTCCTGGGAATGACGTTAAACTATCTGATGGTGAGGTTCCAGTTTTGGAAGTTTGGGGAATGTGGAGCACCCCTTTATCACTATTGCTTCCAGGTCCTCTCTGACCCGGAGTGGTAGTACCTATTAGAGTCCCATCTATGGGTTAAATAGAAAAATGTACTAATAAAAAAAAATTGAGTATCCATTAAAAATGAATTTATTTCAAAACTTTATTGGCAGTAAATGACCCACCGAGGTTGACATGCTGTAAAACAAACCAAACCAAACTTTCCCATGCTTCTAGAAACTAGAGACTACTAAATGACCCATTTTCCTTGTTCGTTTATGACCTGAGAATCATGAGGAGGTGCACTAAGCGTAATGGTTATCATCATAGGAAATGGAATCGGTGACCCAAGTTCAGAACCCTGATGAGACTGTTTGCGTTTCATTTCACCAAAACCAAATGTTTAAATATCACAGACTCCATAAGCAAAATTTGTGTTTACTACTTTTTAAAATATTTACTTGCATATTTATTAGTTATTTTAAGATTTATTTACTATTTGGTTTTAGATCTTGAAAAAAAAAAAAAAAAAACAAAGCCTCTCTCTACTTGACTATTACAAACCATCTCTCCCCACCCCTCCCTATTAGTCTGTTATAAGTAAAAGTAAAGTTGACGGGGCGGCCTAAAGTCGGTATCAGCCATTCAGCGAGGGAGTCTATCCCCTTTTCAATAGCGCTAGACTGAGGAGATTGTTTTTAGCATCTGAGGTGGGGCGCCACACCTACCATCAGCTCCTTACTTTACCGCACAGATCCCTGTGCTACTCATATGCTGAGTTGGCGGGGATTGGTATCGAACTAGGAACCTTGTGGTTTCTAGCTGAACGCTCTACCGACTGAGCTAACCCGGCCCATTCAAACAGATTTTGATTTATCTAGTATGATTATTATTTACCCATTTTCAATAACATGAAAATACTTGAAATGAAAACTAAGCCAGCCATTTCATAAGGCTCACAAAAAAGATGAATGAAAAAACCCTAACAGTTATAAACATTTTTCTTCTTTTTAAATTAACATAACATATATACTTGCAGATAGGTCACACCTAATTTGTAGATGTCAAATAGGATATTTGTGGTTGACCTGTAGAAAGGTCACATTATAATCTGGCTAGTTACAGGACCTATTCTAACATAATACTTATCAAATATTCACCTTTGTTTCAAGACTTTACTAACAAATATTAGATCTACAAGGTGTCCATAACGTCCCACTACAGGTTGAAAATGTATCAACAAAGATGGTCATATTGAAGTGCAATAATAAGAATAAAAAATACATTAATATTAAATCTTTAAGAGTTGAACTTTTATGTTTTTTATGAAAAAATTTTATCTTTTGTACAATGCGAGTTATTAAATGTTCAATTTTAAAACTGTTTCACGACTTTGTGGACACCCTGTAGAACACTTTGTCATAGACAATGATGCATAATGCAAATATGTATAAATAAGGGTTAATGAGCCTGGGTAAAAAAAAGTGTAACCGTCAACTCAATAATAAAATAATTGATAATTATCTAATCAGTTACAAACAGTATAGAAAACAATGTTTAATCATTTATGTATACTCATAGTTATTTAATTTCATCATGACTGAATCCTAAAAATTCTTCACTGTCATCAATTTCAAACATTCAATTAATTTGTTTATTAGTTAACATTGTCATCATTATCCATATCACTGCAGTCACTCATCATTGCAACTTAATGATAAATAAAAATTAATGTAATGTGTTTTACATTTATGTTGAATTTGAATAAATAAGCTGCATTACTGATTTTGGTGGAATTTTAAGGAAAAAAATGTGACCTATTCATGAGTATATACAGTACATCTTGCTAATCTTATTATAATGGAGATTGTGTGTTTTTCTGTCTGTAACCGAAACTATATTACTACTCAAGTCACAATTCCCTTATTTATACTTAGTTATTTACATCACATTCTCCATGATTTTATTTATATTTAAATCTCAATTATTAATAAAATTGCTTCACCTTTTTATTAGTGTTGTCCATATCTCCATACAAATAACATGCAATTGTATTTATATATACAAAAAATAGCGGTTTACAGTGTGAATGGGAAGGCTAATTTGCATATTGATATTAAAAATGTGATTTATTAAATATGTGCTTAGTATTATTGATTTCTAATTGTCTGGTTTTATTTTAATGAATATAAGCAAAATCTCTTCAATGGATCTTAAATGAAATCCATTAACAAGAAAAAATAACTGTCATTTTATTCTTTATTTCCTAATTTAACTAAATAGTTAAATAAGTAAAATTCAGCAATGAAAGACGGCAGTGATGGAAGAGTAAGTTTCATTTCTATTTTTCTATTATAACCCCACTCTGTTTCAAATCTTTTTATCTGCCTTCTTATTAGACTTTCTAATTTAATACGATATTTCATTACATTAAAACTTAGATACTTGCACCCGGAGGGTGCATATATTTGCTAGTTCTAATAACAAATCAACCAGAAGGTTCATTGTTCCTTGTCTAATGATCAGAAAGCAATCCCATGTTTCAAGATATATACCTGAAGATTGTGCATAAAAATTCATTTTGAAGGATTATCTTAATTAGTCATTCTATCAGATAACAAAATACAAAGAGTTAGGACTAGTCGTAATGAAAAAGAGTAGGGGCGAGTTGCCTCCCTTTACAGGTGCATTCTGGGAGGATAGACTGGAAATGGGATTTCTACCATGACACATGGATGGTTGATTGGTTTGTTTTATAGCAAATCAACTTTTTTTTAGTCATTTAATACTAAATCAGGTCCTTTATATATCAGGTTGCTTTACAGTACCCTCTGTTGCTTAAATGGTCACTTATCTATTAGAACAGGCTCATCACTGCTTAACTATGGTGATCTAGTGGGAACCGGTGTTTTCACCATGAGTTGACCATAATCCATGACACATGGACTGGACTACAAGTCATATTTTGGTCACACACAAAGTTGAACTTCAGTAAGTGTTTTGAGTAGAAGAGTTTCTCTATCCTGCATTATTTATTTATACATAATACAAAGACCCAGTAACCAAAATCTATAAAAAATATTAAATTATATTCCACAATAAATTATCAGGTCTGTTGTAACTTATTCAAGTTTGATATTGAACCATTAAATTTAATAATTCAACTTAACATCCAAAAAGAGATCAATGTCTGAAAATATTGGAAAGATTTATTGTAGCTTTCTGTATTAGAAATAGCAATATTGTGACAATAATAGTGCTATGAGCAGGGTCTAGAATACACCAGCTGCATCCTCTGAGATTATATATATATATATATATTATATATATATATATATATATATATATATATATATATATATATATATATATATATATATATATTTTTTTTTTTTTTTTTGCTCCACTTATTCAACTTTGTGTCCAACCAAAATATAATATGTAGTCCAGTCCATATGTCATGGCAGAAAACCCATTTATGTGCTCCCACAATGCACCAGTCACAGTAGACAACTGTCCCTACTTAAAGTAAGGGACAGTTGTCTACTGTGACAGGTGCATTGTGGGAGCACATAAATGGGTTTTCTGCCATGACATATGGACTGGACTACATATTATATTTTGGTTGGACACAAAGTTGAATTTGAGTAACTATTTTGGATAGAAGCATTTCTCTACCCTGCATTAAATAAAGCCTTTGTTTATTTCCAATACCCAGTTCCAATTTTTTTCATTTTGTGATAATTATTTATTTTTATGTAAAAATGTAACACAAAGATACCCAATAACCAAAACTTATAAAAAATATCAAATTATATTTCACAATAAAATATCAGTTCTATTGTAACCTATTAGTTTGATATGGAACCATTAGATTTAATAGAGCAAATTAATGTCAAAGAAAAGAACAATATCTTGGAAGATGCTAGAAATTTAATTCTAGCTTTTTTGATGTCCTTATTTGGAAGAGATCTTCATAACTTTTTCAACGCCAGAGAAGTTGTGTTTTTATAAATTACAATAAAAATGAGGACAACAGTAGAACAAATCAAAATACATAAAATGTTTAAGTATCAAATCTCTTCAGTATAAAATTAAATGAAAAAAAAGCTAGGGTAACTTAACTTTCTAAGATAAAATGAGAATTGATAGATCTTTGTCATGTAGACCAGTGATTCCCAAAATAGGCCACAGCAAATTTCAGGTGGGCCAAGGAAATATCATAATTCTATATGATTTCTATTATATTGATAATAAATAGTCGTTAAATTGGAACTGAAAAGTACATGTAGTTTAGATACTTGAGATAAAGTGTGTGCATCAATATGGTTGTATCTTGATTGAATAAATATCTTATAATAGAAAAAAATATTTCCATTTTACATAACTTCATGGGCCACAAAGAAATTCTGGTTTCAAAGTGGGCCACGAGCTGAAAAAGGTTGGGAATCCATCATGTAGACTATCTACCATATCAATTATTGCTTGTAATTGTTTATGTTATCAACCTGGGTCATTTAATGCTGAATCAAGTCATTTTTGATAAACAAAGAACTTTTGTTATTTTACAGTACCTTCTGTTGCTTAAGTGGTCACCCAATTAAGCATTGAACACATTCATTGCTGCTTAACTTTGGTGATCTAGCAAGAACCAGTGCTTTCAGCATGACTTGACTGTAATGTTGTAATTGTTCAGGAGAAATTTTTAATTGACAAAGATTGTAACAAGCATCTTTGATCCAAGTCAGGAGATTTTCACCCAAAATGGTGGGCATGTTAGCTAGTATTCTATAAAATGACATCTTGAGGAACTAAAAAAAATAGCGATCTCAAAATACAAAAGGATATTAACAGTTAAGAATAATTGCTGAATACAAGAATCAATAAAATGAATCCAACAGGTTGAAAAGAAAAGGAAGAAAAGGAAGAAAAGGAAAAAGAATCTTGATTGGTAGAACGGCTAGGTGGCCAAACTTTGATGCTGGAAAAACAGACCAAGGAGGAGAGAGAGAGAGAAAGAGAAAGAGAAAGAGAAAGAGAAAGAGAGAGAGAGAGAGAGAAAGAGAGAGAGAGAGAGACCAAGACAACAGAGATAAAGATATTTTCAGAGAGAGAGAGAGGGGGAAATAAATACCAAGACAACAGAGATAAGGAGGAACTAATATATATATATATATATTTGGGAGAATATGTGTTTAAATGAAGTCGAACCTAATTTATGAAAGTTAATTAATTAATAATTAATTAATTAGGCGGGATTACCTATTAAATTTAAGGCTAAACAAATCGAGAAAAATCAATCTCTGTATGTACATTTCGGCCTATTAGGCCTCATCAGCAGAGCTATAGATATATATATATATATATACATACATACAAGAGAGAGAGAGAGATGGATATATAGAGAGAAATCTAGAGAAAGACCCAGTTGATATTATTAGAATCTAGATCCACAGAAGACAAAGAGAAAGCTTACAATCGGTTGACAAAAGTCCACTGCAATGTTCACTGCTACAGCAGCAGCAGCAGCAGATGGCTGGATGTTCTGGTTGCACAAGAGAGAGGAAAACACAGGGAAATGGCAGAGTCAGTTGAAGAAGAAGAAGAAGTCAAGTGGGAATGAATTGCAATTTCGTCGTGGTTAATTCATAACATCAAATGTTGGGAAGGGAAAAGGGTTAAAAGAGGAGTTGATTGTCAAAATACTTTCAGGTGAAAATAAGTCATATGATAAAATATTATGAGGAAGAGAGCACAAAGAGAGAAAAGAGAAGGTAATGAGAGAGAGAGAGAGAAGAGAGAGAGAGCAGAAAAGAGGGGCAGAGAGGACAGAGGGGACAGAGGGGAGAAGTAAAAAAAAAAAAAAAAAAAAAAAAGAAAAAAGAGAGTGGGAAGAAGTAAAAACAAGAGAGAGGGGACAGAGGGAGCAGTAAAAGAAAGAGGGTGGAAGGGAGCAGAAAAGAAAGAAATCAGGGAGCATTAAAAAGACAATATGAAATCAAAGGAGGATCAAAATAGACAATGGGAAATCGAGAGGGAGCAAAAAAAAAAACCCACTGAAATCAGAGGGAGCAAAAAAAGACAATGGGAAATCCAGGAGGAGCAGAAGGAAGCAAAAAAATAAAACAGGCAGAGTAAAGCAAAAGCAGAAAGGGAGGCAAAGGAGAAGAAAAAAACGGGGGGGGGGGGCAAAAGGGGAGAAAAAAACAGGGGGGGCAAAGGGGAGAAAAAAACACGAGGGGAGGCAGAGGGGAGAAGAAAAAAAAACACGAGGGGAGGCAGAGGGGAGAAAAGAAAAAAAACACGAGGGGAGGCAGAGGGGAGAAGAAAAAAAACAAGAGGGAGGCAGAGGGTAGAAGAAAAAAAAATAAGAGGGGAGGCAGAGGGGCAGGAGAAGAAAAAAAATAAGAGGGAGGCAGAGGGGAGAAAAGAAAAAACAAGGGAGGCAGAGTGGAGAAGAAAAAAACAAGCGGGAGGCAGAGGGAGAAGAAAAAACAAGAGGGAGGCAGAGGGAAGAAAAAAAATAAGAGGGGAGGCAGAGGGAGAAGAAAAAAAAACAAGAGGGGGAGCAGAGGGGAGAAGAAAAAAACAGAGGGAGGCAGAGGGGAGAAGAAAAAAAAGAGGGGAGGAGCAGAGGGGAGAAGAAAAAAACAAGAGGGAGGCAGAGGGGAGAAGAAAAAAAAACAAGAGGGAGGCAGAGGGGAGAAGAAAAAACAAGAGGGAGGCAGAGGGAGAAGAAAAAAACAAGAGGGAGAGAGAAGAAAAAAAAAACAAGAGGGAGGCAGAGGGGAGAAGAGAAAAAAACAAGAGGGGAGGCAGAGGGGAGAAGAAAAAACAAGAGGGGAGGCAGAGGGGAGAAGAAAAAAAAACAAGAGGGAGTCAGAGGGGAGAAGAAGAAAAACAAAGAGGGAGGCAGAGGGGAGAAGAGAAAAAAACAAGAGGGAGGCAGAGGGGAGAAGAGAAAAACAAGAGGGGAGAGGGGAGAAGAAAAAACAGAGGGGAGGCAGAGGGGAGAAGAAAAAAAACAAAGAGGAGTCAGAGGGGAGAAGAAGAAAAACAAGAGGGAGGCAGAGGGAGAAGAAAAAAAACAAGAGGGAGCCAGAGGGAGAAGAAAAAAAAAAGAGGGAGCAAGAGGGGAGAAGAAAAAAAAAACACAGAGGGGAGAAGAAAAAAAACAACAAGAGGGGAGAAGAAAAAAAAACAACAAGAGGGGAGAAGAAAAAAAAACAACAAGAAACAAGAGGGGAGAAGAAAAAAAACAAGAGGGGAGAGAATAAAAACAAGAGGGAGAAGAATAAAAACAAGAGGGAGAAGAATAAAAAACAAGAGGGGAGAATAAAAAACAAGAGGGAGAAGAAAAAAAAAACAAGAGGGGAGAAGAAAAAAAAAACAAGAGGGAGAAGAAAAAAAGAAGGGAAAGAAAAAAAAACAAGAGGGGAGACAGAGGGGGAGAAAAACAACAAGAGGGGAGGCAAAAAGAAAAGGGGATCGCAATAGAGATAAAAGTCCAAAGAGAAATATGCAGAAGTAACGAATAAATGAAAATTCTGACTTAAACTGGCAAAGCCTCAGTACAAAAGTACCAATGTGCTGTTGAAGTGAAATTAGTCAGAGAGAGAGAGAGAGAGAGAGAGAGAGAGAGAGAGAGAGAGAGAGAGAGAGAGAGAGAGAGAGAGAGAGAGAGAGAGCAGTTGAAAACTGGTGCTTAATGGAACAGTAGAGAAGGTGAAGAGTGAGAAAGAATCTATTTAGATCATCTATATTTAGAAGTGATGTTGCAGACATCTTTCCCCATCTTTCAGTTGTTTCTATAAGAATTTGCAGCAAAGAAAATATTCCAAAGAATCGTGCAAGTTAGAGATCAAGAGATGTTAAGAGTGTTTCTACCTACTAAAAGACTCACTAAGATTTTTCTGTACACACACACACAAATTATATATATATATATATATATATATATATATATATATATGGAGGTAAGACACTTGCCTGCTAATTTGACAGACAGGTTTCGAATCACACACGGGGCGGTCTTCGTATCTATAGCTCTGCTGATGAGGCCTAATAGGCCGAAATGTACATACAGAGATTGATTTTTCTCGATTTGTTTAGCCTTACATTTAAATAGTTTAATCCCGCCTAATTAATTATTAATGAATTAAATTTCAAAAAAATAGGTTCGACTTCATTTAAGCACATATTCTCCCAAATATTGTCGGCTGAAAATAGCCATATCACAAACATCGTCTGTTTGTTTACGTCTCGTAAGTTCGTGTAGAGGTCACTTAAGAGGAATATAAATACTACTACTTAACAAAGCGAAGAAAATCTTGCTAAGTCCGTTTGGTGTGGAGGTAAGACACTTGCCTGCTAATTTGACAGACAGGTTTCGAATATATATATATATATATATATATATTATATATATATATATATATATATAAATGTATATGCATAATTTGTTTGTGAGTGTATATCACATTATATATAACATTATATGGTTGTTTTTGTTTTATGGCATATCAACCCATTTTGGGTCATTTAATGCCAAATCAAGTCATTTTCATAAACAAAGGATAGGTTGTTTAGAGTGCCAGCTGTTGATTAAGTGGTCACCCAATTAAATATTGTACAGGCTTATTACTGCTTAACTTCTACATATGCACAAACACACACACAGCAAAAACATTTAAAATAACTCTGGAGAATAAAGCAATTTCCAGTTCACTTTGCAAATGAATAATACTATACTAATATAGAGTTTGCATTGGCAGTAGTGTTGATTGGGAGCTCCATCAGAAACGACTGTCAAGACAGGAGTTCAGCATCAGTTTTTAATCACCCAAAAATTATTGATAAAACAGAACTATGAAATACTAATAATAATTCTTCCCTCCTTTCTAAACAGAAACATCAATATCATCATGGACTGTTGTTACAATGAGAAAAAAAATAGATCATCTAGAATCAAAAGCCGAGATGAAAATGAAAAAGAAAATCGAGAAAGACAACATTTGAAACAAGAGAAATAGATTGTAATCAGTCGTAATGATAATTGCAGAAGCCATAACGTTTATCAATAAAATAATAAAACATAGCAAGATCCTTGTCTAAACAGAACTTTGAGAAAAGCCTGATTAATTATATGAAAGAATTACGTTGGGAAAATAATTACAATAACGGAAATTACAAGATGATTTCAACAAATTATAATAGCAACAATGGTGTCCATGGCGATATTAATTGCTAGGATAACATTATTTTTAACATTGTTATACGATTGATAATAGAAATGATGCTGAAACCTTAAAGCAATGGAAACATTTACAAAAATATTCATTAATTATCAAATAGTACCTCTGTCCGATAATAATTGCTATATTAGCACACTAGCAGTGGCTACCCGGCATCGCCTGGGAAGAGGGGGATTTTTTTAAGTTAGCCCCACAGATCCATTATTACGGAATTGTGAGTTGAATCCTCATAGGATGCCCCATTTAAATCCCTATATGAAAAAAAAAAAAAAATAGACCTTGCATTGATCCAGCTACGCTGAAAAGAAATGTTAACGTCTACTATCTAAAATATTAAATGAAAAAAAAAAAAAAAAAAAAAAAAAACGATTGTTTATCATTTAAATTTTTTTTTTTTAATTATCTTCAAATATAAATCAAATCTATTATCTTTACTCAAAAACCAAGCCTGGTGAGATTTAATGTATATATATATATATATATATATATATATATATATATATATATATATATGAATATATAATGAAAAAACAAACGATGTTTACAACTGAAATAGGCTCATCAGAAGAGAAAGTGTGCAAACCGTTTCGGGGCCAATTCTCTTGACGGTTTTTAAAAAGCAACACTCGGCCCATCCTCAACTAATATGAGAACCCTATTGCGTTATAATGTATCAACCGCACGTGGGTCGGTCATCAACAAAAAACAAGACGGGAAAAAGACCGTTAGTAAAAACAGAACGCTGCTAGTTAAACGTTGGAATTAATGCACACTTTCTCTTCTGATGAGCCTATTTCAGTTGTAAACATCGTTTGTTTTTTCATATCTATTCATACTGTCGGATTAATTTCCATATTTTCACTATATATATATATATATATATATAATATATATATATATATATATATATATATATATATATTTACTTTGTCGTTAATTGATTTATTTTCAAAGTTTCTTCAGACATACACATACAGACAACTGCCCTTTATATATGTACAGATAGATTATCAAATAGTACCTCTGTCCGATAATAATTACTATATTAGCACATGAATCTCATATGCTAGATAGAACAATTATCATGCGCTATTACATGGGTAATCTTAAAAGTAAGGTCTCCAAAGCACTGGGGATGCAGGGGAAACTGTTCATGCAGCTATTGGCAACAATGTTGTATTTGTTGTGCATGCACCTGTATCTATCCCCCACACTCAGTCTTGGCGGTCATTTCTGATGGATCTCCCAACTGACACTACCACTAAGTGTGAAGTTTGTGCAGTTATTCAGTTTTTGAATGCAAAAGGCATTAATATAGTTCAAATTTATCACTAATTAACACAGTGTATGGAAAGTTGTGCATGGATGTCAAAAACATCCACAAGTGGTGTAGGGAGTTTGCAACAATATGGTGGCAAGCTGGTATGACATGGGCATACAAAAATGCATCAACCAAAATGGCAATTATGTAAAAAAATAGATGTATCAATCTTTAAAATGATGTAAACATCACTAACAATAAACGTTTCTGTGATTTCTAAATATTTTGGAGACCTAAACTTTGGGATTATTCTCATATATATATATATATATATATATATATATTATGATCCCGGAGCCCGGCAGAGCTCTAGAGGTGACTTTAACAAACTTTCACCAGTTTAGCGTAAGGCATTACTCATCTGTTGTTTACAGTTCTCTAGTAGATGTATGTATTTACCAGTTAGATAGCCAAGAGGGAAGAGGTCGGACTGCTGAAAAGTCAGTACGGTTTCACTCTCGGCTAGAAGTAGTTGTTAGGTCTAGCCACACTGATGAGACGTAAACGTTGAAACATGGTATCTGTGGATGACATGATTATATAATCATATGTCATCCACAGACACTGTGTTTCAACGTTTACATCTCATCTATGCTCCCGTAACCCAGTAGAGCTCTTTAGGAGCAACTTTGATAAACTTTCACCACCAGCATAACGCAATGATCATCTGTTTATAGATTTGATCTCTCTGGAGATCATAAAGTATATACACAGATGTATGTATTTAACTCTTAATGTCCTATACCACCCCATTCCACACGGCCGGAAGTCACATTCATTTTCCTAATCTACCCCAAATGATAGCCTCTGTTTAAATGTTATATTAAACATATTTAGAAGTCTTTGATTTAAGGAAAAAACAGGTAACTTAATGAAATGGCCATTTTTACCCACTTTTGATAAATGGTTATAGGAATTGGGCTCTGGACTTAAAAATTCTCAACAGGATGTTAAGAGTTAAAACAGTTAAAACACCGCTACTTAAATGGCAGCTGGCAATGGCCTAGAGGTTAACAGGTCAGACAGATGTAATGTCAGTCGGTGTTCACTTCTGGTCAGAGTTAGTTGTTGTGTCTAGCCACACTGAAGAGGCATGAAACGCCGAAACACAGTGTCTGTGGATGACTTGTGTGTGTGTGTGTGTGTGTGTGTGTGTGTGATCTCATATGGCTGTTTGAAAGCAGGATGACAACAATTTAATGAAATTTTTCAATATATTTAAGAAATGCTTGAACTGATATAAATTTAATTGGTAGATGCCAATCCCAAGTTTCTCATATGAACAATTTTAATAATATTACAGATATGATTTAGTTTCAAAGTTCAAATCAAAAACCCACCCAATCACATTTATGAATTACCACAAAAATCTAATATTTGATTTTATCTTTGATATAAAAAAAAAAAAAAAATATTCAGTCATTGGTATGATTAAAATAAATGACATACTGCACCTAAAATACCAATTATTATACAATCTGTACAATCAGAATATACAAGGGTAATCCCAAAGGTAAGGTCTCCAAAATATTTAAAAATCACTGAAACGTTTGTTCCTCAATATTTTCCATCATTTTTAAACTTTGAACATTTATCTATTTTTCTACATAATCACCATTTTGGTTAATGCACTTTTTGTAAGTGCAGTGGCAGTTTTTGTAAGCCCAAGTCACATCCCAGCTCACCACCATGGTGGGAGAATAGTTGGATACATGTCTTTCACAAGAGCATTAACACTATGTGAAATACAAACAAACTTCTTCCAGGATTTGAACATGGTTCACCACATCCATTACTTACGATGTTAAAGCAACAGGAATTTTCAAAAATTGACATTTGCAAATATAATTGTTTGTAATTAAATGAGTAAGGGAAACCATTTTTATATCTCGATGCAGTAAATCCTGGCTGAAGCTATTTTCATTTCAGTGCTAATATCCTTGGGAAAGGTATGACTCCAACTATTCTCCCTCCAGCCATGGCTAAATAGTAAGGCAGACTGGGATCTTTAATGTTAGGTAGGTAACCAGTCTAGGAGAAGGTAAACTGAATTCAAACCTGTTAAACACCATTTAAGAAATTGACCTTGTGTCAGATCCTGCTTGTGTGGAGAGGTTGATATATATATATATATATATATATATACATACATACATACATACATACATACACACACACACACACACACAGTCTGTCAAAAAAGTATTGAGATTTTTGTACTTTTTGACACCTTGTATTCTGAAAATTAAAAAAAAAAAAAAAAAAAAATATATTGTTCCATTCATTAATTTTTTTCAGAATACAAGATGTGTCAATAAAGTACCAAGTTTAACTCTTAACATCCTGTTCAGAATTTTACAAATTCAGAGCCCCATAAATTATAGGAAATAAGGATTTATCAAAAAATGGCCTTTTCATTTAAAGTTACCTGTTATTTCCCTCAAATCAAACACTTCTAAATATGTTTAATATTACATTTTTAAAGGCTATCCTTTGAAGCAGAGTAGGAAAATTAATGTGACTTCTGGCTGGGTGGAATGAGGTGGTATAGGACTTTTTAAAGCTGTATTTACCAAGAAATAAATGAATGGAACATTTTTTTTTAGAATACAAGGTATGTCAAAAAGTACAAAAATATTGATACTTTTTTTTTACACATTTTGTATATCTAGATACAAAACGAATGCGTATACATCTGAATCTTTCTAAAAAAAAAATTTCAATAATCAGCAAACACTGTAAGATCAATAATTAGAATTCCCAATATAAAAGCGCCTCACAAAGTTTGTTTTTTTGTGTACAAAACGTTTTCACAATAGATTTCAATGTGTAAACAGCCAAACAAAGAGCTCTAAACTCAATATTAGTTCCATTCTCATACACCCACTTTTTTCATTAAACAACTTACACAATAACTTACACAAATAATAAATAACATACACAATATGTTTAAAAAATGAATGTTTAACAATGTTTATAAAAACAATATAAAACTATAAAAATAAAATATTTAAAAATTTATAAAAATATAAAATTTATTATAATTCAATATATATATATAAATTATTCAATTTATAAAAATATAAAAACTATGTTTAAAAAATGACAATTTACATTCACCTTAAAAATTAACACCATACACAATACATTACAATGTGTAAACAGCCAAGCAAAGAGCTCTAAACTCAAGATTAGTTCCATTCTTATACACCCACTTTTTTTAACAGAAAAAAAATGCTCTGTTTACTTAAAAAGCTCATTTTGGGGGTGGGGTGGGGGAAGTGTTGTGGTTTTCTCACAGTGTGGACTTAATATATAAAATGACATAGAATACGAAAACACTTGCATTTTAGCAGGAAATGTTTTGTATATAACAGTAGTTGACACCAAATATTAGCTTACAAAAAGAGCCTCACTTTCACATCCCAGACACGGTTTTTGCTTTGAGGAAATAATTTGGATGGTCGGTTAAATTTTATGGCATGTCAACCCTTGTTGGGTTATCTTGTCCCAAAGACATTTTGTCTTGAGTATTCAATTTTTTTTTCAAACTCATTTTTTAATACTCATTTTTTGGTCTATTTAACCCATAGATGAGACCCTACAAAGGACTACCACTCCAGGACAGGGAGGACCTGAGAGCAATTGTGATAAAGGGGTACTCCACATTCCCCTGAGTTCCAGATTTGCAACTTCACGTGTATATATATATCTTATTATAATGGAGATTGTATGTTTTTCTGTCTGTAACCGAAACTATATTACTATACAAATCACAATTCCCTTTGTTATCTGCATCCCATTCTCCATGATTTTATTTTTATATAAACCTCAATTATTAATAAAATTGTCTTACATTATTAAGACTGTTGACCAGATCTACATGATATTTACCGCGTACCCCACTTGTACGGGTCAGGCACAAAGTCCCTATTAACGTGGGACCACCCACAAACCGAAGCTCATGGAGTGGCAGGTGAAAAAATTGCGTCGATCCCGTCGGCATTCCCCCTCAAGGGGGGCGCCTCAGGCACTGGGCAATAAACCCAGCCCTGCCCCTTTAAATCAAGGGGGCAGGTGTTGCCTGGGGGGATGGCCCCCTGGGATCGACGCTATTAACTTGTAAAGATCCAGGGCCGAAGCCACTGGACCCCCGGCGTTGGCCAGGTCTACATACTAATAACATGCAATTGTATTTATATATACAACAAAATAGTGGTTTACAGTGTGAATAGGAAGGCTAATTTGCATATTGATCTTTAAAAATTTGATTTTAATAAATATGTGCTTAATATTATTGATTTCTAATTGTTTAGTTTTATCTTATTGGATATGAGCAAAATTCTCTTCAATAAATCTTAAAAGAAATCCCTTAACAAAAAAAAATGACTGTAATATTATTCTTTACTTCCTATTTTAACTAAATAGTTAATTAGGAATAGGAGTAATTGAAAATGATGGAAGAGTTAGTTTCAAAGTTGTTCTATTTTTCAATCATACCCCCTCTGTTCCAAATCATGTTATCTGCATTTTTATTCAGTTTCATTGGCCTTTCTAATTTAATGATATTTTATTATATTAAAACTTAAATACTTGCACCCGGAGGGTGCATATATTTGCTAGTATATATATATATATATATATATATATATATATATATATATATATATATATACACAGTTTAACATCATACCCAGGACACTAAGACCCTCAGCCACCACATATATGATGAACGTGTTGGCGGGGGTTGATCTAACCAGATGAATGATCAGAGGGTTGGTTTTGTGGGTTTTATGGCATGTCAACCCATTGGGTCATTTTTGATGGGTACTCAATTTAAAAAAAAAACATTTTTTAACTCATGTTTTTCTATTTAACTCCTAGATGGAACCCTAACAAGTACTACCACTCCGGGTCAGAGTAGACCTGGGAGTAATGGTGATGAAGGGTACTCCTCATTTCCCAGAGCTCTAGAATTGGAACCTCACTACCTGAGAGTTTAACGTATACCAGGATATTAAAACACTCAGTCACCACCTTCTAGACTTGACTCTTTAACCTTTGTGTGACAATTGTTCTAAGAGAAGGTAAACTGAATTCAAACTTGTTAGACTCCGCTTAAAATAGACCTTATGTAAGATCCAGGGGTTCGGATAAATATATATACCAATATTTATTCTTATTATTTGTACCATACCTTGGTATAGCAACCAACTCTAAATTCAAACCTACTGAGCTCCACTTAAAAAAATGACCTTGTGTCGCATCCTGCTCATGCAGAGTGGTTTGGTTTGGTTTGTTTTACGGCATATCAACCTCAGTGGGTTATTTAATGCCGATAAAGTTTTGAAATAAATCAATTCTTAATGGATAATACAATTTTGTTTATTAACTCATGTTTTTCTATTTAACCCATAGATGGGACCCTAACAGGTACTACCACTCCGGGTCAGAGTGGACTAGGGAGCAATGGTTATGAAGGGGTGCTCCACATTCCCCAAACCTACAAAAACTGGAACCTCACCATCAGATAGAGTTTAACGTCATTCCTAGGACATGTACACCCTCAGTCACTGCCTCATGCAGAGTGGTTAGGTAAATATGTATACAGTATGGTTGGTTCCATGTGCACAATAGAACAGTATAGTTGGTTCTATACTATGGAGCGAGTGCATTAAACTTATGACAGAAACTTCAGTTTGTATTTCTTTGTTTAATTACATATAATCCTTTGTGGGTTATTTAATTCCAAAGCCATCCTTGTATAAGAATAGTGAGGGAGGGGTGATGGTATCCAAACCTTTCCCAAAGTTATTAGTCCAAACATAATAGTGTAATGGAGTTCTAACACACTATGATGTTGCAGTCAAGTACATTATTCATTATACCACGGGGACCCCACTTCATATTTGAATGTAGAGAAACTGTAAATATGTGATGTTTTAGGAAAGACATAAAAACAGATAAAGAAATTACCAATATTTTCAATTCTTGTCAGAAAAATACCTAAACCCAAATAATCCTTAATGGTGTCACATTGTTGTATAACTGGCGGGATTAACAAGAGAAATTACATAACATGTTGTCTGACCCATAATTATTGAGGCGATCTAGGACATGGCCATTATCAGCCAAAGTTTGGCCATCTTGCCTTTACGGGTCAAGAACTAGCATCATCAACAGCTGCCCTATTCTCAGGAGGAAAATAACTCACACCAAAATTGTTGAATGTAATAGAAAAAGATATTTACTCTGATAAAACAAACTTTAAATGAATTTTCACTTGATACTTTTTCAGAATTATTCTCCATAACTGTAAACTCTGCACCGCTTGGAATTTGTTAATTGCAAAAATTATTTAAATCTTGCAATAATATTTGTTTTGAGTCTATTCAAAATGGTGGCAAATAAAACAGAGTCCTCCAGGCTTGAACAGAGGTCAGTCAGCCATCAATTTTTTTTTATGGCTGAGAAGTTCCAACTAGTTGAAATATACAGAAGAATCTGTGATATATAAAGAGAAGCATGTTTTAGTAAAAAACAAAGATGTTTACAAGAGAGCTTAAATATGGGTTGCCATTTCTAGCCAAAGTCAAAAAGGTAGTCCATGGTGTGAAAACACACCAACTCTCCCGTAAAAAAAGTTCCGGGTGCAGCAGTCAGTAAAGAAGGTCATGCAATCAGTCTTCAGAGATAAAAGAACCCATCACTTGATTTCTTAGAAGAAATAAGAAAGTGATTAAACAGTACTTCCTATTGCCAACTTGACACAATCAGAACATACAATTTTACATAAAAAGTTTTATCAAATTACTCCAAAAATAAAGGAATGGTGAAGAAATTATTGAATTTCTTTTTTTGAATTGGTCAGTGATTTGACATATTTTTAAAACAAAATCATGTCCACTTCCAATTTCAAGGCTTTAAATTCTCATAACTTTTGAACCACTGGGATATTTGCATAATCAAACAGTTTTGAACTCCATTTACAGAGCTCTATATAACTGATGTGATTAAATAAAAATAACCTCAAATGAAGAAAAATCAATTGGGAATGTTACACAAGAGCATGTAAATTTTTGTGATAAATTATTTACACATTTTGGACTATTGTTCTCTCACCCTGGTTGTATATTCGCAACATTTCAGTCACTGTACCCTACTGCCTTCTTCAGGTGTTTTGTTATAGTTAGTAACCTATTGAGGGTAGATTGTTCCTATTCCACATTCCTTGTCTTGGAATATTTTCCATTAATACAACCATGTTATCTTTTTTTTCTTTTTGAACCTTTATTTAGGGATTGAACTCACAAATTTCAGATTGGGAGATGCATAATGGTTATCATTGTAGGAAATTGAATTGTTGACCGAGTTCAAATCATGGACGAGGCTGTTTTTGTTTCACTTTGTTGGGAAAGGCATGAATCCATCACTTCCCCCTCCTAACCATGAGTAAAGAGTAGGATAAACAGGGATCTTTAGCCTTGAGCGGGCAACCAATCTAGGAGAAGGAATAAGGATAACTGAATTCAAACTGGCTTTACTCCATTTAAAAATACTATTTGTTGCATAATAGTTATAACAGGAGGCACTTATGGTGTAACGGTTATCATATAGGAAATGGACATGGAGCGCTTAGTTCAAATCCTGGACAAGGTTGTCTGCTTTTTACAGTGCTAATATACTAAGAAAAAGGTATGAATCCAACTATTCTCCCTGCAGCTATGGGTAACTAGTAGGCCAAACTGGGTTCTCTTGCCTTGGTAAGTGCTTTTCACAGTGCTAATACACTTGAAAAAAGGTATGAATCCAACTTCAGTCCGTTTGGAAAAAGAAAACTTTGAATTCAAACCAGCTTTACTCCACTAAAAAATTGACCTTGTTTTACATCCTACATGTGGCATAGAGGTCGGATAAATACATTCATTGATCGATAACAGGGTGTATGGGGGTAATTTTTCACTTAGCTTACTCTACATATCCCTTCCCCTATTACTGTTACAAATTTTATTTGTAACCATCAAGCTATACTTGCAAATACCTTTGGCTTCTGAAACACCAAAATGTTCTTGATTATTTGTTACGGACTTAAATCAGTTTTTTTTTTTTTTTAGAAACAAGAATGATATTTTTTTCATTTCATAATTATTTCTTCTGCTTATTCCTCTTCAGATTGTTATAAATCTGGTCTCTTTGTTTGTAAACTAAAAAACAAGTATTTTTGTTTTATACCACTTGACCAGATGTTTTTATTGTTTTGGCCAATTGTGAGGAAGATAAGAGGTCAATAGTGTGTTGCCCTTTCCAAAAGGATTTACATAGGAATACTTCAAATTTTCTAGTGCAATTCAGAAAAATCTTTTATTAAAGGAGAGGATGGAAAGAAAAAAAGAATTGTTAACAGTGTTATGTTAGATTGATTAAAAAGAAATTGGGAACAATTTCTAGATTCTGGAATTGTTGGACAAGCAAGTTTCCAGAAGTTGTTTTGTGGGAAATCATTTCTAGATTCTGGAATTGTTGGACAAGTGAGTTTCCAGAAGTTGTTTTTGGGGAAATAATTTTTAGATTCTGGAATTGTTGGACAAGTGAGTTTCCAGAAGTTGTTTTGGGGAAATAATTTTTAGATTCTGGAATTGTTGGACAAGTGAGTTTCCAGAAGTTGTTTTGGGGGAAATAATTTTTAGATTTTGGAATTGTTGGACAAGTGAGTTTCCAGAAGTTGTTTTGGGGAAATAATTTTTAGATTCTGGAATTGTTGGTTAAATTAGTTTCTATTTGTTGCTGTGCTTTTTTTTCTTTTTTTTTAGCCTTCTGGCTTTTACAAATCTGATTTGAAAAAGCCAGAAGGCTGAAATAAATTTATATCTGATTAAAAGGTTTTCATTTATTTATATTTTACCCTAAACTATATATAGATGTTAAATTCCTTTGAAAATAGTGTCCGACTTTTGCATTCAAATGTACAATAAAATTAGTCATTATTTTCCAGATAACATTTCTATGAGCAATTTTAAAGCTGCTAATCTATTATTGTTAGCTTAATTGTTGAATTTGTATACTTACTGGCATTGAATAGGCTGGCCTGTTTATATGATTATATAATCAGATTATAATTCTTAAAAAGCATTTATCTGAGCTATCAATTCTCATATTCGATTACTAGCTAATGTACTCATCTACACAGGGTAAAAATAGGTCAAGACTTTAATCGCAGTTGATTTAAAAAATATTTCTTTTTAAAATGTTGAACTTTTCACATATCAATTAACTAAATAAAAGTAGTTGTTGTAGCATCTGCCAGTCAATTTATTGATACATACCTTATTAATAATGGAGAATCGCTTCCGGTTTTTGTCTGTGACAAAAACTGCGTCACTGCTTACGTCACATTACCCAACACATAATCCAACATCATAACATAGAATAAATATACTCAAAATGTGAGCATGCAACGTTAGACAATCCTCATTGTTTCAATAAATAGATGCCCGGCGTTATATATTTATATATAGATTGTTTTATTCTAATATAATATTTAAAGTTTTCGGAACTGCTTCCTTTTCAAATTGTCTTTTTTTTTTTTTTACTCCTTTAATAAATTTGATGATTTTACATACTTATGGTACACACTCTATGACATTGAATTTTCAGCTCCCATCCCCTCAGGCAATATCTTTCAAAAAATTATTTTTACATCGCCCAGAGGGTGTCTTTATTTTGCTAGTTAAGTTAAACAAATCATTTATTTATAAAGAATAAACAAAGTTTGGCATTAATTAACCCACAAGGGTTTGATATGCCAGTAAACACTAACCAACCAATTTATTTTCATCAACTATATTAAGCCACTGTGCCTTCATATTAATATCATTGTAACAGTAAATGATTATAAATAAAAATGAAATCAGTCGTTCCATAGTGCAATACTCTCGATAATAACTAGATGCCTTTTTTCTTTTTAATTCATTTCAATAATTTTTGCCCCTCCCCTATACAGCATGAAATGTATTCAAGGAAAAAAAAAGAATTCCCAGCCCATAGGAATAAAATTAAAATCACTTCTGGGCATTTGTTGAGAGCCTATCTAGCAATTTTGAGGAAGATGTGTCAAACTGTTCTTCAGTTACTATCTAGCAATTTAAAGAGTCATCATTAACATAACAGAAATTGTTCACAGAATTGAATTTTTTTTTCTTTGTTTTCTTCATGTTAACATCTTTCCCATCAATCCATTTTTCAATTCTCATCAGGTATACAAGAGGGGCATTCAAAAAAAGAATGCCCCTCAGCTGGGGCTCTAGAATATGCCAACTGCACCTCTGCAGAAAGGGAAGATTCCCACCCTCTTAATGGGGCCACCTGTTGGCTGTGGATGGCAACCTATGGTGCTTAAGGTTTATTTTCTTCAAGAGGGTTTCCCCTTAGCATTCAACACTTATTCCAGTGAATTTTCCATTGGTTGAATCACCCTGTTGGCTGAGGCTGACTGCGTCTCTGCAGAGAGATGTGACCCCTCTCTAATGGGGCCACCTGACAGGATTGTAGGTACTAAAAGTGGTCTCGGGACATGCAACATTCCACTTTGGCCCTTACTTGAGCTAGACAGGCAGCCAAGAAAAGCCCTATCCAATCAATCAACTGGTCATGTCAAGTCCTAGTACCTATATGATTGTACAGACCATATTCTTCAGATATTTTCTTATGACAAACACCAACCCCTTTTTATCACAGATGCCAGAGGACGGTGGCTGAGGGTCAACCACCAGTTTATTAATTGTACCAATTTATTAATACACATGAAGTTAATAAAAAGAAAATCTTCCCTTGAAGAATACCAGGTCTCATATGTGACAGGAACACAGATGATAATCAAACCATGGATTTTGGTATTGCTACAATCCATAAAAAACAAATTCAAATCAACATAGAACACATTTCATATCTCAGTGTCATGATCTACAGGTGTTCCCTGTAGTCAACATTGGGGACCTGGTTGGCATCCTGCAAATGTTAACCGGTCTAATATCAGGTACACAAAAGGACTAAAACAACAATGCATCTGAGAGTCATCAGAGAAAAAAACATGGCCTAGAGAAAACTACATAAATGTACTGGAGGAATTGGAAATCACAGAAAATAAAATCAAGACTATCAAAAAATCATTAAGATCGACTAGAATACACAGGTATTTATGAAGATGTATATTATATTTAGCTTGTTTAAAGTTCTCAGAAGAAACAGCTTTGTCATTATGTTTCAGCATAATCTTTTATCATATCTTTGTTGTCCACGTCGTATTAGAAACAATTTCACTATCAATCTTTGACTAGTTTATCTTTCACGTGTGTTTTTAGCTTTTTATACAATATCAATCTTTTGATATTGTTAAATCTTTGCCTACAAAATTTCCCCCACGGCTGTGTCAGATTTTCTGGTATTTTGTTTTACCTGTATGATGTGATATTTCAAAGTCAACTATCTATTCACCTCAGAACTCATTCTATTCAAATAAAGTCCTATTATCATCATAATCAGAGTCCTTCTGCTCAATTATGATTAACTAATCATTAATTTTTGTACTTTGCTCTCAGTGGTGGGAGAGTTGCTGTGAACAGCTTAAAGTAGGCAAAGAGTTAAGTAAGCAAGCAGTACAATAAATAAATAAATAAATAAAAATAAAAGCTTATAATGAGCATATTTACCTGGTGCACAGGTAAGAAACCCATTATTTCTGTTTAATTTTTAGTCACCACCCATTATTGGGAGTTTTTTTTCATACAATAGACATAATACTAATTTCAACAATTTTTCTGATTTTTTTTTTATTGAGTATTATTTTAATTTTAAATTATAAATATTAAGCATAACATATTTACCATAACGTATAGAAAAAAAAACAAAAAACAAACATAAGGTATCTTGTAAGATATTAACACAAGTTTGACAATTGGAATTTGAATTCACTTACTACAATGTCTACAAGTTTTACATTTAATTTACCATTTTTTTTTTTAATTTATCCTATTTTTGTTAAAACTTTTTCTTATAACACCTCGATGAGAAGATCTTTGTTACCCAGCTTCAACCTCTAGCAAAAAAGACCACATGACCATATTTGAGAATCAGTCCTTCCATAGGTCCAGTAGCTTTGTTGGACCTGCCACAGCATACACCTGGTTACCATAGCTACTAAACAACCATTGCCACAATGAGGCACTGCAGTAGGATTCACAACCAGCCCCATATTTTATTCAGACCACATGGCAGGCAAATCTGATTTAAACCCATTTGAGCCATGATGAATATATATATATATATATATATATATATATATATATATATATATATATATATATTATACATACACATAACCCCTGGAAAAATCAAATATCTAAATGCTAATGGTCTATTTCAGCATTCCAAAAGTGATTTAAAAAAAAAAAAAAAAAAATTCTCTTCGAACATTTCTAAAAATTCTCCATTTTTTCCCCAATTAATTTTTTCATTCAAAATAAAATTTCACTCTGATGAAGGTTGAATCTTCTGTGTGCGGAATATTTTCACACAGATGAACTGACCAAAACACATGTGTAAATGATATTGATTAAATTCATCTTTTATTATCCATTCTGTTCTTTCTTTCTTTTATCATTCTTCCTCATATTGTCGGATTCATTTCCAATTTCCATTTTTACACACACACACGCACATATATATATATATATATATATATATATTATAATATATATATATATATCTCCCAAACAAGTGCAGATGGTATAGTAAGTAATTGCAAGAAAAGAAAAAGTCCATAAGAAAGGATTGATGTTTTGGGGTGGAGGCAACATTTATAAACTTAGATTATATTTACATAGTTATTTGATTAAATAAATCATTATATATTTATATTAAAAAGTTAGGATAGCATAGACAGAATCAACAATTCCAATGCAATCATCTGTCCAAGACTTTAGTTTGATGGTTGTATATCTATTTGTATATCTAGCAGGGTGTGGCAAGGTCAATTTTTTGTGCAGTTAAGATAGGTCTGAATTCAGTTTTCCTTCTCTTGACTGGTTGCCATACCAAGGATAAAGAGCCCAGTCAATCCTATTGATAGTTGGATGCATACTTTTTTCAAGGGTATTAGTGCTATGTGAAACGCAATCAGCCTCATACAGGATTTGAACTGGGTCACCAAGTCCATTTCGTACAACCATAAACATGACACCAAGAGCACCTTTGATGATTACATGTCTATACTAACTTATATAGTCTATCACCGATATTGAGCATTCTTTATTTATAAATACAGCAAACTACACACACACATATATATATATATATATATATATATATATATATATATATTACATACACACACACTCAGAGATACTGATAGGTACGTGTCCTGCATCCTTGATGCACAAAAATCTAAAAGGACACAGTAAAAATCAAATCCATGCATGCCTGTGTTTTTCTTTTCTCTTCCCTCACCATTTCAAGCTAAATACATTTCAATAATTTCTTAGAAACAAATTACACAGGATAGGTTACATGGTAGGAATTAGACGGCTTTAGTTGTTTCCCACGGATCATGAATAAAAACCCTACAATCTATTAAGAAACTTTAGTTGGGACCCATAAATGTTCACAGGGACTCATAAAGCAAATATATGCGTCCCCAGATACACTAAATGAAAAGCTATCAGCATCACTCTCTTCTCTCTCTATATATATATATATATATATATATATATATATATATATATATATATATATATATATATATATATATATAAAAGCATAATGTGTCATTAAAATTTTCAAACATTTAAGGAAAGATGAGTAAAAGGTTTGATAAGACCATGCTAATTATTCCCTAATCTCTAATAACCCAGGCGAATATCAGTGTGTCACATTTTTTTCAAACTTACTCCTAGAGGCCATAGCCCAACATATCATTTTGGAATCAGGCTGACTGTGAGAAAATTAAAAACATTCTGGGTTGAATCCAGTACTTCAATACTGAAATTTTGGATTCCTTAGTTTTAAGTACTGCAATTGTTTTCAGGGATTTTTTTTCATCATTTTTCGCGATAAGTTTTTTTGCACAATAACAATTTTTATGACTTGGAAATAATTTTGAGAATAACTAAATTTCCTCGCAAGCAGCTTTTAAGCTAGTTCTCCATATTCACAAAATAATTTTCAGTCAAAATTAAATAATCCACAAAATACAAACAAGTCTCAAGTTTGGATAAAAGTAAAATAGGTGGAATGGCCTATTGTTGGTATCAGCCAGACAGCGAGGGAGTCTATCACCTTTTCACTAGTGCTAGACCAGGGAGATTGTTTTTTGTATCTGATGTGGAGCACCACGCCTCCAACCAACTCTCCAATTTACTGCACAGATATGTGCTGATTGGAGAGGTCCAGTATCAAATCTGGAACTCTGTGGTTCCAAAGCAGAAGATGTTCTACGGACCGAGCTAAATTGGCCCAGTTAAAAAAATGGGGGAAAAAAAAAAAAAAAAAAAAAAATGGAAGCAAATAAAAATAATGTTATTTCCTATAAATCCAACATAAAGAAAGGGGAACCACTCTTAACTGATAAATTATAAATTTTCCCATTAAACTAATTCTAAACCCATCTTTATTCCTAGTAGATCAATAAATAATTTATCAGTGTGGTTCCCCTTTGTTTATGTTGGAGTTATAGGAAATAACCAAAAATAAATAAGGATTGTGTTTAAGATAGAGTCCAAATTTCCTTAAAAAAAAAAAAAAAAAAAAAAAAATCCATAAACACAATCTTCATTTTTGCAAGTATATATATATATATATATATATATATATATATATATATATATATATAAGTAAAGTCGACGGGGCGGCCTAAAGTCGGTATCAGCCAGTCAGCGAGGGAGTCTATCCCCTTTTTAATAGCACTAGACCAAGGAGATTGTTTTTAGCATTTGAGGTGGAGCGCCACACCTACTATCAGCTCCTTACTTTACCGCACAGATCCCTGTACTACTCATACGCTGAGTTGGCGAGGACCTGTATCGAACTAGGAACCTTGTGGTTTCTAGTTGAACGCTCTACCGACTGAGCTAACCCGGCCCATATATATATATATATATATATATATATATATATATAAAGAGACAAAAATTATGTAAGAAACTAATCAGAAGAGATAAGTTATCTATGACCTAGTTTTTGTGTGTGTGTGTGTGTATATTGCCTTGACCGATTGAAAAAAGTTTCTGTAAACAGGCAAGTCATAATCAGTTTAAGTCAAACTCAAGGTCATCCCCCTCACCCCCACCCAACCACCTTAGAAAAAAGTATGGGGGCTGGGAAGGGAAAAAAATAGTTGTGTTTTACTATGCAAGAGAAATATGGCTTTCAAATAACCTTTCAAAAATATGTTGAGGCCAATATACAAGATCTACATACTAATTTCTATAAGTCTAAAATTTAAAGATAATGACTAATGAGTTCTTTTTACAGTGGCTGCTGAAGTGGATTTAGGATACAAGGTCAAGAGTTCAAATCCCAAGGACTTCCTAACTCCATTCCATGTGCATAAAACCCACTAATATATATATATATATATATATATATATATATATATATATATATCTGTATATTTAAGAATATACACATACACTGATATTTATATGCAAAGTTTTTATATGTATGTTTGAGTTCTCAATTTTGGTTGTATCCCATCATGGAAACACTTGATACTATGTATATATAGCACTGGGCCGGTTGAGCTCAGTTGGAAGACCATCCACCTTGGAACCACAAGTCTCAATGAATATATAATTCAAATTTCTAATCCCTTATCGTATTGTCAGGTGGGTTTTTAGCTATGCAGAAATTTGTTGAATCTACCATCTTGTCAAGACGGAGCCCCCCAGTTAGGCCTTTTGGAAGGAACTACTTTAAAAACCTATTTGTAGCGTGAGGTTTCAACTATGCAACTTCTCTGCACAAGCAGGATGTGACGCAAGGTTTGAATTCAGAGTTTTCCTTCTCCTAGACCACTTGCACAACCAAGGTTAAAGAAACCAGTCTGCCCTACTATTTACCCACAACTGGAGGGAGATTAGTTGGATTCATAACTTTTCTAAGGGTATTTGCATTGTGAAATGCAAACAGCCTCGTCTAGGATTTAAAATTTTCTTGCCATGTTCATTTCCTATGACGTGCCTCCATATATATATATATTCATCCACAGACACAGTGTTTTGACATATCATGTCTCTTCAGTGTGGCTAGACATTTGCAGATTACCTCCAACCGGGAATGAGACCTGATCGATTCATCAGTCACGCTTCTTAACCACTCAGCCATATTATGTGTGTGTGTGTGTGTGTGTGTGTATATATAACACAGACAAAATGTAAGCTATTGGGTCACCCACTGAGCTCTGGGTAGTTAATTGAGATTAGGGAGGAGTGAGTTTGCAAAGAGAATTAATTTTTTTTAAATAAATACGGCCGGACAAAACATTAAAATCATTTTGTGAAATTTCTAAGAAAGGAAATGTTTGACTTAATTTAAGTTACAGATTGCTGCTCATGAAATTCAACATACAAATACATTTAAAATTCTCCCGTCTTTCTCTCTCTCAGAAAAACTAACATATATAACAAGGAGGTAATCAAGATATACATAGAGAGGGAGAAAGTGATAGGCAGTAAGAGATTGGTCAATTTTTTACTTAATTGCAAATTACAACTAATTAGAACCAATTGAAATGGATTTTTTTCAAAGTTAACTTAATCCTAAAAATAAGGAATAATTTAGTATAATTTTCATGTTATTAAACTTAAACAGTAAAAAAGCCTTTAAGAGACAAAAGTTGATTCACTCAGCTTTAGCATGATAATAGATATACACAGATACATATACATACATACATGGTGGACTATCATAAGCAATAGATGAGGGTCAGCAGTGAGTGATATATATATATATATATATATATATATATATATATATATATGTAAAAATGGAAAAGGAATTGAATCCGACAATATGAGGAAAAATGAGTAAAGAAAAGAAATGTAAATGGATAAAATGAATTTAATGAATGAATTTATCTATGTGTGCGAAATATTTTCACACACATAAACTGACCAAAACACGTGTAAGTGATATCGATTAATGTGATATCAATTAAATTCATTTTATCCATTTACATTTCTTTACTCATTTTTCCTCATATATATATATATATATATATATTTCATATACAACATGCCTAATTTTATCTACTTTATTAGAGAGTTCTCTAATAAGTTATATTTACACCAACTTTTGCCTTTTCACTGTTTCCGTTCTGGTCTTATTTCCTTTTTCATGCACTGATTAACCCCAGAAATAAACTCAAAAGTGCTTCAGCATTCAACAACTTATAAAGAATCTTGTGACCCTCGTCATAATAAATAGCACTGACAATACAACACAAAATTCATAACAATAGAATATTTTCAGTGCCAAAAGGCGGACGCTGCTGTACTCATTAGCTTTATAAAAAGATCTATTGAATATAATTTGAGGTTTTTTTTTTTTTCCTTCTTTTGAAGGTTGCTTATACAAACCAGCTTATTACATAAATGGTCATAAGTGGTCAGAGCAGAGGAATGAAGGTTCAAAGGTTAGAGGTCTGGGTCAAGCCACAAACAAAAATGGGAAGATGATCTTTATTTTTTCTTACTCATCTCATTGTAATGGCTTAAGAAAAAAAAAAAAAATATATATATATATATATATATATATATATATATATATATATATATGAGAAGTAAATACACACGCGGTGGGTTTATGATATGGCTTTTTTTTAGCCAATTTTTTTTGGACAATATGTGCCTAATTGAAGTCATACCTAATTTTGAAAGTTAATTAATAATTAATTAATTAGGCGGGCATACCTATTTAAATGTAAGGCTAAACAAATCGAGAAAAATCAATCTCTGTATGTACATTTTAGCCTATTAGGCTCATTGGTGTAGAGATTACGATACTCGCCTGTCAGCTCGACAGTCGGGTTTCGAATCACGCACAAGGCGGTCTTCCTATCTATAGCTCTGCTGATGAGGCCTAATAGGCCTAAATGTACATACAGAGATTGATTTTTCTCGATTTGTTTAGCCTTACATTTAAATAGGTATGCCCTAATTAATTAACTTTCAAAATTAGGTACACTTCAATTAAGCACATATTCTCCAAAAATTTTATATATATATATATATATATATATATAGTTTTGGATTAAAGTATAGTACTTAGTAAGTTTACAGAGTGGCTTATTTTTGGTATGAGCTAAACAGTGAGGGAGTCTATCTCCTTTTTGCTAGTACTAGACCAAGGAGATTGCTTTTGCTGAGATGGAGCTTCAAACCTACCATCAACTCCCAGATGCTTTACCAATACAAAAAATAATTCACTTGATTTGAAAAATTGCATAGGTGAAAAATTTAATTACCAAGCGCAAATGACTATGTCTTTGCTACCCTAACTTAGATATACATGCTCTATCAATGATATTGAGCACTCTTTACCCCCAGTCTGAGGAAGGGAGTATCACAATCCTGAAAATTTACTAAATAAACAAAACTCTTCTCTAAAACACAGAGTTTCTCATATTTTTTTATTTCTTTAATGCTTCACACTAATGCCCAAACTTGATATATGTATCTCCAACAAACGAATACATATACCTAAATAAACACAAATAAATATTATATATATATATATAATATATATATATATATATATATATATATATATATATATCATGATATATCAGGTCATTCTGACAGCACAAAGCAGTATGGATATAAACCAAGGCAGATGAACTGAAAAGGAGGTCAATAATGCACTTCCTAAGATGCTGGGTGGATGATTAACTCTTAACATCCTATACCACATCATTCCACCCGGACAGAAGTCACATTTCCTAATCTGCCTCAAACGATAGTCTTTGTTTAAATGTAATATTAAACATATTTAGAAGTCTTTGATTTAAGGGAAATTAAAAAATTTTAAAGGGTAACTTTAAATAAAAAGGCCATTTTTTGATAAATCCTTATAGGAATGGGGCTCTGGACTTGGAAAATTCTGACCAGGATGTTAAGAACATTTCAGTCAGTAAACTACTCCTACTCAACTTTAAGGATTGTGTCTATTGAAGAGTTAATAAAAAAAAAACAGTTACCAAGATTAAAAAAATAAACTAGATGTTCAAACCATATCACCATTCATACAGATTAACAAGGGGCACAATAGTTATTTACTATGTAATAGTTATTACTTTATAATTACTTAGCTTAGATGTGGCACAAGGCCATACGTGGAGGGGGCAGTGAAAATCGTACTATCAATGTTCTGTGAATCTACCTTACTGATCATTACACTATGTGAGGTGCCCACTGCGGAGGTTATAGCTCTGGCCTCAGTGTACAAAAAAAATCAACTACAGAGCACAAACCTAAAAATTACTTAGAGGAAAAAAAAAAAACATTAAAAACCAAGATATATATATATATATATATATATATATATATATATATATATATGCGTGCATGAATTATATATTTATCAATCATGTAATCTTGTTTCATGGCAGAATAGTATAAAATTCCATCATTATCATAACAATCCATTAATTCATATTTTGCATGTGAGGTTTTGCCCAAACAAACATGTATATGAAGATTTTTGTAATAAATCGGACAGTTTTAATTATTAAATCAACAGTTTGTCAATTTGAAGCTCTGCTAAAATTACAATCTTATAAATGTATTTTTTAAATTTATCTTTTATATCTAGATTTAAAATAACCATGGAATTCTCATGAGCAAAGATACTACAGTGAATTTAGACAGAAGGACTCGAAAATAAGACTTTGATCCTAAGCAGAATGCACATATACAACACTGATCTTCTTAGGTAGAAGTTTTGATCAGAATGTAAATAATCCAGAAAAAGGTATGCATCCAACTATTCTCCCTCCAACTATGGATAAATAGTAGGGCAGACTGGGCTCTTTAACCCTGGTTAGGCAACTCTGAATTCAAACCTGTTAAACTCTACTTAAGAAATTGACCATGTATCATATCCTGCTCATGCAGAAGGGCTGGTGAACACACACACACACACACACACAGATGCGTCCCTGACACATAAAAATCTAAAAGGACAAAGAAAAATCGTATCCATGCATCCCAGTGTTTAAGCTAACTGTAAATACATTTCAATAATTTCTTAGAAATGAATTACACAGGATAGGTTACAAGGTACTTCCCCAGATCATTAATAAAATCCCTACAATCTATTAAGAAACTTTCCTGGGGACTCATTCAAAGCAAATATGTGCATCCCAGGATGCACTAAATCAAAAAGCTATCAGCAACACTCCACACACACACACACACATATACATATATATATATATATATATATATAAATCCTAGGCAAGTGGTGTAATGGTTATCATTGTAAGAAATGGAATCAGCAACCCTAGTTCAAATCCTGGACAAGGCAGTTTGTGTTTTACATAGCATTAATACACTTAGAAAATTAGATATCTACCCAACCTCTTCACCGTGGGTAAGATGTAACAAAGTCACAAACATGGCCATCCAGCAAGGATCAACCCCCTCCCCACAAAAAACAGCAGTTGCCCATGCTGCAGGTCTCCCCTATTTACAACACAATTTTCTTCAAAACAAAGGCAAGGTGCTATACAACTTGGCATTATTGTCCCCCCCCCCTCCAGGAAGGAGAAATTGCGTAGGTATTCACCCAACCCAATCGCTATGAGTAGATGTGACAAGGTCTGAAGTATGGAGCATCCAGCTAGGATAGAACTCTAGATTCAGTAGTAATGGTTTGGTTGGTTGGGTTTTACGGCATGTCAACCCCTTGGGTTATTTTATGCTGAATACTTCTATTGGTAAAAAAAAATGTTTAATGCTAACAAAGTTTTGAAATAATTTCATTTTTAATGGATAATACAATTTTGTTTATAAACTCATGTTTTCTATTTAACCCATAGATAGGACCCTAACAGGTACTACCACTCCAGGTCAGAGTGGACCAAGGAGCAATGGTGATGAAAGGGTGTCAGTAGTAATGGATCTGTGAGACTAGCTTGCTAAACATTACACCATGATAGGAGACTGTAGCCTTTAGAAAGGTATGCATCTAACTATACTCCCACCAGCTATGGGTAAATAGAGCAGAATGGGTTCTTTAACCTTGGTTAGGCAACCAATCTAGGAGAAGGAAAACTGAAACTGGCTAAACTGCTTTAAAAAATTGAAGTGTTGTATCCTTATGTATCCTTATATGTATACATATGTAAATACTTCTAGGGCAGGTTTAGCTCAGTCGGTAGAGCGTCGGCCTAGGAACCACAAGGTTCCTGGTTAGATACCGGCCCTCGCCAACTCAGCGTATGAGTAGCACAGGGATCTGTGCAGTAAAGTAAGGAACTGATAGTAGGCATGGTGCTCCACATCAGATGCAAAACCAATCTCCTTGGTCTAGCGCTGATGAAAAGGGGGATAGACTCCCTCGCTGTCTGGCTGATACCGACTTTAGGCCACCCTGACGACTTACTTACTATGCATGTATACAAGACACAAATATCAAATTACCCAAACTGATTTTATATTAAATGAATAAATGTATTATTAGCAAAATATATTCACAGCAGTAGTCAGTTTACTAGGCTGGTACAAGGCCAGAAATAAAGGGCGCTGAGTGAGAACTGAACTCTCATAATTGTATGCTAGCCTAGCTCACAAACCCTTTATAACATACAAGGAACATAGTAATTTACTAAGCTTAGCCTGTGTGGCACAAGACTAGACATATGGAGCACCAAGTGAGAAATGAAAAATTATTAATGGTCCAACAGCAGAGTCAATTGACTAGGCTTAATTTAGCAGGAGGCCAGATATGAAGGGGACCCTATGAGAATTGAGCACATGAGTAATGTCATGCTAGCCTATTTTGCTAAACATTACACCACAAGAGACATCTGATATGTCTGTTGCAGTAATTAAAATGTGACTTCATCTTTAAATAAACAAACAAGATCCCCCTCACCCCACACTGCTTGGACAAAAACAGAAAAGTGATTTGTGGCTGTCCCAGTTAGACAGCCAACATTTGAATAATTCATAAACAAGGGGTAATCAAAAAGACTGAAGCTTCAATTTTTTTTTCTTTTTATTCAAAATTTTTTAAACTTTAAATAAAAGCTGCATTAACCGAAAATAATCAATTAACACTATAACTTTGCCAAAAGAAGAAAAAAATTATATATATATATATATATATATATATATATATATATATATATAAACCTAATTAGAGCAAATAGTAAAGTTAAACTTAATAAGTCAGATATACCTACTAATAGTTTTGCTTAGTAGCTAATCAGGGCATGAATCTGTCTAAAAAGACTTGAATCAACTGTACTTTTTATTACAAATATTAGTCCCACTGTGGTCCAAACAAATTAGCTTAAAAAAAAAAAGAAAAAAAAAAAAACACTCCTTGTACAGAGCTGAGAGACTTATATGATATCTGGATGAGTCAGTTTCCCATTCATTTGCAAATTTGACTGGAAATTGCATCATTATTTCTGGAGGAGGAAGAGGAGAGTAGATGAGAAGAGGAGCTCTGAAAGGAGTTTTGAGTAAAGAGAAGAAAGCCCCTTTTGGTTTGAATTCAGTTTTCCTTCTAGACCAGTTGCCATACCAAGGTTAAAGAGCCCAGTCTGCCCTACTATTCACTCAGAGCTGAAGGGAGAATAGTTGGATTTACCAAGGAGCAGACTGCAGTATTTATCCAATACTTCAGCCTTCTGAGCTGGAATGTGTTTTAACACTTTCTGAACAAGTTCAAATCCTAGATGAGCCTGTTTGCATTTCCTCCTTATATTTTGCCTAATACTCTTGGGTTGTTGGATTTTACAGCATGTCAAATCTTGTTGGGTTATTTTATGTCAAAGACATTTTGTTTGATTCATTCTGGATGGATATTCCAAAATTATGTTGAAACTCAATCTTTTTAACACGCTATTTTAACACTATTTTTTTTCTATTTAACACATAGATGGGATTAACAGGTACTACCACTCCGGGTCAGAGTGTATCTGGAAATAATGGCTATGAAGGGGTACTCCACACTCCCTAGAGTTCCAAAATTGGAACTTCATCATTGGATGCAGTTTCCCAGAACACTAAGACCCTCAGCCACTGCCTTATATGATAAAAAGGCTAGGGGTTTGACATAAGGGCAATAGGGTTGGGACAATCATATAGATACTAAGGCATGATTTGACCAGCTGATTGATCTGGGGCGTCCTCTCCAACCAGCAAGATAGCCTAAGCAAGGACGAAAGTGAAGTGTTAAATGTTATGGACAGCGACCAGGTTTGGTTTGTTTGTTTTGTGGCATATCAACCTTGGTGGGTCATTTAATGCCGACAAAGTTGTGATATAAATTTATTCTTAATGCATAATACAATTTTGTTTATCAACTCATGTTCTTCTATTCAACCCATAGATGGGACCCTAACAGGTACTACCACTCCGGATCAAAGTGGACTATGGAGCAATGGTGATGAAGGGGTGCTCCACATTCCCCAAACCTCCAAAACTGGAACCTCACCATCAGATAGAGTTTAACGTCATTCTCAGGACATGTACACCCTCTGTCACCACCTTCTAGCACCCATATGATAAAAAAGGGTTGGGGCTTGCCATAAGGGCAATAGGGTTGGGAAAATCATATAGGTGCTAGGGCTTGACGTGACCAGCCGATTGATCGGAGGGGGCTTCTCTGACTGCCCGTCTAATCCAAGATAGGGCCAAAGTGGAGTATTGCAAGTCATGGACTGCTCATCCACCTGGGTTCTATCTTAAGCATCACTGGTCGACACCCACGGCCAACAGGTGGCCGAATTGGGGGAGTCTTATCCCTCTGTAGAGGTGCAGTTGGTTCATTCTAACGCCCCAGCCGACGGGGCGGTTACAGCGACCAGGATTCCATTCTTAAGCTTATTTTACTGTCACTGTAAATATTTTTTATTCTGAATGCAAATAAGGTTAGAAATAACAGATTTTATGCAAAAGTTTATTTATATTTATATTTTGTGAAAGATAAAAGATACAAAAATTCTTCTAAATGAAAAATATAGATACCGTTAATGACTGATCAAACATGTGAATTTTTGCAAAATGTTTTTAAAAAATTCAAGGAAATGATAAATGTAAATTTGACTATCATGAATTTTTTCCAAAGTGGAAAAAATGGCATTTTCCATTATCAATTGTTAAAACAAAATTTTAATCTCATCGCCAACTCAAACAATGAATTCTTGATATTTATGAATATGTAATAGAAGGTTCCCAAGTTTAAGAAGGCTCCAGAGTCCGACAAGAAATACCTGAAGAAAGCCTAAGGGAACATCAGCCGATACATTATACAGATAACAATAAAGATGAGGAGAATAGTCTGAATAATCCAAATAATTTTGTTCATTCCAAACCGAAGCATGTAAAAAGTTGTTTACATTACCTTTTATAAGGAAAGATGTTAAACTTGAAATGCCTGGATGCTAGTTTTTAGAACTGGCTAAATAACTTATTCAAACAAAAATAAAGACAAGCTTGTTAACCATTGCACCAACAAGGTGTGCTCATATCTGCTTACAAGATAAATATGGTTCTACATTAGTGTAAATGCCTTTAGCAGTAGCATTAAACAGCATACATCTGGTTTGCGTCAACAGAAAAATTAAAATCAACAAACGTGCTGAGTGATCAATCTGGGCAACGCTAGCTAACCTTGCTGCTAAAATGAAAACGCGCCAATCGAAAGCCAACGGAAACAGATAAAACAGCTGATGAAAGTCTCGCTGTGGGGAAAGGGTTAGCGAGTTGAAGTCCATTATTATTGTGTGTGTAGCAAGTTCCGTCCGAGATCACTGCCAGTGCAGTTATTTCCTATAACACTAACATAAACAAAGGGGAACCACTCTTGACTAATAAATTATTTATTCATTGACCTACTAGGAAAAAAGTTAGGGTTAGTTTAACGAGAAAATAAATAATTTATCAGTCAAGAGTGGTTCCTCTTTGTTTATGTTGGAGTTATAGGAAATAACCACCTGTGCTATCCGAGTTCTGTGGTCTCGTTTTGTGCTATTATTAAATGCTGTGTGCACCTCCCGTGGTGTGATGGTTAGAATTTTTAGTGAGTTCGGTTTTTACGGAATACCCCATACTTCTGGCCTTGTGCCACAATTAAATTAAGCTTACTAAAACTTATTAGATGGTGTTGGGATCTACCCGGAAATTTAATACGCTGAATTTCAACATTCGGGCAATTAAGTTTTCTATTCAGCCAAATAATGTCAAGTTTTGATATTCGACAAGGAAATTGGATTTAAAAAAAGAATATTATTTCAAGGCACCTCTACGCACATTCGGTTAAAAATTTTAAAAAAATGGACGTGACAAAAAGATCGGCTTAAATATATAGAAAAGTTAATTTTATTGTCATTTAGTTCAGGTTAAAATCGCGTTATGGGTTTTCCTTATTTTTCCAATGCAAGTATCATTGGGGAACAAGAGAATAAAATTTGATTTAAGAAATCAAATTGTAGTTTTAAGTTTAACAAAATTTGTCTCGTTCCCCAATGATACCTGCATCGAAAAAAAAGTTCTGAAAAAGTTCGGATTCGTGTTACCATTACCTGGACTAATTAAGTATAGTATCATGATTTAGAAAAAATAAAAATTAAAACTTAAAAGTATAAATTTTGAAAATTGGTGAATATTCTGATATAAAAACTGTTTATCGTGAGAAGTGAAAATTTGTGTCTGAAAAAGTAAAGAAGTCTCATTCGAACGGGACCACAAAAATCGCTTTGTGCACTAAGGTTGTGGCCTTGGCAAATAATGCTAAGCTGAAATATCAATACATCTGAAACAGCTGATGTACAACGGCTAAAAAAATGCAGAAAACACAAATATATATATATATATATATATATATATGTGTGTGTGTGTGTGTGTCTAATACTGTGAATGTAAGCATTCAAGGAGAATAAATAAAAAATAAAATTGCTTTCACTGAATAAGCAATAAAAAAACTTTAAAAAGGGGACAAGTGTTTTGAAAAGTTATTTTTGTTGTTCTCTTATCAACAAAGCAATTCACGTGAGCACCCTGACAATAATATACACACTTCCCTCATCAGTGTAGTCAATGTTTCTCTATACAACTAAGGAATATTTATTAGTTAAATTTAAAAGAGAAATGCTATGAAAAAGTTTTTTCTTAAAGCAAGAAAGTGCTCAAATACTCGCCAGTAGAGCAAGATAAAATCTAAGATAAATTATTATATCACCTGATATGATTATTATTAGACAGAAATAGTTACTTGAAACTAAACCATATGTATTTTAAAAATTAAAATACTTGATATATAACTGTGCACAAAAATAAGAAATAACTTTTTTAAAAAACACAAAAAATGTAAATTTAAAATGTACGCGATTCCCTAACCTCTAGGCATAAAATAACTACACTGATTGACGTGCCGTTAAAATGAATAAATCAACCTATTAAAATAACTCTTGTAGTAATATACAAGAAAAAAATAAAGACTCCATCTTTAAAGAAACGTGTGTGTGTGTGTGCTAGAAAGTAAAATTAAACCTGAAGCCAAACAAGAAAATTTGAAAAAAAAAAATACAAACATTAAAAACAAAGAAGCAAATGTTAGGCAAGTACTCTTACGTAATATTCTCATCCTTGCTTGTTAGTTATAAAGTTTCGATCGTTATTACCAGGCCTTCTTCAGGTTCCTGTCATAATTGGCAGGACCGGTGATAGGATCTCATGTCCCCCCCTCCCAATCTATGATAATTTAAAATGACAATTTTCATTAAATAACATTCATAGAAACCAGTAGTACGGGCCGGTCCTAATATTCGGTAATATCTGCTGTTGGTAACTTCGAAATCAGGTATCTACCTGAAGAAGGTAGAGAGGTTACGGCCGAAAAGTTCAGCAAGATTTGGACACTAAGTCCAGTTTTTACGGAGTTAATGGCACGACAGTCAATGGCCGAGTAGTACAGTTGTTACGGAGTTAATGGCAAGACAGTCAAATTAATTCATCTCAAAATGCAAAGCGCAAATGTTTTTTTTTTTTTTTTTTACTTGCTAATACAAAAAATAATTTTTAAAACTAACATTTATTTTAATCGTACAGGTCGTTTTTATACGCTGCACAGCAAATGCAAACATTTGAAATACTAGTAATCGGAAGGAGATAAAAAGCCAAGAAATATCAAGACAAATGAAAAAAAGAAAAGGTAAACAAAAATTAAATGATTGCTTCATCTAAAAATTCGGACAACCAAATACTACTTACTTCGACTTGCAGAATACGTTGTTTACGTAATCACAACGAGTCGAGTGGTACACCAGTTTTAGTTAAAGTTTATCATTCCGTAACATATACGCTCCGTCAAATATGTCAATTGTATTTTTTTTCTTTCTTTCGAAGAGACTTTACAAAAACAATGAAAGACTAAATAAATATGTAAACAAAGTAAATAAATAAATATGGCACACCCTAATATGAGGCATGGTAAACATTCCTCGTTTGCAACGCGATGAACGCGCGTGCGCGGAGAAACGAACTAATTGCATGTGCTTGCATAACACGTGCGACAAGCCAGGGAGAAGAGAAAAAAAATCAGCACACGCTCAGTGACGAGAGAGAGAGCGAGATGACACTAAGAAAGATTAATTTTTATTTAAATGATTCGTAAAATAAATAGAAATTTATTCATAATCTTTTACTCCCCCCCCCTCTCTTAATAAAGAAAAAATGTTTTGTTGAAGAAAAAACAAACGATTGCATTTTAGATATGTACGATTATTTTCATGTAGCGAGTGAAAGAAAATAGGTCGGTAAACAACTTTTAGTAGTATGGTTACTCCGGATCAGAATGTTTATGGAGAAAGAAAGAAAAACGAAAGAAAGAAAAACGAAAAAAAAAGTAAAAAAGAAACAAAGAAATTAGAAAAGAAAAAAGAGAAAGAAATAAGAAAAAGAAAAATGAAAAAGAAAAAACGTAACAGCTATCCCTCGAGTTCTCAATTCAAGAAAAAAATACGAATCTCTGTGGTTTATGTAAATCAAATTTTAAAAAAAATAAAAATAAATTAAATACAACCACAAAAAAAAGGTAGAAGTTGACCAAATGCAAAGAGTATATTAAAAAAAAAAATCAATGAAATTTGTTGAACAAAAAATTTTGCCATTTGCAAATAGTTTTCGTTGTTTTTTTTTTTGTTTTTGTTTTTTTTGGGGGGGGGGTCAGACTATTTGACCGTAATAAATTAGCTAGTGATATTTATAAATATTTTTAACGAATTGGGTTGAAAAATAAAAAACGCAAACACTCAAAAGATAAATGGTACGAAAATTAGTCCATATATTTCACGTTTTTCAGTTTTCAAAAAAAAAAACAAATAACTTTTTTCACTTTTTTAGTTACATTTTTCTCTTTATAAAATATGTACTTTTGTAAATAACAGAATTTTTTGTAACGTATACTCATTTCTAAGCAAAATATTGGCTTTGGCAGGAATAACTTTGTCGAAATTCAAATGTAAATTTATTCACGAAGCTTAGCTTAACTGCGGCAGAAATTACAGGGCATCCAGTGAGAATCGAACTCACAAGCAATGCGCTGCTAATTTAGCTTGTTAACCATTACACAACGTGATGGGAAGGAATTAGGATCAACCCTTGGCTTAAAAAATAATTGATTTTGTGACCAAATCAAAAATCGAACTATAACTACTAAAAAGCTATCCATCGTGGTGAAATAGTTAGCAAGCAAGTCTCGCAAATCCATGTGTTTGATCCTTGCCGGATGCCCCCATACTTGCGACCGTGTAATCACACCCTACTCGTGGTGAACGGGTGGGTAAATAAGAAAAGCGTCCCGTCGTGATGTAATGGTTAGCAAAGAAATCTCGCAGATCCATTGCTACTGAATAGTGTGTTCGATCCTCGCTTGATGCCCCATACTTGTGACCTTGTGTCACATCCTACTCGTGGTGAAAGGGGTTGGTATATACGAGGGTGAGTATTGTCATTTTGTTTAGGACAGATATAATTATTGTTCTTTGAGCCACTACAGATTTCACTTCCTCATTACTGGAATAATGTTCGCATCTCTTCGGCCCCTTGAAAGAGGGTTTGAGAGGCAAACATTATTCCAGTGACGAGGAAGTGAAATCTGTAGTGAAGAAGTGGCTCAAAGAACAGTCAACAGAATTTACAGGGTAGGGATACATACTCTCATTCGAAGGTTGAACATTGCAATTGAGAGAAACGGTGACAATGTGGAGAAGTAGGGATGTGATCCACAGAGGACCAGCTTCATTTTGATGCATGATACATGTTCCTGTGTTGGTAATTAAATTTGTTCTAAACAAAATGGCATTACTTTTTGACTCACCCTCATATATATGAAAAACAGTCACCTAATTCGTCTGCAAAAATATCAAAATTATTATGTCCAGGTTTCTGCCAGTTTTTTTTTTTTTTTTTCTTTTCTTTTTTTTAAAGGTCTTAGTTTCTATGTGCTCTAAGCAGGATCATAGTGTAGTATATGTAACCAGAGAAATATTTAAAAAAAAACGTTCTAGTTAAACATCTGGTTTCTGTTGCATACTTCTCTTTGGTGTTGGTTACAAAAGCAATAACAACCACGGAAGTCGGGCAGAGGATTTATTTTTGACTTTGAGAAAGTGTTATATTTTATATTCTTCGAAAAAAAAAATCTTATTCTCTTCATATTAAATAAGTGTGGGATTCCTGACACAGCAGAGATCCTACACTCTGTTACTAATCAAAAGTATCGGAAGCTTTTGATCTTAGATGCCTCGGGTGATGTAATGATTAGCAAGTTAGATTAACAGACCAGACCATAATAGTGAGTTTGAGTCTCACTGTGTGCACCATACTTCCGACATTATACCACAACTAAGCAAAGCCCACGCTAGTTATTACATACATATGTGATTTATTAAGATCTGATTTTCCTTGGCTGCAATAATTTTTTTTTTTTTTAAGTACCAACAATTTTTGGACGGACTACTACTACTGGTTGTAAGACAAGCTAGAAAGGTGTGCAAATCATACGCATCCAAGATACGAAGAACTATAAAAAAAGATAATTAAAAAAAAAAAAACTCGAGTGAGAACTAACATCAGTTGCTATCATTCTTTACATAAAATACAAAGATAAGGATTTCTTAGAAATATGGGATACATAAACCTAAACCATGGTTACTATTTATTTTTAGTAATAAAAAGAAGGAAAAAAAAGATGTTTTTAAAGACCGGTGCCATATCGAATTGATGACCTATATATACAGGAATTGGTAACAGATGAAAGATACTGGATGTTTGAGAAAGAAGGAACCAATACGGAAAGATACAGAGATTTATTTTCTGGTTTAGCATACAAAAACCTTCGTAAAGCAGCGAAACAAAATAGCAATAATTTTAGTTAGAAAATCCTTATCTCTGGCCATTTACAATAGGAAAGTAAGAAATATTACAATCATATTGATAACAAAAATACGAGACTAATCTATGGATTTTATTCTCTTCTTCTTGACAGTCTTTTGTCTCGCGTGCTAGGATTAGGAAGCTAGATTAGCAGACCATTATTGTTTGTGAGTTCGGTTCTCACGGGGCACCCCATACTTCTGACTTGTGCTACAAATAAGCCAAACTTAGTAAATAATTATTTATGACAGTATTAAGTCTCGTGTAGTGTAATGGCTAACAGATCATATTTGTTAGCTAGTTCGATTCTCAGTGGGCGCCCCATATTTCTTGCCTTGTGCCACATCTAAGCTAAACTTAGTGAATAACTATAAACGACCGTCATATATATATATATATATATATATATATATATATATATATGGATGACTATGTATATGCTCCCCATCCCCCTAGGGTTGAGCACTCTGGGGGGGATTTTCGCTGATGACCGCCAACTAAAAGCGTAAACGCAACGCTCTGCTATATAAGGGATGGAGCACTCTATGACGGCCTTTACATACAAAGCGATGTGTGTATTAAAACAGTTTAAATCCCCTTCGGATTCTGTAGATGATGACAGCCTGATGGTTAAGGTGACGGACTGACACTGAACCGATCGGATTTCAATCCCGGCTGTAGGTAGCTTACAAATGTCTAGCCACACTGAAGAGACTTGATAAGTCGAAACACGTGTCTGTATGACTAATATATATATATATATATATATACCAACTCCTCCGCACGAGCAGGATGTGACACAAGGTCAATTTCTTAAGCGGAGTTTAATAGGTTTGAATTCAGAGTTTTCCTTCTCCTAGACTGGTTGCCTAACCAAGGTTAAAGAGCCTAGTCTGCCCTACTATTTACCCATAGCTAGAGGGAGAGCAGAATTCATACCTTTCCCAAGGGTATTAGCACTAAGTGAAATGCAATTACCACGTCAGGATTTGAATATACATGCATATATGCCGGTTAGCTCAGTCGTTAGATCACCTGCTTTGGAATCGCAAGTTTCCTGGTTAGATACCCACCAACTCAGCGCATAAGTAGTACAGATTGGGTAATCTGATCTATGCGGTAAATTGGGGAGTTGACAGTAGATGTGGCGCTCCACCTCAGCAAAAACAATATTCCTGGTCTAACGCTAGCGAAAAGGGGATAGACCCCTTCACTGTTCGCCTGATACCGACAATAGGCCACCCCGCCAACTGTACTTATATATAAATTATAACTGAAATTCTTATGTGTGTGTGTGTGTGTGTGCGCGCGCGCGCCCTAGCAAAAACGGTACATCATAGCAAGGTTTTTGTTAGAGCAGTACACTTAAATTTCTGCTAGGGAATAAAGCAATTTCCAGTCCAGTATACAAACCAATGATATTTTCAAGGCAAAAAACATCACACTCAACGTTATTTCTAGTATTGTGCCACATCTAAGCTAAACTTAGTAAATAATTATAACCGACCATATATTTATATTTTTAGGGTAGACACATTCACGCTCAACGTTGTTTAAAAAAAAAAAAAAAATTTTAATCATCCAAATTCTCTATCAATATATAACAGATAAATTAAAAGGCTATTTTGAATTATTCAATCGTTCCTCCTCGCAAATAGAAACCTGAAATTCAATTATCAACCACCGACCGCTGTTACGAGGTTTGACCCAACGAGTTCAAAGGTTGTCTGGATTAAATTAAATCTACGGAAGGACGTGCCAACAAAAATGAATAAAAATAAATAAATAAAAACGGGTAATTTTTTTCTCGTACAATATTTTTTTTCCTTCGCTGATATTTCGGGAAGGTTGCTGCACACACACACACGGGCATTGCATAGAACACACGCTTAATTATTGCTAATTGATTCAATATAACTTTTTCTAAAAGTTATGAACTACCGGTTGAAATAAATATTAAGTTATTTTTAGCCACGAAATTTCTTAACTTAAAGTATAGTGGCTACTTGACTTCAACACTTTTTTTTTAAAAATAGATCAGCGGTGAGATTGTTCAATTTTTTAACACACACTACACTGCAGTGCTTAATATGTTTTTACACTGTCTCTCATATATATATATATATATATATATATATATATATATATATATATATATTATATTCTTATCCAAAATAACTCGTTGAGGAAAAGTCGGCCATTGCACGTAGTACATTTACCAAACATTTCCTTAGTGGGCTATTCTGGACAAGAACACCCCCCCTCAAAAATGTGCAAGTAAAAAATCTTTAAAAACCAGTGATATAAACTATTTTTTTTTATAACTATTGCAAATTTCTAATGATTAATAACGCACTTTTTTTCATAACTCGTTATGACTCGACCATCGTACCTCTGTAATTTCCTCAGCGGGCTATTCTGAACAAGTGCTCCCCTCCCTTAAATATGCTAATAAAAACAATTTTCTGTAATTTGACAAAGAATTTTTTTATAAATACTAGTTCTTACTACCCCCCCCCCCCAATAAATCTTGCTTATTTATTTATTTATTTTTAACTATGCCAAATTTCTAGTTATTTAGTTACGTACTTTTTTCTCTCCTATATTTATCCAGAATAAGCCGCTGGGAAAATGTATTGAAAGTCGTTCAAAGTCGAAATGAATAATAATACATTACCACCGACTTTTCATCGACGGACTATTTTGGATAAGAACTTTTTTTTTCATCTAAGTATGCAAAAAGTTTCCAGTAATTTTCCAAAAAAATTAAACTTTTCCATTAAACCTCAAGTAAGTCCTTATGTTGTATTTTTTTTTTTTTTTTTAAATGTTGCAAATTTCTATTAGTTTAGTTACGTATTTTTTTCTGAAGTATTTGCAAGAGAAAAATCTCAAATTAGTATAAACTAGTTTTTCTAAAATTAATATAAACAAAATTAGCAACAAAACTAAGAGCAAAATACGATCAATTTAGAATATATATTTTTTAAACTGTTAAAAGTCCTAGTAACACGGTTGTTACATTTTTCCAGCTCCATAAATCTGTTTTCTCTGGATTAAACAATTCGGAAATGAAGTTTTGATTTGATTTTTTTTAAAGCAAAAAAGATCAATTCAAAATTAAGTGACATCTAAAGAGTGATGATTAAAACATCCAATCAAAAATGTTTTAATTATGTATAATTAATGCGGATGTACGAAGCCATTTGCATAGGAAAAAAAAGAAAAAGAAAGAATATGCAGAGCCTCTTTGGTCATGTTGAAAATCGGGACAAAGGATTGTAGCCGGCTTATTTCGTCTAGTCTATTCGTACTCTACTACTAACGTATCCATCACCCTAGAAACATTTTAAAATAAACCCCACAAAATCAGATTCTTGATAGATTTTTTTAAAATAATTTAGAATCTAAATTTTTCTTGGATTAAGGTATTTTTAGGAATATTTTTTTTTATGTTTACTACAAAAAAGTTTGACGTATAGTCCGTAGTTGGATGAATGACATTTTTTAATAAGATTTTTTTTTCTAAATCTTTAAGAATAGATTTTATTATTAATTTCAATTGAAAAAAAAAAATCAGTTTTTTTAGGACGAATTTTAGAAAAGCAACGTTTTTTTTTTTTTTTTTTTTTTTTTTAAGATGAAATTGCAGTTAGGTCTTTCTTTAAAAAAATATATTCGAACTGATGCAAACAAGCTTTAAATTAAATATATTTGCAATGTATGACAAAAAGAAAATTAGATTTTTAAGAACAATTAAATTAATACAATTATTTTTAATTTCTATTTATTTATTTTTGTGATTAAGGAATGATTTTGTGGAAAATTTTAACAGTTTGATTGTAAAGGTTCGTAGGATTTACATTTTACATCATTTTTTCAAGTAATATTTTTTAAATCTTTAAAAATACAACTAACATCTAAATTTGAATCGTTTTTTTTTTTAAATACTTCTTTCTTTCAGGAAAGTAAAAAAAAAAATTTTTTTCAAGATAAAAGGTTCTATTTATTCATTTTTATTAACTTTTAACTTTTAATTACTGCTCTCGCAATATGAGAATGGAAAAAAAAAATCAATTTCGAGTGTACGATTTATTCTCTTTGTTTTGACACAAATAGATTTTTTCCCTTTTAAATAGGTTAACACTTTAAACAATACTTAATATATTTTTAGCTGCTGGTGAGCGTTATAGCATGGATGTAGTTTTTGATGATCGGGTTTGGATTAAGTCTCTTTAAAAAGAAAAAAGCATTTGCAACAAACGAGAGAATGACAACTCTTCAGATAAAATAAAAAAAAATAAAAGCAAATCGTGAAAGCCTCACTCACACTCAACAAAGATCAACAACAACCACTAACTACAACTGCTGCTGTCAAGAGATGAAACAAAATCAACATCTCAGCTGTTCTATTACAGTAACTCGGCTGATTTATTTACGGGAGGGTCAGCTATACTACACGATTGTTACTTTCGTCTACTTAAAATCTACATATACCTTCCTCCAAAACTTATATTTCGTTGGATATATTATTATTATATATATATATATATATATATATATAAATAATAATAATATATATATAGCACCATTAAGGTTATTTTTAAAAAACGGGGGTTCCCATCGTTACTCTACTTTCATGAAAGGTACGCTCATATCACAGTTTAGGTAATTATTACCCAATATACGCGAGCAATATTTTTTTTGTTCTAATTATAGAACTATTCTTTTGTTGTTGTTTTTTAAAGAAATAATTTTTTTTTTTCACTTCAACCTTTCGAACTAGGGAATCAAGAAATATTTTTAGTGAACAAGCATAGATAGTAAATTTGTATTAAATATGGTAAATTATTTTCATCTAAAAAATTTTTAAAAATAAGTAAATAAGAATAAAAATAAAATAAATAAAAATTATAAATCTGAGTATGAGATGAAATAAAATGGGCAAGTGGAGGTTGTTATTGTGTTCCCGAATTTTACGACTGAAGCTGGCCAGCCCTCATCACGTAAGAAAAAATAAAGAGTCCCTTCAATAGTTACATTATTCTTATTTTTTTTATGTTTACTTAAAAATAAATACAATCATTCTTTGTTTAACATAACTGAATTGTGTTCCGTCTCATAATATATATATATATATATATATATATGCATGCGCGTGTGTGTGAGAGAGATGTCAGATGCCTTTGTTCTCCAACGGTGTCAAAGTTTTTGTCGCACGCAAAATATATCTTAATAATTTCTTTTAAGATTATTACTATAAAGTTTTTATTCATACCATATTCTCTTTTTGAAAAAAAAAAATTTCTATTTCTCTCATTCGCTCTCACTCGTTTTCTTCAGCATCCTTCCACAAACAATGACATCATTGCTATTCGAAGTAATGATAATATATTTAACGCTGTGTGTAGTGTAACTTGCACTTAAGGAAGGAATATCGCCTTCGTTCGATAGAATTAAGATTTTAAAATATTGTAACATTACGAGCAGGATATAAAAAAAAATGTCAGTTTTTTTTTAAGGATTAGAAGAGAGGAAAATAAGCCATAAATCCAGAGAGATGTAATTTTGAGTAGCTAGAATTGATAAAGGTGCATAACACTGTGGTGTGTGCGTAGTACTTTCAGGACTATTACCATCACCACTACTACGACTACTACTACTATTACCACTGAGAGGAGGAATGAAGATTCTTGGCCGTGGACATGGAGCCGATGAAAATTACCAGGACCCATAAGGCTTTTTTTTCTCTATCCAATCATAATGAAGTCTAGGTCGAGTATGATATAATTCGGCACTGTCCCTCCTATCTTTAGTGGAGTTATTTTAGAAACAGGAATAAAGTGTTTAACAGCTTTTGAGATTTTTTTTTTTTTTTTTATTTCTCTCTTTTTAGGGTCGATTGAAAATGAAACCAACCTATTTGCCGGTTAACTTTTTTTTTTCTAAAATTTAAAACGTTTTTTTTTCTTTTTGTTTACAATAATAATGATAATAATAAAGTATTTAATTTCATAGTCTTATTTGTAGAATTAAAAAAAAAAAAAAAAAATTAATTCGTACCGGTACGAAAAAAAAATAAGTACCCGTCGATTAAACTTTTTTGTTGTTGAGAAAATTAAAGTATTTCAGCTATTAATGATATACACAAAAATAAAAAGTTAAAATAAAATAATTTCTAGATAAAAACGGAACAGACTGGTTGTTAAGGTTGTCATGTCTGCCGGTACGTTAACTGTGTGAGGAGCACATGCACATACGTGACGTATGTCGTGCGTGTGTGTTGTACACTCGCTCCAACCAAACGATTAACTGGTTTGCACATGTGGTGTGCATAACAGTATGCACACGCATAAAATCCAGAAAAATTAACAGTACATATAATAATCAACAAATTAATGATTTTCTATCAACTTTAAACGTAACTTAATTTTGCCGGTGTCGATATGAACAAAAATAACTATGATCGTAATACGAATTGATGCACATGCCGTACTTACGACTCGCATACATAACACATGTATCAATTAAAAATATTGATAACTAAACCAAATCTTATAGCCTGTTATAGATATACATTAAAATCTATATTTTTGTATCAGTATCGTAACAAAAAGTTCTTAAAAATGAAAATAAAGATGAATAAGATAAAGAGTTGATTTTTTTTTTTTTTTAAATGTGAATAAAAAGATTGGGATTATTATACTTTAAAAAATTTTTTTTTGCTTAAAACAAAAGGAAATATCCCAGTTCTTACCGAGATATGGGCAGTTTCCTTTCTTGAAGTAAACCATGAAAATATATTTTTGATTTAGTCGTGTTTCATTAATATAGCAGCACCGACTAGATCCATAAAGACTTGTGGTAGAAGCTGCAACTCAAATTGACTGATCAGCTGATCGGCTACACAAGGTAAAATACGGCCGGCAGCTGATTGGTTGACACGGGGGTCTCCTTCATACGCGCATTTTCATTGGTCGACATCCGCTGGTGACGTCAGAATATAATTACCCTCCGAAATCGAAATCTAGTTTTGGTATGTGTTCGTGTGTTTGCAGCACTGCTCTCATTTCTGTGCATCTAGCTTTAAGTTTACACTTCTGAGAGTACGGAATGTACATTCGTGGTATAATACAATCTAGAAACGGTAGTGTTTATTTGTATATATCGAATATTTTTGTTTTATAAAAGTTTTATTTCTCTGACTATAAGTTAGTCTTTTAGTAGCAGTCGCTATTTTGCTCTTCGAGCAACAGTAACACGTTTAATTTATTTTACGAATTTTCTGTATTAAGAAAGAATTTTTTTTTACCGTTGAAGAAGAGTATTTAGATTCGGTTAGTTCTCTATTAAACAATATTTCTCCGCTTAAAAATCGAGACAAAGACTGTTTCTCTGTATTTTTTCGCTACAGTTGAGGTCGTTAAACTCTGTTAGTCATTTTTAAAGATTTTTTTCCTCTTTCTATCGTGACCGTATTCCACCTTTCATTAAATAATAGCTCTACAGATGAATATTCAATTATTGAGGAATCTTTATTTAGAATATTGAGATAACAACAAAATTACTCTCGTATTTTTTAATTAAATTTTCGCTTTATCGTAGTTATTATTATTAATTTTTTTTTTTAACTCGATTTAAGATAACGTTTCAACCCGTTTGTCTGATAATGCTATAAAAATAACATTTTATGCTTTGTTTTTTAGATTTCATCTATTTCCATATTGAACATTTATATTTCTAATCCCAGAATTATATTAATATTTGGAGTTACACATCAACACTAAAGGTTCTTGTGTCCCTATTTTTCAAGAGTAACAATTTACGGGGATAGAAACACTGCTGGACTTATAAGCCTCGTGGTATCATTTTTTAAGAATATACTTTTATTCTATGATTAGCTTTTAATGACACTAATTCATCAAAAATTATATTCTTTAACATTTATATAAAAAATGATTTTTTTAACCTAATTTTTTTTCTTTTCTTTTTTTTTTTTTTTTTAGAGAAGGGCTTCAAATTTTATATAGCTTTCGTCCTCATCAGGTTAAAGTCCGACCCTAGATGGTGGTGGTTATAGAACAAAGAGTCTTGCATGGTTTGGTATGCAGTTTTTCCGTCACTGATGCATTGTATATCTACTTGTTTATTTATTTTCCAATGGCTGTGCTGGGTGGGGTCAATGATCTCATGAAGGGGTCGATGGTATAAAAAGTTTGACGACCTCTGGCTTAAACTAAAAGATAAGGGAAAAAATATTTTCAAATAAGCGATACAAATATTTTATTCTCTCTCTCTCTCTCTCTCTCTCTCTCTCTCTCTCTCTCTCTCTCTCTCTCTCTCTCTCTCTCTCTCTCTCTCAAGGCATTGTGCATTTTTGTTTCAAGTCAAATCGTGCACGCTAACAGCATAAAGTCACGCACTTACTGGCCCCAAAACATTCGAAATACAATTAGCATTTCGATATCTTTAGCAATCAATACGACACCAAACACACTAAGAAAAAATTACGCTGAAAACTATTATTAATAATTTCCCATAGGTTATTATTCTTACGACTGTAATTATTTCATATGGATTATTATTATTATTATTACGACTGTAGCAGATTTGTTACAAGGTCATTTAATTTTGAATATACCAACGATTAAACAAATATACTTAGATTGTTAGTGAGTTAGATTCTCACCTGGTGTCACATACTTCTGACCTTGTGTCACAGTTTTGTAAATAACTAAACTTAGTTTATAAGACGACGACTACTGGTATTATTGAAACAAATCCAATAATCATTAAATTTTGCATATAAGCTTCTTCAAATGCCACCCACCCAAGTACTGACCAGGCTCGACGCTGCTTAACTTCGGTGATTGGACGAGAACCGGTCAAATGCCTTAAGCATTTGGAGCTCCTTGAAATCCGAGATGAAAATTGTCCTGTTGATTGATTGATTTTAATGGCATGTCAACCCATCTAGTGTTATTTTATGCCCATGACAGTGGCGGAACAAAAGGGGGTCGGGGAGGGGTAGCTGCCCCACCGGGCACAGCTTTTGGAGGATGCGCAAAATCACCCCGACCCAGAAACATATGCGTTGCTATAACTTTGAGATATATTGCCTAACTTTTGCCACTATACTCCAAAACGATGAATGCATAGAATTTAAAAGTGGTTGGGGAGGTAAAGCTTTGATAAATATGAATCAGTATCAATTAGACCAGTGATTCCCAACGGGGGGGGGGGCTACGTCCCACAGGGGGGGGGGCAATTTAATAATGATAGGGGAACAATACGAGAAATATAGTAATATCAACCTTTTTTTTATTTAACCCTATATAGGTAAAAATTATAAATTTATAGGGTAAAATTGTAATTACAACCGAGCTGAGCACAACAGCTTGTGCAATCTAGTGAAGTGGTTAAGTAATGTTATTGTGCATCTGGCACCAGCTATATGCACGGCTTCTGACTTGTTTAACTTTGCAGTTCTTCATCTGTTGCCATCCCCCGCAATTATTCACATTATAAAATGGGTTTTATTTGATTGAATTTGAAGTTAAACCCTTTAGTTTTATTTGAAAGATACAATTTTTTATGTTATACTTCTTCAAAACTGATATTGTTATATCATACTAAACAATTAACGGGTGGGGGACATGAAGAAATTTGTGATAAAAAAGCGGGGCATGGTACTAAAATGGTTGGGAACAACTGTATTAGACCCTGAGGGAGCGCCAGGCCGAGTTCTTGCTCCCACCCCCTGGATCACGATGTTGGTACGCTACTACTTAGGGAATCGCGTTGGTTGTTCGTTTATATTCATGTTTTTGAGTCGTTGTTTCTTAAAAAGTTATATGATATTCCTATATATTATATGGTAATCCTATCTAATACAAATAATTATATGGTTTCAAGTAATTATTTCTATTTAATAATAATCATTCATTTGCACACTCTTATATTGTTTCAAGTAACTAATTACTCCGGGTCTGAGTGGACCTGGGAGTAGTAGCAACGAAGGGGTACTCCACATATTCGAGAGCTCCAGAAATTGAGCCTCACATCCGGATGCAGGTTGGTTTTATATCTAGGACACGCATTTTCTCTGAAATGAGAATTACCATTATCAATCCCTGATATATATATATATATATATATATATATATATATATATATATATAATATTATGAATAGAGAATGAATGAGAAAAGTATTGGCATGAAAAGGTGCTCAATGCTAATTAAGCAGAGCAGATTTATAATCAATTGTAATATTATAGATTTGGACTCTTAACTTTCATGGTTATGCAATCATCAGATGAGTCAAATGGTTGAGATCTTAAAAACCAGAAGTCAAATGGTTGAGATTATTTAAATTCTCAACCATTTGACTACTGGTTTTTAAGATCTCAACCATTTGACTCATCTGATGATTGCATAACCATGAAACTTTAAGTTATGAGTCCAAATCCATAATATTACAATTGATTTTATATATATATATATATATATATATATATATATGAGGAAAAATGAGTAAAGAAAAGAAAAGTAAATGGATAAAATGAATTTAATCGATATCACTTACACATGTGTTTCGGTCAGTTTATGTGTGTGAAAATATTTCGCACACATAAACTGACCGAAACACATGTGTAAGTGATATCGATTAATGTGATATCGATTAAATTCATTTTATCCATTTACTTTTCTTTTCTTTACTCATTTTTCCTCATAGTGTCGGATTCAATTCCTTTTCCATTTTTTACATATATATATATATGTATATGTGTGTGTGTGTGTGTGTGTGTGTGTGTGTGTGTGTGTGTGTGTGTGTGAGAGAGTGTGTGGTTAAGAATAGAGGAAAGTGTGGATAAAATAGCACAGACAACAGATTCAATTGATATTTCGCCTCATATTCAATGAAGCTTCAATAAAGCTCTGAAGAAACTTCATTCTATATGAGGCGAAATATCAATTGAATTTATGCTGCCTTTGCTGTTTTATCCACACTTTCCTCTATTGTCAACCACATTTTGTCGTATTTATTCAAATCCTCCACGCCTCATATATATATATATATATGAGGATAGGGGGTTGGAGTAAATCCGACAGAATGTGGTAAAGAATAAAGGAAATGGTGGACAAAATGAGCAAAACTCAAACAAGTAGATGTAGGAGATATATTTCGTTCTCCCTTGAGCAGGACTTCCTCAGTCGTTTATTAAAGCATCAGTGCAACATGCATTTGTATTTATAGAAGAGAAAGAGAGTGGGAGTGGGTGAGTTTGGTGATGAAGTCAGGAGGAAGGAAATAGTTTGTCAGGATGTATACTTCTCTCCCACCCCGTCCATTATAGGTTTCCTCTGACAAATCCAATCCTCAAAACTCTTCCCTTCCTCCTGACTTCATCACAAAACTCACCCTCTTCCCATGGGAAGGTACCTGCTCTGATTAGTTGTATCATGTTAGTTGGTGCGCTGACACGTTGTGCATTGTTTCACTCTATGTGTGATTTGAAAGCTGCATGGATGAACGTGTTACGTAGTCTAATTCGGGAATTTATGCTTTTTTTAGTTTGAAATGGACAATAAAATAGGGTGTGAATTTTTTTGGTATAGATAAAAGGATATGAAAACACACAATATTGTTAAAATGAAAATATTTTATATCATATTCATAGCTAATATTGAACAATATTTCTATTTATAAAAATCATCATCAGAGCTTGTTTTTAATCCGGACTCATCGAGAGAGAAGCAGAAAATAATTTAGCTATGAATATGATATAGAATATTTTCATTTTAACAGCATTGTGTGTTTTCATATCCTTTTATCTATACTTATACCGTCGGATTCATTTTCTTACTCTTAACTTATATATATGTGACCGATTTAGGTTTTGAAATTAGAAGAAAGAAAGAAAAAAAACGGAAATATAATTCGCCGGCTGACCTCGGCCGTAGATTCAAAACAGATGGGCGATCCAGAAATGACCATATCAGGAGGTGAGATCTCAAGTAGGTCAGGAGAACTCCCAGAATCGGCGGCGGTCGTAGACCAGTCTTTGATTTGATCAGACTTAAGTCGCACGGAAAAAGATAAATCCTGTTTTATAGATTACCGGAAAATGAAAAACCGGAATTAAAGAGAATCTTTTGTTTTATTGTTTCCTTAACACTTAAGAATGGAGATAAACTCTTGTTGAAAATCGAAATTAAAAGAAAGTCAAATGTATTTAAAAAAAACACTCAAAGTAGCCGGAAGAACAGAGGCCACTGTCGATTTGGCGGAAGTGAATTCGATTGGCTGGTTGAAACAAGAGAGAGGCGGTTACCCTGCTAAAGTAGGAGGTGCAGAAAAAATTCTAATATCTTTATGCCGGTCGGAAATAAAATTGTTCCGATTGAGATATCATTTAACACAGACGTTTTTGGTTTGAAAGCAGATGAGGCCGAACGGGCAGATGAAGTTGTGATTGCTTGAGAATCACATGAGCTGATCGGGCTAGCTGAGAAGATTAACGCAATACTGAAAGCCGAGAGTAACTGACTTCAGCTAAGACCATTTTGAAAACTTAGTCAACTTACGAACTGTTTTGCACAATACTTTGCAGAAGACCAGAAGTATTTAATTACGGGTACATCACTCCCACAAGCCTTGAGAAATAATTGTTTGTATTCTTTTGTTATTTGAATATAAATTTTATTAAGTTTGAAGAAAAAGAGTCGTTGTTTTTTATGTGACCACTAGGCCGCCGTTAACCTTGGACATCAGTTTCTATAGCAGATTTCTAGTCGTTTGAGATCTTAACACAGCGTGGGCATTCGGCTAAACTTCCAGCAAATATAGAGACCCTGCAATCCTTGGTTGATGCAGAAAATCCGATCAATTTCGGAGATTCTGTGAGCCCTTTAGCTTGGTAGCGACCGACGGGTTATATATATATATATATATATATATATATATATATATATATATATATATCGGATGTGAATGATGAATTCTTTATTACTTTTGAGGCATTTGAAACAGATTTATATATATATATATATATATATATATATATATATATATATATAAGATTTTTTTTTATGTTTGTTTATTTTTAGAAGCATTGTTGAATAAAGTATATATATTAATATTTTATTTTTTGCTTGAATATATATATATATATATATATGTGTGTGTGTGTGTGTGTGTATATATATATATATATATATATAGAGAGAGAGAGAGAGAGAGCTATGAAGCATATTCAGTAATTACTGCCACTAATTTTTCCTTGTATTTTCCTCCATTTAATTTTAGTTGCTTTTAAATCTACGGTCCAGTATCAAATCTCGTAAACATGAAACTTTGTCATGTTTTCTCACTTTACTTACAAGTAGCAAACATTGAAATTAAAGACCAGTTTTTGGGCTGAAGGAGATACGCATGCTTAAACTTAAAGTGTTGCACCTAACAGCAAGTTCAGCTGCTACAATTAACCTTGAGGCAAATATGAAAACAGTTTTAAGATGGAGAAATTAAACGATATAAACTTTCTTTCTTAATTCTCTAAAATTTCAAAATATTTCAGTCGATGGAGCTCAAATTGTTTTGTGTTGATTTAGTTTATTTGTCATGTCAAAATTTGATTCATTATTTGGTTGGGATTATTTGTTTAATAGCATACAAACTCCTTATGGGTTATTTAATGCCAAAATTTAATTAATTTGTTTCATTCGGGTGGGTTTATTTATTTCATGGCATATAAACTCATTGTGGGTTATTTAATACCAAAATTTGATTGATTTAGTTGGTTTGATTTGTTTAACGGCACATCAACTCCTTATGAGTTATTTAATACCGAAATTTGATTCCTTTCTTTGGTTTATTTGTTTAAGGGCATATCAAAACATTATGGGTTATTCAATGCCGAAATTTGATGTATTAGTTTGGTTTGGTTTATTTGTTTAAGGCATCAACTCCTTAAGGGTTATTCAATGCAGAAATTTGTACACTGCTTAAGAATTAACATTGTGTCGCATCCTGTGTGTGGTGGAGGGGTTGGGTAAATACGTGCACAAAAATCAGTATATATCATATATGTAATTCTCCTCGTTTGCTGTTTACTTGCTATATTTGCCACGTACCCCACGTTGTATGGGGTTGGGCACAAGGCCCTATTAGTGTCGGACCAGCCACGAACCGAAGCTCATGCGAGGCAGGTGCAAAAATGCGTTAATTCCGTCGGCATTCTTCCTCCAGGGGCACTTCAGGCACCGGGCAGTAAACCCAGCCCTGCCCCTTTAAATCGAGGGGCACGTGTTGCCTGGGGGGATGGCCCCCTGGGATCAACGAAGTTAACTTTTGCGGACTAAGGCCGAAGCCACCGGTTGTTTACTTGCTATCTATAGACTTGGACCAAGTAACCCATAAGCACCCCAAATCATGAACTTTATTGAAAGGTTCATATTTTAACTCATCACCGGCAAGTTTCGCTTTCAAATATTTGAAAATAAACGACAGACTTTTGCAATTATATTGTATCTGACAAAAACAAATTTTACAAATTGTGTGATACCACTTCTGAACGACATCCTTTTTTTTTTTTTTTTAATAAGCATAAAAAATTTTTGTAAATAAAAACTGTATTTTTTATCTAAATAAACATAATTTCTCTTCTGATTAAGTAAAAACTATTTTAGTATAAAAACGTCTTTCGTCTTTTTTTAAATCATCGTAAGTGTCGAAAAATATTAATAAATTTCTGATTAAAAAGTATTTATTTAAAACAAGATTTTGCTATTGAATTTTAATTTGATTATGTGTACCAACTATCTATTTTTAAAAATGTATTGTAAGTTCAACATCTCCATAAACTTCTGATTAAAATCAGTTGTTTACAAAATTTTGGAAGTGGAAGTTACCGGTAATGAGTTAAAATATGAACTTGAAAAGTTGATGATTTGGGGTGCTTATTGGTTACTTGGTCCATAGACTTCTACGTTAATGGACCCTTGAAGAAAATTGACGTGATCTCTCTTCACTTCAAGGGTTTTTTAGATATATTTAAAATGACAAGCTAGCTTCTACACCGGGGTAAGTGGAATATTTTGTCTTTAAATTGATCGGGAATGGCTAATTTCCATAGAAAGGAAATAAAATTGACATTCCTAGGAGATTTCCACCACACACAGACACACCACCCCAACCCCGATGCATTGTAGGTTACTGTACATTTTGTTGTAAAATGTAAAGGTATAATTTTACTACAGAAAGCAAACAATATTGATATCACCACGATAAATGTCTAAATCAATGCAGGTTGGTGTTCGAGTACAAGTAAAAACCAGAATGTTAAATTTTGGCGAATCAGACCATTTCCCTCAGTTGGCCTTGCACCCTATTGTTGAAATTTTTCTGATATAAGGTGTGTGCCAGATGTCCGCTTCTACGTATAGACTCGCCGACAACCATGTGACCAACTTCTTGTCCAATCACTAGCAGTGCTCTGCTGCTGATATTATTATTCATACTGGCTGTTCAGGTCATACCTAATCATTACTACTTGGATCTTCGTGGACGACGGATTATATCACTGGACCTTTTTGACACTATGTAGGATTCCAAAACTTAGGACTTATTCACTTACTAAAGGATTCTATAGTTCAGGACTTATTCACTTACCAAAGGATTCTATAGTTCAGGACTTACTTACTTTAAGTCCTTCTCAACTGGCCAAGGATGGCGGCTAGATACTTAATACCTATCGGTTAGGACAGTAGATTACGCCGATTGCACCTCTACAGACGGGTAAGACCACCCACCCCAGTAGGCCTGGGGGACAACACGTAATACCTGAATGTGGTGGCTAAGCGGTCCATCACTCGGTACTATGCGGTCCTGTGGCATGCAATACTCCTCTTTGGTCTTTACTTTGGGTGGACGGGCGGTCAGAGGCCCATCCGATAACTTGCTGATCATATCAAGCCCTAGTACCTATATGATTATCCCTGCCGTAATCTTCAAATTGCTCATGGCAAATACTCATTTTTATCATATAGGTACTAGAAGGCGGTGACTGAGGGTCAACTACCAGTTTATTAATTCTATCAATCTATTAATGTACATGAAGCTAATGAAAATTATTTTTAGCAATTTATAACAAAAATGTTGATATACAAACTATTCACTTGAAAATCATATACAGTGGTACCTTGACTTATGAGTTTAATTCGTTCCTCTCGTAATTCAATTTACTCGTATATCAAAGCAATTTCCTCATTGAAATAAACTGAAATGCCTTTTAATCCGTGTTAGCCACACCTAATTTTTGTTACGTTTTTTTTTTAAATAGAAAATAGCACTGTATTGTATAAAAACACAATAGAATAGAATAGAATGAATTATGTACTGTGATATGTTTTAATGTTTATTTTTTCTATAAATAAAATTTTTCTTTGGCGAAATAAATTTGGAAACTTAAATGTTTCTAATGAACTTATTAACATAAGCGAATCTGAAGCTCGCCTGTGTCTCAAATTTTAGCTCACTACACAAAGGAAAATATCGACCGAGTGATAGCTCGTAACTCGAAAACTCGTAAGTTGGGACATTCGCAAGTCAAGGTTGTTGGTTGGTTGGTTGGTTGGGTTTTTTTACGGCATGTCAACCAATTGGGTCATTTTCTGCCAAATATGTTTTTGTTTTATTCGTTCTTGATGGGTACTCAATTAGTTTTAAACACATTTTGTTCTATTTAACCCATAGATGGAACCCTAACAGGTACTACCATTCGGGTCAGAGTGGACCTGGGAACGATGATGATGAAGGGGTGCTCCACATTCCCCAGACATCCAGAACCGGAATCTCACCATCACATAGAGTTTAACGTCATACTCAGAACATGAAGATCCACAGCCTTCTAGCACCCATATGATAAAAAGGGTTGGGGGTTACCATAAGGACAGTAGGGTTGGGACAGTCATATAGTTACGAGGGCTTGACGTGCGTAAGTCAAGGTAACACTATCAAAAAAGAAAAAAAAAAGAAAAACAAGATATGCCATTAAAGCAACCATCTGGCCTTGTGCCATACATGACTAAACTCAAATATAAATCGATTTGAACATCATGGCGAAATGTACGGTTCTGTGACGAGATGATTGGAATAGATTTGCCCATCGGCTGTCGGTTCTACCCAATACACAACATGTAAATGAATCGTCACAGGCATCAAATACTTGGAATTATTTTTTTTTATTTGACAATGAACCAATATCAAGGGATGAAATTAAGTAAACATAATCGCCATCTTAGGCGTGATTATAAACGAAATTGTCTGCCTTAAGGCGACTTGGCAGATCTGAAACATTGAGATTAGATTAACTTTTCAATTCGCCTCTTCTCACTCTCTTAATTACATTGCCGCAAAAGCCGATACAACTGACAAAAGAGCCAACCCAAGTGACGCTAACAAACATTATACCTCCATGTAAAGACGAGAATCACATCATACAATAGATTTTTTTCAAAAAAAAAAAAAAGGGAAAGAAAGCAAACATATATGAGATATGTTCCCAACAACAAACTAAACGAACATAAGACGACAGTTAGACTAGAAAACAAGGAACCATTACCTAACCCAATGGTTCTCAACCTTTTTTTACCCATGGACCCCTTTTAACCCTATTTTACTCTGATGGGTCCTCCCATATCCATTCGATGTTTAAAAATCCCATTGTAATTTTATAGTTAAATATATTTTGCTTGCATGGTCCAAAAATTTTTTTATATGGTCCCCGGGGGGTCCACATGGACCCCGGTTGAGAACCACTGACCTAACCGAATATATGACATTGTGTTAAGCAGAATAATCGGACACACACACACACACACACACACACACACACTACTCAAACAGAGAGACGTCCCATCGTGTTGTAATGGTTAGAAAGCCATTCTCGCACATCTATTACTACTGAATAGCGTGTTCGATCGTAGCTGGATACCTCATACTTGCAATCTGTGTCACACCCTACCTGTGGCGAACGATTTGGGTAATAATGGGCGTTCCATCGTAGTCTAATGGTTAGCAAACTAGTCTCACATCCTTTACTACTGAGCAGCGAGTTGGATCCTCATACTTGCTCATACTTATGTCACATTCTACCCGAAGCGAACGGGCTAGGTAAATACCTACACATCTCACACACGCTCATACCTACTCAAAGCAGAGGGGTGTCCCATCATGTGGTAATGGTTAGCAAGCTAATCTCACAGATCCGTTACTACTGAATAGCAAGTTCGATCCTTGTTGGATGCCTCATACTTGTTACCTTGTGTCACATCCTACTTAGCGAACGCCTTCTAGGCCCACATGATAAAAATGATTGGTTGTCAGGCATAAGAGCAATTTGAAGAATACGGTCGAGATTTAATCATATAGGTGCTAGGGCTTGATATATATATTTACCAACCCCTCCGCACGAGCAGGAGGTTAATTTCTTAAGCGGGGTTCACCAGGTTTGAATTCAGAGTTTTCCTTCTCCTAGACCGGTTGCCAAACCTAGGTTAAAGAGCCCAGTCTGCCCTACTATTTACCCATACTGGAGGAGAGTAGGATTCATACCTTTCCCAAGGGATTAGCGCTAAGTGAAATGTAAATACCACATCCAGGATTTGAACTCGGGGTGACGAGTTCATTTCCCCATGACCTTAACCATTACACCACGCGCTTCTTTACCATATAACCAGCCTATTGATCGGTTATAGCCTCTCCGATCACCCGTCTATGCAAGGGCCGAAGTGGAGGGTTGCATGCCACGGGACCATTTAGTATCTGGCTCACGAACTGCTCAGCCACCACGATCAACCCTTTTTATCATATATGTGCTAGAACGCGGTGGCTGAGGGTCTTAATGTTTTGGGTATGACGTTAAACTGCAGCAAATGGGGAAGTTCCGGAGCTCTGGAGAACGTGGAGTACTTCTATATCGCTATTACTCATAGGACCATCCTGACATAGACTGGTAGTACCTTTTAGGGTTCTATCTATAGGTTAAATAGAATATGCAATGAATAAAACACAATGACTTCGGTATAAAATAACTCAACATGGTTTGACATGCCGTAAAATCCAACCAACCAACCAACCAACTCGATGTTTAAAGATCCTATTTTTACAATTAAACTTTTTTGATTTCCTACGTTCCCCAAATTGTTAAATGGTCCCTGTGGTCCATATGGACCCCAGTTGAGAACCACTGGTTTAAACAAAGCTTTCCCATGACCCAATATTCACATTGGAAGTACAAAGTACAACAAAATCTCATTGGTAAAATTTAGACATGACGAACGTTTTGGAAATTGATGACAAAATTGTTTTTGTCACCCAATTAAAACTGAGGACACATCTTTATAGAAAAGTAAATATTTTGGCATCCAAATATTATTTTTTTATAGAGATTACATAAAGTTAAATATAGAGGCTGATAATTATATAATTTGGATTTTTCGGACTGTTGTCCTCATCTTTATTGTGGTATGTATAAACACAAAATTTCGGTCACTGTATCCTCCGGCTTTTCTCTGGTGTTCCCTGTGTATCCGAACATAGCAATGACCCAACCTCGGAAATCATTTTGAATAATTTAACTGTTGATCAAACAAGGCGTCGAAGAACTTTTGAAGATCTCATTTAAATGATGACGTCATTGTTTTTATACGTCTATCATTTCGACATACGTGGCGGAAACACAGAGAAACTTGAGGAAGGCTGGAGGATACAGCGGCCGATACGTTGTGTTTATACATACCATAATAAAGCTGAGGACAACAGTCGAAAAATCAAAATTATACATATCAAGCTTCATCGAAAATATTCAGACAAATAATAAGGCTGATAATTGTTTTCAAAATTATTTCCTTCAATTGATGCAAAATACAGAGTTACCTTGGCTTACGAGTGCCCAAATTACGAGTTTTCCTAGTTACGAGCTGTCATTTTTTGTGCTGTGATTTGAGGTTCAGATTCGCTTATGTTAATAAGTTCACTAAAAACATTCAAGTTTCCAAATTTATTACGCCAAAGAAAATATCATTAAAAAAAAGAAGTCAATTTCAACACATATAACAGCATATAATTCATTACATTCTCTTTTATTATGTTTTCATACAATATAGTGCTATTTTTTATTGTAAAAAAAACGTAACAAAAAAATTAGTTTTTTATTCTTTGGTGGGGGCAGGAATGGATTAATGGCGTTTCAGTTTATTTCAATGGGGAAAATTGATTTGATATACGAGGAAAATGAGTTACAAGCCGAACGAATTAAACTCGTAAGTCGAGGTACCACTGTATACTGAAATAGTTATTGCAATTTTATTATATAAATAATGGAATAGTTTACTTCTTATTGTATAAACAAATAAACTACAAATATCAAGGAAAATTATTATTTTAAAATTCCGTATATTATCTGATTGATTGAATTTAACGGCAATTCAACACATCTAGGGTTACTCTACGTCTAGAGGTTAGGGAATCACGTTCATTCATATTTACATTTTTTGTGAAGTTGTTTCTTAAACGTTTATTTTTTCCATTTGGTCCAATCAAATAGCTATATTTTTCAAAATATCTATTTCACCTATAGATGGGTCCCTAATAGATACTACCACACCAGGGCATAGTGGACCAAGGAGTAATTGTAATGAATGGATACTCCACACTTCCTATATCTACATAGAGTCTCACCACTACTTCAGTATTCAGTAACGCCCTCCTTTTTTTAGTGGGTAGAGGGTCGACTCCTCTGCATGCGTATTCTAAACCCCGCCGACAGGGCAATGTACATTTTATTGGAACTCTATAACTGATGTCCTTGTCCCTTGTCAATCATCCATAGGAGAAGGTTGTTGCGTAATCTATTAAGTCGCCGTGGGAAAGTTTACATGATCGCATTTCAATTGACATTTAAACTTTTATTTTTAATAATGATGCCCTCTGAAATCAGTGTATTGTTTTCAACCTGGAATGTAAAAGTTTGTTTTGTTTTGTTTTACGGCATATCAACCTCAGTGGGTCATTTAATGCTGATAAAGTTTTTAATTCTTAATGGATAACCAATTTTTTTATCAAACATTTTTCTATTTAACCCACAGATTAACTAACAGGTACTACTACTCCGGATCAGAGTGGACCAGGAAGTAATGGTGATGAAGGGGTGCTCCACAAACCTCCAGAACTGGAACTCACCATCAGATAGAGTTTAACGTTATTCTCCGGATATGAAGACCCTCAACCACCGCCTAGCACATATATGATAAAAAGGGTTGGGGTTGCCATAAGGGCAATAGGGTTGGGCTAATCATATAGTTGCTAGAGCTTGACGTGACCAGCCGATTAATCGGAGGGAGCCTCTCCGACCGACCCGCCTATCTAGCACAAGTAAGAGTCAAAGAGGAGTATTGCATGTAATGGATTGCTCAGTCACCTGGGTTCCACCCTTAAGCATCACGGTTCGCCACCCACGGCCAGCAGGTGGTTCCATTGAGGGAGTCTTACCCCTCTGCAGAGGTGCAGTCAGTGTATTCTAACGCCCCAGCCGGCATTGCGGGAATGCAGTAGTTACACAATTTTGGTTATTAGGATTAATGAGCTTGCAGACCATTGTTAGTTTTATTCTTATTGAGTGCTCTTTACTTCTCAGCTAGTAGACACGGCCCATCGTGGTGTAATGGTTAGCAAGCTTGTCTCACAGATCTATTACTAATGAATAGCGAGTTCGATTCTCGATGGTTCTCCATACCTGTAATCTTGTGTCACATCTTCACCGAACGGGTTGGGTAAATAAGGCGTCCCATCGCAGTGTAATTGTTAGCAAGCTTGTCTCGCAGATCCATTACTACTGAATAGAATCCCGATCCTCGCTGGATGGCCAATACTTGCGACCTTGTGTCACATCCTCCCCGTGGCGAACGGGTTGGGTAAATACCTACTTGCAACCTTGTGTTATATATATATATATATATATATATGATCGTTTCCCCGGAAATTTGATCTCTCAGTGACCGTAAAATACACTTAATATACAGCTGTCAGTCGGCTACCATACGGTCAGTCTGAGTTCAAACCTAGCCAAAGATAGTTGTGTCTAGCCACACTGAAGAGGCGTGAAACGCCGAAACACGTGTCTGTGGATGACTTTATATATATATATATATATATATATATATATATATTAGTCTAAAACATCTATATAAACAAACAAAGCAATTGTTTTTTTCCACTCCCAAATCTAATGGAAAACTCATTAGCCAGGTGCTTCACCAAAAGTTTATATATATATATATATATATATATATATATATATATATATATTATTATTCTATCCCGGGCAATGCCAGTTTCTTTTTTATTCTTTTCAACTTGTTTAGACTTTAGGTCATTGACATCAGAAAAGTTTTCTTTCAAAGTTTTCAAAAGAGTTGAAATGCCACAAGTGAAGCGACAAATATATATAGGCAAGTAGTATATCTATTTATTGAATGAAATTCATCCTCTGGTTGAAATGAATTCAATTGATATTTTGATATATAATTGGTAAAGAAAAAGCTTAAATATCGGTCATTTTGCGATTATAGATCTATTTCTAGCCACAGGTATCTGTATATATATATATATATTATGGACTCTCTCGTCGATTTTCGACGCATGAGGGTTCACGCACACAATGAACACCCACACAGTGATTTGTTTATAGTGGTGAAGGCTTGTGTTGGACCATCCACACTTTTTGGCACAGTCGATAGGAAAGAATTGGTGCATCAAGGGTTGCCACAAACCCAATCAACGACCGACCTCAGGAATTTTGAATTCAGAGTTATCCCTCTCCTAGACTGGTTACCTACCCAAGGTTGAAGGGCCCAGTCTGCCCTACTATTTAACCCATAGCTGGAGGGAGAATATATGGATTCATACCTTTCCCAAGGGTATTAGCGCTATGTGAAATGCCAGCAGCTTCGTCTAGGAATTGAACTCGAATCGACGAGTTCATTTCCCACGACTCTAACCACTAATATATATATATATATATATATATATATATATATATATATATAGATAGATAGATAGATAGATATTTGTCGCTTCACTTGTGGCATTTCAACTCTTTTGAAAACTTTGAAAGAAAACTTTTCTGATGTCAATAACCAAAAGTTTAAACAAGCTGAAAAGAATAAAAAAGAAACTGGCATTACCCGGGATAGAAATAATATATCAATGCACAGTTTGTTTGTTTTTTTAAACAAAAATTAATTGAATTTACTTTTCCTGTGAATAAGTCCTGTCATATCAACTTTCTTCCAAAAAATTCCGGCTTCGAACCTGAATTTAATGAAAATTATTTCTTCAAATCTATTAATGAATATGAAGTTAATGAAAGTTTATGCCAATATAATGATATACATTTATCTATATGTATATAAATGGCAGTTGTGTGAATCTGTATGTCCGGGGACAACTTCAAAAATAAAACGACAAAGTAAATATATATACACATTAAATATCACCAGGGCTCGGTTTTTAAACAAAAATAATGAAATTTGATTTATATTCATGAAGATAATTAAAAAATGAAATTCAAATGGTAACAGCATAGATTTTTTCGCATTTAATATTTAAAAAATTTTTTTTTGCATTTAATATTTTTTAAATTAATGTCTCCTATTTAGGAGACATTAATTTTTCTTTTCGGATTGGCTGGATCAACGCAAGGTCTTTTTTTAAATTTTTAGGTAGGGATTTTTATAGGGCATACAACGAGGATCCAACTCGCAATTCAACATTAATGGATCTGCAGGACTAACTTTAGAAAAATCCCCCTCTACCCAGGCGATGCCAGGTAGCCGCTTCTAGTCATTATAATGGAGATTATGTGCGTGTCTGTCTGTAACCTAAACTACATCACCACCAACGTCACAATTCCGTTAGTTATTTACACTATTGTTATTATCAAAATAATCATTATAATTATTTAATTTTAATTAGTATCTTACTTATTAACGATGTCTGTATTAAGGCCAAGCTGAGATAATTTTGCATAAAAACAGCCTATATTATTAATGTGGTATTTACCATGCATCTCACGTATGCAGGTCAGACACAAGGCCAGTTTAATGTGGACCAAACATGAACCGTAGCTCGTGGGATGGCAGGTACAAAAAATGTGTGGATCCGGTCGGCATTCCCCTCAAGGGGGTACCTCAGGCATTGGGCAATAAACCCAGCCCTGCTCCTTTAAATCAAGGGGGCAGGTGTTGCCTGGGGGAAGGCCCCCTGGGATCACGCCGTTAATTTCATTAACAGACACAGGCCCTGAAAGGACCATGTTATTAATATACCGGTTTTAAGAAAACCGTGTTTAATAAATAATTACTTGGTGTTATTGATTTCTAATATTATTGTTCTGTTCTTAAACGTATTTAAAGTAATCCTATGTATAATTTTATATTGAAATGAATTAAAAATTAAAAATAAGTGTAATCTTTCTTGTGTTCGTATTGAATTTCATTAGTCATTCTAATTCAATATGATATTTAATCATATTAAAACTGAAATACGTGTCCCCGGTGGGAGCATTTTTTGCTAGTAATACGAATGAAAGATCAAACAGAAATTATTTCTACCAATTTATTGATAGACATGAAGTTAATGAATATTATTTTACAAATTTATTAATACACATGAAGTTGAACAAATCATATATATATATAAGGGGCCGGGTTAGCTCAGTCGGTAGAGCGTTGAGCTAGAAACCACAAGGTTCCTAGTTCGATACCGGTCCTAGCCAACTCAGCGTATGAGTAGCACAGGGATCTGTGCGGTAAAGTAAGGAGCTGATGGTAGGTGTTGGCGCTCCACCCCAGACGCTAAAAACAATCTCCTTGATCTTGCGCTATTGAAAAGGGGATAGACTCCCTCGCTGACTGGCTGATACCGACTTTAGGCCGCTCCGACGACGACTTTTTACTTTTTAATATATATATATATATATATATATACGTCTCATCAGTGTGGGTAGACTTAAACGCTACTTCTAGTCGAGAGCGAAACCTGACTAACTTTTCAGCAGTCCGACCCCTTTCCACTCGGCCGTACGTAGTTGTCAGTAAGAGGCGAAAGTTTTAACTGATAAATACATACACCGGTAGATGTATGTATTTATCAGTTAAATGTATGTTACGATCACCCAGAGAACTCGTGTCTGTAAACAACAGACGAGTAATGCCTTATGCTAAACCGGCGAAAGATCGTTACTGTCGACTCTAGAGAGCTCTACTGAGCTTCAGTTGCATATAACAATTCACAGACACCGTGTTTCGATGTTTACGTCTCATCAGTATGGATACATATATACTTTAAAAAAGATTTTGCTTTGAATAATACACAAGGGTTGATATGCTATTAAACACCACAAACCAACCACTCCACACCACCACCCCGAGTGTGGTGGTGCGGGGTCATCATGCAGATGGCTATTTTTTATTTGCTTACTGAACGAATAAGTATTTCTTGATTAAATCTGTTGCCTTTAAATAATTCTTAAACTCTTTTTTCAAGACTTATTATTGTACTAGCAGCGGCTACCCGGCGAAGCCCGTGTAGAGGAGAAAATAAAACATGGTTTAATAATCGTTTGCAGATCTATTACTACTGAATAGCGAGTTCGATTCCTATATAAAAATCACCGCGTAAAAAATATCTTATTTTAATCCGGCCAGGTGGGAGGTCAGGGAATTTTTTTCGTCAGAGTAGAGGAAATGACATCACATAAATATATAGTAAGAAATTTTAATTCAATGATTAACTATGTTTTTTTAACATAAAATATAAATGACGCGATTTGCTAAATTTCAAATTAATATTCCAGAGCAAAAAAATAAAATAAAATAAAATAAAGTAATCGAATTAAAGTAAAACGATAAATAATATTTAAAAAAATAACATTATTAATTTAAAGCGTAGCCGATCGAATAGTAAATTATTATAGTATAATACAATACATTATAAATTATCATAGTATAATATGATATGTAATAATTTGATAAAAATAATATACTTTTACTTACTGGGTATAGTATATCATTTTTTAAATCGAAAAGTGCACTGACTTGAAACCATTTCGAAAAGAAAACTAAATGCAAAAAAAAAAAAAAAAAATTGAAACATACTTTTTTAAATAGAATTTTGAATGTATTTAAAAGTTAAATATCAAATTACAGCACTGATTTTAGTACAAATACAGAATAGCGCACAATAGATAATATCATTAGAATTGTATTTTACGAATAAATATCATTAGATTACGGAAACTCCCGAAGGAGCTTAATTTTAACCCACTTATTCGAGTGTCTCAAAGTTTTCAGGTATTTCTGTGAAATGTAATGCATTTTATACGTAATCTAATAGTATTATCTCCATCTATTGCGCTATTCTGCATTAGTATCATGATTTCATTTGTATTTCTAATATTAAAATAAATAAATTAAAATAACAAAGGCTTTGTTTACATTTTCGAACAACAAACGCGGGAGAACTCGATATAACTATGTAAATTTTAATTTTTAAATAAAAAATGTCCACAGGCATGAAACCTCTGTTGAAAATTAATGTTTCCTATTTAGAATATTAAGTGCAAAAAAATCTAAACTTATCTTATTAGAATTTTATATTTGTTTAAAAGTTAAATATCAACTCATTGTAATTATTTCGATGTCAAAAGTTAAACTGATTGATTCTTAAACTGTCCATAAAAATTGTATCATAAAAAATAGATTAAATACACGATTGCTTATCCTGTGCAATGAAATATTTACTACAACTTTGAATCAGTAAAAATGTAGATTTAATATGAAAAAATGAAAGAAAAAAATGATCGAGATTCTGTTATTCATTTCATTTGTATACTTTTTGCAAGAAACGCCGACAATGGCTGAGTAGAATTTTTATGTTATTCTATAATGTTATTTAACTTTTAAATGCATTTGATAATATAGATCAAATCTTCATTATCTTTACTCAAAAACCAAACCCTGATAATATTTAATGTGTATATATATATTTACTTAATTTCGTTAATTGTTTTATTTTCGAAGTTTCCTCCGGACATACAGATTCGCACAACTGCCCTTTATATATATGTATAGATTATCTCCTTGTGTAACTTATCATCATGTGGCATTCCAAATTCTGTCCAGCATTGATTGGGTTGATTTGGTTAGTCGGATTTTACGGCATGTCAACCCTTTGGCCAAGCCATGACGAATATATTTTTGTTTTATTCATTCTTGTTGTGTATTCAATTTTTATTTCAAACCCAATTTTAAGCACATTTTTAATACTCATTTTTATATCTATTTAACCCATAATCGTATCCTAACAGGTAATACCACTCGGGTCAGGATGGACCAGGGAGTAATCTCAATAAATGGGTACTCCACATTCCCTATAGTTCCAGAATTGGAACTTAACCACTAGATGAAGTTTAACATCATACTCAGAACACCAAGACCCTCAGCCACCGCCTTCTGGCACATATATGATATAAAAGGTTTGAGGGTTTCCATGATAGCAATAGGGTTAGGACAATCATATGGGTGCTAGGGCTTGGCGTGACCAGCCAATTGATCGGAGGAAGCGTCTCCGATCGCCCGTCTAGCTTAAGTAAGGGGCAAAGTGGAGTGTTGCATGTCATGGACTGCTCGACCAACAGATGGCCCCATTGTGTCGATTTTACCCCTCTGCAGAAGTACAGCCGGTGTATTCTACAGCCCCACCGACAGGGCGGTGTCGGGCATTTTTTTTTTTTTTTTTGCTGTTGTTGTGACGCTATAAGCTCTTCCGTCCATATATACACATATTTAGCTATGGGTAAACTAGAACTGGCTCTTTAGTCTTGAATCGGCAACCAGTTTAGGAAAAAGAAAACACTGACTGAATTCAAATCAATTTTACTCCGCTTAAAAATCAATCTTGTGTCCATCTTGCTCGTAGTGGAGGGGTTGGGTAAATACTTATTTGGATGGAATAATGCATATTCATGTAAGTAAGGGCGTACCTAGATTGATATCTTTACATATAGGCGAGGCCTATATGTAAAGATATGTTTACCCAACACACACCACGAGCTGGATGTGACACAATCATTTGTTTAACAGGTTTGAATTAAAAGTTTTCTTTCTCCTAGACCGGCTTGCTATACCAAAGAAAAAAAGCTCCGTCTCTCTACTATTTACCCATAGCTAGAGGGATAATAGTTGGATTCATACATTTCCCCAGGGTATTAGCGCTATGTGAAATGCAAACAGCCGCGTCCAAGATTTAAACTCGGGTCACCATATTCATTTCCTATCATTACACACGAGCGATAAAGTATATATGCATATATGTATATATGTGTATAGTCATAGATATATGCGAATAGTCTATGTATAATATTATTAAGTTGTAGCTAAACAACTTAGAGGTTAAGAAGCTTTAAAAGATAAATAATAAAATAAGATGAAATAAAACGAAATAAAAGGATTTTAAAGATTTCTATCATAAACTGAGTCCATCTATACATATATAAAGAGCAGTTGTGTGTATATGTATGTCCGGAGGAAACTTCGAAAATAAAACAATTAACGGCAAAGTTAATATATATATACACATTAAATATCACCAGGGCTTCGTCTTTTGATCAAAAGTAATAGATATTTTATTTATATTCGTGATGATAATTACGTGGTGTAATAGTTACCGTCGTAGGAAAATAGACACAGCAAGACGAGTTCAAATACTGGACGAGGCTGTTTGCATTTCATATAGCGCTAATACACTTGAAAAAAATATGCATCCAACTATTCTTCTTCCAACTATGGGTGAATAGTAGGGCAGACTGTGCTCTTTAATTGTAGTATGACAACCAGTCTAAGAGAAGAAAAACTTTTTAATTCAAACCTGTTGAACTCTGCTTAAGAAAATTAACCTTGTGTCACATCCTTCTCGTGTGGAGAGGTTGGTAGATATGTATACCTGTATTTTATTTATTTCTTCCTGTGATTTCTACTGAAAACCTAGCCTGGCCTACTGTTTACCCATAGTTGTGGGATACTTCTTAAAGTAAATTCAGTATCTCAATTTTTTTATAAACACATTTTTCTATTTAACTCATAGATGGGACCTTAACAGGTACTACCACTCCAGGCCAGAGTGGACCTGGGATCAATGGTGATGAAGGGGTACTCCACATTCTCTAGACTACCAGAACTGGAACTTCACCATCAGATCGAGTTTAACGTCATTCCCAGGACATGAAGACCTTCAACCACCGCCTTCTAGCAAATATAAGCTAAAAAGGGTTGGGGCTTGCCATAAGGGCAATAGGGTTGAGACAATCATATAGATGCTAGGGCTTGACGTGACGTTATTATTGCTAGAGAAGAGCATTATATTTTTGATAGATACCTTTATGAAATATTCATACGAGTGGAATAAAATTATAATGTAATTATTGTGAAGTTCTTTTCTTATGTCTACTACTATCAGGTTTTTCTTTCAGGTCAAGGGTTCTTATTGGGTTGGTCATCTGCTTTTTTTGGCTTCGCTCTCTCTCTCTCTCTCTCTCTCTCTCTCTCTCTCTCTCTCTCTCTCTCTCTCTCTCTCTCTCAGTTCCATCTTTGTGTTCTTTTATCTTGAAACATTTAAATAGTTTCTTGTGTATATACATTTACCAACCCCTCCACACGAGCAGGATGCGACACAAGGTCAATTTCTTAAACAGAGTTTAATAGGTTTGAATTCAGAGTTTTCCTTCTCCTAGACTGATTGCCTAGCCAAGGTTAAACAGCCTAGTCTGCCCTGCAATTTACTCATAGCTGGAGGGAGAATTGGTTCATACTTTTCCTAAGGGTATTAGCGCCATGTGAAATGCAAACAGCTTTGTCCAGGAATTGAACTTTCTCTTTCAGGTCAGGGGTTTATATTGGGTTGGTCATCTGCTTTCTTTGGCTTCGCTCTCTCAGTTCCATCTTTGTGTTCTTTTATCTTTAAACATTCAAATATTTTCTTGTATATATATATATATATATATATATATATATACCAACCCCTCCGCACGAGCATGGACTATCAATAACACTAATCCCGATGTGGACAACACATTAAGAAAGACCAACACGTAACTTAATAACTGATTACTTTCACATTGGCGCCTCGTCTTAATAGGCTTAATTCATGTCTGTAACTAATAGCATTACTTAGATTCGACTAACACCCCCCCCCCGACAAATAATTAAAATTTGACTCATCTCTTAAGAAGGTAATCTGAACATTAGCTACATAAATTAGAGTAACCTCCCCTTGTTTCTTTCACTTTGAGAAAGACTTGTGTTTTGTTTTGTAAAAACACATATTTTTCGACAAATTGGTATACCTATGCTTTTCTAATATACAGTTACTCTCATAGAAATATTAACATATTTTTTTAAATTGATTTAAAAATGTTAACATCCCAATAGGAATACCTTTAATATATTTTCAAACAGTCTCCACATGTTCACCTTCCCTGTCAACATATGCTTAGAATCTCCCACAGGTGATTTAAAAAAAAGATGTTAATATTTCTATGAGAGTACCTGTATATTACAAAAGTATAGGTATACCCAATTTGTCAAAAACTCCGTGATTTTACAAAACAAAACACACGGCTTCCTCAAAGTGAAAGAAACAAGGGGAGGTTACTCTCATTTATGTAGCAAATGTTCAGATTACCCTTAAGAATTACTTAATTAAATATTTAAAAAGAATCTTTAAAAATCGCCGTAATCTTTTTCACATATCAAGAGGATATAAAATGGAGTTCATGTTTTTTAAACAAGATGAAAACATCTTCACACTGGATGTTAGGCCTCTTAAATTAGTAGATCAGTTCACATAGGTAGTAATATCTCATCTGCAGGAAGTGATGTCAATGTATTCATATGAAAATGATTGACTGCGATAGACAGATTATCAATCATATGGAAATCTAACCTCACTGATACAAAGTGGAAATTCTTCCCATTTATAGCCGTATCAGTGCTAAATGTTCTGAAATTTCTTCTGGCACCAAAAATGGTAACGGCTTACATGGCAACTCCTACAATGCTTAAGGGGGAGATCTTATCCTGAAGCAGGGTTACTTGACATTTTCAGATAAGTTGGAAGCTAATGTTGCTTTCTTTCACAAAAATACTGCCGCCAACTATACAAAAAAAAAAGAAAAAAAAAAGAAAAAAACAGTTTAAATACTTTTGGAAAGTCAAGTAAAATTATAGAACACAAAAATAAATAAAGAAAAAGAAAAATTTAAAAATTTAAAAATAAAGAAAGTAAATCTCTGTTTTCATATCTATCTATCTATCTACTCTAAACTCTGACTGATATAAATCGGTCGGGTTTCGATCCCGGCTGGAGGTAGCCTGTTAAGTCTAGCCACACTGAGGAGACGCGATACGTCGAAACACGATTGTGGATGACTATATATATATATATATATATATGTGTGTGTGTGTGTGTGTGTGTGTGTGTGTGTCAGCTTATTCATATATATATATATCTACTTATCTATCTATTTATCTATCTCAGTTAGGTCCTATCTATCTATTTATCTATCTATCGCTGTCTGTTTACATCTCTCTATAGATATTGATATACTGCTAAACAAATAGACGAAAGCAAAGCAAACTAAACAACATACATACACACACGTACATACATTATATATATATATATATATATATATATATATATATATATATATATATACCTGTCTGTGGAAGAATTTGAGTCCAACACAATTAAATACAAAAAATTGAAGCGGGCTATTAGAAGGGTTAATTCTATGCCAGCAACATTCAAAGTGGAGAAGTTCCAATGTGTAGTTTATGTGGAAGAGTATATCTTTCCAGGGCTGGCCTGGTGAGTCATCTGAGAAAATACAACACACACACACACACACACACACATATATATATATATATATATATATATATATATATATATATATATATTGTGATGAAACAAAGAAAATACAGTGCTCAACCACAAATTGTGAGAGCTATTATTTATTTAATTTTTGATTTTAAAAAAAAAACTAAATGCTTATTATAGACAGCTACCCAGGTTGTCTTGCTAGGTCGCAATCATCAGGCTGTCAAATTAGATCTTATGGTGTTTATTTGAAGATCCTTTCTTGATGTTATATTCTGGACTGCAAATATTCTGCAGTCCAGAATATAACATCAAGAAAGGATCTTCAAATAAACACTATAAGATCTAATTTGACAGCCTGATGATGCGACCTAGCAAGACAACCTGGGTAGCTGTCTATAATAAGCATTTACTTTTTTTAAAAAATCAACAAATTAAATAAATAAATAAATAAATATATATATATATATATATATATATATATATATATATATATATATACTTGATTATTTCAGCAGAGAAGACAAGAAAAAATAAGTAAACAAAATAAAAAGCCTTGGGATCATAAAAATAAAATAAAAATTCAGTTGTCTAATTATTATATTGCGTCTCATGTAATCGGTAGCTGAGTAATTATCATCACCAGCATTTCACAGCTAAAACCGTTTCATCCCAAATAATCCATAACGGTTTACTTTGGTTTCTTCATTTAATAGCATATCAACAATTTTGAGTAATTCAATGTGTTGTAACATAACAAAGATTAGTAAATGCAAAATTCAAAAGGAGGTTGGAAATGAAATGGGATATTTATAACATTAACAAAATACACTACACGCCAGCGGCATGAAACAAGGTAAACCACAGCTAGTGGTATAAGACTTGTCAGTCAGCGTAATACTCCCGTATTTATGAGGATTAGGACATGCCCATTAATGTACATAGGTAGGGTATATAATAATGCCAAAATCATCCTTGTAGAAGAGCAGTAGTGGTACTATTTAACACATAGCAGGGGGATTAGGAGGCTCATACCTTTTCCAAAGGTACTGGCTCGAAACTGAACGACTAGAGTTCGAATTCGCTTACTACGATATCATAGTCTAGCACGTTTCCCACTACACCACGGAGACCCCATCATTCATAGCAGTGGCACAAAAAGCGTGATGTCTTAGGGACAGCAATACCGTATGTGCTCTGAGGCCTTTGTACGAGATTTAGCAAGACTTTGAAAATACTAGGGTAACTTAATATTTTTTAAATATTTTGGTGACGTAAGGCATAATTCAGCAGTTCTGGATTCTTTCAAGGTCGTGAAGGTGACGAACCACACTGGACTGTGGAGATGCAGAGGTTGCCTGATACTCTCCGCGTGCTACTCGCCTTTTTTATGGCTTGGAGCACGGTCTTGAAATCCACGTTTTTAGACATATCTGACCTTGCCTCATCGTCAACGTTCTTGCAAATATATACATATATAAAGTAAAAAGTAAAGTCGACGGGGTGACCTAATGTCGGTATCAGCCAAACGGCGAGGGAGTCTATCCCCTTTTCACTAGCGCTAGACTAATGTTTTTGCATCTGAGGTGGTGTGCCACACTTACTATCAGTTCTTCACTTGACCGCACAAATCCCTGTGCTACTCTTACGCCGAGTTGGCGAGGGCCGATATCGAACCAGGAATCTTGCGATTCCTAGGCAAGTGCTCTACCGACTGAACTAAACCGTGTGTGTGTGTGTGTGTGTGTGTGTGTGTGTGTGTGTGTTATCATGAGATATTTAGTGATAATTTTGTGCACTATATGTTATCCAAAATTTCGCAAAAGTCAAATTAATCTATTTTTTTGTCGATGTCTAGGGATCGAACACTGATTTATAAATCGGCCACCTATCCCTGTCAAGTTCTGAGAAATGAACTTTCCGTCAACTTGGTGCGAATCTGATCAGAACAAACTTGGCCAACTTTGTTCAAGATAAAAGTGGATTTGAGTGCATGCACCTAAATAACCTGGTGAATCGCATACTTAATACTTTCTTTTCTTTTCTCTTCTTTTCTCTCTTCTCATTTCGTCTTTTCTCTCTTTGCTCTCTATCTCTCTTAGTATTTGGATTATTTGATTTAAAATCGTCTTTTTGTGGATAAACTGCAAGCAACGTTTGACCGTGACCAATATAGAGATAAACAACAGGAGAGAAGCTTTCCATAAGAAGATTGCTGAATTGGCATATCCTGCATTAAAAAAAAACAAAAAAACAAAAAAACAACAACAACAAAAGAAAGCCAGCAACAAAAATCAGCATGGTTCCTTCTAGTAAGTTAGGCTTAGATCGAATTTCGTGCTTACTTAGAGATAAGACTGTAAAATTTCTCAATCTCGTAAGTTTTTAGACGTACGTGTAGGGGAGGGTAAAACATACACAAATGTAACGAAAGAGAGAGAGAGAGAGAGAGAGAGAGAGAGAGAGAGAGAGAGAGAGAGAGAGAGAGAGAGAGAGAGAGAGATGTAGTCGTATGTTTTTTATACGAACATACTGAGAGCTAAGTAGGTAAGTAAACCTAATGTGGGATTATACATTAATTTATATATTTACTTAAAGCCGATCTGTTGGTATCTTCAAAAAAAAAAAAAAAAAAAAAAAAAGAAAGAAAGAAAAGATAGTTGCTACGTATCTTAAGACTTTTCATTGCTAACTGCAGCTGTTGGTAAATTCATTCTTATTACACCAGATAAGAGAAATCTTAAAAAATGGCGACAGATGACGAACTGAGAGAAAAGAAGGAGGGTGGGGGAGTCAAATTTATTGTTTATTTGATTGATCTTAAAGGCATGTCAACTTGTTTTGGGTTGCTTTATGCCTAAATGTTTCAGAATTGCATTCATTGTACTTTTTCCCAACCCCAACCCTATTGCCCTTATGGCAAGCCCCAATCCCTTTTTATCATATGGGTGCTAGAAGGCAGTAGCTGAGGGTCTATATGTCCTGGGAATTACGTTAAACTCTATCTGATGGTGAGGTTCCAGTTTTGGAGGTTTGGGGAATGTGGAGCATCTCTTCATCACCATTGCTCCCTGGTCCACTCTGACCCGGAGTGGTAGTACCTGTTAGGGTCCCATCTATGGGTTAAATATAAAAATGTATTTATAAAAAAATTGTATTATCCATTAAGAATTGATTTATTTCAAAACTTTATCGGCATTAAATGGCCCACTGAGGTTGATATGCCGTAAAACAAAACAAAACCAAACAAACAAATCATTGTACATTTATAATTACATTTCTGTGTTGTTGTTTCTTTCATTTTTTTTTTTTTTTTTGCATACAGTAATAGGATATCAATTATTCCTATCCATCTATCTATACATATATAAAGGGTAGTTGTGTGTATATGTATGTCCGGAGGAAACTGTTAGTATTTCTCATAGTGTTAATACTCTTGGGAAAGGTATGAATCTATTTTTATTTCATCTATGAGTGAAATAGTAGGGCAGACCAGGCTCTTTAACCATGGTATGACAACCAATCGAAGAGAAGGAAAGTTCTTAATTCATACCTGTTAAACTCCGCTACATAAATTGACCTTGCTCGTGCGGAAGGTTAGGTAAATATAAATCGGATGATAATAAAAGATAATTAGTAGATGTTGAGGAAATCAGTAAAAGCAGTGATAGTTCAGACGTAGTTAACGTTGGTCTTTTAGCTGTAAATTGGATAATCTATCCATATATAAAGGACAGTTTTGTGTATATGTATGTCCATAGAAAATAAAACAATTAACGATAAAGTAAATATATATACACATTGAATATCACCAGGACTTGGGTTTTGAGCAAAAATAATAGAGATTTGATTTATATTCGAGGACATAGTTAAAAAATAAAATTTAAATGATCACAGCATAGATTTTTTTTGCATTTACTATTTCCAATAGTAGACATTAACATTTCTTTTCAGAGTAGCTGGATCAATGCAAAATCTACGGGGATCTAATTCACGATTCAGTAATAATGGATGTGCAGAACTAACTTAAAAAAAATCCCTCTCTACTCAGGCGACGCCGGGTAGCCACTTCTAGTTAAAATAATTTGCATACGGTTGCATGGTTTTAAGTATTCCTATTTAAGGCAAATAATTTATATACAATTTTATGTTTTCAAGTATTTATTTCTATTTAATAGTAGATTTCGCAGTTTCAGCAGATCACAGGGTGAAGATGGCAGAAAACGAAAAGATAGACAAATACCTAGATCTTTTTAAAGAATTGAAAAAGTTGTGGAATATGAGATTGAAAGTGATACCAGTTGTAGTTGGTGCACTTGGAACAATCCCCAAAAGCTTAGAAAAGAGACTAGAGGAACTGGAAATCAGAAGAATAATTGAGATCATCCACACAACAACATTAGTAAAATCAGCTAGAATACCCAGGAGAGTCCTGAAGGCTTGTTGGCACTCAGACTTCAGGGAAAAAACATAAGTTAACGCTGGTGTGAAAAACATATAATAATAATAATAATAATAATAATAATAATAATAATAATCGTGGAAAGATCTGTAGCGAATATACACATAATTACACTCAGAGCAAAACTCAAGAAAGTAGCAAACTGGAAAACGCCAGGCCATGATGGCATGCATGGATTCTGGTTAAAAAAATTCCCTTCCATCCATATATCTATATATATCAATATTGATGATATGGTGAGCTATATTTATAAGTAAATAGTGCTCAATATCTTGGGTAGAGCTTGTATATTTAAGTTAGGGTTGCGCTGACATTACAGTTTATCAAAATTTCCTAGATGAGAAACTGTCAATAACCAAGCACCGTTGACTTCATGTCCACCCTACATTAGGTTACACACATACACACACACACCACACATATATATATATATATATATATATATATATATATGTGTCTGTTTTGGTATGTACGTATCGACTCATAACTTGCCTCTAACCATTACATTACGCGCTTCTGTAGACCAATGTGTTAATGCTGGGATATGCATATTTATAAATTGAAATTCCGATGTCTTACAATGTTTTGATTAATGGATTTACATTGCTTGTTGCTTTTGATATAGATCTGAAATTGATTAGGAAACGGTCAACGACCGAAAGAAATGTTTTCTATTTATGATATTTACACAGGTGGTTAACGTTAATAGTATGAAAAGAAATGATCGACATTTTGAGACTGGGAGAGTAATCATCAGTTTATGAAGACATCAGTGAAAGTCATCTTGACACTAGACAGGCATCCGTGAGAGTCGTCTTGAGACTGGACAGGCATCCGCGAGAGTAGTCTTGAGACTAGACAGGCATCCGTGAGAGCAGTTTTGAGATTAGACAGGCATCCATGAGAGCCATCTTGAGACTAGACAGGCATCTGTGAGAGTCTTGAGACTGGACAGGCATCCGCGAGAGTAGTCTTGAGACTAGACAGGCATCCGTGAGAGTAGTTTTGAGATTGGGCAGGCATCCATGAGAGTCGTCTTTGGACAAGACAGGTGCCAGTAAAAGTTATCACGAGACAAGACAGTTATCTGTGAGAATCATTTAGAGCCTAGACATGCATCTGCTCGTTATATTGATATTAGGTAGGTATATGTGAGTCATTTGGAGCTTGGTGTCTTTGAGTTATCACAAGACTAGTCATTTATCTGTGAGAATCATCTTAAAAAATCATCTTCTTTAATGGAAATCTGCAAGAGTCATCTGGACCTTGGGTATGTATCTATGAGTCATCTAAAGTCTAGGTAGGCTTTTGTGAGAATCATTTGGAGCCTAGACCGGCATCTGTGAGAGTAAAATTAGTTTACATAGGTATCAGCCAGAATCATCTCAAAAACTATGAAAGGATTAAATGAACGTCATCGGGAGTCTAGATCAGTACTGTGCGAGTCACCATAATAATTAAATTCATATTAGTTTAAAAACTAGCACGTCTATTTATATAGGAAAAATTGTTACCAAATTTCTCAACACCGACGCGGGTTATTTTATGCCCAGAAGTTATGAAATCGCGTTCGTTATACGTTTATATTTATGTTTTAATAGATTTCCATGTGTTACCTAATTGGTGGGCGTACAATCAGTTTTGAACAGTTAGCGTAGATAATAGATACAAATTCAAACTCTTAGAAGGAATCAACCAGAGGAACAGCTAAGAAGCCAGAACCAGATCGATAGACAGAAAGCCACTCCGACGAATAGATATTCAGAAGTGAGAACAAATACCAAACCAAGTCATGAAGATAGCTACTCCAGAAATACATGAAGAAGTAATTACAAAAGAAAAAGATTTAGTATGAGAGATACAACCACGGGCGTTCTTCTCATTATATATATATATATATATATATATATATATATAATATATGAAGATAGGAGGGTTGGAGTTAAATACGACAGTATGAGGTAAGGTAAAAGGAAAAGTGGACAAAAAAATAATAACCCAAACAAGCCTGAGAGTTGAAATATTTTGTCCTTTCATAAGGACTTCCTCTGTCAACAGTTGACAGAGGAAGTCCTTATGAAAGCTGAAATATTTAATCCATGGATACACTAACACTGAACATTAGGTAAGAAAGACAAATAACTAACTCACGTGAACAAAGCACGTATGAATGTTTAATATACATAACATGTAACAACAGTATAACAATAAATATGGCCCAAACGGGTTAATTGTACAATAAGTTTTATGAACAAACAAAATGTTATGAAGAAATACCAAACAATGGTTAGAAAATGCTTGATATAGTTTTTCATGTTTCTTATGGCGAAGCGCACTAAATGTTAGTCAGAAGTCGGGGGCTAATTGTCTTTATTCTGTGCTACAAACACAGGTGAGAAATATTCTCTGTTCGTTCACGAGAGAGGACTGCAAACAAATAGGTATCTTCTGTTCGAAGACCGATGACAAAAGAGAAAGTTTTAAGAGGGGCTGAATTACCGCGTGACCAACGGACACGTGGCGTGTGAAGCCACATCCATAATCCAAGGGGAAACTACAATATCATGGACTCAATGCCAGTCTTCAATATATGCTGAATTTTTTCTGAAATACCAGAATATTCCTAGGAGCCTTTTGCAGCCCCCGGACCCAGGCACGATGTACGAGCATCTCATAACTTCTGTTCGCAGACAGCAGATTGAACATATGTTGCACCGTAAAAAAATTATTTGACACCATGAGAATCGAAGTGTTTTGCAGGATTCCGATTAATGCAATTGCCCTTTACTTTTGTCATCAATCAGAATTGATTAGAAAACGGTAAACGACCGACAGTAAGGTTTCAAATTACCCGGATTGCATACAGATTAGCGGTAACTATTAAAATATTAAATTAAGATTAATTGATTAGTTTTAGTTATTAAAAAAAAAACATTTCCATAAATTTTTATGGAGTTAATCTGTCAGACGATGTATCACTCTTTTTCATTTAGAAAAAAAATATTGAAAATTATTCCTACCAGTTTATAAAATCAAACCAAAGAAATATATTTACCTACAAACTATTCACTTACAAATCATATATACACGAAAACAATATTTGGCATTGAATAGCCCACAAAGTTTGATATGCCATTAAACAAAATATCCAAGCAACCAAACAATTCGAAAGTTAAATTTAGATTAAATTATTAGTTTTAGTTAATTAAAATATTACATTCACATTAATTTTTACAGAATCTGTTAGACAATGTAACTGTGAGAGCAATCACTCTATTTCATTAAGAAAAAAAATAATGAAAATTATTCCTACCAGTTTATAAAACGAAATCAAACTAAAATATTTACCTACTAACAATTTACTTACAAATCAACAACCATCCGACTAACCAAACAATTTGCAAGTTTACCTAAGATATATTTCTTTAGGTTTCATATCATTTTATGATGGAAAGAGATTATTGCAAATTGAATTTTGCCGGTCAGAGAATTTTCCGCTGGATGCCCCATATTTGTAATCTTGTGTCACATAGTACTCGTGACGAACAGGTTAGGTGAATATCTACTTTAAAGTATACTGTAAGCAGAACATTTTTAAACACTGGTAAACAAAAACGGTTATCTCCAACATAAACAAATGGAAACCAATCTTGACTGATAAATTATTTATTTATTGATCTACTAGGAAAAAAGAAGACGAGGTTAAGGTTAGGGTTTAGGGTTAGGGTAGGGTTTAGGGTTAGGGTTTTAGGGTTAGTTTCATGGGAAAATAAATAAATAATTTATCAGTCAAAAGTGGTTCCTCTTTGTTTATGTTGGAGTTATAGGAAATAACCACAAACACTTTGTTGAGGTCGCTTTATTATATTTGATTTATGACAGTGGTGGGGAAAATGAAAACCACAATATCTTTGAGGTATACCTTTCAGATTAAAAAAAAAGCAACAGCCAAACAAACAAACAAACAAACAAAAACAAAACAAATCTATTATGGTTGTAGATTAGAGTACCATGTATAGTATTATGGTTAGCGAGCTAACAGACGTTTGTTAAGGAGGTTGCTTCTCACTAAGTCATTTACGACTAAAAATGATTTGCACTTAGAATCGATGACAGAATATTTTCGAACAAAAAAGTTAATATTTCTCTGATTTTTTTTAGATGAGGCTTGATAATTTGTATTATTTAGATTTTTCGGACTGTTGTCCTTATCTTTATCTTTATATAGACAAAATTTCAGCCGATGTTCCCCCCGGTCTTCTTCATGTGTTTCTTGTTGAACCCGAGAACCTTCTCGTCGAACTATAGTTGGACACGACGCAACGGATATAAGTATTGGGTTAATACAGTTCTAAATGTCAATCATCTGAAGATTGTAGGTTCAATCCCTGACTACGGGCGAAAATAACATAGAATACTTAATATAGCTTAACACTTCTTCCAGTTCACGGTTAACGGAATGAGAACAATCTACCCAATGGATTAAATAAACGGTTCGGTTCGAAGTTCTGTGAAGGCTCCCAAGTACGACATGAAGACTCCCAAATTCCACAAGAAGGTTCCCAAGTTCGATAAGAAACACCTGAAGAAGGCTGGAGGACACATCAGTTGAAACGTTGTGTATATGATGATAAAGATGGGGACAACAGTTCGAAAAATCTAAATAATAAAAAAAAAAAGTTTATAATTTCATGATAAAATAGAGAGCATTTTCTGTGGAGTTTATTTTTCTTTTTTTTTTCTTTTAGTTTTTAGTCTCAGGGTTGAACTTATTAAACTCAAAACTAGGACTGTGTACCATATTTTACTCAATGCTGTATGGTATCATATTTTGTAGTTATTTCTTAAAATCGACCGCAATCCGGACTATTTATATTCAGGGTCATTGTTTGGACCGACACCGTATGATTGATCAGGCTACTATCAGCAACACTTCTCGTCCTCTGAGGAAACTCTTAAATGACATGACGTCAACTAATTATATGAGCGATCGGACCATAATAATGAGGCGATATCTTTTGTAGAAATGGAATATGTACAAAACAGAATTAAAGCAAACTATGGACAAATAATAAAGTGAATACTTCTCTTTGAATAACAGTTGAAAGGTCGAAAATGGGATTGAGGTTAATCAACAATTATCAATTGAATAAAAGTAATTTAGACAACATTTAGACAATGCAAAATTACTTAATTTGGTATTTTCATTAAAAACTAAATAACAATGACGCAACCAAAACCCAACCCAAGTCCTTTGTTTATCGAAAATCACTTGATTCAGCATTAAATGGCACGAAAAGGGTTAAAGTAAAGTCGGCGGGGCGGCCTAAAGTCGGTATCAGCCAGATAGCGAGGGAGTCTATCCCCTTTTCCACTAGCGCTAGACCAAGGAGATTATCTTAGCATATGAGGCGGAGCGCCACACCTACCACCAGCTCCTCACTTTACCGCACAGATCCCTGTGCTACTCATGCGCTGAGTTGGCGAGGGCCGGTATCGAAAAGATTTATTTCTAAAATTCTAAATCCCGGGTAACTCCAGGTCGCTTTGCTAGTAACTAATAATTTAATTATGCAAGAGAAATTAATATAATTCAATTGCATGAACATTTTTTTTTTGAATTTGTTAAATTCTGTTAAAAGGCTCGAAGGTTGATAAATATAAAAAATACCCCCCCCCCGAAAAACAAAAAACAAAAACAAAACAAAACAAAAGAAAAACAGTTAACGTTTCCATTTTAATCCGACGCATTAAATTTAATCTTTAATTACTGTTAATCCTTTTTAATTCCAACCGCTTACTCCAGAATATTTTCCGCACTGTCGGTGGGGCTGTAGAATACACTGACTGCACCTCTGTAGAGGGGTAAGAACTCCCCCAATGGGACCACCAGTTGACTGTGAGTAAAGACTCGTGATGCTTAAGGACGGAATTCTGATGGATGAGCAGTCCAGGGAATGCAACACTCCACTAAGGTCCTACTTAGGCTAGACGGGCGGTCGGAGAGGACCCCTTCGATCAATCGGCTGGTCATGTCCCAACCCTATTGCCCTTATAGTAAGCCCCAACCCTTTTTTATCATATATTTGCTTGAAGGCGGTGGATGAGGGTTTTCATGTCCTGGTTATGACGCTAAACTCTAGTTGATTGCAAGGTTCCAGTTCTGGAAGTCTAGGAAATGTGGAGCACCTCTTCATCACCATTGCTGCCTGGTTTACTCTGACCGGAGTGGTAGTACCTGTTATGGTCCCATCTATGTGTTAAATAGAAAAAATATGTTTATAAAAAATTGAGTACCTATCAAGAATGAGTTTATTTCAAAACTTTGTCGGCATTAAATGACCCACTGGGGTTGATATACCGTAAAATAAAACTAACGTAACCAAACCAGCATATTTTACAGGTTGGTTGATTGTTTGAGGTTTACCGCGTGTTAACCCTTGTTGGGTTACTATATGCCGAAGAGTTTTTGTTTTATTCATTCTTGCTGGGTATTCAATTTAAAAAAAAACTCAATCATTTTAACACATTCTTTTTAAACTCCTTTTTTATCTATTTTATACATAGATGGGACCCTAACAGGCACTATCACTCCTGGAAAGAGTGGACCTGGGAATATTGGCGATGAAGAGGTACTCCACACTCCCCAGAGTTACAGAATTGGGGCTTCACCACCAGATGCAGTTTAACGTCATACTCAGGACACTACGACCCCCCAGCCATCGCCTTCTAGCACACATAAGATAAAAAGCAATCGGATCATATAGGTGCTAGGGCTTGATGTGACCAGCGGATTGATTAGAACGGGGCTCTCCGACCACCCATCTTGCCTAAGTAAGGGTTTAATTAGAGTGGTGCATGTCTTAGACTACTCAATATCTTTCAATTACAATCACTGATAATAACATAAACTAAATTCTTGATCCCTGACAATTTTTCATGATTTTCAATTGATTTCTATGATTAAAAAATCCCTTTAAAATTGTATTCTATAACATCTTGGTTAAATCCTACTTAACGGACATAAATTCCACCATCGTATGTCACCCCGCCGAAATAAAAAAAAATACTAAAAATCAAAGAATGAACCGAATTTAATGAAATTTTCAGTGTTGATACATTAATGAATAAAATATATAATGCCCCAGTTATTTTATTTAAAAAACTTTAACATTTTTTCAGGTCAGTTAACTTTAAACCACGTGTGTTTGTGAATCTGTGTTACGCCTCAAAGATACGTGGTTCAAAGTTAACTGACCTGAAAAAATGTAAGAGTTTTCAAATAAAATAACATTTTTGTGCATTATATTGTTTATTCATTAATATATCAACACTGAAAATTTCATTAAATTCGGTTAATTCCTTGATTTTTAGTATTTTTTCGCTGGGTTGACATATGATGGTGGAATTTATGTCCGTTAAGTAGGATTTAACCAACATCTTGAATGCATTCAAAATATCGAGACTGACTCTACAAGACAGAAACAAACAATTAATAAATCTGTAGTAAGACAATAAATAAATATCTCCATTAGAGAATGGACTTATCCGTTGGGAGCCTCGCAGGGTGTAGGAATTCAAGTATCAGAGTTAACAGAGAAAGAAACATAACGAGTATACAGGATACGGGACAAAGTTTACAAAATAAAAATACAAGGTAATTAGCAATTGATCGGTTGAATTAACAAGTCCCGTGAGATCTCGTTGTTTCTCTCTTCCGAGAAAGAAAACAGACGATTCCATTTTATTTTAGGTACTATACGACACAGTTTGTTACAGGACAGACTCAAAAATCAATTCTCGATCTTCCTCTGTTCCTGTTCTTTGAACAAGAGAGACGTTGGCTTGGAAGTTGGCGGGAAACGGCAAAGTCAAGTAGCTTTATAATCTACACTTAACTAATAAACTTTTTCTATTTGGGTTCTCCTTTCACATGCTGTTTGTGTTTGAACAATATGTTGGTTGGTTGGTTGGTTGGTTTTTGCGGCATGTCAACCTTTATTGTGAATACTATGTGTATTTCTAACTGTTGGAACATGTCTGTGTATTATTTTCTTTTAATGCTATTGATATGTATATAATGTATATAAAGATTAAATGTTCTTGTATGTACGAATGCGTTTATCTTGTTTTTAATTCCGTTTTGTACAGTATTAGTATATCACGGATATACTGATGCTAATATTGGTCTTTGGTGAGCAGGGACTCGACTAAATATCATCTTTCTATCTCTAAGCATTCGAGGGAAGTCCTGTGGTTTAGTGGCAAATGTAAGCGAGTTCGAATTCCAGTTACGCCATGACGTTTACTTTTGAACTAATACCCTTGGGAAAGGTATGAACCCCTTCATCCTCCAGCTATGGCTCAAATAGCACATTTATTGTTCTTCTACAAGGATGTTTTTGACATTAAATAATCCCCTAAGTTTGTTATGCAAATAAACAAAGAAAGCAAACCTAACCATCCAAGCATTCGAATAAAATGTTATTTCTTCAAAATACTCCCTCTGGTCTTAAATGCTTATTCCAGCGAGTTTTCTCTTGGCCGAGGTTCCTTTGGAACTTCTCTCTTGATATGATATGACGCTGCACTGTTGTATTCCTTTGAGTGTCCCCCACATCCTCAAATCATATCGTTCAAGAAAATTTCGCATGGTGCTAGTTCTGGTAATAATGGATGGTATTCTTGCACAAACCTGTGATTCGACAAAAAAAAAAAAAAACCCAAAAAACATTTGTTAAAAAAGTATAAAAACTGCAGATCAAACAGAAGAATGGACACTGATTCGTCGAGACAGAAGTTTACATGTCTAGGTATCAGCATTACATCATATAAATTGTTCAGTTATGCATAAATCTTGATATTGATATTAAGAAATATCCTACCCCTCCAATAAAATCAAAACTTCAGTCTCGATACTTTTTAAAGCCAGTTAAAGCTAAAATGAAATATGATAAAAATAAAATAACGTTGGCGAAGTGGCCTATTTTCGGTATGAATATATTTTCCTCGTACTCCACGTGAACGGGTCAGGCAGAAGGCCCTATTAATGTGGGACAACCCGCAAGCCGAGACTCATGGGTGGCGGGTGCAAAAAATGCGTTGATCCCGTCGGCATTCCCCCTCAAGGTGGGGGGGGGGTGCTCCGGTACTGGGAAATAAATCCAGCCCTGCCACTTTAAATCGAGGGGCAAGTGTTGCCTGGGGGGATGGCCCTCTGGGATCAACGTTATTAATTCAATCCCAGCAGGTCCAGCTGGACCCCCGGCGTTGGCAGGAAAGCCGAGAGTTTATATATATACCTATTTTCAGTATAAGCCGGAGTGCGAGGGAGTCCATTTCCTTTTCACTAGCGCTAAACCAGAGAGATTATCTTTGCGTTTGAGGTGGTGCGCTACACCTAGCGTCAGTTCCCCACTTTACCACACAGATCCAAGCTGTGCTACTCATCCACTAAGTTGGCAAAAAAATCATTATCGAACCCAGAATCTTGTGGTTCCTAGGCAGATGCTACTGAATAAGCTAAACCGGTTTTAATCTATTAAAAGCATTTTTGGGGGAATGTATCAGTATTTTAAAAAAATCTCTTTACTTTAATGCGTTATCTTTTCTGGTGTAGGGACTACATTCTTTACTAGTCGTGGTTTTCCTATTTGACGCTAGGTATGTCGAAAGGTAATTACCTCTCGTATCTGCCAATAGCCACTTGATAGCGGGTAGAGAAACGTTGTAAAAAAGAAGCGACAGAGTCAAAACTATATTGTACATTTTGCTTTGACAAAGAGTAGCAACGTTACGTTCTTGTCCATGGACAGGGGGCTTTGTGCTCCCAACAACACCACGTCTCTTGGCACACAATAGTATGTTTAACTTGTAAGACTTTACACTTTACTTTTTTACCATCTACATATCAAGGGTTCAACACTTTCTCTACTTAAGACTCATTTTCAGTTTAGGAAATTTCGCTCATACGAATCGTATATAAACTCTTCCTTGTATCTCTTACCATGTTTGTATTCTATTCCGTTGCGTTTGCTCAGACAATAATATATTCTCGTTATTACTTGGTCGTGAATTGTTCAAACATTTGCTCTGTGCGAGGAAACAATATTCAATAAAATATCATTCTTCTACATTGGCGGTAACATTTCGTGACGACATTGGTCAAGTTTTGTTTTGGGATTGTTTTATCACAGTTTTCTTATCAGAAGCGATTGAAATAGATCTAAAAAAAAAAATTTAAAAAAAGAAAGAAAGAAAATAAATAAAGTAAAAAGAAAGAAAATAATAAACGTGTCACTTTTATGTAAGTTGGTGATAGGGATGGTGGTGTTCAGGTCTGTGGAGAGTTTTTACATCAAATGAAGTACGTAATGGCAGCAGACTCAGTTTTGCTTCATTTTGTTTATATTCATACATCTCTCTCTCTATCTCTCTCTCTGTCTCTGTCTCTGTCTCTCTGTCTGTCTCTCTCTCTCTCTTCTGGTCAGACTGCGAACACAGAAAGCCTCAGTTTACACAAAATACGGTTAATTGCAAAAGGATTAACAAAACTATTTTGTTTTTACTGTTTGATTTTTATTCCTTTTAGCTATCCAAATTTACCGTAATTTCCATTCACCTCTCCTTCACTCTGTCTGTCTGTCTGTCTGTCTCTCTCTCTCTCTATATATATATATATATATATATGAAGGAAGGGTGGATGGGTTTAGGATCCGACGATATGCTGTAGATAGAAGGAAAGTGGTCAAGAAATGAACAACTCAAAACAAGTCACAGGGTGATACGTTTCGTCTGTATTGACAAATGACTGAGGACGTCTGTGAATACAGACGAAATGTATCACCCTGTGACTTGTTTTGAGTTGTTCATTTCTTGACCACTTTCCTTCTATCTACAGCATATATATATATATATATATATATATATAATATATATATATATATATATATTATGACTCCTTTGCTGATTGGCTGATACCTATTTTAGGCCACCCCAACATATATATATATATATATAAAGATAAATCTAAGAGTCAGATCTTAGCCCTGAAGAGCATTAAGCGAAACTTTTAGTAGGTTCGTCTGACTCATTAGATTTATCTTTATTATTTGCTCTACTTAGGTATTGAGAACATTTTAGTTATTAGCTTTAGTCTCCTGGTGGGTTTGTATGTATATATATATCTTATATATATATATATGCATATAAATTGTTTTTTTCTTTTGGCAAAGATATTGTACTAATAGATTATTTTTTGTTGGGGTACGATTATCTTGGTCTTTTCTTTTTGTTTGGTTGTATATTTTTACAATCAAACTATTTGCTGTTTTTTTCTCACCACGAGGATTTACCAACAAATTTGGTATATTGTATATATATATATATATATATATATTATATATATATATACTTATTCCCACACGTTTATATATACAAATACGTGACATAAGCCACACACCATTGTTAAAGACATGATATGAAGACATGCCACATCGACATCAACACATGGGAGTCTTATGCAGAAGACCGTACGGCCTAGCGCCTCCTCGTCAAACAAGGAACGAAAAGGAGTGAAAAGGAGAGGAAAGAAGCCGCCACAGAAAAGAGAGCCAGAAGGAAGGAGAGACAACAGCATCTCCAGCAAACATCACCGTTTGTTTGCAATCACTGCACCAGAGATTGCCATTTAAAGATTGGTCCGTTCAGCCACTCACGCAGTTGTAGATATAAAAAAAAGAATAAAAATAAGTAGACACATTTTATGAAATATTAGTACTAATGCACAATAGCGCGCAAGAGATAATATTATTAGATTACGTATATCTTTCTCGTCAGTTCTTTATATTATTTCATTCTTTTCTTATTTATCATTTAAATTCGTTTTTTTTCTATACCTTTTCTGATATTTTTTTCTCTCTCGTTCTATGTCATCTGTTCGTTTCCACACAGGTTTACAGAAACGTACATTTTGCAAAGGCATGCAATAAGTAGCCACATTTTATGAAATATTGTTAGTAATGTACAATAGCGCGCAAGAGATGATATCATTAGATTACATATATTTTTTCGTCAATTCTTTATATCATTTCATTCTCTTTTTATTCATTATTTAAATTCGTTTTTTTTTCTTTATGTTTTTTCTTTATTTTCTCTCTCGTTTTATGTCATCTGTTCGTGTTCACACAGGGTTACAGAATCTTGAATTTTCCAACGACATGCAATAAGTAGACACATTTTGTGAAATATTAGTACTAATGCACAATAGTGCGCAAGAGATAATATTATTCGATTTCATATAAAAAGTCATCAGGGTGGCCTAAAGAAGGATGTCAACAACAACAACGATATATATACTTATTCCCACACATTCATATATAGAAATACGTGACATAAGCCACACACCATTGTTCTGTTCTGTTGGAAACAAAGTCCGATCTCCTGTTTTGATATATATATATATATATATATATATATAATATATATATATATATATATATATATATATATATTTACCAATCCCTCCGCACGAGCAGGTAGCGACACAAGGTCAATTTCTTAAGCGGAGTTCAGCAGGTTTGAATTCAGAGTTTTCCTTCTCCTAGACCGGTTGCCTAACCAAGGTTAAAGAGCCCAGTCTACCCTACTATTTACCCATAGCTGGAGGGAGTGTAGGATTCATACCTTTCCCAAGGATATTAGCGCTAAATGAAATGCAATTACCACGTCCAGGATTTGAACTCGGGGCGACGAGTCCATTTCCCATGACTTTAACCATTACAGCACGTGCTTCCTGTTTTGATATATAAGTATTTATCTAGCTCCGCATCAAACGAGCACAGGGTGTGACACTAAGATCACTTTAACGTAGGGTGCCTCGAAACTCACGCGAAACGATGCCTAAAATTTACTTCGATTCCGTAGGCAATCTCCCTCAAGCGCGTATCCAGTGGGCCGGTTCTAGAGTCTCATGTGTACCTTCCGAAACTATGATACGGCAACCCCGAATCTATCATATGGAGCTCCCACCCTACTACATGTCAATTTTATAAAAATAGTATTCATAGAAAATATATGACCCCACTTCCGTGTCGCAAGCAGCGGGGAAGATACAGACTTTAATTTATAAAATGTTTCCATTTTAAAGATTGTAAAACAAACAAAAAATGTGATTTTTTGTAATTCTTCTACTTAATAATACAACTAGGAATACGTTGAGCATCATTGATTTTTCCGAGTTTTGTTGAATTTTGATTCATGGGGCGTATTTTTATAAACACACGAAATTTTGGCCATAGCCACTGACTTGGAAATATCAGGCTTACGATATATAGTCAAACAGCACTCAGCCCGAAATACACGGCTTTTAGTGCTGACTAAAATAGTGGTTATTCCGAAGTATCAGGTTTAAACTTGTCATATAGTACCTAAATAATCATAATGGAATCGTCTGTTTTTCCTATGAGAGAGATTTAAAAAAAACAGGCCAAAATGCACCATTTTGACTGATATACATTTTAACATAAAATTCTCCCGTTTTAAAGACTGTAAACAATTTTTTATATGTGATATTCTTACAACCCTTCCTCTTCATAATACAGGAGAAATTAGGTTAAGTTTCATTCATTTTATCCGAGTTTTGTTGAATTTAATTGGGGTCTTAAAAACACGTGCAAGTTTGGACGGAGATTTACACTACAATGATGCTGACAATGATGATTACGGAGGAACAAATGGAACAGTTATTTGATACTGAAAGTGACGTTGAATTTGAAGGATTTGAATAAATGTTTTTGCTTTTGTAACTGATAGTGATAAATATGTACTTAATATTTATTTTATTATATAAACTAGCAAATATATGCACCCCCTGGGTGCAAGTATTTAAGTTTTAATGTAATAAAATATTGTATTAAATTAGAAAGGCTAATGAAACGAAATAAGAATACAGATAAACAGATTTGAAACAGAGGGAGTATAATGAAATATTTAAAACAGAGGGAGTATAATAAAAAAATGGAACAACTGAAACTTACTCTTCCATCACTCTCGTCTTTCATTGTTATTTTTTCTAATTTAAGTATTTAGTTAAAAGAGGAAGTAAATAATAAAATGAGTTATTTTTTCTTGTTAATGGATTTCATTTAAGATTCATTGAAGAGATTTTTGCTTATATTCATTAAAATAAAACCAAACAGTTAGAAATC
>CM042147.1:35959017-35979017 GCA_023376005.1 Doryteuthis pealeii | reverse complement strand
AGCAATGGTGATGTAGGGGTGCTCCACATTCCCCAAACCTCCAAAACTGGAACCTCACCATCAGATAGAGTTTAACGTTATTCCCAGGACATGTAGACCCGCAGCCACCGCCTTCTAGCATCCATATGATAAAAAGGGTTGGGGCTTGCCATAAGGGCAATAGGGTTGGGAAAATCATACAGGTGCTAGGGCTTGACGTGACCAGTCGATTGATCGGAGGGGGCCTCTCCGACCGCCCGTCTAGCCCAAAGATAGGGCCAAAGTGGAGTATTGCATGTCATGAACTGCTCATCCACCTGGGCTCTATCCTTAAGCATCACGGGTCGCCACCCACGGCCAACAGGTGGCCCCATTGGGGGAGTCTTACCCCTCTGCAGAGGTGCAGTCGGTGCATTCTAACGCCCCAGCCGACAGGGCGGTATCAGAGACGTGGTGTGACCCCAACTCCACACTGCGAGAATTCTGCAGGATGCAATAATATCACTTCATTGCGCAGTGGTTAACGAGTAATTCTTACAAGCCCTTACAACTGAAATGAGATTGATCATCACTGGGTGCCACACACTTGTAGACTTACTTCCAGCTTAGTAAGTACCGAAGAGATAACCATGGAGCACGGGCTAACAACTTCGTCTCGACATCTGGCTGACTGTTGCTGCTGTAATGAGATTGACCCTCACTAGGTGCAACATATTTCCGGACTTCTTCTTCTTCTTCTTCTTCTTCTTCTTCTTTCTTTCTTTCTTTCTTTCTTTCTTATAGAGTTTCTTTTTTTCATTCTCTTTGCATTATTTTTATTTTCGAATTTCTCTCGTGTTCTTTTCTTCAATTGGAAAATAGTACTTATACTTTCACTCACTCACTTCTTCTTCTTCTTCTTCTTCTTCTTCTTCTTCTTCTTCTTCTTCTTCTTCTTCTTTCTTTCTTTCTTTCTTTCTTTGCAAACAGTGTAAATAGCTTTAAAATTGTCTGATCGTTTCCCTCCCCCTCTGTCTGTCTGTCTGTCTGTCTCTTTCTTTCTCTCTCTCTCCCTCTCTCTCTTTCTGTGTTTTCTTTCTCTCTCTCCCTCCCTCCCTCTCTCTCTTTCTGCGTTTTCTTTTCTTCTTCTTCTTCTTCCTCTTCTTCTTCTTCTTCTTCTTCTTCTTCTTCTTCTTCTTCTTCTTCTTCTTTTCTTTCTTTGCAAACAGTGTAAATAGCTTTAAAATTGTCTGATCGCTTCCCTCCCCCTCTCTATCTCTCTCTCTCGCTCTCTGTCTATCTGTCTGTCTGTCTCTTTCTTTCTTTTCTCTCTCTCTCTCACTCACTCTCTCTCTCTCTCTCTCTCTCTCTCTCTTCTCTCTCTATATATATATATATATATATATATATATATATATATATATATATAAAGAAAAAGTTTTACCCAACCGAAAAGTGTGCGCCGAGTGTCTATTTGTGATTCAGACCCCAAAGATATTACGGTTTGATAATAGTTCTATTTCATAGCTGTGAATTAGACTTTATGGATTTATTCTCACACAAAAAAAACTTGTTTGTTTACCAAGTCCGGACAATGTTGATTGTGAATATTCACATACGTCACACACACCACGCCGTTCACGCATGGGAACACCGATTGATGAAGATCGGTTAGGCAATAAAGCCTTCTTTCTCCTTTCACTCAACAGCTGGTCTATTCCATTTATTTATTTTGACGTAACCTAGAATCTGTGATTACCACGTACCTTAACTGAGAACATCAACCGACAATAATACATAAATACCAAAGGGAGGGAGGGGGGGCACACACGCTTGCTCGCTCGATCACTTCATGTTTTTCTAGTGTTGAGTTAACTCTTAGAAATTCATTTCCAACCACCTGCCACCCAGGCCGGGTGGTTTTAAATATATATCAGCTCATTTCCTGTGTGTCGGGTGAGTATATCTGCTATATGTGTAAGTGTGTGTGTAAGCGTGTGTGTGTGTGTGTGTGCAGAGCACCTGCGTCTTCGTCTAAAATGAGTAAAGACTGGATTCATGGCTCTGTGCCTGAGGCGCCACTAAAGGGGAATGCCGACGAAACAGCTATGCAGGAGACATACTTCTTGCGAAGACCCATCTCTACACAGAATCGACCCTGTGTTACATTCTATCACCTTGGCTTGGTTGGTTGGTTGGTATTTACAGCATGTCAACCCTTATTGGGTCATTTTATGCCGAAGATGGCTACTCAATTTTTTAAAAACGCATTTTTAAAATTAGTTCTAAATAGCTACAATATATCAAACCTTAATTTAATTAATAATTTTCCCATTCAAATTCACACTTCTTTTATCATTATGAATCAAATTTTTAAATTTTTTCTATTTAACTCATAGACAGGACCCTAACAGGTACTACCACTCCGATCAGCTTTAATGTGGAACTTTGATGCATAAATAGCTCTCTATTTTTCTTGATTCACTTGAATTACTCTCTCTCTCTCTCTCTCTCTCTCTTTCTCTCCCTCTCTCACTCACTCATTCTCTCTCTCTCTCTCTTTCTCTCTCTCTCTCTCTCTCTCTTTATTTTTGGGGTGCTTCCTTCCTTTCTTTTAAAACAATAAATTTTCCTTCTTTCTTTTTTTCTTCTTTTTTCTTTTACGATGATCTTTACATTTTCATTATTTTCATTGAAATATTTTTTTTTAATTTATTTTTGAGGTTTTTCTCAGTTTTATGCCTTTTTATCCTTTTCTTTTTTTCTTTCGTTCTTTCTTTCTTTCTTTCTTTGAAATTTTCTCCCTCTCCAGCATAATCTTTCTCTTTCATTAGTTTACAAACTCCTCCTCCTCCCCTTCTTCTTCTTCTTCTTCTTCTTCTTCTTCTTCTTCTTCTTCTTCTTCTTCTTCTTACGTGGTGGCTAACATGCTACACTGCAACATTGTAGTAAGCGAGTTCGAAATGCAGTCGTGCTATTACGTTTGCTTATGGACGCCCTTATCCCCCAGCTATGGGTTAAATACTACCAATGTTATTATTCTACAAGAATGGTTTCGGCATTAAATAACCCAAAAAGCTTAAAATGCCATTAAACAAGAGACTGTAAAATAACACAAACCCCCATTCGCTCTTACGCCTTAACTTTTGCTACACCGGTTTTAGGGTACCGTATCCACAAGCGGCACCTCCCCTCTGTACCTAAAGGGTTAAGATTAGTTACAATTACTCCTACCAGTGACATCTCAAAAGGAAAACATGGAAAAAAGTAGGATCCAAAAATGTCAGAAAACTTGGGAACCCGAGTATGAATTAAGATCATCCCGATGGCTGCATTAAAAAAGAAAAAAAAAACTAGAATACTGAGGAGAGTCCTGGTGTATTAAGGAACCATGTTGTCACATGTTCTCCTGTGTAAGTTATCGGTTACTACTGATTTGTAAACTTGATAATAAAAATAGACTATTGAGAAAACCCTGTAAGAATCAACCTTGTGACAACCAAGTCGATAAGTAGGCCAATTTCAGATTGTCACATTGCCAAATGTATTAAGCCAACCAGGCAGGTGTGATCAACATACTGGAAACAAACAAGATCTATATAAATAACTCGGAAAAGTTTGTTTGTTTGTCCTCGGTAGATGGTTCAATGGGTTTTTTTTTTAAAAACATAGCTACAAAATTTAGAATGCATACTTATTGGGCCGGCTGAAAAGTTTTAGCATTAAAAAAAATCGTTATTTATATTTATATAGTGGCTGAAAATTTAAGTTTCATTTGCTTCTCTGTAATGAATCCTTAAACATGCAACGATACGAGAGGCATCAGCCCGAAGAATGTTGCATAGGGCCAAATTCAAGTCGTAGTAGTAGTCGTTTAGTAATAGTAGTCGTCGTTAGTTAAGAAACAAAACACGCAAGTTGTATAGTCACAGGGAATTGTTTATTTCTTCTTAGGCTCGTGGGTTCTTTTCAGAGAGAGAGAGAGAGAGAGAGAGAGAGAGAGAGAGAGAGAGAGATCAAACTATTCCACCGTAAATCATGTTCGCTACTACTATATGAAACCCATAGAGGGAACCGGGAAATCCCAGACTACCTCCCACGAAGCCTGGTCGAAAAAGGCCGATTTTGTTGTTCTTTCGTTTCTCGTCCCGGGGGTGGGAGAGTCACATCCGATTACGGTCAAAACCTGGAACTTCCTTTTTTATTTTTAAATCTATTTCCGGAGTCATTCTTCGGTCAATCCCTGGCGCCCCATTAAGTGTTTACTCTTCCAAATTTTAACCTTTGTTCTTTCTTTTTCTTCTCTTTCTCCAGAAATCCGAATACCGTTTTATTTTTAATCCCCAAACTCCCGGTAGACCACGATAATTACGCTACAAGAAAAAGTAGAGTGAATTGGCTTAACTAGGTCAAACGGAACCTATTCATGCTTAATGATATTTTGGTGATAATAACAAGACAAAGAGACTGAATCTACATAAAAGTAAAGCGCCTTTTTCATCTGATAGAGTCCGAAGACGAGCCAAACATACAGACTAACAAAGGTCCCTGCTATGACAATTCCTCGCTCGCTCTCTATACCAAGTCTGAATTAACTCGGAGCAACACTGGTGCTGAGAATAAACCATATTTGCTACAACATGTCGTTCGAGACATTTTTTTCTCAAAATATGTTTTCTAGACGATTTCGGCCATTTCATCTGATTATGTGTCCAGTTACTGGGGATCATGTATGAAGCTACATCTACATGCCAATCAGATGCTGGTGTTGTATAATCGTTGGGCATAAGATATAAGAGAATTCGTCATTTCTACTTATAGACTTCACCAAGCAGCAAGAAATTGGCCAATGGAATGACAGGACACAAAAGCATTTAAGATCGTTGTACTATTCTGAAGATCACTTGACAAATCTTTTACAAGAAAGACAGTTGAATTCTTTCTCGATTTGAGTCTTACAACAGACTTGGATCAACCAGGATTCTTTCACCACCGGGATTCTAACAACTGGATTCGGTGAACAACAACAGAACAATTGAATCCTTACAATGGCTTCATGAATTCTAAAAAGCAGTTCTGATTTACTCACTACTTGAGCACTAAAATGGCTTATAGAGACAATCATTAATTTAAAATGACACTGACATAAGTAACACGAAATATACTATATATATATATATATATATATATATATATATTATACTAAAGCTGAGTGAATCCAAATTTGCCAGCTAAAGGCTTTTTTTCTTGGTACAAAACTGATATAAAAACCATCTCAAAATATTATCTTATAATAAATCTAATCATTGTTTGAAAAAATTTGCTTCTAATTATCATAATTTACAATTAAGTCAAACACCAACCAATCCCTGTCTTAAGTATAGCTTATTTCTCTCCCCCCTCTCTCAATACATGTATAATGGCTTAGTGTGAGGAGAGATTGCTTGGTTCTGAGAGAGTCACTGACTTTACCCCCTCTCCCTCTCTCTAACCCTAACAAGATTAAAATCTTGTCAAGTACCATTTTAAGAAATTAGATTTAAGATAGATTGTTTTAAAGTTTGTTTGAATTGCACAAATACTTTTTAAGCAATTACTTTTTAGATTGCTTGTCAAAACTATTTTAATCTTTTAGCTTTTAGATAGTTTGAAATATATTTAAATATATTTGCTGGCAAACTAGCCTGTGGTCTATTTTATTAGGACTGGTAAAGTAAGTCTATTTTACTGAAACCGGCTAACTAGCCTATTCAAAAATATTATATAAAATTACAGAATTAGGTTTTATTTCTAAATAAATGTAAATGAAATAAAATAAATAGGAAACTTAATCTTCGTAAATGATGAGATTTTCAGCCGTATGGCATAGCATACAAATCTAAGCATCTACACATGTGTAAAACTGACGTAGGTAAATTATAGAAGTTGCAAAAAAAACAAAAAAAAAAAAAAAAAAAACAACCCTCATTTTTTTGTTGTCTATACTCAATAAAATCCAACTTATTTGGACAGTTTTGGAAAACTTTAAATTGACGAAATCCTGTGATTTTATTTCAATAATCCAACCTGAGCTCAATGGGTGACCCAACGGGTCATGTTTTTTTCTAGTATATATATATATATATATATATATATATATATAAGTTAAGAGAAGGAAATGAATCCAACGGTATGAGTATAAATGAAAGGATATGAAAACAACACAATATGCTGCTAAAGTGAAAATATTTTATATCATATTTGTAGCTATGAATATGATATAACATCTTTTCACTATAACAGCATATTGTGTTGTTTTCATATCTTTTTTATCTATACTCATATATATATATATATATATGAGGATATGTGGTTAATTGAAGTCATACCTAATTTTGAAAATTAATTAGTTAATAATTAATGAATTTTAGGCGGGCATATATGTTCAAATGTAAGGCTAAACGAATCGAGAAAATGTCAATCCCTGAATGTACATTTCGATTGACATTTTCTCGATTCGTTTAGCCTTACATTTGAACATATATGCCCGCCTAAAATTCATTAGTTATTAACTAATTAATTAGGTATGACTTCAATTAAGCACATATCCTCAAAAATGATGTTTGATATGATCACTAGCAATGGTAACATTCTGCCTCCATTTATCTACCAGCATTGCTTTAGACTTAACACGGAGGCCTACATCAAGTACATGGAAGAAGCAATGCTTCCCTGGATCGTGAGGTGGCTGCTTGAAGACAACAGGACTGTGCGCCTTGCCATAAAAGCAAGAGAACAAAGTCTTGGCCGTGAGAATATTTCTGCGACCACATTATGTTTAACTCCCCAGATTCATTATTAAGTGTGGGATGCTGTTGAACGAGAAACCAACAGTGCTGCGTGCAACAACAAAGATGAACTGACGGCAAAGATACCGTCATCATTTACCAATATAAATAAGAAGGCACTCTGAAAGACTTGCAGGAAAACTTGATTTTTAATTTAAAATTTGATATTTCAAAATATTTTCAAGCAATTTTGGTTAATATATCTGATTATATATATATATATATATATATATATATATATATATATATGAGAGTACGTCTATATATATATATATATATATATATTATATATATCCCATGTCTATAACCTTGCAGATGAGACCTAATAGGTCGAAATGTACGTTCAAGGATTGACATTTTCTCGATTTGTTTAGCCTTACATTTAAACATATATGCCCGCCTAAATTCATTTAATTATTAACTAATTAATTTTCAAAAATTAGGTATGACTTCAATTAAGCTCATATCCTCCAAATATATATATATATATTTATTTATATATGTATGTTTATATGTATATATGTATAAGTAAAAATATAACAAAAGACTTAGAGTTTTTGCATTATAGTTTATTTCAGGAAACTTAGACAAAGTGTCTAACTCTCCCAAATCATCAGATGCGACTGATGGTTTGGGAGAGTTAAAGTATTTGTTATATTTTTAACTTGTAAATTTGCTCTGTGATTCTAACAATAAGAGCACACATTGAGCTCTGCAAACTGCAAAATGTCGTAAGAAAGATTTTTTCTCCAGACTTTTGGATTATATATATATATATATTATATATATATATATATATATATATATATATATATATATAATTCTGAAGGCTTTTTGCATTTCCCATAGAGCTTATGCCCTCGGAAAAAGTATGCATCCAACTACTCTATCCCAGCTATGGGTAAATAGTAGGGCAGACTGGACTTTTTAACCGTGGCTAAATGGACCATGTGTCACATCCTGCTTGGAGAGGTTGGTAAATACTCATGTATATATATGTGTGTGTGAGTGTGTGTGAGTGTGTTTGTTTGTGTGTGTGCTTGTGTGTGTGTGTCTGTGTGTGGTGGCTGATGACTCGTTTTTAATTATGACTATTCCCAGGAGTGCTGATCATTTAGGTCTGATTTGCTTCTCTATCATCAATCCGTAAATAATTCATAAGAACGAATCTAGGTAAACTGGTGGGGATGGAATTGAGTTGACATAATTTCTATCGAGCTGCGTGAGTTTTTGCACGATTCACATACCCGACCTTGAAAATTAAGATGCCACTCTATCCATTACATATAGTGTCCTAGTTTGGTTTGGTTTCTTTGTTTAATGACATATCAACCATCTTTGATTATTTAACTCTTTGCCTAATTTAAGCCGCTTACTGTGGCCCTCCCACCACTGCGATCCTACCGTAAACCGTTAGTGCTTCGTTCATTATAAGTCGACGGGGCGGCCTAAAGTCGGTATCAGCCAGTCAGCGAGGGAGTCTATCCCCTTTTCAATAGCGCTAGACCAAGGAGATTGTTTTACCATCTGAAGTGGAGCGCCACACCTACCATCAGCTCCTTACTTTACCGCACAAATCCCTGTGCTACTCATACGCTGAGTTGGCGGGGACCGGTATCGAACTAGGAACCTTGTGGTTTCTAGCCGAACGCTCTACCGACTGAGCTAAAAAAGACTCAGATTGGAATAATAATAAGACAATTTGAATAGAAACAGTTCTGAGGTGAATAGATTGGTTGATATACGATTAAACTAATTGGTTGATTGGTTGGTTGGTTGGATTTTACGCCATGACACACCCTGTATTATTTTATGCCCCAAATGTTTTTGTTTGCTACATTCATGTTGGATATTCATTTAAAATGAAATACATTTTGAATATTCAGTAATAAGCAATTATAAAAATAAGAATTAGTATAGATAGTAACAGTAGGTACAGATGAGTAAATTGGTTGCTGGTTGATTAGTTGGATTTTACGGCCTGTCAACACCTGGTTTATTTTATGCCGAATACATTTCTGTATGTGTGTGTGTGTGTGTGTGTGTGTGTGTGTGTGAATGTGTGTGTGTGTGAGAATGTGTGTGTGTGTGTGTGTGTGTGCGAATGTTCTTCATTTGTTACGTGGTGTATTTTGTCGGGATTTTTTTCTCCAGACTTTGTGAGGTCAGGTTATTGAGCATAAGTGGGTCAAGGGTTAATCTTTAAAAAGTTTACGTTTATCACCTGAACACTTTAATAAAGAAAAGAAAAATATGTTAGAGGAGAGCTATAAGTTTGACAGTTTCCGTTCAAGCACCTTTTGAGATTTTGTATAATAAATCAATAATTCCGTCGAGTAATTGTTCTTTTGCTGCTTTATCGATTTGATCTAGATGTAGACAAATGGAGTTGAAGACTGTTTACCAAATTTTTGGCAGCTGATCTCAGAATAAATCCCACCAGATTTGGTCGCTTATGCATTTGACAATTTAAGTGGTCGTAGATTCCTCTAAAATTGACATCCGTCGGAGAACCAATAAATGATTGATCGATTTTAACGGCATTTCAAACCGTCTAGGGTCATTTATGCCGAGATGTCGCGTTCATTCTATGTTATGATTTATATATTTATGTAGTAGTATTTTTCGGAGATTTTTTTGCACACGGTCCTACACAACTACAAAATACGAATTATTTTTAAACAGATGAATTTGACCCAAGAGGAGACCCAAACAGGTACTACCACTCCGGCTTAGGGTGAACTTGGAAAGTAATGGCAATAAGTGTTAAGTTTTTAAATGCCATCCTTGACCAGTTGAAAAGGGCTTAAAGTAAGTATGTCCTGAGTTATGGAATCCTTTGGTAAGTGAATAAGTCCTATCCTGCGTATTGTTAAAGGTCCAGTGATTTAATCCTATGTCCGTCGTCCACGAAGGTTCTAAGTATTGTATCAGCAGTAGAGTACTGCCAGTGATTGGCCGAGAGAGTTCACATGGTTCTTGCCGAGTCTATAAGTAGGAGTGAGCTTTTAACACACACCTTATATATAAAAAAGTCGGGCACCTCACGTGGTGTAATGGTTAGCAAGGTAGATTTGCAGACCATTGTTAGTGAGTTCGATTCTCACTGGGTACCCCATACTTCTGGCCTTGTGCCATATCTAAGCTAAGCTTAGTAAATAACTATATATAAAAAAAGTCAACAGTAAGGACGCATTTAGTGTTGATCTTTTAATAATAAAAAAAACTAAATAAAAACGTTGAATAATCGAGCAGGGTTGTCAAAGTTTAGGTAGTGGGGTCACTTAAGGGTAGTGGGGTCACTTAAAGAAAAAAATTGATATTGTAAACTGTTGGCCGTGTGTGGTGACCAGTGATGCTTAAGGATGGAATCCTGATGGCTGAACTTGCAACTTCTCTGCATTGGGCGGTCGGGAGAAGTCCTCCGATTAATCAGCTGATTACGTCAAGCCTTAATACCTATATGATTATACCAACCCTATTGCTCTTATGGAACCCCACCTTTTTATCATATATGTGCTAGAAGGTGGTGACTGAGGGTCTTAGTGTCCTGGGTATAATGTTAAACTGTATCTAACGGTGAGGTTCCTATTCTGGGTCATAGAAGTGTTGAGTACCCCTTCATCGATATTAAATCCAAGTCCACTCTGACTTGGAGCGGTAATACCTGTTAGAGCCCCATCCATGGGTTAGATAAATTAAAAAAATAAGTTTAAAAAGTGTTTTTAAAAAGAATTTCAAACCAACAAGAATGAATAAAATCAAACGCGTTCGGCATGAAATAACCCAAGGTTTTACATACCGTAAAATTCAACCAACCAACCAAACCAACCAGCCAACGGCCTTTGTGTCCAGCTGAGGTAGACTATCATCAGGGGAACTGGAAACTGACAAAAGTAGGGTTTGACCGAGAAGAGTAGTAATGTATCAACGAGACTAGGATGCTAATTATTACACCACCATAGAACGTTTATCACTTGGGATAGGTGTGCATCCAACTATTCTCCAGCTATGGATAAAATCGTAAGGCAGACTGGGCTCTTTGAACTTGGTACGGCAACCAGTATTCGAGAAGGAAAACTATTAAATCAATCCTGTTAAGCTTCGCTCTTGTCACATACTGATCGTTCGGAAGGGTTAAGTTTCATACACATATATATTTACCCCCCCCCCGCACGAGCAGGATGCGACCCAAGGTCAATTTCTTAAGCAGGGTTTAACAGGTCTGAATTCAGTATTTTCCTTCTCCTAGACTGGTTGCCTAACCAAGGTTAAAGAGCCCAGTCTACCCTACTATCTATCCATAGCTGGAGGGTTAGTAGGATTCATACCTTTCCCAAGGGTATTAGCGTTAAGTGAAATGCAATTACCACATCCAGGATTTGAACTCGGGGCGACGAGTCCATTTCCCATGACTTTAACCATTACACCACGCGCTTCCATTTACCGTACATATATATTGTTATGTTCTCAGAATGTCTGGGAATAAAACTAACTGTTCTATATAGCATTGTTCATTTTTGACTAGTCTTTCTTTCATCTTATCTCTGTTTGCTTTATCTAAAAAAAAATCTCATGACCCACTGACATATATCACGTACAAATGCATCGTACTAACATTCTCATCTTGCATAAACAGCAACTTTATATAATATATCATTTTCTCACACATATGAATATATATTAGTAATCTGTAGTAAACTAGTGCTAAGTTCTAAAAATATTGGACATGGTACACAGTGAAACAGAGCTCAGCCCGAAATATTGGGTTTATGAACTAGCACATTGGGAGTTCTTCTTGCATGTATGTATTTACACAGAGAGGAGGAGGCGGAGGAGAGAAAAACGAGTTCATACTACCAAATGGTAGGTGCACAAAACAGAATACGTCCCAGAGAATGAGAAGCATAAATTTCTCTAAGACTTTGAGATACAGACGGATCACCTAACCTCGGCTAGAATACCTGATCCAGTGGTAATTAACAAGAACAATAGAACTTTTCATATTTCTCTGAATGTTTGAGATGGGGCTTGATGATTAGTATTATCTGCGTTATTCGGACTATTATCCTCATCTTTATTGTTATCTGTACAACGTTTCGGCTGATGTGCCCTCCGGCCTTCTTCAGGTATTTCTTGTCGGACTCGGGAGCCTTCTCGGACTCGGGTAGCTTCTTTTCGTACTCGGGAACCTTCTTGTCGTAATCGGGAGCCATCCCGAAACTTTGAGCCTAACACTTTATTCAGTTCAAAGTTCCGTGATAGCTCCCGATTACGGTAAGAAGGTTCCAGAGTCCGAAAAGAAGATTCCCGAGTCCGAGAAGGTTCTCGAGTCCGACAAGAAATACCCGAAGAAGGCTGGAGGGCACATCGACCGAAACGTTGTACAGATAACAATGAAGATGAGGATAATAGTCCGAAAAACGCAGATAATGCAGAACTTTTCATCTACTGGATTCTGCCGTTCAAGCGGACCTCAGAGGTAAAACGAAAGAAAACGAAACGATAGACAAATACTTGGACTTTATCAGAGAAATAAAATCAAAGTTCCTACTATACCCATGTGTTGTGATTTTCTAAGTCCGACTACTAACATACACGATTTAGGACGCGAAGAAGGCGCAACGTGACATATCTAAATTTGATGCCGCTACGTAACAAAGGCAATACCAATAGGAGTTGGTGCATTTGAAATGATCCCCAAAAGTTTGGGAAGAATACTGGAGAACTGGAAATCAGGAAGAATGGAGACCATCCAGACAATAGCATTGTTAAGATCGGTTTGAATACTCAGAAAAATCCTGGAGACCCGAAGAGACTTGTCAGTCAGACTCCAATGGAAGACCATCAGCTTACGCTGGTGTAAAAAGAAACTCACTAGGAATTAAATAATAATAATAATGAACAAAAAGGTAAGAATGTATCATAGAGTTGATATTTCTGTCAGCAGATGATAGAATGATAGGGAAATAAGGTGAAAAGCTGGACAAGTAAGTGGATCTAATCAGAAAGCTGAAAAATCTATGGAATATGAAAGTGAAACTGATACCAATCGTATTCGGGACCCTCAGAAAAGCCTGAAAGAACCTGGAAAAAAGGGTCGATGAACTGAATATCAGAGGTAGAATTGAAACCATCCAGACTACTGCATAGCTAAAATCGGCTAGGATATTTAGAAGGACATGAAGACATGCCACATTAACACCAACCCATGGGAGGTTGGTGCATAAAAAACGAACATCCTCCTTGTCAAACAAGGCACGAAAAGGAGTGATAAAGAGAGGAAAGAAGCTGCCACAGAAAAGAGACCCAGAAGGAAGGAGAGACCACAGCAGCCACAGCAAGCATAAATGTTTGTTTGCAGTAATTGCACCAGAGATTGCCATTCAAATGTTGGCCCGTTCAGACACTCGCACAGATGCAGTTTGAAAAATGGACACTACGTCATCGTCTTTAGCAGACGGAAGGATACTAACAACTTAGAAGTATCATAGAGACAGGAGTAGACTTGCTGTCACTCAGTCTCCAGTGAAAAGTTATCAGTCAAAAGTGGTGTGAAAAGAATAGAAAGGAGAAAACTTGCTGTTTCTCAGACTCCCGTGAAAGTCCACCAATTAAAACTGGTGTGAAAAAGAAAAAAAGAAAAAGAAAAAAAAAACACTCGCAAGTAGTAAAATAAAATAAAAAGTTCGACTAGTTTTGTCTTCCTATAATTGATTAAGTAGACGAGCACCTCAAAAATTTGGTAAACAGTCATGAACTATATTTGCCTACCTCGAGATCAAATCGATAAAGCGAAACAAGAAGAATGATTGCTCAACGGAATTATTGATTTATTATACAAAATCTCAAGAGGTGCTTTGATGAAAACTGTCAAACTTATAGTTATTCTCATGGTTTAACATATCTTTTTAAAAATTTCTTTATTAAAATGCTCAGGTGATAAATTTCACTCTTTGAATCTTCACTCTTTGCTCATAAGATACCAGATATCTGAGCTCACGAAATTCGCAAAAAAGAGTAGAAACACATTCGAACTTTGCTCTCAGTGTTTCCTAATAGGCAACCTATTCATTTTATGAAGTGTACAAGTATCTAAATTTGAAATTTAACGATGATTCTGCAGAAGAGTCATAGAAATAACCAGTAGTTTGACTGACAACTTTTAACCCTTGGTCACCTTTGGCGTTGCATTCTGATTCGTTGAGGATGTCACTTGAGACCTGAAAAACGTGGGAAAAGCTAAGAGTAGGCAGGTGCAATAGCGCCTGACTCAGAGTTCCTCTCCGTGTATATGAATGTTGGGTCTTGGAGAAAATAAAGATATTGAAAACAAAATGTCTTTGCCGATTAATTGATTGTTTTGTTTCACAGCATATCAACCCTTTTCAGGACATTTAATGCCGAATTAAGTCATTTTGATATTCGCTTTTTTACATGGTCCCCTATCTAAGTATTGAACAGACTTATCACTACATAACTTTTGTGATATAGTGGGAACCAGTGCTTTCAACATGACTTTACTGTAAACCCTATGTCTTTGGGTTCATGAATGAGAATTGACCTAATAGATGCAAAACTAATCAGTGTGTGTGTGTGTGTGGGGGGGTCACAGTCAAGTCTGACGCAAGGTTCCAATCGACAGTCTAAAGCTCTCCTAACTGTATCACGCTCCAAAATCCAATATCCAAAATTATTTCTTTGTCCCGCTCGTCTCGACAACAAAATACTATTGCAGTCGTTCTCGCTGGTCTGTGAGAATAAGTCCTTTAAATACACCTCAATTTCACCATATCCGGGCTCCTCACTCATAATTGTCCGTGCAGCACGTGCGACACTCGTCAGCACGGCGCGACCACCTAGATCCGGACCACTATGCTATTTCTTATTTCACTGATCGTCCACGGCTCTCACATTCTGAAGGAAGCGGGTTCGACTCTAGGTCAGTCCTACACGCCAGGCAAAGCCTAGCCCACTTCCTTCGAGAATACGGCAAATCTTCACGCTCGCCACTCTCTCTGTCACACCGTGTTGCACGAGGTAGGTCTCCTCTCTCACTACACAAGCCAAGAAAATTAGAAGACCAGAGAGAGAACACAACCCGGATAGAATGTTGGAATATTTTGGAATATATATATATTAACCAACCCCTCCGCACGAGCAAGATGTGACACAAGGTCAATTTCTTAAGCGGAGTTTAACAGGTTTGAATTCAGAGTTTTCCTTCTCCTAGACTGGTTACCTAGCCCTGGTTAAAGAGCCCTGCCTGCCCTGCTATTTGCCCATAGCTGGAGGGAGAATTGGATTCATACCTTTCCCAAGGGTATTAGCGCTATGTGAAATGTAAATAGCTTTGTCCAGTCCTCGGGTCGACGAGTCCATTTGCTACGGCTCTAACCATTAGACCACGCGCCTCCATAATATTTTGAAATATAAGGTGTGCTGGAGTCCACCACTTAAATTTATAAACTCTTTGTGGCCGCGTGGATTCACTCAACTATTTAATGGCCAATCTTGAAAGGCGCTCAGTTGCTCGTATTTGATACGGACGAACTGATCAATATCATAAGTAAAAGTCGTCGGGGCGGCCTAAAGTCGGTATCAGCCAATCAGCGAGGGAGTCTATGCGCTTTTCACTAGCGCTAGACCAAGGAGATTATCTTAGCGTCAGAGGTGGAGCGCCACACCTACCATCAGCTCCTTACTTTACCGCTCAGATCACTGTGCTACTCATACGCTGAGTCGGCGAGGACCGGTATCGAACTAGGAACCTTGTGGTTTCTAGCCGAACGCTCTACCGACTGAGCTAACCCGGTAAGGAACACAAGCTGACTGTGAAGAATCTTAACATAGAAAGAGACAGAAGAAGCAAGTTAAGAGAAAGATACCTAGGTAGTAATATTTCATCCACAGAAAGCGATGTTAACACTCGAATAGGAAAGGCATGGCTGGCCACCAACAAATTATCAGTCATATGGAAATCCGATCTCCCTGACAAGCTAAAGAGACGATTCTTCCAGGCTGTGGTTGTGTCGATACTGCTGTATGGCGGTACCACCTGGACCCTAACGAAGCGCCTTGAAAATAAGCTAGATGGGAGCTGAACAAGAATGCTGCGAGCGGTCCTGAATAAGTCGTGGAAGCAGCACCCCACAAAGAAGCAACTGTATGGCCACCTGCCCCCCATCTCACAAACCATACGAGTAAGACAGACTAGGCATGCGGGGCACTGCTGGAGAAGCAGGGATGAGCTCGTAAGCGACGTACTACTGTGGAAGCCAACACATGGGCACGCTAATGTGGGCCGTCTAGCCAGAACCTACATTGACCAACTATGTGAGGATGCTGGCTGCTGCGCGGAGGAGCTAACAGGGTCAATGAATGATAGGGAAAGCTGGCGAGAGATCGTTATGGATATCTGTGCAAACAGCGCGTCATGATGATGATAAAAAGAAGACTATGCAACACTAAGAGCATAAACAGCAAATCTACCCGATCACTTCATTAAAAAAGGTTGTGGATGGTTTGTATATTAAACCTTTTCATTATTATTATTAGTATCTTTCTAAGCTGTAGGTATGGCCAAAATGTCGTCTCAACAGTACCTCCCCCTTTTTTAGACTTTCATAAAAAGATAAAATTATAAATTGTCACTTATTTTAATTTTTTTCCTTAATCACTTGGTGAGTTAGTGGTGGGCCAAGTTTTTATTATTAGTGGAGAGGGTATTTGCCTTATACCCCACTTTTATGGGCTCGTTTTAACGTGGGCCCACCCACAAGCCGAAGCTCATGGGTGGGAAAGAACAAAAATTGCGTCGATCCCGTCGGCATTCCCCCTCAAGGGGTGCGCCTCAGGCGCTGGGCAATAAACCCAGCCCTGTCCCCAAGGGGCCAGGTATTGCCTGGGGGATGGCCCCCTGGGATCGACGCTATCAATTTTTTAAATCTTTGTTTTTCTTTTTTCTTTTCTTTTCTTTTCTTTGTTTAAAAAGAAATGCCATAACTAGACTGCTTCAGTTCCAGTGATCTTTTGAAAAAGAGATTTTATCTCAAAAATTCAAGAATTAAATACAGGTTAACACACAACACCATTTTTACCGTATTATAATTTTTTTCTTTACACCTGCATTGTGATAGCCTTCTAAATCAACCTCTTAACCAATATATATATATATATATATATATATATATATATATATATATATATATATATATCGATTAAAAGTGATATCGATAAAATTCATTTTTATCCATCTACATTTCTTTTCTTTACTCATTTTTTCCTCATATTGTCGAATTCATTTCCCATTTCTCACACACACACATATATATAAGCTAATTTATTGATTATTATACATTGAGCTCTCTTTAGGGATTTATAAAAATATTTGTATGAATATATGTTTGTACCTAAAAGAGCATACAGTGTGGTTATACAGTGACATTCTGAAGATCCCAAATAGAATCCTCACTTACAACCAGTCATTTGGATTACCTATATATATATATATATATATATATATATATATATATATATATATATATATATTTATCCCCCTCTGGCTCACCTCCATTCGTTCTTAAAGAATATTTCTTATACAATCTGACTTTTATTCGTCGCCGGTGTTTATACTTGAAAAAGAACCGGTCGAAAAGGCCTTCGCATTCCCCACATTTTATATTTTATTTTATAATAAAATATTACCATCTTATAACTGTATGATCTCCCTACATACATAGGATTCCTACAATTTTGGTACTATATGAGTTCTCCTGTACCTAAAATCTCTCTCTTTCTCTCTCTCTCTCTCTCTTTCTCTCTCTCTCTCTCTCTCTGTATATATATATATATATATATATATATATATATATTGTAGATAAATAAGTATACGCCTGACAATATATTTTTTTAATAAAAAGTTAATTTTCTTCTAAACCAAAGATACTAATGTGGCAAATTATATAATTAAAACGGATACCATTAGATACTATTTAATACCAAAATCTACAGCTCTGCATCTCAGTACTCAAAATAAAATCACATTACCTCTGTAAACAAAATTACATAAATATATGTGATTATTTTTACGGTTACATATTTATGTTTTTTTCTGTAGAGTTTGGTGATAGATAATACCCAATAATATCCGTTTTCATTGTATAATGTTCCACTCCAAATGATATATCACTGGTATCTTTGGTTTAGAATGAAATTAACTCTTAATCATAAAAAAAGTTTAGGTGTACATCTATTCATAAGTGATTATGTAGATATATCCTAAAATAATTGGTAAACAACAAGATACCTGCTCATGGGCTCCAGAAGGATTACGCCAGCGTTTATAAAACAAAGTTTTATCAGCGAGATGAGTCACGAGACGATGCTCTACCCCCATCGTCAGTGTTTGTGTCTATCGATCTGCTCATTCTCGACAGACGCTTACCAGCCAGAAAGTTTTCGAGATGAGTCACAACTCGGCACCAGGACACGCCCAATTCTTAATAGGCAAACAAACAAACAAACAAAAAACCCCGAGAAAATCCTATTCGCACGTTTTCGTTCGACAGTGTCGCGCAACATTTAGGGGTCAAGAAACCCTTCGGTTTTCTAAGCAAAATGGGCCATATGACCTTCCGCCATCTCGACTCGTGGGGACAAAAAATCCGGTGGTTTGTTAGAGTTAGGGGTTATAGGGTTAGGGGTTAGGGTTAATTTTATATTTAATATTAGTTAGTTTTATAATTTAAAGAATTAAATATTAGTTAATTTTATAATTAAAAAAAAACCCTCTAAAAATCGTCTGTAAACAATTAACCGGATTTTGACGGTGTAAATGGAAAAAAAATGTCCCCACGAATCGAAATCGCAAAAGGGGTGCCTTAATCTCATATGGTCGAGCAAAATCGTTTTCAATGCCACGTTACAAATCCTATTAACTGTTTTTCTTTTTTTTTTCGACCAAAACTCTGATTTTGGTGTTGGCTTGTTTTTTCACTTGGAAACAGGCACGAAAAATATATTCGTGTATAAAAAGACGACATCTATATAAACGTTTTCCAGAATATTCAAAATATATATCTTATATGTAAAACTACAGTGAGAGAATAGGTCGTTTACTTATAGAATGTAAAATCGTCATTAGTTTTACTATAGAAATGCACGAAAATAATAGATAATTAGTTTTCTAGACTTAAAACAATAGTGTTAGAATAGGGTATATTTCCCTCTCTCTCTCTCTCTCTCTCTCTCTCTCTCTCTCTCTCTAATATAATATATATATATATATATATATATATATATATATATACTCATATTAATTTTACTATAAAAATGCAGTGAAAATCATAGATTTAGTAGTCTAGAATTAAAATTATACTGTAAAATAGGGTTATACACACACACACACACACACACACATATATATATATATATATATATAATATATATATATATATGAGAGGAATCCAAAACTTGGTAGTAAGGGATGATATATGTGATTTCTAAGATACACTGTATTATTATTGTATGATCCAATATGTATAAATACAGTGAATCTTTAAATCACTAAAGAGCTCAAGAGCTTTCTAATATATATATATATATATATATATATATATAACCGTGTTTACAACTTATCATATCGTCGTGTAATAAAAGTCACTAGAAGTGGAATATTAACCTACTCTAAACAAATCATAAAATCTAAGAAGTCCGTTTAGTGTAGAGGTTATGGGATCGGCCTGTCAGCTTGGCAGTCCGGTTTCAAATCACGCACATGGCGGTCTTCCGATCTATAGCTCTGCTGATGAGGCCTAATAGGCCGAAATGTACATACAGAGATTGATTTTTCTCAATTTGTTTAGCCATACATTTAATAGGTATTCCCGCCTAATTCATTATTAATTAATTAATTTTCAAAATTAGGTACGACTCCAATTAAGCATATATATATATATATACAAACACACACACACACACACAATATTATATATATATATATATATATATATATAATCAATTTTACTATAGTAATGCACTGAAAATCCAAGATTTTTAATATGTGTTGAACAAATCCTGTGAGTAGAACCTCACAAAAAGTAGCAGTTCGACCACTTACTTCCTATCACATAATCCAAGTAAGAAGTAGAAGACATACTGGACATTGCTTGAAAAGCAAGGCTGAACTGTGGAAATTCACACATGAACTCACCC
>CM042147.1:35934017-35954017 GCA_023376005.1 Doryteuthis pealeii | reverse complement strand
TTCTGACAAGGTAAATAAGCTGAGCTCTGAATGGAAGAAGGTTTTGTGGTGAGGAGAAGGAAGGAGGGCGATCCTCAAGTTAGTGCTTCAAGGAAGAAAAAAAAAAGTCTCACTAGTAGGTTAGTAGATACACGATGAATGACCTTAAAGGTTAAAAATAAAGAAGGACGATGAAGCTGAATAGAACTATTAATGAGATAAACAGAAAATAGGATCAAATAGTTACAAAATTTAAACAAACAGTGTCTTCAAGTGAGAGAGAGAGAGAGAGAGAGAGAGAGAGAGAGGAGAGAGAGAGAGAGAGAGAGAGGAGAGAGAGAGGAGAGTATATGTAAGAAACTGGAGGCGCGTGGTCTAATGGTTAGAGTCATAGGAAATCGACTCGTCAATCCGAGTTCAATTCCTCGACGAAGCTGTTTGCATTTCACAAGGCGCTAATACCCTTGGGAAAGGTATGAATCCATTTCTCCCTTCAGCTATGGATAAATAGCATGGCAGACTGGGCTCTTTAACCATGTCTAGATAACCAGTCTAGGAGAAGGAAAACTCTGAATTCAAACCTGTTAAACCCCGCTTAAGAAATTGACCTTGTGTCGCATCCTGCTCGTGTGGAGGGGTTGGTAAATATATATGTGTATGAAAACTTAGCCCTTCCGCGCGAGCAGTATGTGACAAGAGCGAAGCTTAATAGGATTGATTTAATAGTTTTCCTTCTCCAATACTGGTTGCCGTACCAAGTTCAAAGAGCCCAGCCTGCCTTACGATTTTATCCATAGCTGGAGAATAGTTGGATGCACACCTATCCCAAGTGATAAACGTTCTATGGTGGTGTAATAATTAGCATCCTAGTCTCGTTGATACATTACTACTCTTCTCGGTCAAACCCCACTTTTGTAGTTTTGATACATTACTACTGAATAGCGAGTTCGATGCTCGACGGATGCTCCCTACTTGCAACCTTGTGTCACATCCTACCCATGGTAAACGGGTTATAAATAGTAAATAACATCCTCATTTCGGATTTGAACTCGGGTCACTGCGTCCGTTTCCTACGACGATAGCCATAAAACCACGAATGCCAACTTAACCAGAAGATAATAGTCTATTAAGTGTTTAATTGATTTTAACGGCATGTTAACCCGCTTAGGATTATTTTATGCCTAGGGATTAGGGGATCGCGTTAATTGTATATTCATTGTGTAGTTGTTCCTCAATAGTTTTTTTGCATACGAATAATTTTTAAACATATCTATGCAACTCATAGACAGGACCTTAACTTAATCAACCCGTTCACTACGGGTAAGATGCGACACAAGGTGACAAGTATTGTCCATCTAGCCAGGATTTAACTTATTATTCAGTAGTATTGAATCTACGAGATAACCGTTACGCTAAGCGCACATACAGTAGCATTATTGATCACTATAAAAGTTTTAGACTATGATGGTTGCCCCATATTACTATTTTTAGAAACAGAGTTCCTGCCCAGTAGATTTTAGGAATAAACGATATCTTAATATCCATTTTGATTGTACAATGTTCCACTAAAAAAAAAATTAAAAAATGCGCTATGACTGGTCATCGCTTGCCAACAGTGATATGTGCAATCAATATTCCGTAACAGTAAGAAACAAGTTTAATACTCTTTAGGAGACATCAGAATCAAATACTCATTCAAAAAATGGGAAATCGAGACGAAAATCTGATGAAGCTATTTGGTTTGATTTGTTTTGTTTTACGGCATATCAACCTCAGTGGGTCATTTAATGCCGATAAAGTTTTGAAATAAATCAATTCTTAATGGATAATACAATTTTTTTATAAACACATTTTTCTATTTAATCCATAGATGGGACACTAACAGGTACTACCACTCCGGGTCAGAGTGGACCAGGGAGCAATGGTGATGAAGGGGTGCTCCACATTCCCCAAACCTCCAAAACTGGAACCTCACCATCGGATAGAGTTTAACGTCATTCCAAGGACATGTAGACCCGCAGCCACCGCCTTCTAGCACCCATATGATAAAAAGGGGTTGGGGCTTGCCATAAGGGCAATAGGGTTGGGAAAATCATATAGGTGCTAGGGCTTGACGTGACCAGCCGATTGATCGGAGGGGGCCTCTCCGACCGCCTGTCTAGCCCAAGATAGGGCCAAAGTGGAGTGTTGCACGTCATGAACTGCTCATCCACCTGGGCTCTATCCTTAAGCATCACGGGTCGCCATCCACGGCCAACAGGTGGCCCCATTGGGGGAGTCTTACCCCTCTGCAGAGGTGCAGTCGGTGCATTCTAACGCCCCAGCCGACAGGGCGGAAGCTATTTGGTTATTATTAACAGAGTTCCATTTTTTTTAAAATTTGGCGACTTCATAAGAGTAATCGAATATATATATATATATATATATATATATATATATATTATTATCAGAAATAAACTAATTTCGGCTACCTTTGCCTCATAAAGTCTGATTTCATGATATTAATTCATGATTTATCCCGTATATATAAAATATACACATACACTGATGATTAATTGTTTCGTCTCTGTCGGCACACATCCTACAGTTGTTCTGTTGCGTCTTATCTATTTTCGCTTTGATATAATTTGGTTTTATGGGATTGTCTTGTGCTGCAATTATCAGACATTCAATTTCTATTTTGAGCTTTTCCTTTCTAAGCTGCTAGTATTATTATTATTATTATTATTATTATTATTATTATTATTATTATATATCTCCAACATATGTACTACGCTAAACTACAGTATATATATATATATATATATATATATATATATATATATATAAGAGAGAGAGAGAGAGAGAGAGAGAGAGAAGAGCAGTTTTACTCCAGCCGGTTTGATCTTTGTAGACAAAACTTGAGTTTCATAAAGACTTGGTATTGGCGAGAGAGAGAGAGAAGAGAGAGGGGGAAGAGAGATAGATATATAGATAGATAGATAGAGAGAGAGAGAGAAAGAGAGAGATAGAGGGAAAGAGATAGATAGATAGATAGAGAGAGAGAGAAAGAGAGAGAGAGAGAGAAAGAGATAGAGAGAGAGAGAGAGAGAGAGAGAGAGGGAGAGAGAGCAGTTTTACTCCAACCGGTGTTGATCTTTGTAGACAAAACTTGAGTTTCATAAAGACTTGGTATTGGCGAGAGAGAGAGAGAGAGGGGGGGGAAGAGAGATAGATATATAGATAGATAGATAGAGAGAGAGAGAGAGAGAGAGAAAGAGAGAGATAGGGGGAAAGAGATAGATAGATAGATAGATAGAGAGAGAGAGAGAGAGAGAGAGAGAGAGAGAGAGAGAGGTATATATATATATATATATATAGAGAGAGAGAGAGGGGCAGTTGCACTCCAACCGGTGTTGATCTTTGTAGACAAAACTTGGATTTCATAAAGACTTGGTATTGACGACCGATTAACGGCGGCCATATTGAATGATTGAATTTATGGTTGAAAGGAAATGGATGCCAAATGTAAAGAAATAAAAAAATAAAAAATGACGTCAAGAATTCGGAAAGGCAAATTATGATTGATTGAGCGAGAACTTTGACTTGGTCTGCGCATCAGGGTGCATCTTTGGAGTGATCTCACCCTACACTGACGTCAAACACAGTAACCAAGGTTTCTTGGTGTTTCGAAACAATTAACAGCGCCGGGCTGATGTGGAAGCCTGTCTGTCTGTCTGTCTGTCTGTTTGGCCATCGTTCTCATTAAGATGCGTCCGTTTGTAATGGAAGACATTTTTGCGCCGACGCCATTGTATGTGATGATCTTTGTACAATATGGCGGGTCAAAAAGAATCAGCAATGTTGTATCTTTCAAGTTGGGTGCGGCACGCCACTGAGACAATACGCAACAAATATGAAATAGACAAAGGCCTTTTTTCTATCCATTTCGCCGATCCAGATGATCGCGTTTGAATGCTAATGAATGTTGGGTGAATCCCTAGAGACAGGAATCCACACCTGACATATTGGCTAATCAAAATGTACAATGAGAATCTGTCTGGTCTGAAGAAATGTCAAAAACGGTGCGAGTTCACTGGCAAAATATTGGCCGAGCTGATCAAGCAGCAGCCTACAGGTCAGCTTAGGACAATGTTCCGGAAATAGGTGAATTATAATGTTAGATCCTGAGGCGAGATTAAAATAACGGTTATCGTTGTGGAAAAGAGAATGGGCAACCAGGGTTCAAATCCTGGACGAGGCAGTTTGTGTTTCAATTCGCGCTAATGCCATTGGAAAAGGCATGGATCCACCTTCCCTCCCTCCGGTTATGTGTAAACTGTGTTTTTAGCCATTAGAAGGCAACTAGTCTGTGAGAAGGTAAAATCTGAATTAAATTAATTGTATTTCATCCCACTCTCTTGATCAGAATGTATCGAGACTGTCAAAATCTATCGAGTAATAGTATACAGACTCGTGAGATGTCTATCTGTCAACACCATATTATATATATTATATATATATATATATATATATATATATATATATAAGGAAGTTTGGTATGTACGTGTCGTCATATAACTCCGAAACGGGAGGTCACTCGGATTCGAAATCTTGCATACACCTTAATATCATTCTAACTAAGAAACACGCCAAATTTGGTTATTGATTTTTACTGATTAAGGGATATAAGTAATTAATTATACCAACATCAACCGATTTGCGCTTCCTGCTTTCTATTATAGCTATACCAACAGTTTAGTTTAATTTTAGTGAACAAAATCGCAGTCTAAGTCGTTTCAGCTTGGAATCTTTCGCCTATTTATGGTCCAATCTTTATATATAGTCCGGTCATGGACCGGGTACTTTTGCTAGTATATATATATATATATATATATATATATATATATATATATATGTGTGTGTGTGTGTGTGTGTGTGTGTGAGTCTGTGTCTATGTCTGTCTGTGTGTCTGTGGAGTGGATGTGTCTCTGTGGATGTGTGTATGGATATCTATATCAATCGATTTCTATGTCTGCTCACGGCTGGAGAGAGAGAGAGAGAGAGAGAGAGACAGACAGACAGACAGACAGACAGACAGAGAGAGAGACAGACAGACATACAGACAGACAGAGACAGAGACAGAGAGTCGGTGAGCGTTTTCTTCTGTGGCTGATTTGGCCCCCTAAACCGGCTATACAAGTAGGTATTGAGCACTTTTCAATGCTTATTATACCTATTTCGTTTGGTTTCTTTTCTTTTTCCAACAGTAAAAATGTGATTCGTTCGGATTTTAATTTTTTTAAAATTAACCCTAAAGTATATATATATATATATATATATATATATATATATATATATATATATATATATGCGTGTGTGTTGTTGTGTTGTGTTTGTGTGTGTTTAGTGGTACAACATTTATAAATGGATTTGAATAAAAGATAGTTAGTACATAAGTCCTTTTTGTCCATCTTCTCATCACACTCACACACACTCTTCTCACTCTCTTTCTCTTTCTATTTCACACTCTCTCTCTCTCGCCACACACACACACATACGCACTTACACACAGACACAGACACACAGACACACACACACACACACATATATATATATATATATATATATATATATATTTAGTTATTACTAACTTTACAAGCAAGAAATGTTAAATTCTATAAATCACCTAGTATCAGTTAGTTGAATTTAAAAAGAAAATCCATGAACCTATGTACTATTGTTTTTTTTTTTTGACAAAATTTTTGCATCATAATATAAAAACCTAACCATCAAATCTATATCCCGATATTTGGATTCACTTTCTAGCGTTTGTAATCATTCTCTTTAAATGCATGATTAACTATAAAACTCCGCCCTGTCGGCTGGGGCGTTAGAATGCACCGACTGTACCTCTGCAGAGGGGTAAGACTCCCCCAATGGGGCCACCTGTTGGCCGTGGGTAGCGACCCGTGATGCTTAAGGATAGAGCCCAGGTGGATGAGCAGTTCATGACATGCAATACTCCACTTTGGCCCTATCTTGGGCTAGACGGGCGGTCGGAGAGGCCCCCTCCGATCAATCGGCTGGTCACGTCTAGCCCTAGCACCTATATGATTTTCCCAACCCTATTGCCCGTATGGCAAGCCCCAACCCCTTTTTATCATATGGGTGCTAGAAGGCGGTGGCTGCGGGTCTACATGTCCTTGGAATGACGTTAAACTCTATCTGATGGTGAGGTTCCAGTTTTGGAGGTTTGGGGAATGTGGAGCACCCCTTCACCACCATTGCTCCCTGGTCCACTCTGACCCAGAGTGGTAGTACCTGTTATGGTCCCATCTATGGGTTAAATAGAAAAATGTATTTATAAAAGAATAGTACTATCCATTAAGAATTGATTTATTTCAAAACTTTATCGGCATTAAATGACCCACTGAGGTTGATATGCCGTAAAACAAAACAAACCAAACCAAACCTATAACTATAATACTGTCTAATAACATGCAGTAATACATGTCTTTACCTTTTTCACAGCAGAGGTGGGTACTTCAGCATATATCTATCTATCTATCTATCTATGTGAAGAAACAGTGGAAGTGAATCCGACAGTATGTAATATTATGTAAAATTTAAAAAAACACAAGTTCATAAAACGAGTAATGTTTATTGTGTTTCGATGTGTTTCAATAGATCTTCATCAGGGCTTTCGTTAGTTTGAGGAAAAATGAATTTATCACAGAAACTAAGAAATCTGCGAGACTCTTTGCTTTTGTCGGTCAGTCTATTTAAAAATTGTTGAATGCAAAGCGAGCGCCCGTGGGTGTTTAAAACGTAAAAACGAACGCTGGAAACGGTATGCACATTCACTGATAATTAATTGTTCATCTATCTATCTATCTATCTATCTTTCTTTCTTTCTTTCTATCTATCTATCTATCTATCTTTCTTTCTTTCTTTCTTCTATCTATCTATCTATCTATCTTTCTATCTATCTATCTTCTATCTTTCTATCTATCTATCTTTCTTTCTTTCTATCTATCTATCTTCTTTCTATCTATCTAATCTATCTATCTATCTATCAATCATCTATCTATCTATCTATCTATTCCTCTATCTATCTATCTATCTATCTATCTATCTATCTATCTCTATCTTTAGCCATTTTAATGACTGGACTGGAGCTTGATTATATCGCTTCATCAGTGAGAACCTTGGAACATGGTGGCTGTTGCCAAATCCTGGGGATTAACACCGCAATCATAAACCCTGAGACTTTCGGGATTATCTTCTGGCGACAGATTATCGCTACTTTTTATCTTTTTATTGCCATTTTTTCCTGGGTGATGGGCACCACCCATGGAGACATTATTAACCCACTGGCTCAGCTGATACATATGGGGAATATGAAATGAGGAGATGAAGAGAAATAAAAAGACACACCTCTTTCGAAGTATAGATGGAGACTTTATTTGATCAGACCGTTAACTCTGGACGCCAGAGTCCAGACGCTCAGAACTTTCTATTTATTTATTCACTTTTAATTTGATTTTATTCTATTTAAATCCCCACATACACCAAGAGCTGATTGAAGTGTTGTGGGATTCTCCTTATCGGTCACTTCCGCTATAGTCAGGCACCGAAGCCAATGATAGTGAGGGGAGGTCACGACATTATATCGATGGATACAAAAGTTTACAGGGTCATCTTTTGTTTCTTATTAAGTAACGGGTGGAGGGGCGGTCCCGTTGTGTAATGGCTAACGTGCTGTATTGGGACATCGTAGTAAGCGAGTTCAAACTCCAGTTGCGCTATTATTTTCCCTTTCAGACTAATTGGGAAAGGTATGAACTCCCTCATTATCTAGATAACCGTGGTGATTCTATCCGATGGGTAAATACCTACCTATATGTTAGTGGAATGTTATTCTTAGTTGCAAAGTTTCGATACTAATATGAGGGATATGCAGGGCAGTGGCTAACGCAGTAATCGAATTCGAACTTCAGTCGCGCTATTTCATTCACTTTCGTAATAATACCTTTGGGAAAGGTATGAACATCCTCATCACCCTAGCTATGGGTTAGATCATTACTGTTCGTTACCGGATGGATTTGGTACTAAATAAGCCACGAAAGTTGATATGCCATTAAACAAAGACTCCAAACAGTTCATGCTATTAATATCCTGATATCTCTCGGTTAGAAGATAAGAATAATTATTAACAAAAACAATGTTTACATTTTCGCACCATTAGATCAATTGAAATTTAACGTAGCCAAAAATAAGTTGCGATTAGAGGCTTTTAAAAACATTCTATGAAAAATTAATTAAGTGACAAATTTTCACAAAAGTTTTCGTAAAAAAAAAAAAAAAATATATATATATTTCTCCTAATATATTTTAGGAAAAAGATGGGGGGGTAATTTTGACACGTCAGATTGGACATCCCTAAAGATTGTACACATCAACTTCATAAATTAAATTAAAGTGGTATAAGGAAAAAATTCTACAAGCCCAAATTCTAACCAGTTTATCTTCTTGGACTTTTATTTCAAGTTTAATTTTCCTTAAATAAATAAAATAAATAAATAGATATACTTAACACTACCCCAATCATAAATAAAATAAAATAAATAAAATAAAAATAAAATAGAATAAATAAAAATAAAATAAATAAAGTAAATATATTTAACTCTACCCCAATCAATCTTGTAAAGATTTGACATCAGAATGAACGGGAAAAGCCAATTGTCAGGTGTGTATTTACTTGTGGGCAATACAAAATATATCTATTTACCGACCCCTCCACACAAGCAGGATGTGACACAAGGTCAATTTATCAAGAGGAGTTTAACAGGTTTGAATTCAGTGTTTTTCCCTCTCCTAGAATGGTTGCATAAACAAGTTTAAAGAGTCCAGTCTGTCCTACTATTTACCCATAGCTGAAGGGAGAATAGTTGGATGCATACCTTTACGAGGAGTATTGGCACTATGTGAAATGCAAATAACCTTGTCCAGGATTTGAACTCGGGTCGACGCGTCCATTTCCTACGACTCTAACCATTACACCACGCACCTCCATTATACGAAATATGGTAACTTTCTTCCGTCGTACACGATGTACGAATAACTAAAAATTCAGTTAAGGATAGAAACCACCAGATGACTTACGCAGGTGCATTGTTAATAGGAGTGAAGGGTTGAGTAGGTCTAGCTATTTTTATGAGCAGATTACAATGGTGCACTAGTGTTTTAAAGATTCTCCCCCAAAAACATTTCTGAGGTTTAGAATCTGGAGTTTTTCCTTTCTTCTTAACCGGTTACTTTGCCAAAGGCTAAAGATCATAGTGTGTCGTACTATTTACTAATAGTTATGTGATCTGCAGCCCTATATATATATATATATATATATATATATATATATATATATATATATATATATATCTTTGAAAGGAAGGAAAAACTCAACACCGTTATTCCATAATAAATTTATTTCGACCAAAATTGGGTCCTTTATAAATCTAAGTCGAAATAAATTTATTATGGAATAACGGTGTTGAGTTTTTCCTTCCTTTCAAAGATATATATATATATATATATATATAATATATATATATATATATATATATATAAATATAAATTTTTTTTCTGTTATGCAATTCAAATCATTGATCATTTTTCATCTGATGAGACTTGAATTGGGGAGCTTTGTTAAATCAACTTAGATTTATAAAGGCCCCAATTTTGGTCGAAATAAATTTATTATGGAATAACGGTGTTGAGTTTTTCCTTCCTTTCAAAGATAAATATTGCTCTGTATATAATCTAAAAGATTATTATACATTGAGCTCTCTGTAGTGATTTAAAGATTCACTGTATTTATACATACTGCATCATACAATAATAATACAGTGTGTCTTAGAAATCACATATAGAATCATCCCTTACTACCAAGTTTTGGGTACCTCACACACACAACACACACACACACACAAACAAACACACACACACACACACACAATATATATATATATATATATATATATATATATATATATATAAAGAGAGCTGAATATCATTGATAAAGCATATATAATTTAGAGTTGAGAAGACATGAAATTAACGGCACTATATATATATATATATATATATATATATATATATATATATATATATATATATATATATATATAGCTTGTAGTATTTATAAGTAAAGAGGCTCAATATCATTTGATAGACAATATATATAAGATATATAAGTTAGAGTTGAGAATACATGACATTAACGGCACTTGATAATTTACATTTTGAGATTTTTAAACACACACACACACACACACACACACACACACACACACACACACATACACACACACATAATTCATAAAATCTTTCTCGGTGAAAGCTGGATAGTCAACTTCTGCTACAAATTCAGTTCCCTAAACCAGCTCTACAATGGCGTATTGAACATGTTTCAATATTTATTCATAATCCCGACTCATTCAGTTTCTCTTGTTTTTTCAACACTAAAAGTTGAGACTCGTTCGTCTTATTTTCTCGTTGTTCTCTTGAGTGTTTCCCCTAATTTTTTATCATTTTTCTTTTTCATTTTGGAAAGAATTCTGACTCAGTTTAAATAGCACTATACTCATCCTAATGTACTGATGACAGCTTTCTGAAGATGATAGATACTAGATGATTTCTCTAGGCTCCCTAAAATAGGCTCTAATGCTAAAAATCTAAATCTTTTAATTTTTACTAATATAAATTTGCTCTTTGACTCTGACAATAAGAGTACACACTGAGCTCTGCAAATTACGACTTAAAAAAAAATCTACGACGTCGTAAGGAAGATTTCTTCACCATATATTTGGGATATATATATATATATATATATATATATATATATATATATATATACATATATATATATATTATATAATAAATTATAATTTTTCAAAATTATCAATTATATATATAATTCCTCTATCAAAAATTCAATATCAAATTCACCCTTTGCCCATTAGGTTGCGTTCTGAGGATTCAGGCCCGAACTGGGAAGTCGTGGTCCTAGAGGTGCCCTGCCCTCTGGAATCCTGCGATGGGATACATGGCAGTATAGGTTAGGTGACTGCGCATTTGAAGTAATATTACCATTGACTAGATGATTTGGCATTCTCCGTTTGTGGATGGGCTGGTGGCCCAGTGTTGTTAAGTCCCCGCTCTTCACGCTGTGGTCCACGAGTTCAATAGTGGGGAGATTGTGGTATGCACTGCTGATGAGACCAAAGGAGGTCGAAACAGCTGTCAGTGCTCCGGATGTCGCAAATGGTGTTTGCCGAGTTGTCTGGTCATGGTAATATGATTCAAAAATTATCAATTATATATATAATTCCTCTATCAAAAATTCAATATCAAAAATTCAATATATATATAGGTAAAATCATGGGGGTGGCCTAAAGTCGGTATCAGTCAATCAGCAAAGGAGTCTATCCCCTTTTCACGAGCCCTGGACCAAGGATATGTTTTTTGTGTCTGAGGTGGAGCGATACCCCTACCATCAGCTTCTTACTTTACTGCACAGATCCCTGTGCTACTCATAGTTGGCGAGAGGCCGGTATCGAACTAGGAACCTTGTGGTTTCTAGCCAAACGCTCTAACGACTGAGCTATGCTAGTATGTATGCAACAAATTCAGGACTACTCTGTAAGTATATATTGTTGTAAATGTGATCAGAAATTATGCTAAGAAATGACGATAATGTAAGGAGAATTTTATGACGCACATGAAAAGAAAAAGAAAAAAAGAAAAGAAAACCAACATTTCTATTAAAATGTCATTGTATACGAAAGGTCAATTGGTATAAATAGCTCCTGATTTGATTTCTCAAGACATTATCTTCCAATTGATTAACCAATATTCATATATACACACATGCGTATGCGCATGCGTATGTACATTTCAGTGACTTCTCTGCTGTGTCTACCAATGAATCTCGTACTCATTTAGCCAGGCACTGTGTAGGGGGGACTGAGAAATACGCTGACTGTACTTCTGCAGAGGGATATAACCCGGAACCAACAGAGCCACGTATTGACCATGGGTGATGCTTAAGGACGGAATCCTGGTGGCTGATCTGCCCATGACCTGCAACAATCCACTTTGACTCTTACTTAGGCTAGACCAATGGTTCTCAAAACTTTTTTTTTTACCTATTGACCCCTTTTAATCCTATTTTACTGGTGGACTCCCCATAGCCACTCGTTGTTTAAAATTCCCATTGTATTTTTATAGTTAAATATATTTTACTTGTCTGGGTCTCCCAAAAAATGTTATATGGTCCCCGGTGGTCCATATGGACCCCGGTTGAGAACCAATGTGCTAGTCAGATGGTCAGAGAGACCCACCTCCGATCAATCGGCTAATAACGTCAAGCTCTGGCAATCATATGATTGTCCCAACGGTATTAGCACTATATGTGTTTGAATGCGATAGCTGATGGTCCTAGTATCTTGGGTATGATATTAAACTGCGTCTAGTGGTGAGGTTCCAATTCTTGAGCTCTAGGCAAACCACTTCATTGCCATTACTTCAATGTCCACTCTGATACGGACTGGGAGTACCTGTTAGTTTCCTATCTACGGGTTAAATAGATTAAAATATTTAAAATGAGTTTAAAATTGAAATGCCCAATAAGAATAAATAAAACAAAATGTCTTCGGCATAAAATAATCTAAGAAGGGTTGACATGCCGTAAAATCAACGAACCAATCATTTTGTCAGGGGTAAATGCGAACATTTCGAATGCCGATTTACAAGACAAGAAAAATCAATATTTGAAGGATAGGTAAAAAGACTAAGATGTGTAACCTTTAGCAAATGGACTATATGAGTATGAGAGGAGTGGTGTAATGGTTAGAGTAATAGAAAATGAACTCATTGACCAGAGTTCAATTCCTGGACAAAGCTGTTTGCATTTCATATGGTGGTAATACACTTCTCCCTCCAGCTATAGTTAAATAGCAGGGCCGACTGGGCTCTTTAACCATGGCTAGGTAACCAATTCAAACCTGTTAAACACCGCTTCAGAAATTGACCGTGTGTCACATCTTGCTTGGGCGGAGGGGTTGTTATATATATATAAGGGATGGAGCACTCTATGGTGGCCTTTACATACATAGTGATGTGTGTATTAAAACAGTTAAAATCCCCTTCGCATTCTGTGGGTGACTATGTCTGACTGACACTGAACCGATCGGAATTCAATCTCGGCTGTAAGTAGCTTACAAATGTCTAGCCACACTGAAGAGACTTGATTAGTCGAAACACGTGTCTGTGGATGACTATATATATATATATATATATATATATATTGTGTGTGTGTGTGTGTGTGTGTGTGGTTGAGAATAGCGGGAAATGTGGACAAAAACAGCATAAAACAAATTTAAGAAAAAACTCGACTAAAAAAATTGCGACAGTCATAAATCAATATACCACTATATATATATATATATATATATATATATATGTGTGTGTGTGTATGTGTGTGTGTGTGTGTGTGTGTGTAGGGAAGGCATTCACATGCGACATCTGTGGTCGAGAATGCTTTTCAAACATTGGACTTCATAGGCACACGACGCACTGTAACTTCAGGGACAAAAAAACTTTATTATAGTCTTCCGAGACTGAAATGCCAATAACAATGTACGTATATATATGTGTGTATAAATATCCTCTAAAGGAATGTATAGTAGAATTTTCTTTTTTTAGACACACATCGTTCTTTGAAGATATTCAAGCTAAATAAGATTAAACAATAGTCAGTGTCAATTTTATTGTTATAATATATACCAGCATTTTATTCATCAAGTCACCCACACGCGAGGTCTCATCAGCAAGGTTATAGACATGGGAGACTGCTCCGTGTGTGATTTGTTTAGCCTTACATTTGAACATATATCCCGCCTAAATTCATTAATTATTAACTAATTAATTTTCAAAATTAGGTATGACTTCAATTAAGCACATATCCTCCAAAAATTGTCGGCTTAAAGCCATATAAAAATAAACACATTTGTTTGTTTACTTAACCTCATATATATATATATATATATATATATATATATATATATTATAAAAAAGGAAGGTCCGCAAAATGTATTTTGTTCTCAGAAAATTTTTTTTGTTTTATGATAAGTAAATACACATTAGCGATGTGTTTATGATATGGCTTTTTTTAGCCGACAATGTTTGGGAGAATATGTGCTTAATTGAAGTCGTACCTAATTTTTGAAAGTTAATTAATTAATAATTAATTAATTAATTAGGCGGGCATACCTATTTAAATGTAAGGTTAAACAAATCGAGAAAATCAATCTCTGTATATAATTTCGGCCTATAGCTCTGCTGTTGAGGCCTAATAGGCCGAAATGTACATACAGAGATTGATTTTTCTGGATTTGTTTAGCCTTACATTTAAATAGGTATGCCCGCCTAATTAATTAATTATTAATTAATTAACTTTCAAAAATTAGGTACGACTTCAATTAAGCACATATTCTCCCATATATATATATATATATATATATATAGAGAGAGAGAGAGAGAGCTCGTATTGAGTTAACGGTGAAAAACGATTTTACATAATAATCGTCGTCTTCTTATGAGTTTTGTGTCACCCAAATATTTTTCTATACACTTACATATCTTCAAATATACACTTACATATCTTTAAGAATTGCATCATGCCACTCCGAGTTCAACACCCTCCAAGTTCATTGCCCTCCCGTCCATTGAACACACCTGCATCCTCTTCCGGTAGACAGTCGATATTATTGCGTTTTATTTTTCTACTCTGTGGCTTCGGGTTCAAGAAGACTCACCATCAACCGTTAGAGCGTGTCAACATTCTCCATGACATTAAGTGCTAACGTTCTTTCTTTAATAATCACAAAAAGAAATCACTTTCACAATTCATTATAAGGTTTAAAAAGCACGAGGAGTGCTCAAAACGTGTCTAGACTGAATTTGTATTTAAAATAATTTTTTTTAACAGAGCTACAAAATTTAGAATGCATACTTATTGGGCCGGCTGAAAAGTTTTAGCGTTAAAAAAAATCGTTATTGATATTTATATAGTGGCTGAAAATGTAAGTTTCATTTGCTTCTCTGTTATGAATCCTTAAACATGCAACGATACGAGAGGCGTCAGCCCGAAGAATGTTGCATAGGGCCAAATTCAAGTTGTAGTAGTAGTCGTTTAGTAATAGTAGTCGTCGTTAGTTAAGAAACAAAACACGCAAGTTGTATAGTCACAGGGGGCTGTTTATTTCTTCCTAGGCTCGTGGGTTCTTTTCAGAGAGAGAGAGAGAGAGAGAGAGAGAGAGAGAGAGAGAGAGAGAGAGAGAGAGAGAGAGAGAGAGAGATAAAGATTTTTTCTTTTAAATAGTTACTTGTCATTCAACACATTCCTGAGAGTTTCCCTATCGATCGAAGCACCTATGAAACAACCACTTTTTAATATTTTGTCCAGCTGAGCTATCGTATTTCTTTCAATATTGACGTTTTCAAATTTTACCAGGGAGATAATTTTCAATAAAAAAGAAAAGAAAATAAAGAAAAGAAAGGGGTGTTTGCTGTGTATTGGTTACAATCGAAAGAAATGGACACGGTGATCCGAATTCATATCTGGGAAGACACTGTTTGCATTTCATATAGCGCTAATACCCATAGTAATGTTATGCCACGAAATATTCTCCCGTAAATCATGGGAAAAATAGTAGGGCAGACTGGGCTCTTAAACCTTTTTTAGACAACCGGTCCAAGAAAAGGAAAATTGAATGAAAACCTGTTAAGCCCTACCTTTAGTCACATCCTGCTCACGATGAGGGGGTAGTTAAATATAAGGAAAAGAGAAAAAAACGGAAGTTTTGCACTTGCACAATTCTTTGTTTCACCCAAAAGATCCATCTAATCGTCTAGACAGCAGAAAATTGTCTTTTTAAATAGAGTAGTACCTTGACTTACGAGTTTATTTCGTTCCGCTTGTAACTCAATTTCCTCGTATATCAAATCAATTTTCCCCATTGAAAGAAACAGATGCCATTAATCTGTTCTATCAGCCTCACAAAAACAACCAAATATTTAGTTATTTTTTAAGAAGAAAAATAGCTCTGCATTGTATAAAAACATATTAAAATAGAATGTAATGAAATATATGCTGTGATACGTTTTAATGTTTATTTTTTATAACAAATTTGGAAACTTAAAGTTTTTTTTTAGGAGATTTATTGATATAAGCGTATCTGTAGCTCGCTCGTACCTCAAATTTTAGCTCTCAACATAAAGCAAAAATTGACCTAGTGTCGTATCCTGCTCACGCGATTGAGGTTGTTACATATATAGGGAAAGAAAGAAAAAAATTACACGGAATGTGTGAGTATGGAACGCACTGCACGTGTGCAAATCTGTGTCTCACTGAAAAACTCATTTAGAAAACAGGAATTTGTTTTTTGAAATACTTTAAAAAGAAACTAGAAGAGGCTACCCCGCATCACCTAGCTAGAGTGGGATTTTTTAAAGTTAGTTTCGCAGATCCATTATTACTGAATCGTGAGTGGAATCCTCGTGGGATGCCCGATTTAAATCCCTATGTAAAAAAATAGACCTTGCATTGATCCAGCTACTCTGAAAAGAAATGTTAATGCCTACTATTAAAATATTAAATGAAAAAAATATTCCATGCTGTTATCATTTAAATTTTATTTTTTACTTATCTTCACAAATATAAATAAAATCTCTATTATTTTTGCTCAAAAACCAAGCCCTGGTGATATTTAATGTGTATATATATATACTTTGTCGTTAATTGTTTTATTTTTGAAGTTTCCTCCAGACATACATATTCATATAACTGCCCTTTATATATGAATAGATTGTCAAAATGACGGTTGTATTCTTTTTTAAAAATACCCTGTATGACTTTCTTTCATTGAATAAAATAAACGCGTAATGAAACATTTCAAACAATCTAACCATGCCAAGAATTTATAAGATTAAACCTAAATGACTATTTAGGATATAATTTCACTTGGTGGATATGGTGACTTTTATAACTACAATAAAGATGTGTGTGTGTGTGACCTGATAAATAAAACGACTATAGATTATAACAACAAACCAACAATGTATACAATGACTATTGTTTAATGTTATTTTGTTTGAATATCTTAAAGAGAACGACGTAGATCTAAAAAAAAAAAAGAAAAGAAAAGTTTATTTATAGTACTAGCAAAATAAAAAACGCCCTCTGGGCGACGTAAAATAAATATTGCCTGAGGGGATGGGAGTTGAAAATTTAATACCAGAGAGTTTGTATCATAAGTAAAGTAAAATCATCAAATTTATTAAAGGAGTAAAAAATGAAATAAATTTATTAAAGGAGTAAAAAATAAAAAAATTGAAATGGAAACTTAGTTCTGATAACTTTTAATATATATTAAAATAAAAATAAATATATATAAATAGATAATACCAGGTATGTATTTATTAAAACTTGTTTAAAAAACAATGAGACTGTCTAACATTGCATGCTCAATTTTGAGTGTATTCTATTATGACGATTTAGGCAGTGTGACGTAAGCAGTGACGTAGTTTTTGTTACAGACAAAAACCGGAAGCGAATCTCTATTATTAATAGATACATTCTTTTATACGATGATTATCAAGAAATACAAGGACGAGTTAAAGGCTTTGCAATATTTTTGGGTTTCATAATTAATGGGTTGACTATCAATTATGTACTGTAGTGTAAAATTTAAAATAACGGTAAAGTAAAGTAAACTCGTCGGGGTGGTCTAAAGTTGGTATTAGACAGACAGCGAGGGAGTCTATCCCCTTTTAACTTGCGCTAGACCAAGGATATTGTTTTTAGCATCTGGGGTGGAGCACCACACTTACCATCAGCTTTTCACTTTACCGCACAGATCCCTGTGCTACTCATACAATGAGTGGGCGAGGACCGGTATCGAACCTGGAACCTTGTAGTAACGGTAGTTTCAGGGGAAAATTCGCCAGAGCCGTGTGTGAGAAAGTTAGTTTAGAAAATCTGTTTTTGGCTGGGTAACGAACGGAACGGATGCAAAATGGTATCTGTAGCGTGTTCGAACTGGGGAATAACACCGTGAAAGCAACCAAAAACATTTGTTGTGTAAAAGGTGAAGGCGTAGCTGATCACAGTACAGTAGTAACCAGATGGTTCAAGAAATGTTTCATAGATTGCAAAAACCTCAACGATCAGGTAAGATTCCAAAGTCGTGCCCAAGCTATAGAGATAAATTCAACAAGTAACTCTCGGAGAGTATCAGGCGAGCTCGCTATATCACATTCCGATGTGGTTTGTTATTTTCATGACCTCAGCGAAAGCGTCCGGGTCTGTCAAATTGTCTCTCGCATTACCAAAATATTGCAAAACCTTTTGACTCACCCTCGTAAAATTTTATTTGCAATGTCAATCTGCTAATATTTTATCAGGATCATTAAGTAGTCCTGTCATAGTGTAATAGTTTGCAACCTAATCTCGCAGATCCATTACTAGTGAATATAATTTGATAGTCGCTGGATGTCCCATATTTGGGTGACAATTTACCCATCGCGAACCGGTTGGGTATTCAGGGTGTCCCATCGTGTCAAAATGGTTAACAAGCTAGACTACTACATTACTACTGAATAGCGAGTTCGATCCTCGCTGGGTGTCCCATACTAGAGACCTTGTGTCACAACCTACCCACGGCGACCAGGTTTGGTATTTAGTGCGTCCCATCGTATTTTAATGGTTTGCAAGTTAGTCAATCAGATCAATTACTACTGAATAGTGAGTTCATCCCTCACTGTGTGCCCTGCACTTGTGACCTTGAGCCAAATCTTAGCTATAATCAGATTTTTTAGGAACGTCCCATCATATTAATTCTAAGCAAGTTAGTCTCGCACATCTTTTCTACTGAGTAGCGAGTTCGTTCCTCGCTGAATGCTTCATACGTGAAATTCTGTGTTGTTATATGTCCCTTTACTCGGGTGTATATAATCGGTGAGAGAGAGAGAGAGAGAGAGAGACAGACAGACAGACAGACAGAGACAGAGACAGAGACAGAGAGACAGAGAGAGACAGACATACATACAGACAGACAGTCTTACTTTTTGACACTGATTCTACTGGTTTTTGCTAACTCGACCGCCATGTTTTTTAAGTCGATCTAATGGGCTTCTTGTTAAGGGTTGGTTCTTTTTTGTTTTCTTCGTCTTGGGCTGGCCATTTCTTGTTCTTAACAATCAATTAACAAGACTTCTCATAATGCTGTATTTCCCAAACCGGATCAAGACCGGCTCAAATCGAGCGACCTACAGGTCCACACTCTCTAAATTTCTCCATATCTGACTAATTCCACTCGTCTGTAATGGCAGTCAAGAAAAAGGTTACTAACCACCAATAACTGTCGGGTAACTTTCCACAGTACCCCGTTATTCTAAATCTAACGGACCCTAATGAAAATATTCTAACTACAGGTATGTACATAAATCATAAGCTGCTTATGAAATTATGTAACATCATCTCCTATCCGTGGCAAACGTGTTGAGTAAATGTCTAAAGGGTGCGTCAGAAATATCTCCTACTATAATTATTTGACGTTAGCAACACTTGAAAACCCGATCAAGGCCACGACTCAACTCAGATATTGATCAGAAAGTGAAACAATAACCTTCTTTACTTGGATTTGGGCGGTTGACAGCCTTCCGTCTACGAGAGACGATGGAGTAGTGTCAATGTTTTTTTTTTTTTTTTAAAATATCTTTTTAATAAATATATGTTTTCAAAATATTTTTTAATTTTAATTTTTAAATATTTAAAAAAACATTTTATAAATGTTTTTATAAATATTTTTTAAATTTTGATTTTTAAATATTTAAAAAATTTTTTTTCATCTTTCTTTGAACTAGGCGGGTTCATATGGAGGATAAGCTGTTGCCCAAAATCACGCTTATCCTTTTTT
>CM042147.1:35916517-35926517 GCA_023376005.1 Doryteuthis pealeii | reverse complement strand
TTAGATCCTCGTTGTATGCTCAATAATCGTGACCTTATGCCCCATTCTGCTCTTGGTGAACCAGTTGGGTAAATAGCTCTGACAATATGGACAATTGTACTTTTACTATAGGAATGCATCAGAAAGTGTTTTTACTATAGGAATACATTATGATGGGATACATTAGGATGAGTTTTACAATAGGAAATCATTAATATTTATTTTATAATAAGAATACATTAATATATGCTTTACTATAGGAATACATTAGACAGACTTTTACTGTAAGAATTCATTATGATATGTTTTACTTTAGGAATGGACTAAAAAAAGATTTTACCATATAGCCTCAGTGCGAATATTGATTATAGAGGTCGAATGTTCGTTTTAGCACGGAGTTTGAACTGAGTTTTTTTCTTATTGTCACTCATGTGCTCCACATGTAGGGTTTCCTTCTCAGAATAAAAAAAAGATCACAGGACAAATCTCTGCTGCATAGCCTAGAGAAGACAGCAAGAAAAAAATCGGTCTCTGTGTGAACTGAAAGAATGAGTTCATGTGTTTTAAACGAGATGGATACATCTCAACATTGGGTAGTAACCCTCTCAAATTAGTAGACCAGATTACATACCTAAGTAGTAAATATCATCTATAGAAAGTGATGTTAATACACACATAAGAAAGGAATGGACTATTATAGCAGATTATCGATCATATGGAAATCTGATAAGATAAATCGAACATTCTTCCAAGTATCAGTGCTACTGTACAACTGCACCACTTTCAAGAAGAGCTTTGTGTTGGAATTATTTCGGCATATATATATTTACCAAACCCCTCCGCATGAGCAGGATGCGACACAAGGTCAATTTCTTAAGCGGGGTTTAACAGGTTTGAATTCAGAGTTTTCCTTCTCCTAGACTGGTTACCTAGCCATGGTTAAAGAGTCCAGTCTGCCCTGCTATTTACCCTTAGCTGGAGGGAGAAATGGATTCATACCTTTCCCAAGGGTATTAGCGCCATGTGAAATGCCAACAGCTTCGTCCAGGAATTGAACTCGCATTGACGAGTCGATTTCCTACGACTCTAACCATTAGACCACGCACATAAGGTGTGCTCCAATTCCCCACCTGGATTTATAGACTATCCGTAGTCACGTGGTTTATTCCTTCGCCAGTCACTAGCCATACTACGTGTCTGATATACACTACTTAAACACTGATACTGACCATAGTTCTACTAGCACTCATTGAGGAGGGACTTACAGTACTCAGGATTCTTTACCAGAAGAACCAAATGATTCTTTATCAGAGGATTACCAAGGATCCAATCCACTGGACAAGCGCTCTTGCTTAAAGCCTACAGGATGGCCCATAAGATTGTAACACTTTGATAAAAAGCTAGCTGAGAACCACATAAAGATGCTGTGGGCTGTCTTGAACAAATCCTGGAAACAACACTCCATAAAAAAGTAGCTGTACGACCACTAGCCTTCCATCACACGAGCCATCCAAGAAAGACGAACAAAACATGCTGAACTGCTGAAGAAGTAACAAAATATATGTTTACTCTTATGTCGAACATAGAAAATAATAATAAAAATAACTTGCATATGAATATATGAAAATAGATTTTTTAAAAAAACATCACTGTGTATTTTTGAAACTGACAATTTTATTTTTAAATTTAAAAGCTTTTTCAATGAAATTAACTGTTTCTGTAGTAACCTCTTCATGTAATAATGGATGTGTTCGCTCAGAAAAAGAAACAACAACTTTTCAACATTGGGAGACACAGCAGATTTTGAGTAAACTGTTACATTTGTTAATTTTGATAGCTTAACAAATTGATTTTTTTCGTGTTTGAAAAATTTTTACAATTTCCCATTTTGCTATCATCTTTTTGCTTTCAGAATAAATTAGTAATTCAGAAGAAGATTTAGTAATCCAATTATTTTAAATATTTTTTAAAAAAGTGGACATAATCAAAAAGTAAGTCCAGATCATTTTTATTTAGCCAAGGCTTATCATGATCAGTGTCAAATGTTTTGAAAAAAACATTGGGCCAAACTTGCAAATCGTTGTCAAAATTAAAACGGAAAATTTTGACGACGATTTGCAACACATCAAACTAAATTCAGGTAAGTCAGGTTAGTAATTGTTTTATTTCATTTATTTAACGAATCTTGAAATATTTTCTAAACTGCTCAAAAATATTCTAGTTTAGAAAAATTTCAAGATTCGTTAAATAAATGAAATAAAACAATTTCTAACCTGACTACCCCCCCCCAAAAAAAAAGTCAATTATTTTGAATCGGATTTTTAAAATTAATTTTAATTTCAAAATTTAGTTTGATGTATTGCAAATCGTCGTCAAAATTTTCCGTTTTAATTTTGACTTTGTCCAGAGATTGATTGGTCAGATAAAAGTGCAATTATTAGGACAATTAATTGTTTAATTATATATATGAAACTTTTTTTCATATAAAAAAATTGCCTCTAATTTAGCAACTGCGATTATTTTAAGTAAAGATCTTGGTCCATACTCGCACGCGGGATGTTTGAGTCATTGAGACAAGGCTGAAATAAAGTGAAATGATGCGTAGTAATATTAAAATCTAAAACGATGTTTCACGCATCGCCGGTGTTTGTGAATGCTACCCAACTAGTTAATACTTTATGATACACTCTAAAAATAGATCTTTTATTTCCTATTTATATACACGCGTACATCAAGAAGCGTCCCATCGTGGTGTTATGGTTAGCAAGCTCGTCTCTCAGATCCATTTCTACTGAAAATGCTGTTTGATAGGGTGCCCTATATTTGGAACCTTGTTTCACATCCTACTAATGGCGTACCGGTTGGGTAAATATCTAAAAGCGATTCGATTCTCACTGGATACCCCATACTTCCTACATTGTGTCACATCTTAACCGTGGCGAATGGGTTGGGTATTAGGGTCGTCCCTTCGTGATGTAATAGCCAGTCCCGCAGATCTATTACTATTGTTTATTCATCGATGGATACCCTATTCTTGCGGCATAGTGTCACATCCTACCCGCGTCTATAAATACCTACTGTCTAAAAATAAATCTTTTGCTTCTCTCAATCTATATATGCGCGTATATAGAGAGGCATACCATCATAATGTAATGGTTAGCAGGCTAGTCTTTCTGATCCAATACCACTAAAAAGAGAATTCGATCCTTACTGGATGCCCCTTACCTGTGACCTTATGTCATATCCTACTGGTAGCAAACGGGTTAGGTAAATACTTACGCATGTATATCAAATTAACCGCACTAATAACATGAGCTGTTTTGAGGCAAATCTAACTCAGATTTTCAAAGACATCGTTAATAAATAAGATTTATTCTATGTATTAATGATTTTGACTATGAATTGAATATTCATTGACAAACTTACGCAATATTTGAGGGTACTGTGACGTAAGCAGTGACGTAGTTTCTGTTACAGTTGAAGTACCATGCCGGGTAAGAGTATTGCATTCAGACTTACGTTATGTACTGGGTTTATGTTATATCATCTATTTTATCTTCTTAAACTATCTTCCAGCGCTCAGCTCGCCACATCATTCTTCTGTTGTCTAGTCTCGTATCTTCGTTGTCTTTTTGTCGCTTCTTGTCCGCCATTTTGTCGATGTATTGTCCGCTCATAAATCGACACAGATATATAGATTTATATGAACAGACTGTGAATGACAGACAGACACACATCTTATGATAATGGAAATTCGGTGTCTATCTGTAACCGAAACTACGTCACTGCTTACGTCACAGTACCCTAAAAGATTGCGTAAGTTTATCAATGAATATTCAATTTATAGTCAACATCATTAATACATGAAATAAATCTTATTTATCAACGATGTCTCTATGAAAATTTGTGTTAGATTTGCCTCAAAACAGCCAATGTTATTAGTGCATTTAAAATCCTGCAATGTGTATTATATATCACTAAGAAATAAAGTTTTACATAATATATTGTTGACTTTTTGCTATATAAGGTGTGTGTTAAAAGTCCACTCCTATTTATAGACTCGGCGATAACCATGTAATCATACTCTTGGCCAATCGCTGGCAGTACTCTGCTGCTGATATAATACTTATACCGACTGTACTGGTAATAACTACTCATAACTACTTTGATTTTCGTGGACGACGGACATAGGATTAAATCACTGGACCTTTAACAATACGCAGGATAGGACTTATTCACTTACCAAAGGATTCCATAACTCAGGACTTACTTACTCTAAGCCCTTTTCAACTGGCCAAGGATGGCATTTAAAAACTTAACATATATGGCGCGGTTAATTTGCATAGTGATTTTAAGAAAACCAGGTTTAATAAATAATCACTTGGTGTTATTGATCTCTAATATTATTCTTTTCTTCGCCAGTGATTTAAAATCAATCCTATGAATGATTTTATATAGAAACCCAATAAAATATAATTGAAATAAGTGTAATCTTTTTATGTGCGTTCTTTTTTAATTTCACAAGTGTTTCTAAATTAATATATTTCATTACATTAGAATTTAAAAGGGCCGGCATAGCTCAGTCGGTAGAGCGTTCGGCTAGAGGCCACAAGGTTCATAGTTCGACTCAGCGTGTGAGTAGAACAGGGATCTGTGCGGTAAAGTAAGGAGCTGATGGTAGGTGTGGCACTCCACCTCAGATGCTAAAATAATCTCCTTGGTCTAGAGCTAGTGAAAAGGGGATAGACTCACTCGCTGTCTGGCTGATACCGACATTAGGCCGCTCCGACAACTTTACTTTTTACTTTTTACATTAGAATTTAACTACTTATACCTGGAAGGCGCATATTCTTGCTAGTATAGATAGATTAACAGATTGATATGAACAGACAGAGGTTGATAAATAGATCAATACACAAATGGTCAGATATATACAGAGTTAAATAGACAGAAAGATAGATAAATATGAACAGACTGAGATGGATTACTAGAATTTCAAAGTTCAGCTTCTTTAGCCTATATTCATGAGCTAGAGAAGAGATGACGATACAGGAGAAGGAGTGCCTAAGAGTAAATTTATCTTTATAAACTTTTGAGATGAGCAAAAAAGTAAAAAAAAATGACTTTTACACAATGGTCTCTAATTTGTGATCGGTAGCAGATTTCGAGCATTGGAGAGAAAATAGCAAATAGCAAGGTCAGAAGCGATGACAAAGAGCAGTGAAACCATTGCAGAAGAAGAAAGAACAAAGAAAAAAGAAAAAGAGAAAAGGAAAAGTAAAAGGTCGAAGAATCGATCAGATATGATCATCTCTTCCCTCTACCAACATTCTTTGGTTCTCATCTTTTTCTTGTTTTCCGTTTTTATCTCCTTCTATGCTCCCCTCTCTCTCTCTCTCTCTCTCTCTCTCTCTCTCTCCTCTCTCTCTCCCTCTCTGTCTCTCTGTCTGTCTTTTCAGCCCAGTTGCATTATGTATCTTTACCATTTCCTCTCCCCTCTCTCTCTGTCTCTTCTCTCTCTCTCTCTCTCTCTCTCTCTCTCTCTCTCTCTCCCTGCCTCTCTCTCTCTCTCCTTCTCTCTCGTTGTCTCTCTATCTTTTTCAACTCAGTTGCTTCTGTCTTTGCAATTTCCTCTTTCTCTCTTCTCTCTTTCTCTCTCTCTCCTCCTCTCTCCCTCTCTCCCTCTCTCCCTCTCTCCCTCCCCCTATCTCTCTCTCTCTCTCTCTCTCACTCTCTGGTTGTCTCTCTATCTTTTTCAACTCAGTTGCCTTCTGTCTTTGCAATTTCCTCTTTCTCTCTTTCTCTCTTTCTCCTCCCTCTCTCCCTCTCCCTCTCCCTCTCTCTCTCTCTCTCTCTCTCTCTCTCTCTCTCACTCTCTGGTTGTCTCTCTATCTTTTTCAACTCAGTTGCCTTCTGTCTCATTGCAATTTCCCCTTTCTCTCTCTCTCTCTCTCTCTTTCTCTCCATCTCTCTCTCTCTCTCTCTCTCTCTCTCTCTCTCTCTCTCTCTGGTTGTCTCTCTATCTTTTTCAACTCAGTTGCCTTCTGTCTCTTTGCAATTTCCTCTCTCTCTCTCTCTCTCTCTCTCTCTCATTTTCACATCATTTTCCCTCGCTTCTCTTCTCTTTTCTTTCTTCCTGCTTATCTTTCTTTTTTGCTGCCATCTCTTTCTTTCATTTTTTCTTTCTTTCTTTCTTTCTTTCTCTCTTTCCTTCTTCCTTTCTTTCTTTAATCCTTTTCTCCTTCCTTTATATTTTCATTTTTTCTTTCATTCTTTCTTCTTTATCTCAAGTCTTTCTTTTTTCTTTCTTTCTTTTTTCTTTCTTTCTTTTTTCTTTCTTTCTTTCTTTCTTTCTCGTCTTAATTTTTTTCCTTTTTTCTTTTATATTTTCTTTTTCCCCTGTCTTTATATTTTCTTTCTTACATTCTTTCTTTATTTCCTGATTTACTTCTTTCTTTCTTTCTTTCTTTCTTTCTTTCTCCCCCCTAATTTTTTCTTTCCCTTCCCCATATTTTCCCATTCTTCCCTTTCTCTTTTTCTCCCTTCTACCCTGTTATACTTCTTCTTGAAGAACTATCAATAAATCTAATTAGAAATCTCAAATGAAATATTAACAATCATTTTCAACAGACATTTTGTTATAACATTTTTATGCTTGGATTTTATTTGCTTTATTTCTTTAACGTCATATTAAAGGTTATTTAATGACAAAAAACTGGACTCATTTGTAATTTTTATTTTATTGTAATCATAACTATTTGTATCTTTAACAATCCATTGTAACCAAATTCTCGGTCAGAGGAACGTACAAGCGTGAAACTCATAGTTACCAAACGACGTTGACTTTAAGTTGGTTGGCTGGTTGTATTGGTCTTACGGCATCTCAACACTTTTTGGTTCATTTAATGCCGAATAAAGTTATTTTGATATGTGGTTACTTACAGTAGCTGCTGTTGCTTAAATTGTTCTAACGGGAACCGGTGTTTTCAACGTGACTCGACCGTAAGATCTTGACTTTATGTCCACGCTACCCTAACACACACAGACACACACAGACACACACACACAGACACACACACAGACACACACACACACACATATATAGGAAGCGCGTGGTGTAATGGTTAAAGTCATAGGAAATGGACTCGTCGCCCCGAGTTCAAATCCTGGACGTGGTAAATGCATTTCACTTAGCGCTAATACCCTTGGGAAAGGTATGAATTCTACTCTCCCTCCAGCTATGGGTAAATAGTAGGGCAGACTGGGCTCTTTAACCTTGGTTAGGCAACCAGTCTTGGATAAGGAAAACTCTGAATTCAAACCTGAACAAAACTCCGCTTAAGAAATTGACCTTATGTCGCATCCTGCTCGTGCGGAGGGGTTGGTATATATATATATATATATATATATATATATATATACGGTGTTGAGTGTTAGTTTCCAATTGTGTCTCATCAGATCGATTCCCGCCTTCAAACGTGGTTTCGGAGCTTTAAATCGATGACCACTCGGCAAATTGGGTGCTCCAGTAATATAACCTAGTTATATCATTTGACATATTGGAAGAAATGACATGTATTATGTAATATTGTTAGAAATGTTTATAATCTAATAGATATAAAAGTGCGAGTTTATTTATTTTCTGAGTTATTGTGTATATAATATGAATCTTCGTGTTTGCTTCTAAATTATTGTTAAGAATTAATGCAAAAATGAATGGAATGAATAGAATAATTGAAAAAGATATTTCCGTGGAAAAACACTATTATTTTCAAAAGATTCTAAACTGGAAAGATCCTATATATATATATATATATATATATATATATATATATATATATATATATATATATTGGGATATATACGCTCGGGTAGCGTAGACAAAGTCATGGGGAGGCACGTGGTGTAATAGTTATCGTTGAAGGAAATAGAATCAGTGGATCAGGTCACCAATAAGCACCCCAGCCGAAATAAGATTTGAAAGGAACGGAATTTTGCTTTTCACCGGTTGTTAGTAAAAAAAAAAAAAAAAATTAAAAAAAATCAACAGTCGAGTTTATGACATAATTTCATACAATCAAAGACACGTTTTTATACAAAAATAGTTTTTGATTTTAATTTTTAAAAAATGGTTATTTCATGTTGTTGTTGTTAGCCAATGTGAAAAAATAAATTTTGCACTAAAGATAAACTAATATTGTTATTTTTTAAATAAAACTTTCAACGAAAGATATATTTTTATATTAAAATAGTTTTTATTTAATTTGAATAGGAATACAATTGAGATTTCTGGTACCCAAATATTACTTTAATGAATCAGAAGTTTTGCTAATTAATCAGAAGTTGACGAATATTTTTCAACATTTACATTATTTTTTAAATTATGAAAAAATTTAAATTCTTAATTCTTAATTTGGTCACATTACACTGAATCAAATTAAATTTTAATAGCAAAAAACATTTTAAAATAAATCCTTTTTTTAATTTTAAATTAATATTGTTATTGTTTTTTTTTGTTTTTTTTTTTTTTTAGATTATTATAAAACTTTAAACGAAAGACACGTTTTTATATTAAAATAGTTTTTTATTTAATCAGAAGAGAAATGCACATAGGATGTTGTTCAGAAATGGTATTACATAATTTATAAAATTTATTTTCCATGTATCTCTATGTGGATTCCTATCTGAAATAATATTGTTATAATGTCAATAACAATATTAGTTTATTGTAAGTGGAAAATTAATTTTTTAACATATGTTCACAACAACAAAATGAAATAACTCATTTTTTTATTAACTGTCCGTAGAAGCAAATGGAAAAACTCGTCTGTTGATTTTGTTTACTAACAGTCGGTGAAAAGCAAAATTCCTTTCCTTTCACATCTGATCTCGGCTGGGTGCTTATTGGTGACCTGATCCGAATTGGCAACACAAGAAATTATGGACGAGGATGTTTATATTTCATATAGCCTAAATACCCTTAGAAAAGGCATGCATCAAATTATTCTCACTCCATCTATGGGCAGATAGTTGGTGGCCTGGGTTCTTTAACCTTAATTACAAAACCACTCTAGGAGAAGGAAAACTCTGAATTCAAACCTGTTATATTATCTGCGTTATTCGGACTATTGTCCCCATCTTCATTGTTATTTGTACAATGTTTCGGCCGATATGCCTTCCGGCCTTCTTCAGGTATTTCCTGTCGGACTCGGTAACCTTCTCGGACTCGGGAACCTTCTTTTCGAACTCGGGAACTTTCTTGTCGTAATCGGGAGCCATCACCGAACTTTGAACCTAATCCTTTATTTATTCCACAGGGGTATCCTGTTCTCATTCCGCTAACCATAGCCGAGAAGGTTCCCGAGTCCGAGAAGGTTCCAGAGTCCGACAAGAAATACCTGAAGAAGGCCGGAGGGCATATCGGCCGAAACGTTGTACAAATAACAATGAAGATGGAGACAATAGTCCGAATAACGCAGATAATACTAATCTTCAAGCCTCATCTCAAACATTCAGAGAAACATGTTATACTCCTCTTAAGAAATTGACCATATGTCTCATCCTGCTCATGTAGAGGGGTTATATGCATATATATATATACATATCTACATACCTTAGACACGCTACATTAGTATAAAAATTAACATAAATAAAATAGCCTTTAGCACTGACACTAAAATATTAAAATATCTTTAATACTGAATTTAACGTTTATCCTTCTCCTACACTGGTTGCCATACTAATGCTTGAGAGCCTAGTCTGTCCTACAATTTTACCAATTACGTAGAGTTTCAGAAAGGAGACTTTTTAAAGGGCATGAACGCGAAGTGAAATTCAAAATGAGTTAGCGCCTGAAGAAAATCCCCTCCCAGTCAAGAGGTGGCGTACCAAGGCATACACGAATCGGATGACCTGTCGAGAATGTAATCATCCATGAAGCTGCTGACTAATCATGTCGATAAAAATAGACTCACAAAGGAAAGAGAAGCTTTTAACAGTCTGACGACAGAAACTTGAGTTG
>CM042147.1:35901517-35911517 GCA_023376005.1 Doryteuthis pealeii | reverse complement strand
CATTTAATAGGTATTCCCGCCTAATTCATTATTAATTAATTAATTTTCAAAATTAGGTACGACTCCAATTAAGCACTTATTCTCCCAAAAATTATCGGCAAAAAGCCATTCAAAACAAACCGTGTTTATATATATATATATATATATATATATATGATAGAAAAAAATATTTAGACAAATCTGCACTATGTGTAAGCTCCTTTACCAAGAGAATGTGTGATAGTTGTACAGCATGCAGATCTATCTACATCATTAAATTCTAAAGACTGAAGTAAGTTAATGAATGCGTCTTCAAGGAATGTATCGATTTAAAACGCTCGTAGACAGATAAATCGATATCTTTACATGTTACGAGAGTTGAATCATTAGGGAATTTTTAGAATGTGACAGATGGTTAATAATTATCGGACGACACACAGACAGGTGCATGTACACCCAGAGTCACTGACACACCCTACTTTATATATATATATATATATATAATATATATATATATATATATATATATATATTACTTGAGGTTACTGTATAGATCATCTTGACTCAGCAGTGTCACTTCGTAGATATGTTGGTCGGAAAATGTGTTGAAATGAAATGTGTCAAACAAAACAAATTATTCTCACTTTTGTTTTTTTCTGCTTGTCGCTCCCTTACATTCTTTCTTTCTTTTCTTCTTTCTTTCTCTCCATCTCTCCCATTCTTTCTCTCACTCTCTTTCTACCTCTACACTCTACATCATTCCCTCTTTATTTCTCTCTCTTTCTCTCTTTCTGTGTCTCTCTCCCCTCTCTCAATCTATCTATCTATCAATATATATCTATCAATATATATATGAAGAAATGTAGACAAACACGGGATGTTACACTAGATGGAAGTTTTTTATTAGTCGTAAAGTCGACGTTCGAACGTTTCGGTTTATGTAGGAACCTTCTTCAGGACAATCTATATATATATATATATATATATATATATATATATATATATATATATATATATATAAGTAAAGTCAGGGCGGCCTAATGTCGGTATCAGCCATGCAGCGATGGAGTCTATTCCCTTTTCAACAGCGCTAGACCAAGGAGATTATTTTAGCGTCTGAGGTGGAGCGCCACACCTACCATCAGCTCCTTACTTTATCGCACAGATCCCTGTACTACTCATACGCTGAGTTGGCGAGGGCGGGTATCGAACTAGGAACCTTGTGGTTTCTCGCCGAACACTCTACCGACTGAACTAACCCGATATGTGCAAAAGATGGGGAAATAAGTAACGTTGTCTATAAAGAATCCCTCCGAAACTAATTAAAATACGAGGGTCATTCAATAAATACGCCCAATGAACAAGAATGAATAAAACAAAATGACTTCGGCACAAAATAACCCTCAAGGGTTGACATGCCGTAAAAAAATCAACCATCCAACTTAATGTCTTCACCGTTTCGACTAAAAGTAAACTTTTTTTTTTTTTTTTCTTTTTTTTTTGTTTTGTTTTTTTTGTTTGTTTTTTTTTTGTTTTGCTTTTTTGTGATTGATGTCTGATAGCAAAAAAGAAAGAAAGAAAAAGACAGCCAATGATTACAAAGGTAAACAAGGGTAAATCGACAGAATAGGAATCCTATACAAATCTCAAGTTGTGAAGTCGTAAACACTGGTGAATACATTGCATAATGTGTTCTTTTTTCTTCCCTCTCCGTGTGTGTGTGTGTGTGTATGTGTGTGTGTGTGTGTGTGGTGTGTGTATGTGTGTTTGTCTTTTTTTTTAAGAAGTTGTGCTTTGTGAAAAAGAAAACAAATTCTAGGTTCGAGCGAAATCGAAAGAGTTGAACAAAGAAAAGGCTTAACGCTGAGGAGTATTGAACCGGAAACAAAAAAGATGTGAAAAAAGTGAATAGGAGAAACCAATTGAACTTTGAAGCATAGAAAGATGAAAGAATAGATAAAGAGAGAGAGAGAGAGAGAGAAAAGAGAGAGAGAGGGGGGGTGGAGAGAGAAAGAGAGAGAAATACACACACACTCATATATATATATATATGGAAAGAGAGAAAAAGACAGAGACAGAGAGAGACCGAGAGTGAGGGGAGAGAGTCGGGTAGACAAGACGGATAGTGAGAGAACAAAGAGAACAGAGAGGGAGAGAGAGAGAGAGAGAGAGAGAGAGAGAGAGAGAGAGAGAGAGAGAGAGATTGAAACAGATAAACAATGGGAACATTGAAGAGAAGGGCTGGGAAGACACACACACACACATAGATGTATATGTGGAAAGAGAGAGAGAGAGAGGAGAGAGAGAGAGAGCGAAAGAGAGAGAGAGAGAGGTGGAGAGAGAGAGGAGTGGAGAGAGAGAGGAGTGGAGAGAGAGAGAGAGTGAGAAATACACACACACTCATATATATATATATATGGAAAGAGAGAAAAATACAGAGAAAGAGAGAGACCGAGAGAGAGGGGAGAGAGTCGGGTAGACAAGTCGGATAGTAAGAGAACAAGAGAGAGAGAGAGAGAGAGAGAGAGGAGAGAGAGAAGAGAGAGAGAGATTGAAACAGATAAACAACGGGAACATTAAAGAGAAGGGGTGGGAAGACACACACACATATATATATGTATATGTGGAAAGAGAGAGAAAGAGAGAGAGAGAGAGAGAGAGAGAGAGAGAGAGAGAGAGAGAGAGAGAGAGTCGGGTTAACAAGACATATAGTGAGAGAACAGAGAGAGACAGACTGACAGACAGATAGACAGACAAACAGAAACAGAGTAAATAATAGATAATGGGCATAATGATAGAAAGAGAACAAAATGAAGCGAGAAATATAAACAATCACATTAAAGAAAAGTATATATATATATATATATACATTATATATATATATATATATATACATTATATATATATATATATATATATATATATATATATATATACATTAAGCTTTATATATATATGCTCTATCATTGATATTTAACTTTCTTTATTTATAAATATAGAAATATATTATTAGCATAGAACAGTACTTCCCAAAGTGGGGTCTACGCCCCACAGGGAGGAAATGTGATTTTTAAGGGGGGGGGCACTGAGACTAATGATGTCTGGGTCAAAATTTTTGATTTTTATTAAATAAAAATAAATAAATAAATAAATAGAATTGGAAAAATTATTCGTAAAATAAAATAAAAAATTGCACAATTTTCATATCGGTTCATCAAATCCATTATTCGTTACATAATGATCAGTTCACCCGCACCACCCAAAGGAAGATAGGAATTGGCGATGTGTGTGTGTGTGTGTGTGTGTGTGTGTGTGTGTGTGTAAGAGACAGACAGACAGACGGAGGGCGTCTGGTAGAGAGAACAAACGATAGGGTAACGATAAAGAAAAAGAGAGAAGAGGAGCGAAAAACAGAAAACAGAAAGAAGGTTCGAGAGAGGGAAGGAGAAAGATAAAGAAAGAGACAGACAGACAGAAGGAGAGATAGAACAATAGAGAGAGAGAAAGAGATAGAGGGGAGAAGGAGTAAAATAGAAAGAGGGAGGAAGAAACAGAAAATGTGAGAGACAGACAGTCGTAAAGAGAGAGAGAGAGAGAGAGAGAGAGAGAGAGAGAGAGAGAGAGAGAGAGAGAGAGAGAGAGAGAGAGAGAGAGAGAGTCTAAAGAGATCCATCAAAGAAGTAAATACACGAAAAGCAAATGAGAGAAATAATTCCAGTCGATCATTAACATTTAATGCCAGGAAAATTGTTTCTGAATTTTTTTTTGTCTTAAAGAAAATAAATAAATAAAAAAGTTAAAAAAATAAATATCGACACATTTTAATGAACTTGTAAATTCAAATCTGATCGTATTTTTTTCTTCAAATACATTCCATTTTATTTATTTATTTTTTGCTTCAATAATTTAATGTTTATTTTTAATTCTTTGCCTACTTTACGCCGCTCACAGCGACTCTCCAGCAACTGCGATTTCTAAGTACAAAAATTGATGTTTAGTTAATTATAATTGAACAGAATGACTCAGGTTACAATAATAGTAGGACATTATTTGAATAGAAGGAATTCTGTTTTGAATAGAGAGTGAACCTTGAAATATCCCATCATACAGGTAAAAAAATACTAAGAAAATTGGGTACAACTGTAGAGAAACTTGGTTAACGAAGAGTTAAGATTAAGAATGTATATAATTTGTTCTCTTTATTTAATGGCATATCAACATTCGTGAGTTATTTAATGCCAAATCCATCTTTGTAGAAGAATAGTAGGGGAACTATTTAAACCATGGCTGGGTTCTTTCCCAAGGATATTAGACCGAAAGTGAACGTAATAACCCGATCGGAGTTCGAAATTCTCTTACTACGATGTTGCGTTAGCCACTACAGAACAGGGGAGGGGGGACTCTTACTCCTTTAACTTTTAAGAACAACTCTGAGGACCTGGTAAATAAGAAGTCAGAGAAGAGACTACTAGCAAAATAATCTAATCAGTTTTGATTTAGTTTCTTTGTTTAATGGCATATCAACCTTTGTCGATTATTTAATGTCAAAGCTATCCTTGTAAAAGAAAAGTCGTGGTACTATTTAACACATAACTGTGGCAAGTAGGGGCGTGGTTCATACTTTCATGGAGATTCGCTTCCGGTTTTTGTCTGTAACAAAAAGTACGTCACTGCTTACGTCACACTGCCTAAAATCGTCATAAATAGAATACACTGAAAATTTGAGCATGCAATGTTAGACAGTCCTCATTGTTTTTTAAAACAAGTTTTAATAAATACATATCTGGTATTATCTATCTATATATAGTTTGTTTTTTTATCTTAATATATATTTAAAGTTATCAGAACTAAGTTTCCATTTCAATTTTTTTATTTTTTACTCCTTTAATAAATTTATTTTATTTTTTACTCCTTTAATAAATTTGATGATTTTACTTTACTTAGGATACAAACTCTTTGATATTAAATTTTCAACTCCCATCCCCTTAGGTAATATTTATTTTACGTCACCCAGAGGACGTTTTTTATTTTGCTAGTATGATATAATTATGATACTATGATATGATATGATTATGATACTAATATTTATTTTTAAATCAAAATATAATGTTTTAGTTACATATTTTTAAAAAATGATGTTAAGATTAATAAAGTTTATTATATATATATATATATATATATATATATATATATATATATATGATTTAGAATGTTCTGATTTATATATATATATATATATATATATATATATATATATTATATATATATATATATGCATTGTCATCTGGTTAAGTCACGCTGAAAGTACTGGCTTCCGAAGTTAAGCAATGATTAGCCTGCTCAGTACATAGATGGGTGACCACTTGGTAGCAGCAGGTACTGTGAGAAACCCGAGACCTACTTTGAAAACCAAGCAACTCTTAATGAACAAAAACATAATGTTAGATTTGTATACTAGACAATCCGCGAAATCGATGGGTTCCTGTTGTAGCATTTATCCAAGATGGTAGTGATGCATCTCCGTATACATTTACTATAATACTCATGTTCCTTAATTGTATAACAGTTATCATTTTGAAACATCCTCTGGTTAAAAATGAGACTGTACAAATCATCCAAGATGAAATGTAAAAATGTAAATCCTGATTATCTGCTGCTGCTCATCCATGGAATTCATATTTATATTTCTTCTAAATAATGGACCATTCTGTTTTTATTAGAAAGAAAGGAAAGAAAAAGGACATGCTATACAGAAAAATATAAGAATGAAAGGCGCGTGGTGTCATGGTTAGAGTCATAGGAAAGGGACTCGTCGACCCGAGTTCAATTCCTCGGCGAAGCTGTTTGCATTTCACATAGCGCTAATACCATTGGGAAAGGTATGAATCCAATTATCCCTCCAGCTATGGATAAATAGCAGGGCAGACTGGGCTCTTTAACCATGGCTAGGTAACCAGTCTAGGAGAAGGAAAACTCTGAATTCAAGCCTGTTAAACTCCGCTTAAGAAACTGATTTTGTGTCATATCCTGCTCGCGCGGAGGGGTTGGTAAATATATATAAGAATGAAAGAGTAATGAAAAGAGAGAGAGTGGTGAGCGCGTGGAAGCGACAATGCTAATCTGTTTCAATCAAACATAATGAAAAGATGAAAAGAAGGAAAGAAAGAAAGAAAGTGTGAGAGAAAGTTAATATATATATATATATATATATATATATATATATAACATGTTAGTGGATGTGATAGGAGGTAAGTAGCCGCATTTAGTAATCTTGCTCCGGCTCGTCACTGGATATCACATTCAGGTGGAGGAGAGTATCATACGCGCTATATAAGTGTCTAGCATAGGAAACCATGGGATGCAACATGGTGGATATAAAGTAAGGCTGATGAAACTAAATACGGGTCAACGGCGCGCTTCACTAGATGCAGGGCGGATGAACCTCATATGTCAATGGTCAGAATCAAACAGTTCAGTAAGGAAACTACAGCTAGTAATATCTAAGGGTGGTCTATATTGATGAAATAAAAAATTAAAAAACAACAACCGAAATATTATAATGATTAGAAAATAAACCAAGTGTATGTGTAAAACCACACACGCACTCACACAGAAAGAGTGAGAAGTTTAAAAACTGTTTGGACCATAATTTCTGTACATAGCTTTACAAAGACTACAAAATAAAAAAAATAGATTAGAATGGCTGCATTCTTCTTAAAAATACCATTATTTTTCTATCTATCTATCTATCTATCTATCTATCTATCTATCTATCTCTCTTTCCCTCTCTCTCTCTCTCTCTCTCTCTATATATATATATATATATATATATATATATATATATATATATATATATATATATGAAAATAAAATGGAAATTAATCCGACAGTATGAATAAGATATAATGAAAAACAAAAGATGTTTACAACTGAAATAGGCTCATCAGGAGAGAAAGTGTGCAAACCGTTTCGGGGCCAAATCTCTCGACGGTTTAAAAAGCAACACTCGCCCCATCCTCAACTAATATGAGGACCCTTATGCATTATAATGTATCGACCGCACGTGGGTCGGTCATCAACATCAGGGTCCTCATATTAGTTGAGGATGGGGCGAGTGTTGCTTTTTAAACCGTCGAGAGATTTGGCCCCGAAACGGTTTGCACACTTTCTCTCCTGATGAGCCTATTTCAGTTGTAAACATCTTCTGTTTTTTCATTATATCTTATTCATATATATATATATATATATATATATATATATATATATATATATATATATATGTGTGTGTGTGTGTGTGTGTGGTGTGTGTGTGTGTGTGTGTGAAGAAAGGAAGTGAATCCGACGGTATGTAGTATATTAAGAAAAATGAAAAAACAGAGGTTTAAATGAGTTAAGTGGTGAGTTTATTGGCCGACGCTGCAGTGTTTTGATCTATTAATTAGATCATTTTCAGGGCATTTGTTGGTATATGGAAGGTGATAAGAAATTATTTATCACAGAATAATGAGAAAAGCGAGTGGTAGTCATTGTTATTCAGTCTGTTTAAAATTTTTTAAAGGTTTGAAAAAAAAGGGGACGGTTTGAAATATGACGGCAAATGAAATATGACGTCAAATGTTCTCTTTTATGGCGTCGGCCAATAAACTCACCACTTAACCATTTAAACCTGTGTTTTTTTCATTCTTAATATACCACACACACACACACACACACACACACATATATATATATATATATATAATTATTTAGCTCTTACGTAAACATATCGTTCTCATTGGCTTTACACAGTTATCTCATTTATATCGATAATTTAGATAATTCAGCGCGGATACAGACCCCACCAAATTACCTTTCCTCTACTGGAAATTGCTTTATACCTGGAGTGAGGATATCTTTAGTTTCATTATTATTACACTCTCGTAAATCTGCAGTTGGGAAGGCAATGATGGATTGTTTTGTCAGCTAAAATACTTCATTGTCCTCGTTCAAAAGGGACTAGATAATTATTATTGCTTGAAGCGTTCATTGCATCCGTCATGGGAAACAAACAAGACACCAGGTAATATTTTCATTTAGAAACCTCAAAAATTATTCGCTGAAATTGCTCAGTTGGTAAACTGTTTGTTCTGCTTGCTAAGGTATTAGGTTCGAACCAAAGTCCTGTCGTGTGTTTTGCTATGTATATTTCAGATTTTAAGGCATCGTCATGTGTATCATTATGCATATCTATGTGAGTTTTAAATAGATCTTGAAATTAATATATGATAGCAAAAAGCTGAGCAAATATTTTATTCATAGAAAAATTTAAAAGCAGTTAAAAGCTAAGATATGTTGGATGCCATATATATATAAGTGTTAGAGTCGTGGGAAATGGACTCGTCGATTCGAGTTCAATTCCTAGACGAAGCTGTTGGCATTACACATAGCGCTAATACCCTTGGGAAAGGTATGAATCCATATATTCTCCCTCCAGCTATGGGTTAAATAGTAGGGCAGACTGGGCTCTTCAGCCTTGGGTAGGTAACCAGTCTAGGAGAGGGATATCTCTGAATTCAAAATTCCTGAGGTCGGTCGTTGATTGGGTTTGTGGCAACCCTTGATGCACCAATTCTTTCCTATCGACTGTGCCAAAAAGTGTGGATGGTCCAACACAAGCCTTCACCACTATAAACAATCCCTGTGTGGGAGTTCATTGTGTGTATGAACCCTCATACGTCAATAATCGACGGGAGAGTCCATTATTATTAAACATGCATGTGCTTGAAGCATTGTGTATATATTGGTTTGGAGGTTGATTTGAAGGCTATCACAATGCAGGTGTAAAGAAAAAATAATAAGGTAACAATGGTGTTGTTTGTTAACCTTCTTGTTGTAATTGTCGTAATCGGGAGCCATTACTGAAATTTAATTTAACCCTTTATTCAGTCCATGGGGGTATCCTGTTTCATCCGCTTACCATCACAGGTTAACAAACAACACCATTTTACCTTATTTTTTTCTTTACACCTGCATTGTGATAGCCTTCAAAATCAACCTCCAAAACAATATATATATATATATATATATATATATATATATATATATATATATATATATACTTGCCCAATTTTACCATTTTTATTAATTATAAATTCATCTTCTCTATTCTAGATCTGTTGTGCGAGGAGCGAAACCGGCCAGCTTGCAAGGGAACATCTCTTAGCTTAGTTTTATTATATTATTCGGACTATTGTCCTCATCTTCATTGTTATTTGTACAATGTTCGGCCGATGTGCCCTCCGGTCTTCTTCATGTATTTCTTGTCGGACTCGGGAACCTTCTCAGACTCGGAAACCTTCTTGTCGTAAATTAATATATGTATTTTTGCCCCGATCCTATTGCCCCTATGGCAATACCAAACCCTTTTTATCATATGGGTGGTAAAAGGGGGTGGCTGAGAGTCTTCATGTCCTGGGAATGGCGTTAAACTCTATCTGATGGTGAAGTTCCAGTTTTGAAGGTTTGGGAAATGTGGAGCACCCTTTCATTACGATTGCTCCCGGAATTTACTCTGAGCCGGAGTGTTAGTACCTATCAGGGTTCCATCTATGGTTAAATAGAAAAACATGAGTTTATAAACAAAATTGTGTATCCAATAAGAATGAATTTATTTCAAAACTTTATCGGCATTAAATGACCCACTGAGGTTGATATGCCGTAAAACAAACCAAACCAAACCAAGCGAAATATATGTATTTACCTAACCCCTCTGCACGAGCAGGATGCGATACACAGTTCCTTTTTAAGCGGGGTTTTAACAGGTTTTCCTTTTCCTTAGACCGGTTTCCATATTAAGGTTAAAGAGCTCAATATGTCCTACTATTCCTATACAGCAGAAGGCAGAATAGTCGAATGCATAGCTTCCCCAAAGTTACTAGCGCAAACAGCTACGTCTAGAAACTCAGGTCACCATGTCGATTACACAATGAGTGACTCTTCAAAATCAGAAACGTCGTACGAGGAGAATTAAATTTTATTGCAA
>CM042147.1:35786517-35891517 GCA_023376005.1 Doryteuthis pealeii | reverse complement strand
AACTGCGTTGCCAAAAAAATAAAAATAAAATAAATAAATCAAACTCTTGGAAATAAGGAACAAAGAATTCTGCTTCTTGAAATGGCTCGTCTAACTTCTTTCGTCATTGGAATTTAAGCAATGTCTTTCCTGACGCCTTCCTCCTCACCACCACTCGCTCCCTCCCCGCGAACTACACCCTCATTCTACTCCCTGTATCCACCCGGCTTTTATCTCAGAGCGTAATGTACAAATAGAATCGATCGATCCGGAAAATACGGTGCGTTTTTCGTTTCATTTCTTTTCTCCTCGCCAATACCACCCCAACCCCCTCCAACATTTTCTGTATCGTATATTCTCGAGCGCTTAATGAGGGATCAAGACGCTTGTAGTGTGGGTGATGCTGAGCGGTTGGGGTGGGGCGGCGATGGTGGTAGTCGAAGTGGTGGTGACGAGAGTTGAAGTGGGAGAGCAGATCTCTACGGCACTCAACGATTTGCTCACAATTGAAATACTCTTATACCTCTACCTTTCCCTCTTCTTTTTTCCGACAAACACTACACCTCGCTATTCCCATTCTTCAGTCTATACGAAACTCCACCCCTGATCCCCTAGGGGTTGTTATCGCAGTTTCGGTCACGCCATGTCAAGGTGACCTGGACATTGAGCCGTGTCACGTTGACATCGAACGCTGGCACCTGAGTCATCTGACAACGGCATTTCTGGCATCAGCAGTAGCAGGAAAGGGAAATTATCTCAGAATCGGAATTGGGTTGACTTTTGCGAATAGTTGAATTGATAATAATCCAAATGGTTGGACAGTAAGAGATATGATAATATACAGTATATATCTCACTATCCGCGGAATCGCAATTATGATCTCACCTATCCGCTGATGCCCAATAAACAAAACGTTCACGTTCAAAAACGCATACAAAACTAAAAGTAAACTAGTCGCTTGCAAATCATTTATACAACAAGAGCGGATTCAGCAGTGGGTTACCCACAAGGGTTGATATGCCTTTAAATACCAACCAAACAAAATAAGATTTTTTCTAATAATTGATACACATAAAAGACCTAACATAAAAGTATTTATATATATATATATATATATATATAATATATATATATGGATACACATGAAGTTAACCACTCAGCCTGTTACCTGCTAATGAAATGGACCTTAAGGGAAACTTAAGAACAATTGCTAATTAAGTTACTCTCTATTTCTTAATCTTAGTTCTAAATGAACTACTATTAATATAGTAGGTTATATATATATATATATATATATATATATATATATATATATATATGAAGATAGGAGGGTTGGAGTAAAATCCGACAGTATGAGGTAAGGTAAAAGGAAAAGTGGACAAAAACATAATGACTCAAACAAGTAGAAGTAGGAGAGAAATAGTTCGTTCTTCTTTACGCGAAGAACTTTATAAGTCCAACCTTATTCATAAATTTCACCACAAACTCACTTTCTCTTCTATAAATACAAATGTACGCACTTTGTTTTGAATAAAGTTAGACTGATGAAGTTCTTCGCGTAAAGAAGAACGAAATATTTTTCTCCTACTTCTACTTGTTTGAGTCATTATTTTTGTCCACTTTTCTTTTTACCTTACCTCATATATATATATATATATATATATATATATATATATATATATATATATATATATAACGATAGTGTATACAAAGAGTCAATAGCAGTTGGTGACTATCAGTTTCTCGCCTATGCCATCATATATAGAAAAAAAAAAAAAAAAGATAGAAAAGTAAATAAAAAATTCAACAGCCAGGAGCAAGTTGGCCGATCCGTCTTACTAAGAATTTATTGAGAGGACAAAACGACCCATTCTGACACAATTACCACCACCCGCTTAATTAATCCCTAGTCATTAATGCCACCCTTTAAAGCGATGAGAAGAACTAATACCATGACATTTTCATGATTCCATAGAAAAATGTATTTAAATCTACATGAATTTCTACTTACCATTTTCAACACAGTTGGCTGTCTATATATATATATATATATATATATATATATATATATATATATATATATATATATATATATAAGGGTTTTATATTGGTTTGGAAGTTGATTGTGAAGGCTATCACAATGCCGGTGTAAAGAAAAAATAATAAGGTAACAATGGTGTTGTTTGTTAACCTGTGATTTATTCTTGATATTTCGAGATAAAATCTCTTTTTCAGAAGAACACTGGAACTGAAGTAGTTGTCGTCTTGTTATGCCATTTTTAATTGAAATATATATATATATGTGTGTGTGTGTGTGTATGTGCGCGCGCGCGCGCGCGTGTGTGTGTGTTTGGGCAGCATTCTTTCATTTATACATGTAGAATTATACAAAAGGCACGTCTCCTGTTTAACAATTTTATTAATAATCTTTCTGGCCAACTTTTTTTCATTTGGATGGAATCCGTGGATTAGTCCACCGAAGTTTCTATCCCAAGTACCTTCGGCACTTCGAAGTGCCATCATCAAATTAAGAAATGTTGGTCAGAAAGCTCGAAAAGATTGTTAATAAAATTGTTAAATAGGAGACGTGCCTTTCTTTTAATTCTACACACACACACACACACACACACATATATATATATATATATATATATATATATATATATATATATATATATATATTAATGATAATACGTTTATGTAGGATTGAGATTAAGAAACAGAGAGCAGCACAATTAGCAATTGTTCTAAAGTTTCCCTTAAAGTCCATTTCATTAACAGGCTGAGTGGGAAACACCATTTTCGATCATCAGAACAAGGTTGTTTAAAAAAGACAAAAGTTCAATAAAATACACTCCCTATATTTGTCCGAAAAGGAGTTTAAAAAAACTTTTATTTCTTTTCACCATACGAAAAGCTAAAGAGAAATATAATAGGGGTTTAAATAAATAAAGAATTTAAAGAATTAATTAAAAAGTAAAGCAAACTAATTAAGAATACGACATAATGAAAAGCAAATAAAAGAAAAAATACAAACAAGAATGGTAATAAAAATTTAAAAAACAATAATATATAAACAATAAAAAATCATAAAACAAATGTATGGACATTTTTGAAAATTAATTTGTATATGTATATAGATAAGAGATTTATTAACTTTTTAAATCCAGGTTAACGCCGGGTAGCCCTGCTCGTTCATTATAAATTTCATATGATTGTTATAGTCATTAGGTGATCTGTACCAAACATAATATAATGTAATATATATATATATATATATATATATAGAGAGAGAGAGAGAGAGAGAGACAGAGAGAGACAGAGAGACAGAGACAGAGAGAGATACGACGGTAAATTAATGACTAAAAACTAAATTTTGACAAAAACATGCTTCTCCGAAGACATCCAGTCTTATAAATATATATATATATATATATATATATATATATATATATATATATATATATATATATATTATATGTGTGTATATATATATATATATATATATATATATATGTGTGTGTGTGTGTGTGTATATATATATATATGTGTGTTGTGTGTGTGTATATATATATATATATATATATATATATATATATGTGTGTGTTTGTGTGTGTGTGTGTGCGTGTGTGCGCGAGTGTATATATATATATATATCTGTGTGTGTGTGTTTGTCTGTGTCTGTGTGTGTGTGTTGTAAATAAAAATCTTAAACATCGTTCATTTTGCAGTTATAGATCTATTTCTACCCGTGTATACCTATGAGTATCATCAGACCGCTGACTTTAATGGAAATGGTAAATAGAAAATTCATGAGACTTTATATACAATTATATATATATATATATATATATATATATATATATATATATATATATATATATATATATATATAAGTGTGTGTGTGTGTGTGTGTGTGTGTGTGTGTGTGTGTGTGTAAGGTAATCCAAATGACTGGTAAGTAAGGGATGGGTCTATTTGGGATCTTCGAAATCTCACTGTACAACCATATTGTATGCTCTCGTAGGTGCAAACATATATATTCATACAATGATTTTTATAAATCCCTAAAAAGAGCTCAATATATAATAATCAATAAATTAGATTATATACAGAGCAATATTTAACTTTCAAAGAAAGCAAAACTTAACAAACCGTCATCCCGTTATATTTTATTTCAACCAGAAACCCAATAGCTTCATCAGACGGGTTTTACAGAATCTCAATATATATATATATATATATATATATATATATATATGGTTGGCATCCTTCCGTCTACTAAAGACGATGGCGTAGTGTCCACTTTTTTTAAAAAATTGTGTGGGTGGCTGAACAGTCCGATTTTTGAATGGCAATCTCTGGTGCAGTGACTGCAAGCAAACAGTGATGCCTGCTGGAGTTACTGTTGTCTCTCCTTCCTTTTGGCTCTCTTTTCTGTGGCGGCTACTTTCTTCTCTTTTTCACTCCTTCTCCTTCCTTGTTTGACGAGGAGGCGCCAGGTCACACTGTCATCTGCACAAGCCTCCCATGTGTTGGGTGCCCTCTGCCAATTCGCCATACCGTAGGTCTTTGAGGATGCGGCCTTTGTCCATCCTCCTGACCTGACCAAGCCAACGTAGGCGTCTCTTGCAGATGATGGCGGGCATGCTGTTCATGTTTGCTCGTTCCAGTACTTCTGTAGTTGGCATTTTGTCCTGCCAACGTATGCGTAGGATGCAGCGTAGGCATCTGAGGTGGAAATTGTCCAGTTTCCTTTCGCGGTGTGGGTATCATTTTTGTTGTGGGAAAACTATATAGCCTGGGCAGGTTTTTATGGAGGGTGAGCTATCGCCCAAGTAGCAGACCCCCCCTCTCCTCACAGCCGTAGTGATCCAAAGGAAAGATAGGAACCAATGCGGTTTGGCAACAGCGGTATCGCAGGAGTTGTTGGGAAGTACTGAGATTCAGCACCGCCCATCTTCGGGACTCCAGCTTCGGATTTGTTTTCGGGGTTTACTCCCTTAGCCTTTCCTTGGGATAAGGTAGAGCCGCAAGGTAACGGAGGTTTTATGAGACTTTTCCTTGTCCTGGTTCTGGATGAGTTGCTGGCCGAGTCTAGAGAGCCCCATCTAGTCTGTGATTTTGGATTCATAAGTTCATCAATCATGCTACAGCCGGTCTTTAGTAAGTGCTGGCTCGTCAGCTCTTGTCTACAGATTGCATGTGGGCGTCAGCAAGCTCGTACATTTACACATGTAAATATATGGGGTCAGTCATGTTGCAGGTGCAAGGTTACCAGCGCCTTGCAATTTTTTAAGTCAGGACTTATACTAAGTCCAGGAGTCCTGTTTTTCTCTAAGCCGTGCTGCTTCTAAGAATTCTAACTACTTTCTGATATATAATGTGTCAGGACAGTGTGGAAGTGGGGGGGAATATAAGCACATGGTCAGTATATAAAACAGAGTCAGTAAAAAAAAGGAATTACAGTTAGAAAACTTTTTAAACGGAGTTTCTCACTCTGGCCAGCATAAAAGTAAAACTTACAGATCTAGCCCAGGAGTCCTATTTTTCTCTAAGACAATGTTGCTATTTAGAATTCTAACTACTTTCTGATATATAATGTGTCAGGACAGTGTGGGAAAATATAAACCCATAAGTATTACCGAATAATTTCCTAATTAAATGTTCAATCTGCACCCAGTGAGAATCATATTCACAGCTAATTAATGGAATTAGAGGCAAACAAGTCCAGCTTTTAGAAAAGAGTCTATTTTTGTATTGATTATCGGGGTGAGCACGAACGCAGACCCCACATTTAGAAATAACGCATCCGAGTCGCCCACATCTGGGGCGATCGCAAAGGTCAACCCATCCGGGGTGCAATAGATAGGCCTCGCTTTGGGAGAACGGCCTAGCTGATCACCGTTAACCCCTATGCCAGGTAAGGGTATTTGCCAGCTCATCCCACTTATGAGGGCTGGACACAAGGTCTCGTTTTTACGTGGGCACATAAAAATTGCAAGGATCCGGGGGCATGGCCCCCTTGGATCGATGCTATTAATTGTACTCTACCGGTCCAGAAGCCGAAGCACACTGGACCCCCAGCCGAGGCCGGGTATAGAAGGTAAGTCTCAAAGCATAGAATCTGGAACAGATACTACACTTTGATCCTCCCTTCCAATGATTAATTAGGCGGGAATGCCTATTAAACCGTGATTCGAAACCCGACAGTCAAGCTGACTGTCCGGTTTCGAATCACGCACAGGGCGGTCTTCCTATCTATAGCTCTGCTGATGAGGCCTAATAGGCCGAAATGTACATACAGAGATTGATTTTTCTCGATTTGTTTAGCCTTACATTTAATAGGCATTCCCGCCTAATTAATTAATTATTAATCAATTGATTTTCAAAATTAGGTACGACTTCAATTAAGCACTTATTCTCCCAAAAATTGTCGGCAAAAAGCCATATCCAAACACATCGTGTTTACATTCCTATCATATATATATATATATATATATATATATATATATATATATATATATATATATATTAACACAAAGTAGCTATTTTTTTGAATTTGATCAGATGTCATGTATAGGAATTACCTACGGTAGATATATGGTAAAATGACAAGGTTTTCCGGAAATGTGTCGAAATGTTAAGGAATTATTAAAATAAAAAAAACAACTGAAAATGTCTTGGGTGGGGGGGTATTTCCTCTATTGAGTTCCAACCCCGGGATACCGGAAAAAACAACGTTGTTGAATGCTTATACCTTCTTTATCCATTAATTAAATCTATACGGATTACTTTGCGACGAGACAAACTCGCAAACTATATTTCAGAACTTCCATTGAAAATACGTTATTTAAATAGGCTAAAAAATCCCGGGAAGATTTTTAATTATTTGTAGTAATGTACAATACTATTCGTACTTAGAGACTTCTATACTCTTTAGATACTCCCTTGGTGTAGTTTGTGGCTGTACTAATACTACTATTCTTCTTCTCCCCATCTATGGGTTAAATAGAAAAACATGAGTTTATAAACCAAATTGTATTATGCATTAAGAATGAATTTATTTCACAACTTTATCGGCACTAAATGCCGTAAAACCAAACAAAACAAACAAACAATCAATATTATTATTCTTATTATTCTTATTTATTTAGTTAGTTTTCCGCTTTATTTTCGCTTTCTTACAATTCCTCACCAGGTCTTTACCCAAGACCTAGTTTGTTATTTTGTTTTTTCAATATTTTGTGTTCTTCTTTTTCTGTTTCCTATTTTCGATATAACTTTTCCATTCGCATTAATAGTAAGAGTACTAAGGAGATGAGCAGTGCCGCAAAGTGCATTTTTGTTTTTCATACAAGCTAAGTCTGCCAGGGTTCTTGTTAATGTATTATTATTTTTATTATTATTATTATTATTATTATTATTATTATTATTAGCTTCAACTTCAATTGAAATTTATAGGAAACGGAACTCGGTTCAAAGGACAAAAAAATGGGTTATTTCCTATAACTCCAACATAAACAAAGGGGACCCACTCTTGACTGATAAATTATTGATTTATTGATTTATCTACTTGCAAAAAAGAAGACGGGGTTAGGGTTAGGGTTAGGGTTTAGGGTTAGGGTTAGGGTTAGGGTTTAGGGTTAGGGTAATGGGAAAATAAATGAATAATTTATCAGTCAAGAGTGGTTCTTATTTGTTTATGTTGGAGTAATAGGAAATAGCCAAAAAGTGTTTTATTTGCCTTCTACTCCCCCCACCTCTGTTTCTATAAAACATTCTCATGTCGTATTCTAAACAATAGCATTCTATTAATCTTGTGGCATCTGTTCCACTTAGAAGTAACTGATATAGTGTATGATCAAGGAGGTGTTCGTTATGTAATGGTTATCGACTCTAAGAAAATGGAGTTCAAATCGCGGACGAGGTTGTTAATAAACATGTTTTTACAATTGTATCTATTTTTAAAAAAATCTCTCCAAAAATGTAGTATTTAGAACGACGAAACATTAGCAAATGACCGATCTGTTGTACTGATAGTAATAAAATTTGATTCTTCTAGAACAGGGTTTCTGTTTTTGAGGAGTCACTCATCGTATAATGGTTATTGTCGTAAGAAATGGACGCGACCACCCGAGTTCAAATCCTGGACGAGGTTGCTTGCATTTTATATAGCGCTAATACCATTGGGAAATATATGCATCCCACTATTCCCTCACCAGCTATAGGTAAATAGTAAACTGGGCTATTTAACCTTGTTGTGGCAACCGATTTAGGAGAAGGAAAACTCTAAATTGAAACCTGTTAAACACAGCTTAAAAATTGATCTTGGGACGCATTCTACTCGGGCGGAGAGGTTGGGTAAATGTATCATTTTACTCATAGCTGAAGACATGGATTCCTGCCGTTCCCAGACGGATTAGTGTAAATAAAACTCAAACAGTCTCGACCAGAATTTGAACTTCTTTCGTCGAGTTTCCTTCTTTTTTTTTGCCAACGATAAATATCTAATTTGCTAAAGACGATGGAGAGTGTCAAAGTTTTTTTTAACTACATAGCCTGGGTGGGTTCACATGGAGGATAAGCTGTTGCCCATGCAGCAAATCCCTCCTCTCCACACTGCCACTGTAATCCAAAGGAAAGGTAAGGTACCAATGCGGTTTGGCAACGGTAGTGTCACAGGAGTTGATGGGTAGCACTGGATTTCAGCATCACACCATCTTTAGGGGCTCCGGCTCCTGATTTGTTTTTGGGGTTTACTCCCCTAACCTTTCGTTGAAAGGCAGACAGACACGCTCTAAAGTTGAACTTAGACGGAGAACGAGAAAGGAAAAGGAGCAAGACATTGTCTTGCCTGCTGGGATCGAACCCGCGTCCTCCAGCATGCAAAAACAAATGCGATTTAGGCACTGGACGGACGCGAGGTTCGACTGATGTGTCCGGATGTTTGGGTAATATGCCCATAAATATCCAAAGCGAGTGGAGCGTGTGGTGACAAGCAGAGAAGCATTCGGCTTACGTGAGACGGCAGTCAGAAAAGATTATTTCGACGACGACGGATTTTCAGCTGCTGGTCGAAGACTGTGTTGACCAAAAGAAAGTTTGACCAGCGAGAAGACGGAGAACTCGCTTCGTTTTGCCCCCCCCCCTCAGCAGGAACTTGTTGATTCAAATATCTATTCCCCCCCTCTATTTCCCCTTCTATATAAGCATAGAAAATTTGATGGCCTCATCTCCCATCGTTCTTGAGTCATCTGATGACAGACGCACAGACAAAAAGACACTTGGTCAATAAAAGTAATCCGTGAACTTCAGAAAACACTCAACAAATATTATTGTTTTGACATTTTATCATTTCAGTCTTTATTCCATAACCTTTGCGAGACGAGAAATCTACAGAGAATTTAGTGTTCAATGCAGACAGCCTTTTTTTCTGCGAAATTGCGCATGGAAATATTAGCACACAGTTTCAATTTAGTGATAGTTATTGCGTGACTGGAAAAATTCCATATATTTTATTAAGATTCTTGTGGCCATTTTAAGGCTGCAGGTGAGAGCATTTTACAGTGGAGATCCCTTGTGGCATAAAGTTTGTTCCGTGTTGTGTTGTATCCTGTAATGCTTTTCCGTTGGTCCATGTGTCTTGAATCCTATGATCCTTGTGTTCCTCATCCACTCCTTTTTATGATTCCCACTTTTTCATTGATTTTATTAAATTGTACATCTTCTGTTCCTTTCTTTTTTAAATATTTATTTTAGTATAAATCTAGATAAAAAGAATAAAGGGAGGTAATTCTTGATTACTGGAAAATATTAAGTTTGTCTAATTGTCACATTGGCAATAACATCATAGTAAAGGGTTCATTTGTTTTATCAGTAACTGTGTTGAATGGTGGAGCTCCACCATGGTTATATTTAGCACAGAATAGATTCCACACAATCCTTGGATTTTGATCCGTTCGTCCGTGTTAAGCACGAGCAACTGAACGCCTTTCTATGAAGGTTTTTAATCAACAACGTATTCAAGCGTGTTTATTAGCCCATTGAATCCACGCGGCAATGGAGAGTCTATTAATCTAAGCTATGGCCTCCTTCACACTTTATATTCACAAAATATTCCAACATATTTATTTACCAACCCCTTCGTACGAGCAGGATTTGATACAAGATCAATTTCTTAAGTGGAGTCTTACAGATTTGAATTCAAAGTTTTCTTCTCCTAGACTGGTTGCCTAACCACGGTCAAAGAGCCCCGTCGGCTCAACTATTTACCCATAGCTGGAGGGAAAATAACTGGATTAATAGCTTTCACAAGGGTATTAGCGCCATATGAAAATGCAAGCAGTCTCGTCCAGGATTTGAACTCGTCTTGTCGTGTTCATTTCCTAACCATTGCACGTTCTGAAGAAGATCTATAGTTTAGTATTATCTGCGTTATTCGGACTATTGTCCCCATCTTCATTGTTATTTGTACAACGTTTCGGTCGATATTCCCTCCGGCCTTCTTCAGGTATTTCTTGTCGGACTCGGGAACCTTCTTTTCGAACTCGGGAACTTTCTTGTCGTAATCGGGAGCCATCAGGGAACTTTGAACCTAACCCTTTATTTAGTCCACGGGGGTATTCCGAGTCCGACAAGAAATACCCGAAGAAGGCCGGGAGGGCATATCGGCCGAAATGTTGTACAAATAACAATGAAGATGGGGACAATAGTCCGAATAATGCAGATAATACTAATCTTCCAGCCTCATCTCAAACATTCAGAGAAATCTATAGTTTGCATTCGATATTTTGTTTTTTATTGTTTATATTTAAGATAATTTTAAATAAAATATTTCGTACACGTGAACAAAGCCTGAACGATACATGAGTTAACTAAAAAAAAACAGCAATCAACTTCGTCCTAACCAAAATATATTTTTCTTCCAGTCATTTTTTCAATATATCTATCGGATTCATTTCCACTTTCCTCACACACACACACACACACACACACACACACACACACATATATATATATATATATATATATATATATATATATATATATATATATAAAGCTAGTGTAGTGAAGAAAAAGTCAATAGCACTTGGTAGCTGTCACTTTCTCGCCAATGCGAATTTCAAACCACGTTATTTACGTATGATCGTATTTTTAATTCAATACTGCTCTGCTATGCATGATGGGAAGGGTGGTTAAATTTTAAAAGCACGATGGGAAGGTTGGTTTAATTTAGGGGGACATTATGGGAGGGCTTGTTTAGTTTGTGGGGCTTTCTGACACATACTAAAATATACTGTTGTGTGGTACATCATGCCAGAATGCCCCACAAACTAAATAAGTCTTACCAACATGCCCCCTAATTAAACCAGCCTTCCCATACTATTCCCAAAACTTAACTAGCCTACCCATCATGCAACAGTATAGAATTAAAAAATACGATCTTACGAATGCAATTCAAAAACATCTAGGTATAAAATAACCCTAGAATGGTTGATATGTCATTAAAATCAATCCATTCATTAATATAAGCTTAGTGCAATAAATGTTTATAAAACTCCAACGTCTAATTACTCGTATTAATTTCAAGTAGCATTTATCCTGGAGTATATTTCATATGCTTACATAAAAGATTATTTTAATATCTAATGGAACGGAGCATCATCAGCTTGATTTATTGTTCTTAAAATTGGTCGTCCTTGAGATCTGTATTCCGTTAAAAAGATTATTTTTTATTCCGTTAAAAAGATTATTTTTTATTCCGTTAAAAAGATTATTTTTTATTCCGTTAAAAAGATTATTTTTTATTAGCAACTACTTGTTTGTTCTTAATGCACATCAAATAAAAATTATCAATTCTAATTCAATTGAGGTTTAATTTTGGATATCTCTCACCCCACCACCCTAAAATAGAAGCATCTATACATATATAAATGGCAGTTGTGTGTATGTGGATGTCCGGAGGAAACTTCAAAAATAAAACAATTAACGACAAAGTAAATATGTATACACATTAAATATAACCAGGGCTTGGTTTTTGAGCAATAAATCTTTTAAGGGAAAGATTGAATCTTCAAATAATATCGTATGTCGACATGTTGATTATTCATTGTTGGTTGAATCAATGATAATTATTGAAGGTTTATCTTTCCCCGGTGCTATGGAATGGAAAGCAACATTTTGGGTAACCCAACCCTGTCGGCTGGGGCGTTAGAATGCACCGACTGCGCCTCTGCAGAGGAGTAAGACTCCCCCAATGGGGCCGCCTATTGGCCGTGGGTGGCGACCTGTGATGCTTAAGGATAGAACCCAGGTGGTTAAGCAGTCCATGACTTGCAATTCTCCACATCAAGCCCTAGCACCTATATGATTTTCGCAACCCTACTGCCCTTATGACAAGCCCCAACCCTTTTTATCATATGGGTGCTAGAAGGCAGTGGCTACATGTCCTGGGAATTACGTTAAACTATCTGATGGTGAGGTTCCAGTTTTGGAGGTTTGGGGAATGTGGAGCACCCCTTCATCACCATCGCTCCCAGGTCCACACTGACCAGGAGTGGTATTACCTGTTAGGGTCCCATCTATGGGTTATAAATAGAAAAACATGAGTTTATAAACAAAATTTGATTATCCATTAAGAATGAATTTATTTCAAAACTTTGTTGGCATTAAATGACCCACCGAGATTGATATGCCGTAAAATAAACCAAACCAAATTTAATGGGAAAAGAGACCAAATAAAAACGTATATATAATCTAGGATCTCAGATGTAGTTTAGTGTCATACCAAGACGCATTTTGGGGGGAATGGTACACCCCCAAAGGGGAGTTAGTCAACATATTTTAAGCCCCGCTGACAGGGCGATAAGCTGAGCTTACTTTGTTACAAGGTGAACACTCAGTGAGCATCGAATTCACTACACTGACGTAAGGGTGCAAATCAAAGAAACATGACCAACTGAAGATGTTTTAAGTTGGATCCTGTGACGTAGTGGTTAATGTGTTGGAATGTGACATGGTAGTAAGCGAGTTCGAACTCTAGTGGCGCTATTATGTTCACTTATAGATCAATACCCTTAGGAAAGGTATTATCTTGTTAGTATAGAATTTATTCTTTCCAACAAATAAATAAATGAATCAAAACTGACTATGTGGAGAAGTAGGATGTGATCCACAGAGGATCAGCTTCATTTTGATATATGATACATGTTCCTGTGTTGGTAATTATACATATTTTGACTCACCCTCGAACTTGGACCTTGCCAGAGAACTATGGAATATTAAGGTGAAGGTCGTGTCAATTGTAGTTGTTGCCATTGGAACGGTCACCAGAAGCCTGGAAAAGAATTTGGGTGAACTGGAAATCAGAGGGAGAATCGAGACCATCCAAAATACAGCATTGTTGGGATCGGCTAGAATACTCCGAAGAGTCCTGGAGACCTGAGGAGACTTGCTGTCACTCAGCCTCCAGTGAACCACCTGCTACGGCAGGTGTGAAAAACTAAAATAATAATAATAATAATGTAAATAAATAAAGAGTAAATGAAGTAAACCTTGAAGTAATGCTTTATAAAGTACGAAAATACTTTTTCTATGCCCGAATAAATTTTTGCCTACTTGGGATCCATATCCCGGGCAGTACCTACTCGTTTCACAATCGAAGCATGATCTCTGAATATAATCTGACACCTGCACCAAGAGTCGGTCGTAACGCGTAGATTCTGAAATCCACTCACATACAGAAGTACGGAAGGGTAAAAAACAAAAATAAATAAATAAATAAACGGATCTTGTGTCGTATTTTCCCCCTACGGGACGAGGCAAACAAACGGTTGATTGTATCTTTATGTCTTTCCGTCTGATCAGTTTTCCAGTTATCAGCTGTCTGTTTGCTCTCGTTTCTTTATCAGATTGCCATTTTCTGCCCAAGTATTTCCCTCCTCCCCCTCGTCTCTCACTCTCTCTCTCTCTCTCCCTCTCTCACACAGCCAATGTCATCACGTGCCGTGAGACCGGTTGCATTGTATGTCGTCATGTGGGCCAAGAAGAACGGCCTTCAGTGAGATTGATGATACACGCGTGTACAAGAGTGGCAGATGTTCAGACATGTCTTTTAGTTGGCCTGCCTCACTTCAAAGTCATGCGTTGAATGTTCGTAGAGACCGGTCAGCCGGCTTCTCTCGGCTGATCAGTTAGCCGGTCAACAATGTAAATACACACACACACAATATAAAAAATAACAGCAAAAAAAATAAAATAAAATAAAAAACCACAACAAAACGGCTTCTCCGATATCAAGAAAGATATAGATCGAATTACTCTTTTTTATATCTTGTAGCTTACAGGTTGTATAGTTTAAGTCTTTAACACTTTATTACCACATATTTCCATCAAAAATAGAAGAAAAAAAGAATTGGTTTGGTTTTACTAGTAAATCGTCCTCAAAATTAAAACGGAAACTTATTTAGTGGTGATCCATGACAGTTTAACTACAGTGTATGAATGAACTTTTTTTGCGAATTGGGTTACGGTTTAGGGGGTTGGCGATTAAGGTTGTTTTTAATTAGGTATTGCTTAAAAAACGCAAGTTACTATACATTTAATTAACCATTGAATCCAACGGCAGACACATTAGTCTCAGTTGTTTGTGTTTGTATTGCAATGTATAATTTCAATTAAACATTTTCAACATTAAATGTACTAGCAAATATATGCACCCTCCGGGTGCAAGTATTTAAGTTTTAATGTAATAAAATATTGTATTAAATTAGAAAGGCTAATTAAACTAAATAAGAATACAGATAAAAAGATTTGAAACAGAGGGAGTATAATAAAAGATTTGAAACAGAGGGAGTATAATAAAAAATGGAACAACTGAAACTTACTCTTCCATCACTCTCGTCTTTCATTGTTATTTTTTCTAATTTAAGTATTTAGTTATAAGAGGCAGTAAAGAATAAAATGACAGTTATTTTATCTTGTTAATGGATTTCATTTAAGATTCATTGAAGAGATTTTTGCTTATATTCATTAAAATAAAACCAAACAGTTAGAAATCAACAATACTAAGTACATATTTATTAAATTCGATTTTTTAATATTAATATGCAAATTAGCCTTCCCGTTCACATTGTAAAGCGCTATTTTGTTGTATATATAAATATAATTGCATATTGTTAGTATGTAGACATAGTTAACAGTATTAATAATGTAAGACAATTTTATTAATAATTGAGCTTTAGATAAAAATAAAATCATGGAGAATGTGATGTCAATAACTAAGAGAATTGTGACTTGAGTAGGAATATAGTTTCGGTTACAGACAGAAAAACACACAATCTCCATTATAATAAGATATTATTTTTTTTTAAGCAATTAAAAACAACCTTAACCCCCAAACCCCTAAACCGTAACCCAATTCGCAAAAAAAGTTAATTCATAGACTGTAGTTAAACTGTCATGGATCACCACCAAAGAAGTTTCCGTTTTAATTTTGACGACGATTTGCAAGTTGAACCACTGGTTTTCATTGATTAATTATCTGATTGATTGATTAATTGAATTTGACGGCATTTATAATTTGTTGAAGGTTTTGGATATCGGGAATTCTCTGATAAGATAAAACGAAAAGAGGTGTTTGTCGTGTAATGGTTACTATCGTAGGACATTGACACGGTGACACAAGTTCAGATCCCAGACGAGGCTGTTGGCATTTCACATTGTTATCATTCGTGTGGCCATTTTAGCTCTGTAGTGAAAACAGTTTTACAGTTCAGATCCATTGTGGTATGAAGTCTGATTCTTTCTTGACGTAGAAAGATGAAGTGTCAATTTAAATCCTTGTCTGTTGATCTGTCCTCAAAGTAGGAGTTGTATCAGAGTGTAACCTCTCTTGAATTAGAGAGTTGTATAATTCTTGTCTCTTGGTCTGTCTTTCCAGTGAGTAATTTAGGACAAGTCATCAACGCCTTTGAATAGTAAATTAGATACATGTTTAGGTGTTTCTGATTGGCCAATTCAGCAACCGCTGTTTCAAAACAGTCTATAAATATAAGTCGTGGTCATTAGCATACCTGATACCAAAATATATCCCCAACACACTTAAAACTAATACCCTTGGAAAAGGTATGAATCCTCAGCTATGGGCAAATAGCAGGTCAAGCTAGGCTCTTTAAACTTGGTTTGGTAACCAGTCTAGAAGAAGGAAAAAATATTGTGTCCTTTTTGAACTAGTACCCTTAGGAAAGATATGGGCCCCGTCATCCCACAGTTATGGTAAAAGATTACTACTATTGCTCTTCTACAAGGATGACTTTAGTATTAAATAAATCTTGAAGGAGGATATGCTATTAAGCAAAGAAACCAACCCAAACCAGTTGAACTAGAAATATAGTTTCCCCTTAAAATTGTAAAAAAAAAAGAATAACAACTCAACATATGTTATTACTGGGGCAAAATTAGATATAGAACGCTTTTTAACGCTTTCCCAGCAACAGATTTTCGAAAAAAAAAAAAAATATTTAACTCTTTGCCTTCCAAATTTCCACCTTGGCGGTACAAAATTTTCTTATTTTTTACCTGTATGATGGGATATTTCACAATTCACTATCTATTCACCCCAGAACTCATTCTATTCAAATAAAATTCTATTATAATTGTAATCTGAGTCCTGCTAAATTAAAATGAACTAATCATCAGTTTTTGTACTTTACTTGGGTGTGATACCGTAGAGGTGGAAGAGCCACCGTGAGCGGCGTAAAATAGGCAAAGAGTTAATTCTTTTAATTGATTGATTAATTGAATGATTTACTGATTGGCAGTAATTATAATCCAACCCGTCTAACGTTCGGTTAGTTGGTTTATTTCGAGTCATTTAATGTCGAATTAAGTCAATTTTGATTTAAAAAAAACACACACTCAGATTGCGTACAGTACCTGCTGTTACTTAAGTGGTCACCTAGAAGGTTGATTAGTTGAAATTTACGGCATGTAATTTTCAACTCAACCCCCGTTATTTTGAATCTAACGAACTCTGATTCAAAATTTATCTAACTACAGTACTTATGTTACCTATGAATTATGTAACATAATAATAATAATAATAATAATAATAATAATAATAATAATAATAATAATCAACTTACTTAGCAAATCGGAATGGAATCTTTCTTTTTTTTAACGCCTGGTCGACTTTTACAAAATTCTAAGAGTAATATTACTAGTGCTTGAAGAAATATGAGAAATTTCTACTAGAGTTGAAAAGAGTCAAAATTCTTTTACGCTTCTTGACTATTGGATTTCATTCAACCATTATAAATCTGTTTGTTTTTTTGTTGTTTTTTTTGTTTTTGTTTTTTTGTGTGGTAGTATAAAAAGTTCTTCAATAGAATACAATAGTTAAAAGTTTCGATTAAAAAAAAAAGAAATTTAAAAATAAAACGACTAGAAAAGTGCTGCCCGTAAAAGAGGTTAAAACTGTGAGTCTCAATGATATTCCTTTTTTTTTCTTCTTTCCTTTAAAAGAATGATATTCTCTTCATTCACTGCGAATGAGTGTAGAGAAAAATAACCTTGAATATTATCGTTAATGAATAGGAATCAGTGTGGATGCTTTGCGTTGAGAGAACAATGACAGAACTGAAAGAAATCAATAAGTATTTTATTTGATTTTATTGTTGTTACTTTTTTTTTTATTGTCGTTGTTGTTTTTTCCCCCACTGCATCTGATAACCTCGGTTTCTTTTAAATCTTTTGGTGTCAGACACGAAAATTAAAGGGTTTTTTTTTGGGGGGGGGGGGGCTGAATGTTTTTGAGTGCATCAAATGGAGAAAAAAATGAAATTGATTTGGGTTTTTTTTTAACTTGTCATTCACATTTTAATTATTATTTAATGGGACTAACCACAAAAAATCAAACAGAAATGCATTTCCGCACAAACATATACTTCTTTCAGCTATGGGTAAATATTGGGTCAGGCTGTGCTCTTTAACCAAATAATTAAAGAATAATGTTTGGTCTAATTTGGTTTCGAGTCTTTGCATCATCATCATCATCATCATCATCATCATCATCATCATCACGTCGTACTTACCTTACGGATTGCCATGGTTCAATATCGCCACCCGTCCCTATGAATTATTACTCCTGGCAGAGCTGATTGTTTTTTTCTTCTTTTTTTCTGGTCTGTCTACACTGGTGTGTCGCTTCTCGGCCGAATGGCTAAGATCGGGTTTAAACCACGAGCGTCGATCCCAGGGGGCCATCCCACCAGGCAACACCTGCCCCCTCGATTTAAAGGGTCAGGGCTGGGTTTATAGCCCAGTGCCTTGAGGGGGAATGCCGAGGGGAAAGACGCAATTTTAAAACCCGCCACCAATGAGTCTCTGCTTGTAGGTAGTCCCACGTTAATAGGGTCTTGTGCCTAACCTTGTACAAGTGGGGTACGAGGATAATAAATCCGTATAGCTGCTGTTTGGTTAGGTGCTGCTTTCAGGATTTATTCAAGACAGCACGCACTTATTTTTGTGTAATTCTCATTTGGCCTTTTCTCTTAGCATTTTGTTAAGAGTTCAAGTGATGCAACCATACAATAGCACTGACATAGCTTTGAGCTTGAAAGAATTCTCTGATATATTAGATTTACATATGATCGAAAATTTGTCCATGGCATATACACCTTCCTGTGTTACTTAATGCCAACGCCATACTTGTAGACGAACAGTAGTGGTACTATCTAACCCATCACTTGGAGGGGGGGGTAAGAGCTTCTTACCTTTCTCAAGGGTATTAGTCCGAAAGTAGACGTAATAGCGCAACTGGAGTTTGATAATTCATTCACACACACAGACACACACGCACACACACACACACACACACACACACACACACACACACATATATATATATATATATATATATATATATGGGATTGTCACTGTTTCAGCTTTTACTGGAACGGTGTGCCAAAATGCAGTATTATTGGTAGAGTGCTCAATATAAAATATAGCTGTTATATGATATAATAAATTAAATATATAAAGGTTATACATATCTATTTATTTTATGACAAAGGAACAGTCACAACCATTTTGGTTTCATGCGTGCGTAATTGCAAATAATCTTCATGTGACGGTATATATATATATATATATATATATATATATATATATATATATATACAACGTCACCTAGTTCTATTCAGGTCATTTTTTTATATCAATATATTTGGAGAGCTCAATATATGATAATTTAATAATCATATACAACGCAATAATACACACAGGCATACACATACACATGCATACGCACATACATACATAATTGTTCCCTTATATATATATATATATATATATATATATATATATATATATGTGTGTGTGTGTGTGTGTGTGTGTGTGTGAGTGTGTATGTGTGTCTGTGTCTGTGTCTGTGTATGTGTGTGTGTGTGACGATTGGTTGTTTTACTATATATCAACCTTTTTTCTATTCATTTAACGCCGAATCTAGTCATTTTGATATTCGCTTTTACTTATAGTACCTGATGTTGCTTAAATGGTTACTAATCTACTAATCTAAGTACCGAACACGCTCATCACTGCTTAACTTCGCCTCTCTTTCTCTCTCTCTCTCTCTCTCTCTCTCTCTCTATATATATATATATATATATATATATATATATATATATATATATATAGAGAGAGAGAGAGAGAGAGAGAGAGAGAAAGAGAGGCGAAGTTAAGCAGTGATGAGCGTGTTCGGTACTTAGATTAGTAGATTAGTAACCATTTAAGCAACATCAGGTACTATAAGTAAAAGCGAATATCAAAATGACTAGATTCGGCGTTAAATGAATAGAAAAAAGGTTGATATATAGTAAAACAACCAATCGTCACACACACACATACACACACATATATATACATATATATATATATATATATATATATATATATATATATATATATATATATAAGGGAACACATGTGTATGTGTGTGTGTGTGCGTGTGCGTGTGCGTGTGTGTGTGTATGTCTGTGTGTATTATTGCGTTGTATATGATTATTAAATTATCATATATTGAGCTCTCCAAGTGAATCAAAACATTTTTTTAATATATTCATATAAAAAAGGGACTTGAATACAATCATTCCCACCACAAACTTATCTTCTCATTTAAATATATATATATAGTATATTTAAAGGTTTCATTGGTGAGAAAGTGTCAGTAACCAGACACCGTTGATTCCATGTCCACGCTACATTAACTTATATGTATATAGCTCAGTCTGTAGAGCTTAGGAACCACAAGTTTCCTGGTTCGTTATCGACCCTCCCCAACTAAACGTATGAGAAGTACAGGGATCTGTGAGGTAAACTAAGGATCTGATGGTAGGTGTGGCGCTCCACCTAAGATACAAACACAATATCCTTGGTCTCGCGCTAGTGAAAAGGGCGTAGACTACCTTGTTGTCTGGCTGATACCGACCATAGGCCACCCCGACGACTTTACTTATATATATATATATATATATATATATATATATACTAGTAAAAAATAAAAAATACCCTCCGGGCGATGTAAAAATAGATTTTTGAAACATATTGCCTGAGGGGTGGCAGTAAAAAATTCAATGTCAGTGAGTTTGTACCCTAAGTAAGTAAAATCATCAGATTCATTAAAGGATTAAAAAATAAAACAATTTGAAATGTAAACTTTAAATGTGTATTAAAATAAAACAAACTATATATAGATATATAATACCAGTCATGTATTTATTAAAACTTGTTTTAAAAAACAATGAGGACTGTCTAATGTTGCATGTTCAAATTTTGAGTGTATTTATTCTATGTTATGACGATTTTGGGTAATGTGATGTAATTTTTGTCACAGACAAAACCGGAAGCGAATCTCCATTATATATATATATATATATATATATATATATATATATATATATATTTATATATATATATATATATAAGTTGAAAAATGGAAGTAAAACCGACAATTATGTTAGAATATAAAAGGAAGAAAATGGATGCATAAAAATTATTTATCAGAATGCCAACATCTGTTTAGACCAAGAGTTTGTCCTTGTATACATTGTGTTTATTATTCCAAATTTAAAAAAATGGTATGAAATAATAATAATAATAAATAATAGAACCATAAAATGTAAGTATACAAAAAAGCGGTCATCTTCAGGGCAACATATTTTGATATTAAAATATCAAAATATCTTGCCTTGAAGATGACCGCTTTTTTGTATATTTACATTTTATGTTTTCTCAATCATTATTATTATTATTATTATTATTATTATATTATTATTATTATTGAGTTCTTCACACCAACGTCAACTGATGGTATTTCACTGGAGTCTGAGTGACAACAAGTCTCTTCAGGTCGCCAGGACTCTTCTGAGTATTCTGGCAAATTGCAGCAGTACAGTATTCTGGATAGTCTCAATTCTCCCTCTGATTTCCAGATGTTCCAGTATTTTCTTTCTCTGATTTCCAGATTTTTCTGTCTTTTCCCCAAGCTTTTTGAGACCGTTCCATTATATATATATATATATATATATATATATATATATATATATATTATATATATTATATATATATAATTTATTACGGGTAATAACTAGTTATTCTAATAATTATTGTTATTTCTTGACGGCATTACGACCTACCCCATCTCGTCCTCATCCTCACCCTGTTTCGTCCCATGGAGATCTGCCCTTTTCAAAAGACTGTTCGCACAGTGGCCAAGTACAGGATTTTCTTCAGTTAACATTTTTCTGATCTAGATTGTAAGCCCGCTGACATTTGGCAAATGTCTCAGCTGTCGGGGAATTTTTAATGCGAAACTGACGTAAAACTCGTGCTAGTAAAAAAAGACACGTGACTATTGCAGGGCATCTGTCATGTTCTGCTTAGCGAAAACATCTTTTTTTGTGGGGTGGGGTGAGAAAAGCTCGTTGTGAAATTAATTACCTACTGCTCACTGTGCAGTTTTGTCACCGTAAACGTTTAGCAAGCGTCGATGAATATCAATGTGTTATTATTTATTTATTTATTTTGCATGGAAGAATTCAGTGACATGTATTTCATGTCAGACGCTATTCTTTGCTACACTGCCTCTTAAGTGTTGTCAGTAAGAAAACAGAAATATTTTTTATATGTTATTGGCTAAGAGGTTCAGTCTCTACTGCCTTTCCACCAACACCCGTCTCTAACTTCGCCGGACAATATAATAAAATAAGAAGAATTTACTTACGAATCTACCCACTTAAATGAATAAAACTTAACGTAATTTTCTTGTATTATGAGGAGGATGGATTAAAAAAAATGTTTCATCGGTTTTACAATTTTAAAACGGAACAAATTTATAAATTGATATCTACATCTATCAAAATGGAGCATTTTTGCCATTTTCTCTCTCTTGGAGATGTGCTCTTTTTAAAGTAGTTTATTCTATTGTTACAATTAAGAAGTTCATAGAATTTATTTCTCTGAATGTTTAAGATGAGGCTTGATGATTAGTATTATCTGCGTTATTCGGACTATTGTCCCCATCTTCATTGTTATTTGTACAACGTTTCGGCCGATGTGCCCTCCGGCCTTCTTTAGGTATTTCTTATAGGAATCGGGAAACTTCTTTTCGGACTCGGAAGTTATCACGGAACTTTGAACCTTACTCTTTATTCAGTTTACGGGGGTATCCTGTTCTCGTTCCGCTAATCATAGCTGGGGTAGAGGCGTTAAGCTGTGTTAATTATTATTCTATGTTAGTGCTGCCCTTGACCAGGATTGAACCTGCAGTTCAGAGATAACTGTCACTTAGAACTGTCTTAACCTAACTCCTTTATCCACTAAGCAATGTGTCCAATAACAATGAAGATGGGGACAATAGTCCGAATAACGCAGATAATACTAATCATAGAATTTAATATGAAAGTTTCGGTTCTATTCTTGTAGAAAAAACGAAAATTCATGAAAACCTACAATTTTCTTTAGGAAAGTTTGTATAAAATAGGGGGGGTGCTGTCGTATCGAAATTTTGGCATACCTATGCCGGTGTTTTTTAAACAAAGAACAGAAATTAACCAATTACCAAGCTAGTTTCATATTTTTTTCTATTTTTTGGCAGTAATTTGATTTGTGTGTATGGGGAGGGGGAGTTCGAGCAAAACAGAAAAAACATATAACAACAAAAGATAAACTCAAGAACGATATTTTTACTTTTTAGATTCATGTTTTAAATATAGGTGCGGAGAAGTCAAACATAGTCGTATCCCCCTGGATCAGTTCACTGTAAATACTAAAGAATCTTCACCTTCACTGGACCACAGTTAAGTTATATCTAATAAAGCTTGAGTAAAGCAATTACCTCGTTCGTATTTCATTAGAAAAGTCTGTCGAAGTTTCCGCTGAAGAAGAAAAGTACCTCCTTTTGTTCATACTTGCTCAGTTGAGAGACTTTTTTTTGTGAGGGTCTATACGCATTGCTACAAACCTTGTTCACTACGGTAAATGCGTGGGAAGAACGTTGAACGAATACGAATATATATTTGAATCTGAGATATTTAATTTTACATGATAGACTTTCTATTTTATTTACGCAGTTTTACGAGTTGCTTTTAATTGACTGTGATTTGTTTAACGTTTATTTTAGGTTTGGTTTGTTTTGTTTTACGGCATATCAATCTCGGTGAGTCATTTAATACCGATAAAGTTTTAAAATAAATTCATTCTTAATGGATACCAAATTTTGTTGATAAACTCATGTTTTTCTATTTAACCCATAGATGGGACCCTAACAGGTACTACCACTCCGGGGCAGAGTGGATCAGGGGGCAATGGTAATGAAGGGGTGCACCACATTCCCCAAACCTCCAAAACTGGAACCTCACCATCAGTTAGAGTTTAACGTCATTCCCAGGACATGTAGACCCTCAGCCATCGCCTTCTAGCACCCACATGATAAAAAGGGTTTGGGCTTGCCATAAGAGCAACAGTGTTGGGAAAATCATATAGTTGCTAGGGCTTGACGTGACCAGTCGATTGATCAGAGGGATCCTCTCCGACCGACCGTCTAGCCGAAGAAAGGTCCAAAGTGGAATATTGCATGTCATGGACTGCTCAACCACCTGGGTTCTATCCTTAAGCATCACGGGTCGCCACCCACGGCCAACAGGTGGCCCCATTGGGGGAGTCTTACCCCTCTGCAGAGGTGCAGTCGGTGCATTCTAACGCCCCACCCGACAGGGTAGACGATTGTTTTACTAACCTTACGTACCTACCTAATTCTTCTTGTTCACCTCAAGGGTTGCGCGTACCCTAATTTCAGAATGCCCGCAGTAAACAGCCTGTGACCTATGGGTCAGACTAAGCAAAGTTTAGGAAAATAAAATTAGCCATAATGATACTAATCTCTGGATAAGTTAGTTTTTAGAAGGTGATTTTTCCTGTGTCAAAGATCTTAGTGAAAAACACTTTTTTCTTCTTTCAAGTAATGTAAACCAGAAAGCAGGGGCACACAAGTCCATGCCTTCCTATCGGCGTATGTATCTAATCAACCACTTTGCCATGGACAGGATGCAGAGTGCTACTCCTTTGAATTCAGTTTTCCATTTCCTAAACTGATTGCCTTGCTAATGTTAAGGAGCCCAGTCTGTTCAACTATTTACCTATAAATAAAGTCGTCGCGGTGGCCTAAAGTCGATATCAGCCAGACAGCGAGGACATCTATCCCCTTTTCACTAGCGCTAGACCAAAGAAATAGTTTCGGAGTCTGAGACGAATCACCACACCTACTATCAGCTCCCCACTTTACCGTACAGATCCCCGTACTACTCATACGCTGAGTTGGTGAGAACCGGTATTGAACCCGGAACCTTGTGGATCCTAGTCGGATGCTCAACCGACTGAGCTAAACCGAGTTGAAATTGATATTGAGTTCTATTCCGAAGAAAAAAGTATACTCTAGATATCTACAGCAATATTACAGCAATCTTTCACAATGAACACACAATACCAAGATCAAATACACCCGGTGTTCTGTCCCTCGAGCTTTTTTATGGTGTAAGGATCTCAGGGAAATTTTCTTTAGCCAAAAATATAGTCTTACCAATTCTCTCATATCCGTGATCATGTCTCTTACGGCAGTTGGGTGACCATGTTTTATCCGAGTTTTTAACTCTCCCGCACGCCAGGCATATACGAACGCACTTCGTTCCTGGGGATAAGGCATCTTCTCTTCTACATAAGTGGTATGCAAATAGCTATTTATCTACTAAGCTAAGCTTATATGTGGCACAAGGTCTGAAGTATGGGTTTACGGTCAAATCACACTGAAAGCACCGATTCCCTGAAGTTGAACAACAATGAGCCTGTTCAATACTTGGGTGTATATTTAAGCAACAGCAGGTACTGTAAGAAACACAATATCAAAATGACTTAGTACGGCATTAAATAACCCAAAAAGGGTTTATATGCCGTAAAACAACCAACCAACCAATAAAATCTGGTTGTGGTATATCTGAGTCTCTCAGCCCCAGCTATGGTTCTCATACAAAGATGGCTTTGGCATTACATAACTCACAAAGCTTGATATGCCGTAAAACAAACCAAACTAGAAGCATGGAGCACCTGGGAAAAAATCGAACTCACTAACAATAGCTAAATAATCTAAGTTGATAACCATTACACCATGCGAGGTGCTCGCCTTCTACGTCATGGGTGTATTAGTGCGAGGGAGTTATAAACAGGCACAACCGGAATTCGAAACCGTTTCACCGTATTCCCTTCCATCAACCATCTTTTGTCGTGTAATTAATAGTTAATTTCTTTCCGTTTCTTTTGTGTCGTTATAGTAAAACAGGAAATAAGTAAGGTTTTCAATCATTAACTGATGATTAGAGAGAATAATTGATTTGGGTAACGTGTCGACAATGGATCTAAAGTGCTATGAGGCGGATAACGTTATCGACTCTTGATAAATTTCAATAAATAGAAAAAAAATGCGAGGAATTTGCTCTTCAACGATGTCGAGCATAAATCGAGTGAAATGGAAGCCGTAAAAGAAGCGGGAAAATAACAAAAAGTGTTTTTAAAAAAGAAAGAAAATAAAGAGTTAGAAAATTGGAATATCGAGAATTAAGAAATCGGACGGTATACAAAGAGAATGAAAACTTTCAAGAAAGAATTATATGAACCGACTAAATAAATAAATAAAGAAAGAATAAATGCAAAATGTGAGGGCTAAAAATATGAAAACATGAAAAGAAAAACCTTTAAGAAAGAAAGAAAGAATGAAGGAAGGATGGAAATTTCGGGAAGAATATGAAAAGACAGGCTTTGAAGAAAGAGAAAAAAAGAAAGAAAGAAAAATTTGAACTGAAGACTAAAAGAATACATATATATGGCCTATGTGCCAAATTAATTAAAGCTTAGTAAATAACGAAAGAAAGAGAAGCCTTTTTAAGAAAGAAAGAAAGAAAGAAAGAAAGAAAGAAGAATATTGAAAAGTTTCGGCTGATGGATATGAAAAGTCTAAAAAAATTTTAAAAAAACAAACAAAAAAACCAAGGAAATATGTGAAAAGAAAAATTAGAAAAAAAAATTAAAATTAGTGAAATAGATCACTAATTAGGACTAACCTAACCGGTTTGAATTCAGAGTTGTCCTTCTTCTATACTGGCTGTCTAACCAAGATTAAATAGCCCAGTCTGTCCTACTATTTACCCTGGAGGGAGAGTAGTTGGATTAATACATTTCCCAAGATTATTAGCGCTATGTATACTGTAGCTTCGTCCAGGATTTGAACTCGGGTCGACGAGGCTATTTTCCTTGACTCTCTATACATTACACCACGCGCCTCCCATGTGACGTGTGCCAAACTAAACAAAGCTTAGTGAATTCCAAGAACAAGAGAATCTTTTAAATAAATAAATAGATAAAGAAAGAAAAGATGATTAAAAGAAAATTGCACTGAAAGATATGAAAATACTAAGAGAAATAAGATATGTGGACTTTTTGCTAAATGATAGTAATAATAACGAAAGAACGGCATTGGGTAGATTGATATGAAAAGACGAAAAAAAGAAGGATTTTCTAAACAGAAAGAAAGAGCGAAGTAAAGAATGATTAGTTGAAGAGAAAGAAAAGTTTTAGAGTTTGTGTGTGTGGGGGTGAAGTGAAAGAAAGAAGCAAACAATTAAACGTCATAGGAAAATCTAGAGGGGCTTCTTCTTATTATTATTTTTTTCTCCTCAATTATTTCTTAATTATTTTCTTGCTGTAAGGATTCCTAAGATTATTTTTCTATCTTCAATTATTTGGCTGAAGAAAAAATACACTGCTAATTATCCTGTTTTAAAGATGTTGTTATCCCGGGGTTCTCATACATTGCACCAGTTTAAAAATATCGAACAAAAATAAAACCTATTTTCAGAAACCTGTCTTTCACCTTTTCTTTATTTTAACCCTTTCACATCTTTTCAAAAATTCCTTTTTTTCCAGCAAGTCAATGTTAGGCGATTCGTGTTAAAACTAAAATCTGTTTATTTTTATTATGATTCACAATCTCTGTTTATTTATTCATCTGTCTGTTTCATAACATAATAAGATAAGGATGGTAAAACACCAAAATGTTCTATGGTTACCGAGTATATTTCTTGGAAACGAGTTTATTAGTATATTTTTTTGAAAATGAGTTTATTAGTATATTTCTTCAAAAATATTTTAGTTGTTTTTTTTTTTTGTTAGTTTATTAGAACATTTCTTTAAATGATAGTTTGTTAATAAACTTATTAAAAAGGTTTATTTGTATATTTCTTAAAAATTGGTTTATTATTATATTTCTTGGAAATGTGTCTATTTGTTCTAGAAATTAGTTAATCACTATATTTCTTGAAATTAGCTTATTAGTATCTTTCTAAAAAAAACAACTAGTTTCTTAGAATATTTCTTAAAATATTTTATTAGTTTATTTTTTGGAAATTAGTCTATTAGTCTATTAATATATTTTTGGAAATTAATTATCTTTAATATATTTTGGGGGGAATTTGTTTATTAGTTATAGAAATTAGTTTTTCAGTATATTTCTTGAAAATTAGTATATTTTTTACAAACAACTACTTTCTTAGTATAATTTTCATCATCAAGTCGGGCTGGCAGCACGGACATCCATGACAATCTCTTGTAAACCGTCCCTATCGATCATTACCTCTCCTCTGTACAACATCCAGAATCCATACAGAGCTGATCTACGTCTGTCCTTGCAAGAGGGTCCACACTGGCGTGTCTGTTTGCACGTTTCCATAGGAGAACGTCATTTATGAGTTCGTTCTTGCTTCCCCAGCAGTAACCAGCATGTCTTGTCCGTCTTACGCGGATGGTTTGTATGATAGGGGTAATTGTCCGTAAAGCTGATTTCGTGTGGGATGTTGTTTCCACGGTTTGTTTCAGTCAACATGCAGCATTCTTGTGCAACACCCATCTATCTTATTCTCTAGACGCTTTGTTAGGGTCCAAGTGGTGCATCCATACAGTAGCACTGACACAACTACGGCGTGGAAGAATTGCCGCTTTAACCAGTATGTGAGATCAGACATCCATATGATTGATAATCTGTCTATACCAGTCCATGCCTTTCATATACGTGCATTAGCATAGATGGGATATTACTACCCAGGTTCGTGAACTGGTCTATCGATTTTAGATACTACTAACATACGGCCTCCCCAAAGAAACAGTTACTGTCAAAATGATACTCTATAAAAACATAAAATCAATAGTTCATTCACCTGACGGGACACAGATTTCTTTGACATTGTCGCTCGAGTCCGGCAAGGAGCTACGTTAGCACCATATATATTTATAATATGCCTAGATTACATACCCCGAACGTCACTAGATCCCATGAAAGAAAAAAGGCCTCACATTAAAAAAGGCAATAAGCAGGCATAATCCCACAGAAACTATTACGGTTGCGGAGTTTTTTTGTATATTTCTTGGAAATTAGTATATTTCTACGAAAAACTAGTTCATTAAAATATTTCTTGGAAATTCAATTATTAGTATATCTCTTGAAAATTAGTTTATTAGTATATTTCTTGGAAATTAGTATATTTCTACGAAAAACTAGTTCATTAAAATATTTCTTGGAAATTCAATTATTAGTATATCTCTTGAAAATTAGTTTATTAGTATATTTCTTGGAAATTAGTATATTTCTACGAAAAACTAGTTCATTAAAAATTTCTTGGAAATTCAATTATTAGTATATCTCTTGAAAATTAGTTTATTAGTATATTTCTTGGAAATTAGTATATTTCTACGAAAAACTAGTTCATTAAAATATTTCTTGGAAATTCAATTATTAGTATATCTCTTGAAAATTAGTTTATTAGTATATTTCTACAAAATAACTAGTTCATTTGTATATTTCTGCAAAAAATAGTCTATTAGTACATTTCTGTGGAAATCAATTTTTGAAAATTACGAGGGTGTGTCAAAAGTTAATGCCATTTTGTTTAGGACAGATATAATTACCAACACAGGAACATCTATCATACATCAAAATGAAGTTGGTCCTCTGTGGATCACATCCCTACTTCTCCACATAGACACCGTTTCTCTCAATAGCAATGTTCCACCTTCGAATGAGAGCATGTATCCCTGCCCCGTAAAATTCTGTTGACTGTTCTTTGAGCCACTTCTTCAACACAGATTTCACTTCCTCGTCACTGGAATAATATTTGCCTCTCTTCGGCCCCATGAAAGAGGGTTTGAAATGCAAACATTATTCCAGTGATGAGAAAGTTTTTACCTGTATGATGGGATATTTGAAAGTTCCCTATCTATTCATCTTAGAACTCATTCTATTCAAATAAAGTCCTATCATAATTGTAATCTCAATATTTCTGCTCAGTTATTATAAGATTCCCTGCCAGCGGTTTATGGTAGGATCGCCGTGGTGGGAGATTCACTGTGAGCGGCTTAAAGTATGCAAATACTTAAAACTGGTAAAACTGTAATTGCTAAACAGAGAATAATTTGTGCTCATTTCAGGTTACGTTGAAATGATGCTGTTCCAGATAGAACATTGACTTTCTAGTTTTGACTAATCTTAGCTTGTGGCACAAAACATAACGGTTATCCTCGACAGAAATGGACTTGGCGATCCTAGGCAGTTTCTATTTCATTTTTGCGCTAATGTCTTCGGGTAGGGCATGAAACTATCCCTTCTCCTCCTTCACAGCTATTGGTAAATATCAGGGTAGATATCGCATATTAGCATTGGCATGGCAATTGATCAAGGAGAAGAAAAACTCTGAATTCAAACAAGCTGCACCCGGTATTAAAAAAAACAACTTCTATTGCATTCTGTCCGTCGCGGAGGGTTTGGTTAAATATTACCCTACGTAAACTGGTACTTTAGCTAGTATTTATTTGTAATTGTCACCAGGCTGTAAGGATTCTTTATGTCATTTTTATATCTTGATTTATTAGAAAGGCTGCGCTAATTATCTTGTCTTAAAGACGGCAACCCCGAGGTTGTTATAAATTGCATAGAAAAATATTGAAAAAAAAAGAAACTTGTTTACAATTCCAACTCTTCCTTCCTTTTTGCCTTTCGATTTCTCTTAAGAATCATTTCGAAATGTTGCGATTCGTGCTAAATTGAAAATTCATTTGAATATATTTTCCTAACGGCAAAACATGTATACACGCCAGAAAATAAGTTTTGAATAGATAAAAAGAAATATCTAATATATATATATATATATATATATATATATATATATATGTGTGTGTGTGTGTGTGTGTGTGTGTGTGTGTGTGTGTGTGAGATAATCCAATTGACTGGTAAGTAAGGGATGATTCTATTTGAGATCATCAAAATCTCACTGTACATCCATACTGTATGCTCTTGTAGGTGCAAACTTATAGATTCATACAAGAATTTTTAGGAATCCCTAAGAGAGCTCAATGTATAACAGCTAATAAATTGATTATATACAGAGCAATATATAGCTTTCAAAGAAAGAAAAACTTAACAAACCGTTATTTGACTCTGATAAATTTATTTCGACCAGAGACTCAATATGAGTCCAGTCTCATCAGATAGAAATTACAAAATACTTTATTTTTCTATTCGATTCTCTCAGTATTTTGTAATTTCTATCTGATGAGACTAGACTCATATTAAGTAACTTATTGAAATAAATTTATCATAGTAAAATTACTCCTTGGTCTAACACTAGTGAAAAGGGGATAAACTCCCTCGCTGTATGGCCAATACCGATTCTAGGCCACCCCGACGACTTTACTTTACTTACTTATAACATACTTTGGACTAACCGTGATTGATAATGGCTACGAGAGTATCAACAGTTCTAAATCCGAGAGGTCTTTCTGCCGGGGGACCCTGTATATATATGAATATGAAAAATAGATGGAAATTAATCCGACAGTATGAAATTTAACATTTTGAAAAAACAAATGATGTTTGTTATGTAATTGCTGACAGAAATCTGTTTCGACCAAATCGATAAACTGGTCTTCATCACGAGCAACATAGACGGGAAAAGAAAGATATCCGTTAAAAGACTGTTTACAAAAACGAACGCTCTATTCAACCGCTGACACCACAAGTAATTTTGGAACTTTAACATCTTTCTTCAAATATGCTGTGGATCTGTATATTATTTTAACAGCTGAAATATATCCTAAACAATTTTGATACCCACTTTACACTTTTATATAACTTTAAACAAACTCTTTTGAGTTTTACTATAAACTATACTGCTTCTGATTTTTTTAAATTAAAAATAAAATTTATTTTATTTTTAAAACTGAACACGCATTTAAAAAAAATTTCACCAGTTGAATATAGCGTTCGTTTTTGTAAACAGTCTTTTAACGGATATCTTTCTTTTCCCGTCTATGCTGCTCGTGATGAAGACCAGTTTATCGATTTGGTCGAAACAGATTTCTGTCAGCAATTACATAACACACATCATTTGTTTTTTTCAAAATGTTACATATATGAATATTCATCTTTGGTTATAGTTTAAAACAGAAAAGTTGATGACCCTACATTGACAAATTAGTTTTAACGTAAATCCTCCATTAACTAAAGTTGTCATGTCTATCCATTGTTCTATTTGTCGCCTTGTGTTTCTCCTAGTTGTCTGATATTCTACTTAGCAACAGAGATATCCTGTTACACCGACACTCCAATGAATGAAACGCTTTGTCTAATCAGATGGAGCTGACCTCCTCTGCAACATTCGTAAATCCGCAGAATGCGAGTGATAAAAGAGCCAGGGTTTGCCACTTGTTGATATAATTATGACTTGACATATAATGTCGTCCTTGGATCTGGCTTGTTTAAATCATATTTGAGAAGAGATAGAAAAATAAACGTAATTAAATAAAGAATCCGTTATCAGTATAAATAGATTAAAATTATTTTCATGCGCGACATGGAAAAAATGCGATATACATTTACAGCAGGAAAAAAAATCGGATCAAGGTAGTTATGATAAAATATAATTTATTTGCTAAATGAATGTTTACTCTAAAAGCGAGCGTACAGCGCATGACCAGAATATAGATATCTGATTGGATGATATAAAGTTCGCCATCTTTATGGCGTAGTTGTTATCATCGAGCCAAGTAAAATTGGTGCGTCGATTTAAAATTTACAAGCCAGTAACGTTCACTCAATATTTTTTCTTTACGGCATATAACCCGTCTAGGGTTATATTATACCTAGAGTTTCATTGATTGATTGATTTTTAATGACATGTCAACACGTCTAGTGTTAGTTTAGGCCAATATGTAAGATTAATTGATTGATTGTTAATGGCATATCAACACGTCTAGGGTTATTTTACGCCTAGAGGTTAGATTTATTGATTGATTTTAACGGTATGTCAACACGTCTAGGATTAGTTAGGCCTAGATGTAAAAAAAACTGACCTGAAGGTTCTGTTGCTTATCTGATGCACAAATGCAAAATATACCGTATCCCTAACCTCATTTCTTTTATCAGTAGAATTGGGGTACTTACTACACGCATAAATCCCCAAATGGGTTAGAAGGGGCTCCTTAGCCTTGGTCGGCAACCCATCAACTCAAAGAGAAGTCCGACACAAAACCTCTGTTACCTTTCAAGGAAAAGCTAGAGGGAGTAAATCCCGAAAATAAATCAGGAGTCGGAGTCCTAAGGTGGTGTGATGCTGAAATCCAGTGCTACCCATCAACTCCGGTGACACTACCGTTGCCAAACTGCATCGGTTCCTTACCTTTCCTTTGGATCACAGCAGCTGTGTAGAGGGGGGGATTTTCTGCATGGGCAACAACTCATCCTCCATATGAACCCGCCCTGACTATATAGTTCAAGTTTTTAAAAAAGGCCTTGACACTACTCCATCGTCTCTCGTAGACGTAAGGCTGCCAATCAGATGTAAGATTGATTGATTGATTTTAAATGGCATGACAACCCATCTTGGGTTATTTTTATGTCTAGAGGTTAGATTGGTTGATCGATTGAGTTATTTTTGACGATATGTCAACCTGTCTGAGTTTAATTCATAACAAGAGGTTAGAGAATTGCATTTATTATACTTTCATATTTACATTTTTGTGTTGTTGTCTTTTAAGAGTTTTTTTGGCTCATGCTTCTATCGAATACGAGTGATTTTTTAACAGTTCTATTTGACCCATGCTATCATAATTTGTGTTGGGTCGGCGTCATCGATTCCTATCGGTGGCTGTTTGATTAACTCATCAATAGACGCTAATTGAGGTGCAGTAGTTTCCTAACTGAACTGTTTGATCCTGGCCGTTGGCTCGCTTTTGGTTTCATCCACCCAGAATCTTGTGAAAGATGCCGTTGGCCCATGGTGGGTTCATCCGTCGTGTCTCACATCCACTATGTTGCTACCCATGGTTTCCGGTATTATACGGTCGTATGACATGTAGAGTACTCTGCCTTAAACTGCTGTGCAATGATACTACGCAGATACTAGATTCCAATTTTTTAAAAACTCATTTTTAAACCATTTTTAAAATTCAGTATTTTATCTATTTAACCCATACAGGTACTTCCACTCCGGGTCCGAGTGGATATAGGAGTAATGACGATAAAGAGATACTCCACACTCCCCAGAGCACCAGATTTGAAACCTCAGTACTAGATGAAGTTTAACGTCATACCCAGGACGCTAAGACACTTAGTCACCGCTTTCTACATGATAAAAAGGATAGGGGTGTTTGATATAAGAGAAATACGCTCGGGACAATCATGTAGCTGCTAGGGCTTGACCTAACCAGACGATTGATCAGTTTAGCCTAAGTAAGGATCAAAGTAGAATGTTGCAAGTCAAGGCCTGCTCATCCACCAGGATTCCATCTTTAAACATCCTGGGTTCCCACCCACGGCCAACAGGTGGCTCCATTGGGAGGACTTTACCCCTCTGCAGAGATGCAGTCGGTGTATTCTATAGCCCCAGCCAACAGGACTAAGAAGAAAGGAGATCATGTAGAAAACTAATTGTAGTTGAAAAATAAATGCTTTCTTCGTATCTAGCCTCGAATACGATATTTTAATTAGGATCAAGGGTAACAAGAGCAACGAAATTAATATTAAGGATACTTTCTGTTTAAAATACAAACGTCTTTGTGGTACATTCCTGACCGTAATTTTAAAGAGCTCAGTCTACTCTACTAATTACCCATAGCTGGAGAGATAATAGTAGGATTCATAACTTTGCAAATAGTATTAGCGCTATATAAAATGCAAACTGCTTCGCCCAGGACTTGAACTCGTCTCATCGTGTTTATTTTCTCCGCCAGTAACAATCATACTACGCGCCTGAACAAATAACTCAGATAAAACGAAATATCTTGAAAGCAATACAGCTTTAAACTTAGTAAACCGTTTTATTCACATTAAACTCTCTCTCTCTCTCTCTCTCTCTCTCTCTCTCTCTCTCTCTCTCTCTTTCTCTTTCTCACTCACTCGCTATCTCTCTCTCTCTCTCTCTCAGTCACTCTCTCTCTCTCTATCTATCTCTTTCTCACTCACTATCTCTCTCTCTCTCTCTCTTATTCACTATCTCTCTCTCACTATCTCTCTCTCTCTCTCTCTCTCTCTCTCTATATATATATATATATATATATATATATAAAGTGTGATCATTTCCACACTATACCATTATATTCAAATTTAATTTTAATATTTTAATTAGGATCAAGGGTAACAAGAGCAACGAAATTAATATTAAGGATGCTTTCTGTTTAAAATACAAACGTCTTTAACCCCGTCCGTGTGGCACATTCCTGACCGTATAATAATAATAAAGGATGACTATTCATGGCTTGTAAGATACGCTGAATGATTCAATTTTCTCTGAATTTAAAAAAAAAGCCATATAGGAGTGAGGGGGAATCAACAAGCTGACTCTGCAGCTAAATCGGCTGTAGATTTGATCCCCGACAATTTCAAGATACCATATACTGATTTGAAACCTAAAATCAATAGATTCCTTCATACAAATGGCAACAACACTGGAATAACAACATCCAAAATAAACTCTTCCTAATCAAACCCAATTTGGGAGGCTGCAGACCAACTTTAAGGAAGTCTAGAAAGGAACAAGTCATTGTGTCCCGATTACGCATTGGTCATACAAGAATAAAGCACTCCTATAGACTCAAACAAGAACAACAACCACAATGTGAAACATGTCAAACACCTTTGACAGTTAAACACTTATTCATGGAATGCAGGTTTCTTGTTCACATCAGAAACCGTAATTTTAAAGCAAACAATATGAAAGTGAGCGTAATTGTGCGTATCGAGTTCTCTTAAGATTAGGGACATTTTTTTCATCAGGGTTTCTCTCTCTCTCTCTCTCTCTCTCTCTCTCTCTCTCTCTCTCTCTCTCTTTCTCTTTCTCTTTCTCTTTCTATCTTTCTCTCTCTCTCTCTCTCTCTATATATATATATATATATATATATATATAATCTTTCTGTTACGATCTTTGTTAGTTCTTGTTAATAAGGAACACGAAGACATATTTTGGTGTACACATTTGTTTTAATTTCCGCCGAGACATTTTAAACACGCGGGTACGGGAAAACAACCACCGACCGCAAAATTCGTCTTAACTCTGAGTTAACTTACTCTAAATTTTAACTTTCCCAAGATCCCATTTGATTACGTGATTCCTAAGCCAATCTGACAAGTCTGCTCGGTGACCCAGGGGTTAGACCTTGTCAATAAAACTTTTCCGGTACTATATTTTTCCACCGCATATGTATTTACCAACACCTTCACACAGGAAAAATGTGACACAATATAAAATTTTAAGCAAAGTTTCACAGATTTGAATTCGTAGTTTTCCTTCTCTTAGAATTGTTGCCTAACCTAATTTAAAGAGCTCAGTCTGCCCTACTAATTACCCATAGCTGAAGAGAGAATAGTAGGATTCATAACTTTGCAAATAGTATTAGCGCTATATAAAATGCAAACTGCTTCGCCCAGGACTTGAACTCGTCTTGCCGTGTTTATTTTCTACGCCGGGAACAATTATACTACGTGCCTGAACAAATGACTTAGATAAAACGAAGTACCTTGAATGCAATAAAGCTTAAAACAGTTTACTAACTGTTTTATTCACATTAAACCCTCTCTCACTCTCTGTCTCTCTCTCTCTCTCTATTTCTCTCTCTCTCTCTCTCTCTCTCTCTCACTCACTCACTCACTCACTCACTATCTCTCTCAATATATATATCTCTTTCTCACTCACTGTCTCTCTCTCTCACTCACTCACTCACTATCTCTCTCTCATTCACTATCTCTCTCTCTCTCTCTCTCTCTCTCTCTCTTTTATATATATATATATATAATTTAATATACCAAGCGTGTTAGTAAATCCTCGCGGTGAGAAAAAACCCAGCAAATAGTTTGATTGTAAAAATATACTACCAAACATCAACCAGGAAGAAAAAAATTTTTGAAAAAAAGAAAAGACCAAGATATTCGTACCAACAAAAAATAATCTATTGGTACAGTATTTGGCCAAAAGAAAAAACAATTTATATGTATATATATGTATATAAGATATATATATATTCATATAACCGCTAGGAGAAGCTAATAAGTAAAAAGTGCTCGATACCTAAGTAGAGCCAAGTAATAAGGATATCTACTGAGTCAGACGAACCTACTATTAGTTTCGCATAAAGCTCTTCAGGGCTAAAATCTGACTGAAGAAGAAAAAGGAGCAAGACCATAGCAAGATTTTAGCCCTGAAGAGCTTTATGCGAAACTAATAGTAGGTTCGTCTGACTCAGTAGATATCCTTATTATATATATATATATATATATATATATAATTTAATATACCAAGCGTGTTAGTAAATCCTCGCGGTGAGAAAAAACCCAGCAAATAGTTTGATTGTAAAAATATACTACCAAACATCAACCGAGAAAAAAAATTTTTGAAAAAAGAAAAGACCAAGATAATCGTACCAATAAAAAGTAATCTATTGGTACAGTATTTGGCCAAAAGAAAAAACAATTTATATGTATATATATGTATATAAGATATATATATATATATTCATATAACCGCTAGGAGAATAAGCTAATAAGTAAAAAGTGCTCAATACCTAAGTAGAGCAAATAACAAAGATAAATCTAATGAGTCAGACGAACCTACTATTAGTTTCGCTTAACGCTCTTCAGGGCTAAGATCTAATTCAGATCTTAGCCCTGAAGAGCGTTAAACGAAACTAATAGTAGGTTCGTCTGACTCATTAGATTTATCTTTTATTATATATATATATATATATATATATATATATATATATATGTCAAGTGCGATCATTTCCACACTATACCATTATATTCAAAATTTAACTACTCTTCATTACATAAATGAGAGGCTATGCCTATTCATTACGTAACACAAGGGTTGACATGTTGTAAAATCAACCAACTGCCAAACAATTTAAAATGAACCGAATAGCTCATAATTCTGACATTATTGACTCAGCAAATCAGATATCTTGCCTGGAAGACATGTGTGATAGTTTCTCATTGTTGGGCAAGACGAGATTTGTTATCTTATCTGAAATCACACAAAGCCACCTATGTCATCACTTACTGTCTGGTAAATGTCACGAAATATCTTGAATGCAATAAAACTTACAAAACAGCTGGAAGAAGAAACACCACACTAACGTATATAACGATAAACAGCATCCAGCTCGAAACCCGATCGCTTTCTCTGTTTGTTGGTTTTTAAAAAGAAACACCCAAATCTGTGCTTAATTTCATATCCCACTACCGAGAAGTGATCTTAAAGTGCAACCATTCTCTCTCTCTCTCTCTCTCTCTCTCTCTCTCTCTCTCTCTCTCTCTCTCTCTCTCTCTCTATGTACATTCAGGGATTTATATTTTCTCGATTTGTTTAGCCTTACATTTGAACATATATGCCCGCCTAAATTCATTAATTATTAACTAATTAATTTTCAAAATTAGGTATGACTTCAATTAAGCACATATCTTCCAAAAATTGTCGGCGAAAAGCTATATAAAAAATAAACGCATTTGTTTGTTTACTTAACCTCATACTGTTGTGTAGCAAGTAAATAAAAAGTGGAATATAAATAAGTTTCAAAACAAACGAAGAATGTGGGAATGGCAAGCTAGTGTAACGGTTAGCGACTTCGCCTGTCAGCTTGACAGTCGAGGTTTCAAGTCACACACGAAGCAGTCTCCCATGTCTATAACCTTGCTGATGAGACCTAATAGGTCGAAATGTACATTCAGGGATTGACATTTTCTCGATTTGTTTAGCCTTACATTTGAACATATATGCCCGCCTAAATTCATTAATTATTAACTAATTAATTTTCAAAATTAGGTATGACTTCAATTAAGCACATATCCTAAAACAAATATATATATATATAGTCATCCACAGACACGTGTTTCGACTTATCAAGACTCTTCAGTGTGGATTGACATTTAGTGAGCTACCTACAGTCGTGGTAGCACTCCGATCGATTCAGCATCAGTCGGACAGCTTAACCACTCGGCTATCGTCACCCACAGAATGCGAAGGGGATTTTAATTGTTTTAATACACACATCTGTATGTATGTAAAGGCCACCATAGAGTGCTCCATCCTTTTTTATAGGAGAGCGTTGCGTTTACGCTTTAGTCAGCGAGGGTGTCTATCCCAATTTCACTAGTGTTAGACGAGGAAGATTGTTTCTGCGTCTGAGGTGGAGTGCCACACATACCAACAGTTCTACTTTACCACATAGATCCCTGCGCTGCTCATGCGCTGAATTGGCGAGGGTCAGTAATATATACCGAAAATTCTCACCAATAATACCAAAGTTCTCTATAAAGATAATTAAAACGCCTACAATTCCAAAAGGAAATTTGCATAAAAAACCTAACATAAATAAAATAGCATTTTGGGATTCGAGGTTCTCTCACTGACAGGCACGTTTATATTAATTATACGATATTATATCAAGATACGTTTATCCATTTCCTAACTTTCTAGAATCATTTAATCACGTGACTCTCTTGATCAAGGAAAGCCAAGGCCTCAAATGCACGTCAATTACACCTATTTGACCCAAGGGTTTTCGTAACCGTTTTAAACTGTCTTCATTACATGACAATAAGATATCTTGCCAATCTATTATTTAAGATAAGTTCTGATTTCTTATCTCGTAAACTTTTGAAAACAATTAAACCACATTGCCGGTTGGGGCTGTAGAATATGCCGTCTGCGCCCCTGCAAAGAGCCACCTGTTGGCTGTGGGTGGCGACCTGTAATGCCTGATGAGAGGATCGTGGTGGCTAAGCGGTCTGAGTCCCAGGCTCTAAATTGTCCTGTGACATGCAACACTACACTGTAAATCCCTAGCATCTATATGATTACCCCAATTGTATTCTTCAAATTGCTCTTATGGTAAACACCCAACTCTTTTTAGCATATATATATTTACCAACCCCTCCGCACGAGCAGGATGTGACACAAGGTCAATTTCTTAAGCGGAGTTTAACAGGTTTGCATTCACCCCCCCCCATGAGCGGATTTAACAAGTTTGAATTCAGAGTTTTCCTTCTCCTAGACTGGTTACCTAGCCATGATTAAAGAGTCCAGTCTACCCTGCTATTTACCCATAGCTGGATGGAGAACTGGATTCATACCTTTCCCAAGGGTATTAGCGCCATGTGAAAATGCCAACAGCCTTGTCTAGGAATTGAACTCGGGTCGACGAGTCCATTTCCTATGACTCTACCCATTAGACCACGCGCCTCTTTTTAGCATATAGGTGCTTGAAAGTTGTGGCTGAGGGTCAACCACCAAAGTATTAATTCTACTAGTTTATTAATACACAAAGTTAATGAAGATTATTTCGACCAGTTTATAAAACCAAACCAAACTTATTCATCTATAAACTACAAGGCGTGTCAAAAAAGTATCCGTATTTTTGTACTTTTTGACACACCTTGTATTCTGAAAAAAAAAATTAACGTTCCATTCATTGTTCATTTCTAACTTGGTAAATACATCTTCAAACTCAGCACTTTTATAACACACCTTGTATTCTGGAAAAAAAAGATCTATTCAATGTTTATTTCTATCTTAGTAAATACAGCTTCAACCTCGATACTTTTATGACACACCTTATATTGGATTAAAAATAAGGTAACCTGAACATTAGTTACATAAATGAGAGTAACCTCCCCATGTTTCTTTCACTTTGAGGAAGCCTAATGTTTTAATCGGCCATTTTCATTTCACCGTAAATCTACACTGAAAATATGAATTTTTTCGAATAAATACAATTGCATGTTTTAACACGAAAATATCATAAAATGTGCTCTTAATTGTGCTTGCGAATTATTTGAAATGTACTTAATTGTTATTATTTGAAATAAAAAAAGGAGAGGTTACTCTCATTAATCTAACTAATGTTCAGCTTACCAAAAATCATGTATACAAAACAAAAACAAAATAAAACAGAAAATAAAACAGAAAATCAAACAAATAATATTAGGCATTAAATATCCATCGACATGTCATAATACAAAATAACCAAACAACCAAACAAAATACTCTGATAAAATTTTATTCTCATGATTTTTAGATTGCTTTTCACATAGCACTAATACTCGTGGGAAAGGTATGAATCCAACTATTCTCCCTCCAGCTATGTGTAAATAGCTCGGCAGACCGGTCTCGGAGAAGGAAAACGCTGAATTCAAATCTGTTAAACTCCGTAGAAAAAACTGACATTATATCACATCCTACTTGTGTGTGTGTGTGTGTGTCAGGGGGGTAAATACATATACATCAGTTGAGCTCTGCCGCCACTTGTGTTGGGGTGTTCCAAATTTTTGTAAGTTTCTCTACATTATCTAAGCTCTACCTTCATTTGTGATAAAACCACAAATCAATGAAGCTTGAATCGATTTTCTTCCACTTCTAACCATTTGCAGAAACAAATTGCATTTTCCTTCAATTCTCTTGTGTAATCTGTCAAAGTTTTCCAAAAAAAAAAAAAAAACGAAGGTTGATTATTGGCATATTCATTAAAAATGCTTGGAAACTTTACACTGGAGACAAAAGAAAGTATGTTTCGTAATGATAATAAAAGATAGCGACTTTATAACCGCCTGGACGTATGGCTCCAAAAGAAGAGCATATTCTTTACTTGATGGAACCTACTTGGATTTTATTGGGGTTAAATCCTACTTAACGGACATAAATTCCACCATCGTATGCCACCCCGCCAAAAGAAAAAATACTAAAAATCAAGGAATTAACCGATTTTAATGAAATTTTCAGTGTTGATATATTAATGAATAAAAGATATAATGCACCAGTTATTTTATTTAAAAACTTTTTCATTTTTTCAGGTCAGTTAACTTTGAACCACGCATGTTTGTGAATTTGTGTTACGCCTCAAAGATACGTGGTTCAAAGTTAACTGACCTGAAAAATGTATGAGTTTTCAAATAAAATACCTAATGCATTATATTGTTTATTCATTAATATATCAACACTGAAAATTTCATTAAATTCGGTTAATTCCTTGATTTTTTAGTATTTTATTTCTTTCGGCGGGGTGACATACGATGGTGGAATTTATTTAAGTAGGATTTAACCCTTCTTGGAATATACGCCCAATGTTAAACTAAAAGATTGGAAGTGCGCGGTGTTATAGTTAACGTACAAGGAAATGGACTCAGCGATATGAGTTCAAATCCTGGACTGGGTTGTTTTCATTTTTTTATATAGTGCTAATACTCTTGAAAAAGGTATGAATCCAACTATTCTCCCTCCAGCTATGGGTAAATTATAGGGCGTACTAGTCCATTTAAACATGGTTAGACAACCGGTGTAGGGACCGGAAAACTCTGAATTTAAATTTAACAAATCTATCATGTGTCGTATCCTTCTCGTAGGGAGGGTTAGGTAAATACATAAAAGAGAATTGACTCACTAATATACAGGGAAAACGGATATCATTTCGTACTATAATAACTAGTCTAGAATTTACAGAATCGTAAACATACTGTGAGTTACATAATTCGGAGTTGCCTACGAATTATGATTGTAGTGCTTTAAAATTCAAATAACGGTATGTTGAATGGAAAGTTACCATTATAAGCGTTATAAGAAGTGATTGACAAACAGTTTACCTTTCACTAATATAGCTGCTGATTTGTCATTGTCTGAAGGCAAGGTGTGTAACGGTAACTGAGTTAGAGTTTGTAAGATTTTGGCGGTTAGTCGAAGGGAGCAGACGTAATGGTCGTATGTTCCCAGGTAAGCCATCTTCTCACCACGAGGTTAAACTCTTTTGGGTTTCGGTTTTAATAAAGACGTCTTTGAAAAATAAACAAAGTCTTGCGTCATCATTTAAAAAACAAAGAGGATGAACACAGACAACTAAGCCCAGCACAGAAGAAGCCGTATCAACCAGAGGAAAAAATCGAGCCTTTTGCCGAAATAGAACCCACTTAAGAACTTTCCTCTCTCGCCATTTGTTGTTTTGCTGCCCGACAAATATACATAGGTGAATAAAAAAGTAATGCCATTTTTAGAAACATAATTACCAACACAGGAACATGTATCATACATCAAAATGAAGCTGGTCCTCTGTGGATCACATTCCTACTTCTCCACATAGTCCCCGTTCCTCTCAATAGCAATGTTCCACCTTCGAATGAGAGTATGCATCCATGACCCGTAAAATTCTGTTGACTGTTCTTTGAGAAACTTCATCACTACAGATTTCACTTTCTCGTCTGTAATAATGCTTGCCTCTCAAACCCTCTTTCATGGGACCGAAAGTATTATAGTCTGAAGGCAGTAAATCTCTGAGAAAGCTTTATTCTACTTAGAATACAGTGGCAGTTTCTTGGGAATTTCTATACTTTCAGAAAGTTAAAGATTTACACAAAGAGGAGGTAATAATAAAACAGGGGGAGTAACTCTCAATTACTTATTACAAGTCCACAGCTCTCTCTTTTTGAAGAAGTTTCATTGAAGATAATTAATGACTTTTAGGTTGAATCCTGATTTAAAAAAAAACCCAAGTTCATGCCTGTGAAGAAATATCCAAGATGCCTGAAAAAAAATAATAATTAAAAAAGTAGATAATTTACAGATCAAAGGTCGGGTGAAAAGATAAGGTTCAAGTCTCTTCAAGTTATTCAACTTTAATAATCTTCCTTTGGATTATGGGCAGGGCTTCCACGTCACGCGTTTGTTGCTCAAATGATAATTCGACCCCTTAAAATTTTAAAATCTCATATTCAAAATATTATTTACTTATAAATGTTAATATTTTTTGGTTTCTATACAATAAATGGAAATGAAGGTGGCTCAAGTTTAAAGTACAAAGAATAGAATCAAGAAATCAAGTTCAAACTTTGGCTGGAACAGTTTGTATTCACTTCACACAAAATCCATTGGCAAAAAATTATCCCACTTTTCCTCTTTTTCCCCCAGAGTAAATAGCAGGGTAGTTAGAGCCCTTTATTCCTATAAAAAGGGGTTGGCTTAGCTCAGTTGGTAGAGCACCTGCCTAGGAATGGCAAGATTCCTGGTCCTCACCAACGCAGCTCATAAGTAGCACTGATTGGGTAATCTAATTTGTGTGGTAAAGTTGCTAGCTGACGGAAGTTATGGTACTCCACCTTAGTAAAAAAATATCCCTAGTCTCGCACTAGTGAAAAGGAAATAAACTCCCTTGCTGTTCGGCTGATACTGACAATAGGTTACTTTGCCAACTTTTTTTTTTAGTCCCGTAAAGGCAGTTCATGATGGATGTTCATAACAGGTTGTCAGTGACTGTTCCATGCTACTGATACCATGTAATCCAGTAGAATCTGTTGGATGTTACTTGGATATGAGATAGACACCACCCAGTAACCCCCAATTCCCTGATGTTATGAAGGGGAAATACTTGACATGACACCCCATCTTAAAACGGATAAGACTTTTTCAGTCCTCGCTCGGTGAGCAAAAAAGACATATTGTAATCGATAAAGTCCTCGCCCGGTGAGCAAAAAAGACATATTTATAATCGATACAATTGTCATCAACTTTGTATTTCTATTTAATATTTATGATTCTGTAACAGAGAGCACGGGGCCAGCGGCAGAGGTGGGGACCGTGGAGTTGAGATTTCCCTGTCCCCCAAGGATTAAGCGCGTCCGTGGTGTCTGGCCTGCGCGAGAGGTGGGGGAGGGGTATAGCGAGTGACTCGAGATTGAACTCGCAACATCCGGATCATGAATGCTAGAATTGCTCACCCCTGTTAGCTGAAATGGTTCGGCAACTGAGAGAAATAAATGCCGAGGCGAATTCTCTCGAGCACAACGTCTCTTTCAGTGGCGAGAAAGGTGTGTCGTGTTTTGATCTTTGTAAAGTCGGTCGTCACTTGAAACTAACAACTAGAGATTCATACACCCTTATTTGGTTTCAAGTAATCCTGTTCAATACTAACGATTTACAGACAATTATATGGTTTCAAGTATTTCTATCTAATACTAATGATTTATACGCAATTATTGGTTTCAAGTATTTCTATCTAATACTAATGATTTATACGCAATTATGTGGTTTCAAGTAGCCATTTCTATTTCGTCATTATTTGTTGCCATAATTATCCACAACTATTTCTAATACAAATAATCTGTTTACATTTATATGGTTTCAAATATTGTAAGCAATTGTATAGTTTCAAATAACACATAATAATTCTCGTAACTAAACAATTATAGATTCAAGTAACTATTTTTATACAATTATATGGTATCAAGTATTTCTATCTAATGACTTTCCCGCCCTGTCGTCTGGGGGTTATAATGCACCGACTGCCCTCTGCAGAGGGGTAAGACTCCCCCAATGGGGCCACCTGTTGGCTGTGGGTGGTGACCCGTGATGCTTAAGGATAGAACCCAGGTGGTTGAGCAATCTATGACATGCAATACTCCACTTTGGCCCTTTCTTGGCTAGATGGTCGGTCGGAGAGGCCCCCTCCCATCAATCGACTGGTGACGTCAAGCCCTATCATCTATATGATTTTCTCAACTCTATTGCCCTTATGGCAACTGCCAGCCCTTTTTATCATATGGGTGCTAGAAGGCGGTGGCTGAGGGTCTACATGTCCTGGGAATGACGTTAAACTCTATCTGATGGTGAGTTTCCAGTTTTGGAGGTTTGGGGAATGTAGAGCACCCCTTCATCACCATTGCTCCCTGGTCCACTCTGACCCGGAGGGTAGTACCTGTTAGGGTCCCATCTATGGGTTAAATAGAAAAACATGAGTTTATAAACAAAATTTGATTATCCATTAAGAATGAATTTATTTCAAAACTTTGTTATTAGGAGGTTGATATGCCGTAAAACCCAAACCAAACCAAAACAAAGCAAACTAATGACATTCAAACAAATCTATTGTGACCCTAACTGCAACATGATCGTAAGTCGGACAACTAATTAAGATAACAATATAGAAAAACTATTCAACGTCCTTCAAAATGGAACGGCTACGGCTTTTTTACTTTGAGGGTTGGTTATAACGAGGTGTTGGAAGGGCTTTATTTGTTCCCCACCCCCGACACTTTCTCTTTCTGTCTTTCCTTCTCATTCTCATCCTTCTTTTCACTTCCACCCCCATCCCAACCCCCATCATTCTCAAACACTTGGAATGTTAGATAAAATATGCATGTCTAGACACACCGGGTTGCATTCATCTCACACTTTCTGATAATCGGGTCTTAATGTTTATATTTAAAGTTTGTTTTTAATTTTACATTGCAACGAATCGGTGAAGATATGAGCAGCGTTATTAATAAAAACGATAACATCTAGGTCGACAAAGCTCAAAAGCAGATGTGCTTGTTCCCTGTAGATTCCAACATCGAAGCAGCACCTCACTATTAGCCGAAACAGAAAGAAGAGCCATATATAGTTTGACATATTTGTGGCATTGGCGTAAATTTTGTATCTACGCACATTCCCTTATCAGTCTCCAGGACTCTTCTAAGTATCCAAACCGATTTCCATATTGCCGTGGTCTAAATATCCTCCATTCTTCCTCTGATAACCAGTTTCCCCTCTCTTTTGCAGGTCTTTGGGACCATTCCGAATTATTATTATTTACTCCTTTTGAGTTTTCACATCAGCATTAGCTGATGGTCTTTTCACTGGAGTCTGAGTGACAGCAAGTCTCCTCAGGTCTCCAGGACTCTTCTGAGTATTCTGGCAGATTGCAGCAGTGCAGTGTTCTGAATGTTTTCAACTCTTCCTCTGATTTCCAAACTTTCCAGACCTTTTTCCAATCCTTTTGGACTGTTCCAAGTGCACCAACTACAATTGGTATCACTTTCACTTTCATATTCCATAACTTTTTCAGTTCTCTGACAAGGTCTAGATATTTGTCCATTTTTTCATTTTCCTTTAGCTTCACCCTGTGATCTGCTGGCACTGCAAAATCCACCAGGTGATAAGTTATTTCTTTTTTGTTTATCAACAGTAGGTCTGGTCTTCTTTCTGGGATAAGGTGATCCGTTTTTATTCTCAAGAACAGATTCTGGTTTATGCATATACCATTTTGTTGTTTGGTCAAAATTTAATTTTTTGCATAATTCCCAGTGGATCACCTTTCCAACCCAGTCGGTGTCTAGTTTTGTATTCTCGTTGTGCTAGTTTGCTACATTCGCAATCTCATCTCTGTTACCGCAAAGTCTATTATTATTATTATTATTATATTATTCACACCCGCCTTAGTAGGTGGTTCACTGGAGGTTAAGTGACAGCAAGTCTCCTCATGTCTCCAAGACTCTTCTGAGTATTCCAGCCAATCTTAACCATTTTGTAGTTTGGATGGTCTCGATTCTTCCTCTGATTTCCTGTTTACCTAGACTCTTTTCAAGGTACTCGCAGACCGTCTCGATGGCACCAATTACAATTGGTACGACATTTACATTCATGTGCCACAGTTCGATTTCTGTGCCTTTCTCAGTTCGATTTCTATGACTTCACTCGGTAATCCGCCGCGACGGCAAAATCCACGAGATGACAAGTTTTCGTCTTGTTTTTAACACTAGGTCTAATCTCCTGGCCGGTTTAGGTGATCTTTTGTATCTCAAAGTTCAAAGAATTTATTCATCTCATTCTCCAGGACAGGTTCATGTTTATGAATATACCATTTAGTTGCAAGGTGAAAATTGAATTTCTTTGTATTTAGTTTTCAGCTTTATTTTCAGTTTCTTACAATCCCTCATAGAGTCTTTTACCCAAGACCTAGTGTGACACAAGTCATTATAATATGCATTTTATATACTTATGTTGTTTTTTTTTTTTTTTTTTTTTTTTTTTTTACTTATGTGTGTTACTTTTCCACCCCCATTGGTAGCACTCTCCTAAGGAGATGAGCGGTTCTTCAAAGTGCAATCTATCTTTCTATACACACATAAATGGCAGTTGTGTGAATCTATATGTCCGGAGGAAACTTCGAAAATAAAACAATTAACGACAAAGTAAATATATATACATATTAAATATCACCAGGGTTTGGTTTATGAGCAAAAATTATAGAGATTTTATTTATATTCATGAAGAAATTAAAAAATAAAATGTAAATGTTAACAGCATGGATTTTTTTTTCCATTTAATAGTTTAGATAGTAGACATTAAAATATCTTTTCAGAGTAGCTGGATCAATGCAAGGTCTATGTTTTATTTTTGTGGGGGGGTACAAAGGGATTTAAAGCTTTAACGAGACTACATAAACACACTGCTGGCTTCAACTGACTAACCGACCTGAACCACGAATTCTCCAAATCGGACTAGTTATATCATATTCTTTCTAGACTCACAGCCATTCACCTACTTCACTTGACCCCGAATGTCTACGCCTATTTAATCACACATTCTTCTAGTCAGAGCATCTACGTACTTTCGTTATGGTCAGTAACCGGCCTTATCCGAATCTACTAAAGTTCTAAGATATAATCTAATCATAAAACAAGGATGGTCAGACTCACTGTCTCCGTTCCTATCTGCTTATGGGATCTCTTATTTATTTATTTGTTTGCTGACTCTCTTAAGATTTTCCGTTGATTTTAATTTCTTTAACCTCCACGAGAAGGGTGGTACTAGCGTCCAGCAACCAACAAAAAAAGAGAACGTAACCAAATACGCTCTTCACTAAATGCTTGAACACAGTTAAATGTTCAGTTTATATAGATGAAAGGGTTCACTTCAAAACCAGCAGCCAATCAGGATCCAGGAAGTGAGCATTACTCAAATACACAAGTGGAATAGTCCAATCTACTATTTAAACAACCTGCCAAGTCAGGATCCACACCATATACTCAGCTTGATGATAATCTCTACAAATAGAATATTTGCTTGGAAAAAAAAAGAAAGAAAGAAAGAAATACCGATTTTGGTATTAAATTGCCCACCCATCCAAGAAAAGTGAACAAGACATGAATGACCACTATTAGTGCAAAAATGAGAATTTTGTAGCAGAAAACGTGTCTGTTTAGCTCATTCGATAGAGCATCCGCCTAGGAACCACTAGGCACATGAGTAGCACAGCTTGGATCTGTGTGGTAAAGTGGGAATCTAATGGTAGCTCCACCTCAGAAGCAAAAGCAATCCCCGTGGTATAGCAGTTGTGAAAAGGGGATAGACTCCCTCGCTGTACGGCTGGCACAGACAAGAAAATAAAGATTTATTGCACTTACCTCAAACAGCAGAATGGATAGTATTGAAAAGCTGGCTAAATTAAATACATGTGTCACCTCCAATAATACATCATATTCTTCTTCCAGATCTCCAGTCTCTTTACTCTCAGATCTTCGACTTGAAGATTTCTTGCTACGAGAATCTTCTTTTGATTTAACCCGAGTGTTGTTCTTTGACCGTTCCTCAACCGAGCCAGTATAAGACGTCTTAGAACCCTTAATTAGTTTGAGTATGTTCTCGTCGTCTTTGAGAGACTGGGTCAACCGCTTCCAAGCCAACAGGAAATCGCCCTGCTCAGTGCTGAGAACAGCAGTTCGATTAGATGTTGTGTTCTCCGGTTTAGGCTCAGCGCTCGTCGAATTCGGTGGCAGTTTCTTCGCACTCTGATTTACAGGTTTGGGTCCAACTTCTGTTGAATCGGGGAGGGTGACAGTTGTACTCCGACTAGAGTCAGTCGCCTCACGGTCGACCTATTTGTCAATGTACCGGGTTGAATTGTCGAACAGATATTCCGCCTCGAGAGTATCTTTCAGTAATCCAAGCATTGAATGCCGATTTTATTTACTGCTACAGTAAATGAAAATTGGAGTCATCAGTTGATCTGTATAAAATCATTGTGGCTACATTTAATCTTAAGTTGATACAAACACATATTCAGGAAGTGTTCATTTTATTCTCTGCCAGTGAATTTAAAGCCTATTATTTTATTACCTACTTGAGACTGAAAGACGTATGTTTATTATTTTTTTTATTAATTAAAAGGTTGAACTTGTAATACTTCCTTGTGCAAGATGACGCACCTGTGCGACCGCTCCTCTAAGGCGTGACTAACAACTGGCATCTCAGAATTATCTAATCAGGAAGCGCGTGGTGTAATGGTTAAAGTCATGGGAAACGGACGTCGCCCCGAGTTCAAATCCTGGACGTGGTAATTGGATTTCACTTAGCGCTAATACTCTTGGGAAAGGTATGAATCCTACTATCCCTCCAGCTATGGGTAATTAATAGAACAGACTGGGCTCGTTAACCTTGGTTGGGCAACCGGTCTAGGAGAAGGAAAACTCTGAATTAAAACCTGGTAAAGTCCGCTTAAGAAATTGACCTTGTGTCACATCCTGCTCGTGCGGAGGGGTTGGTAAATATATATATCTAAAACTGGTCGGCGCATGGTTAACGTTGTATGAAATGCACACAACGAAGCGAGTTCAATTCCTGGACGAGGCTTTTTGCGATTCACATAGCGCTAATACCCTTGGAAAATGTATGAATCGAAATATTCTCCCTACAGCTATAAATAAATCGTAGGGCAAAGTGGGCTCTTTAATCTTGGTTTGGAAACCAGTCTAGGAGAAGGAAAACTTGTGTCATATCCTACTCGTACAGAAGGTTGGTATATGTGTATATAAAAAACTGGAGACGTGGTGGTATAAAAGTTATTGTCGAAGGTTCCAAACAAGGCTGTTTGAATTTCATTTCGTGATAAACTGCGGAGTGGCCTAATATCATTATCAGCCGTACTGCGAGGGAGTCTCTACACTTTTTGTTAACTCTACACCAGGGGGATTGTTTTGCTGAGGTAGACCCCCACAACTACCGTCAGCTCCCAGATGTTTTACGGCACTGCTCAGATTACCCAAGCTGTGCTACTCATGCACTGAACTGACGGGGCCGGTATCGAACCTGGAACCTTACGATTGCTCGACCAAAAGCTAAACCTACTAAAACGGCTCATCCAATACTGACCTTGTGAAATTAATCTTTTCCCCTTACACTGTAGATACACGTGGCTCTCTAGCCTTTAAGGTTAGGAAAAGGAAAACCTCTGTGGTCGGTTTAACTAGCCGGAGTGACAAAACCACAAGTTGGAGCACTGTAGATCGTTCGACGTTCAATCCCATGTAGTGACGTTCGACGTTCAGTCTCTTGTAGTGACGAATTGCGTTGTTCCTTGCTCTTGGACAAAACCTGGTGTAATGAAAAGGGAAGACATGCAGCATGGGCAAGTGCTGATTTTCCGTGCAACCTTGCTCTGACCTGTGTCGAGATCCTGGAATTGATCCACCTTCACTCCATGTTACTATTATATCACTCCTTGAGAGTCACCTGTGTCTGAAGGATAGCAAATCACCTCAGGCCTCCAGGACTCTTCTGAGTATACAACCAATCTTAACAATACTGTTAACTGGATCGTCTCGATTCTTTCTTTGATCCCCCAATTACCCCCAGTCTTTTTCCAAACCCTTGGAGAACGTTACAAGAGTACCAATTACAATTGGTATCAGCGTCACCTTAAGCTCTCTAGAAAGGTCGAATTATTTGTCTATATTGATTGCCAGACTTCTCAGGTCTCTAGAACTTTTCTGAGTATTGTAGCTGCTCTTAATGCTGTTATCTGGATGATTTCCAATTCCTCTAGTCTATTTTCTAATCTCTTGTGGATCCTTCCCAAGGCAACAACTACAATTGGTATAATTTTCACTCTCATATTCTACAGTTTCTTTTTTCAATTCCAGTTACTTTTTCTCTGAATGTTTGAGATGAGGCTTGATGATTAGTATTATCAGCGTCATTCGGACTATTGTTCTCATCTTCATTGTTATCTGTACGGCGTTTCGGACGATGTACCCTCTGGCCTTCTTCGGGTATTTCTTGTCGGACTCGCGAACCTTCTCGGACTCGGGAACCTTCTTTTCGGACTGGGGAACTTTCTTGTTGTAATCGGGAACCTTCTTGTAAACGGGAGCCATCACGGAACTGGTTCACAATTACAACAAGAAGGTTCCCGATTACGACAACAAATACTTGAAGAAGTCCGGAGGGCACATCGGCCGAAATGTTGTACAGATAACAATGAAGATGGGGACAATAGTCCGAATAACGCAGATAATACTAATTCCCGTTACTTGTCTATCTTTTCCTTTACTTTTACCTTCGCCCTGTAATCTGTTGGGACTGCAAAATCTACCCGTTGGCAAGTTCTTATTAACAAGTTCTTGTTAATCAATACTCGGTCTTTTAGCTGGGATAAAGTCATCAGTATGTATCTCAAAGATTTTATGCGTTTCATTCTCAAGAACAGATTTGGTGGTTTGACTAAGTTTCAGTAATAAAATAAAAGTGCTTCTATTTGGAACGGTCTATTTCTTTTGTCCATCCTTTTGGTTGAGGTTATAGAATACGCCGACTGCAACTCTGTAGAGGGTTAAGACACACACACCCAATGGGGCCACTTGTTGACCATGGGTAGCAACCTGTAATGCTTAAGGACGGAATCTTAGTGGCATAACATTCCATGACATGCATTTTGTCCCTTACTTAGGCTAGACGGGCGGTAAAAGATACCCCCTTCAATCAATCGTATGGTCAAGTCATGCCCTAGCACCGATATGGCAAACCCCCAACCCTTTTATCATATATGTGCTAGAAGGCGGTTCCTGAGGGTCGTAGTGTCCTGTGTATGATGTTAAACTGCATCTAGTGGTGAAGTTCCAACTCTGGAGCTCTGGTGCGTATGAAGTGCCCTTTCATCATCATAACTCCCATTTCCACTCTGACCCGGAGTGGTAGTACCTGTTAGGGTCCCATCTATGGGTTAGATAGACAAACATGAGTTTAAGCTGTATTTAAAAATTGAGTTTGAAAAGAAAATTGAATACCCGACAAGATATAAAACAAAACGTCTTCGGCATGGAGTTGGCATGCCGTAGAATCCAACTAACCAACAGAAAACAAAATACTTAACAAGAAACTATTTACTTATAAATAATAATACCCCTCAATAAAAAAATATTTGGCATTAAATAACCCAAACGGGTTGATATGCCATGAAATCAACCAACCAACTAACAACCAAACCTTACATTTTTTTATGACTATGATAATATTGGAAAAGGTATGAAAGAAAGTCTGTATGTATGTTGTAGATATATTCTTATATTCCGAGGTGATAACTTCAAATTTTTGTTGATTCATATGTTTATGTTATCTAGCGCCATCTTGTGGCCGATTTTTATATCAGTTTTGCATGAAGAAAATCCAGTCTTTCTTCAGATAACCCATAAAGTATATTATGCAATGAATGCGTCTCAACAAGATAAAGATACTTATATAACACTGGCAGAGCTACCTAGCGTTGCCCGGGATTTAAAAAGTTAAAAATAAATCCCTTATCTATGTTCATACATAGATTAATAAGAATTATTTTTTCTGTATATTTGTTTTATTATCTTTTATTCTTTATTCATTCTTGTTTGTAAGTCGTTTATTTTTATTGTTATTCTTGTATTTATTTTTCTTTTATTTATCATTTTATCATATTTTATCCATTATAAATTTGTTTTATATTTTAATCAATTTTTAAAAATTAATTTTTTAATATATCATTATACTTTTATTTTTATTTAGCTTTTCTTATGAAAAATGATGTCTGTAACTGGTTTTGAATTCAGTTTTCATTCTCTTAAGCGTGTTGCCATACGAAGGTTAAAAAGCCCCGTCTGTCCTACAATTTACCCATAGATGAAGGGAGAATATTAGGATTCCCGAAGTTATTAGTACTATCTGAAATGCAAACCTTGTTCAGGATTTGATCTCGGGTTACCGAATCCACTACTTACAAAAATAACTGGACGCAGTGTTATACTATTTAAAAAGAGTAGATGCAGAGGTACTTTGAACAAGGGTAAATTCTTGTTGAATTGAATTCCAAGGGATTATTTGGAATCCTTCATTGTTCACTTCTCTCTCGGTAAATAGAGCTTCACTCTCGATACTTTTTCAACACACCTTGATTACAACACTGGCCACTGACAACTGATTTGAATCCTGTAACTACAACAGAAAAATGTTTCGATCGGTCTGTTGCCGACCCTTGTCAAACTTCAACGGGGCAGTTGATATTTTCTTTCTTTAAACAAGATCATATAAATATGAAAGGATGATTTTAACTTTTGACTCAGATGGGTACGAATTTTATAACTGGTAACACGCATCTCGGAGAAGAATTGCAACAGTCATTGATAGAGATGTTAAACACGACAGACAAAACAATAGTTTATGAATGAGACGATTCAGTGGTTTTAGACATGCGCCACTCCTTGCTGTGCGTTCATTTCCTCAATATCATAAAGCAAACAAACAAGGATATAATAAATAATGATTCCTATGCAGACTAATGATTTAATCTTGCTTCTGAGTCAGACACTTAAAAAGTGGAGGATGTAACACAAGGTCAATTTCTAAAGCGGGTTTAACAGATTTGAATTCAGAGTTTTCCTACTCTTAGACTGGTTACCTAAGAGCCCAGTCTGCCCTACTATTTACCCATTACTGGGGGAGATTAGTTGGATTCATAACTTTTCTAAGGGTATTAGCGCTATGTGAAATGCAAACAGCCTCATCCAGGATTTGAACTCGTTTCATCGTGCCATATTTCCTACAACGGTATCCATAACACCACACACCTCCATAGATGTAAATGTGTGTAGTGTGTCACATATTTTCAACTTTACTACTAGAGACCGTAGCCTAACATATCATACTGTTGGCAAATTAAAGCCGAATCCGCACTTGCAATCCTAAAATTTTGAATTTCCAAGTTTTAATTACTGAAAATGTTTTCAGCGATATTTTACGTGCTTTTTGCGACGAAAACAACTTTTACAATTTACGATAAATTTGGGAATAGCATCTATATGACTGCCCCAACCCTATTGCCCTTATGGCAACTGCCAACCCTTTTTATCATATAGGTGCTAGAAGGCGGTGGCTGAGGGTCATCTTGTCCTGGGAATGACGTTAAACTCTATCTGATGGTGAGATTCCAGTTCTCGATGTTTGGAGAATGTGGAGCACCCCTTTATCACCATTGCTCCCTGGTCCACTCTGACCCGGAGTGGTAGTACCTGTTAGGGTCCCATCTATGTGTTAAATAGAAAACCATGGGTTAATAAACAAAATTTGATTATCCATTAAGAATTAATTTATTTCAAAACTTTGTCGGTATTAAATGACCCACCGAGGTTGATATACCGTAAAATAAACAAAACCAAACTAAAACCTAGATATTCACAGGGGAAGTAATCACATTAAGATAGATCAAGGGAACGAGTCGCTTAGGGGATGTCACCACTTTGCAAAGATAGACATCATTTTTTAAAATGATAAAATCAATAAGAAACGCATGATGTTAACTAATAGCGGCTATTGAAATAGTTGCGTGTGCTCAAGGGCGTCCCATCCTAGTGTTATGATTAGTAATCCAATCTTGCAAATACTACTGAAAAGAAAGTTCGATCCTCAGTGGATGCCTCATACTTGCGACCTTGTGACACATTCTGCCCGTGGCAAACGTTTTGGGTAAATACATACAAGGTGTGTCAAAAAAAAGTATCGAAGTTTTTGTACTTTTTGACATACCTTGTATTCTGAAAAAGAAAATGTTCCATTCATTCTTCATTTCTTTCTTGATAAATACAGCTTTAAACTTTTTTGATACACCTTGGATTCTGAAAGAGATTTATGAATGGGACGTTATTTTTTTTCAGAATACAAGGTGTGTCAAAAAGTACAAAAAAAATTATTTCAAAACCTTCTTATTACTACCCAATACAAATAACTTGCAATCAATTATATGATTTTAAATGACCTACCGAGGTTGACATGCCGTAAAACAAACCAAACCAAACCAAACCTGACTCTAATGCTTGCGAGAAAGTTATAACTGAAAGCGAACTAAACTATTGCATGATCGGTTGACCTTGGAACACGTCATAGTCCACCGATTTATTTCACTTGGCTGGTGATGTATTCAATAGCAAAACAATCTGCCGCCAGAAATGTTGTATTTTAAAGGCCTGTTTCACAAGTCTTCAATTGTTGTTCGCTATTAAATGAAAAATGAAGATCAAACGTGTTACAAAATAACAGAAGCCGAAATAATCAAAATGGAAATTTAGAATAAAAGTAATTGAGAAAAAGAGTATGCAATTCTGGATAGAAAAAAAAACTTTCATGCATAAAAAACAAACAACAGCTATTAATCTATCCGCCCTATCGGCGGGGATACAGGATCCACAGTCTATATCCCATTAAAGGTCATAAGAGTATTATGATTGTCGTTGTAGTAAATGGACACAGTGACCCGAATTCAAATCCTGGACGAGGTTTATAGTAATACTTGAATCTATCAATTATGTTCAAAACCTTTGCAAAGGACATTGCTGCTTGAAACCATATAATTGTGACCAAATTATTTGTATTGGATATAAATGTTTGAAACCATATAATTTTGAACAAATTATTTGTACTGGATATAAATGCTTGAAACCATATAATTGTGAGCAAATATTTGTATTGGATATAAATGTAGAAACCATATAATTGTGAGCAAATTATTTGTACTGGATATAAATGCTTGAAACCATATAATTGTGAACAAATTATTTGTATTGGATATAAATGCTTGAAACCATATAATTGTGAGCAAATTATTTGTACTGATATGAATGCTTGAAACCATATAATTGTGAGCAAATTATTTGTACTGGATATAAATGCTTGAAACCATATAATTGTGAGCAAATTATTTGTATTGGATATAAATGCTTGAAACCATATAATTGTGAGCAAATTATTTGTACTGAATATAAATGCTTGAAACCATATAATTGTGAGCAAATTATTTGTATCTTTGTATATCTTTCGAAATTTACCACAAAAAGTATGAAGCGAAAAATTAACGTTTTATTCAACAAAGATAGAAAGAGAAAAAAATTGGGAAATCTGATAATCTTTTTTGGACCATATGACATTTAGGCACTCCTTTTGCGATCCCAATTCGTGCGGACATTTTTTTCCATTTACACCGTCAAAATCCTGTTAATTGTTAACAGACGATTTTTAGAGTTTTTTTTAATTATAAAACTAACCCCTAACCCTAACTTCTAACAAACAACTGGATTTTGACGGTGTAAATGAGAAAAGTATCCCTGTGAGTCGAGATCGCAGAAGGGGTGCCTAAAGGTCATATGGTCCCTATTTTTTTACCTACAAGCAAGAAAGCTGAAGAGGCTTCTATGGAAAGTACTGGGCGATTAAAAAGAATGTAAGCCCCCCCCCCATCCCATGAGAGTGCCTTTATGATATAATATCAGAATCTTTGTCAACACATTTTTTTTAATCTCCGACATGTGAATAAAAATGTTAATATTTCTATGGGAATATCTTTATTAGAAAAGAGGAACTGATATTACCAAGACGATGCGGGGAAGATTCCAATAATTTGAAGATGGAGATTTTAAAATCATAATCATAAAGTTACTCTGATAAAAATGTTGCAATAATAATGCAATGTCATTTTTTAAAATTTCGCACCAATAAAAGGATTAAATGAAAAGAGAAATTGATTTTACTTTTTAATCGCAAAAGATTTTTGAAACATAAAGAAAAACTAGCAAGACTTGTGAATATGCCAGAGTATGTTAATTTGATAATTACAACGTTTGAAATCTTTACTTAAGAGTTATTTCAAATAGTTCAAAATGTAAAAAGTATAATGATCTTGATTTAAATCTCTCACTCTTTTTTCTTTCTTTCCTTCTTTTCATTATGTTCAATTGAGATGGATTAGCGTTATCGGTTCCGTGGCTTCACCTCTCTATGTTTCAACTACTCTCTTTCCTTCTTTCTTTTTCTTTCTTTCTTTCTTATTATATTTTTCTGTGTAGTATTTTATTTTTTCCTACCTTTCTTTCTTTATAATAAAAATGGAATTGTCATTATTTAGCAGAAATGAAGACAAACACAAGAAATAAGAATTCGGCAGATATGCAACACCAGATAATCAGGATTTACTATTTTGCATTTCATCTTGGACGATTTGGACGGTCTCGTTTTTATCCAGGGGGTTTTGCAAGATAACGGTCGGAAGATTAAGGAACAACAGTATTAATATAGATTGTATGTGACTCTAGCGAGGATCGAACTCAGATTAGAAGCAATGGTGTACTAGACTAACTTTGCCACTAATACTCCAACTTCTCGATTAACTTAAACTAAACTTTTTGATCATCAGATCACAAATTATAAAGTGCCTAGTGAGGATCGAACTCATATCGGATGTACCGGTGTTCTATACTAGCTTTGCCACCAAAGTGTGATCCAGTTATTTATTTTGCTAAACTTGTAAGACTGTAGAAGTAAAGTATATATCCGCCACGAGCAAGAAATGACAATAAGTAATTTTTAGGGAGCTGAAAGTAGGTGTGGCGCTCCACGTCAGATGCTAAATCATTTTCCCTGGTATTCCTCTGAATTTTTTAGATGAGACTTGATGGTTAGTATTATTTGTATTATTCGGACTATTGTCCTCATCTTCATTGTTATCTGTACAATGGAGGGCACATCGGCCGAAACGTTGTACGGATAACAATGAAGATGAGGACAATAGTGCGAATAATACTAATAATACTAATTTCCCTGATCTAAAGTTCGTGAAAAGGGAATAGATTCTATCGCTGTCCGGCAGATACCGACAATAGGCCACTTCATCGACTTTAATTAATACAGCGAGTTTAAATTTAATTTTCCTTCCCATTTGTTGAATAAGCTGATAGCAGAGAATGGTGCAAAATGTCCCCCAGGTTTAGGGTTGTCCTCCCTTGAACTGGTTGTTTAACCAAGGCTAATGAACCCAGTCTGCCCTACATTTTAACCAAGCACTGTCGACTGGGGCTTTAGAATACACAGACTGCACCTCTGCAGAGGGACAAGAATCCCCCAATGGGGCCACCTGTTGGCCGTGGGTGGCGACCCGTGATGTTAAGACGGAATCACTTAGTCCCTTACTGGTCAGAGAGGCGATCAATCGGCTGATCACGTCAAGCCCTAGCACTATATGATTACCCCAGCTCTATTGCCTTATGGCAAGCCCCAACCTTTTTATCATATGGGTGCTAGAAGGCGGTGGCTGAAGGTATTCGTGTCCTGGAATGACATTAAACTCTATCTGATGGTGAGGTTCCAGTTCTGGAGGTCTGGGGAATGTGGAGCACCCTTCATCACCATTGCTCCCTGGTCCACTCTGACCCAGAGTGGTAGTACCTGTTAGGGTCCCATCTATGGTTTAAATAGTAAAACATGTTTATAAACAAAACTGATTATCCATTAAGAATGAATTTATTAAAACATTATCAGCATTAAATGACCCAAATGAGGTTGATATGCCGTAAAACAAAACAAACAACCAACCAACCAACCAACAACATTTAACCATAGCTGAGTCGTTTGGTTTCATTTGCCTTTTTTTATAAAGGCATATCAACATTCTTGTGTTATTTAATGTCAAAACTATCCTTGAAGAAGAATAGTAGTGGTACAATTTACCCCATAGCTATGGGGATGAGGGTGTTCAAAACTTTCTCAATGGAACGTAATACAGTGATAGAAGAGCAAACTTGCTTACTACGATGTCAAAGTTCAGCACGTTAGCCACTACACCATGGGGACTACCCTTCTATAGTTGAAGGAAGAAGAGACATCATCAGAGAGAAATGAAGTGCAAACAGCCTCGTCAATGATTTGAACTCGGCTTGCCCATTCCATTTCCTACGGTGATGACCATTACGCACCACTGCAATAGTAAACTAGTGTTGTGTCCTAGATAATTGGTTGCTAATCAAAGTAGAGCTCAAAGCCATGGATGTGGAGCACCCGGTGAGGGTCAAACTCACTTCAAAAGTATTGTCCTGGAGACTTGGCTTGCTATACAATACTCCAGGGCGAGCTGCGTAAACAATTTCCCAATATGACCCAGATTGTTGCAACAATTAATGTGCAAATGCTGTTTTTTAGCCCATTATTATTATTTATTATTATTATTATTAATTTATTTATTTATCTATGTATTTTTAAATTTATTTATTTTTTTTTACTTTTATTTATTTTAGCTTTTACGTGCTGCGCCCACTTTGTTTTTGTCTCTCATTTCATCTGCTTCGCTTCATATCGAATTCGTTGTTCTATGGTGGAAACGCAGAGGTTTCATTATTCGCGTGCAAACAAGCGTAGAAAGATAGAACAATGCGGAACAGTTTGTCTATAAAATATGACTTAAAGTGTTAGCTCAAAAAGCCGACTAAACACAAATACAAAATAAAGAGAAAAAAAAAAAAAAAAGAAAAGAAAAAGAAAAGAAAAAAAGAATTATAATAAACGAACTGAATCTTAAAGCAATGAACAGATTAATAGTTCGGATGATTTTTCTGAAAAGAATCGAGACAGTAATAACGATAAAGTTAAAGCGATTCTTTCTATTAAAGTAATGATTGTCAAGGCGCAGACGCTTAGTTACAAGATTATTCAAGTTACTTTTATTCAAAATATAAGGACATTACAATACGCTGTGGAGGGAGGAGACCTTTCTAAAAAAGGGTTCCCTAGTTTGGTTTGGTGTAGCTTCTTTGTTTAATGGCATATCAACCTTCATGGGTTATTTAATAACACAGCCATCTTTGTAGAAGAACAGTAAAGTCGTCGGGGTGGCTCAAAGTCGCTATCAAACCAGAACCTTGTGGTTCCTAGGCGGATGCTCTACGGACTGCGCTAAACCGACCCTAGAGTCTCTATTTAATCTATAACTGAGGGATGCTCTGACTATGACACAAAACGGAATCTGAGGATGAGGGTCTGGTTCTGGAGCATGGGTGCTGAGTTTCAAGCTTAGTTAAGTTATAAGTACTTTTATTCAAAACATAAGGGCATTAAAATACGCTTTTTTCATTGCAGAAGCGTAAGACCCTCCCAAAAAGCAATGTCCTGATTTTGTTTTGTTCAGTTTCTCTGGTTACTGGCATATCAAATTTCGTGGGTCATCTATACAAATATATAGGACAATTGGTTAGTATGTATGTCCGGAAGAAACTTCTAAAATAAAACAATTAACAAGAAAGTAAAAATATTCAAACATTCACTATCACCAGATCTTGCTTTTTGAGCAAAAATAATGAAGATTCTATTTATATTTGTGAAGATATTTAAAAATTAGAATTTGAATAGTAAGAGAAGGAAAACATAATAAAATGAATTATGGAAGACCCAAACAAATCAATGGATCTGCGAGACTAACTTCCCCCACCTTTACCCAGACAATGCCGGGTAGCCGCTTCTAGTTTAATAATAAAGCTAGAAGTAGAAGAACAGTCGGGTTACTATTTAACCCTTAGCTGGTGGATGAGGTGATTCATTAACCTTCCCAGGGGTATTAGTGTGAAAGTGAACGCAAAAAGCAAGACTGGAGTTCAATCTCGCTTACTAACACGTCTCAGTCCAGCACGTTATCCATTACGCCACGGAGATACCCCCCCCCATCATACCGTGATACCATAATACCGCCATACCATCATACATACCTTCTACACAGCCACTCTTGGTGTACGACCTATTTCGTGACAATGCAGGCGCCTTATCTAGGCAAGATGTAACAAAATCTTATTTCATGGTTATCTAGGATTTTAAAATATAGTCACAGGGCATTCAGTGTTGAATGTTATGGGTATGACGCTAAACTAAATCTGATTATGAGAGTTCAGTTCTGGTTGGGTGTTTAGCTTTTACGGCATGTCAACCCTTGTTGGGTCATTTTATGCCGAAGATGTTTTTATTTTATTTATTTTTGATGGGTATCCAATTTCTTTTAATTCGTTTTATAAACACATTTTAAAAACTACTATTTTTCTATTTAACACATATATGGGACCCTAAGAAGTACTACTACTCCGCGTCAGAGTAGACCTGGGAGTAATGGTGATGAAGGGGGGGTGTAGTGTTAGCTCAGGTGAATTGGTATGAGGTCAGCAGCAGATGGGATTTTTCTTGCCTCCCACAAAGCAAACTTTTTTCTTTCTTTCTTTCTTTCCTTTGTGTGTGTATGTGTGTGCGAGAGAGAGAGAGAGAGAGAGAGAGAGAGAGAGAGAGAGAGAGAGAGAGAGAGAGTGGAGAGATGAAATGGCTGTAGAGACAAACAACTCCCACCCCCTAGCACTCGTCTTCATTTTTTTTCTTTTCTTTAATAACAAGTCAAAGAAAGGTGTGTCCATCTCTGAAGTTTCAGAAACTTCCTGTCCAATTTTAGACACCATCTTTTACCATTTTTTAAATTTTTATTTTATTTACACACACTATATATAATATATATATATATATATATATATATATATATATATATATATATTATATATATTTACACACACACAAACTGTATCCATGCAATTCACTCTCATACACACATGCACCACTTTTTTCTTACCCCTCCGCCCCATGAAGTGGGAGGGACGTATTTCATAGTTTATTCACTCGTTTAGATAGATATTTTTTTCTTTTTCTTTCTTTGAGCATATTTTTTTAATTTTTTTTTTTACCTACCTTTCACAATCCCACCCTTTATATTCTTCAGAACTCCAAAACTGGAACTACACCACTCAATAAAGTTTAACGTCATACCCAGGACACTAAGAACCTCAACTACTGTTTTTTAGTACATGATATAAAGGTTGGGGGATTACCCTAAAACAGTAGGGTTGGGACAATTATATAGGTACTTGACTTGATATGACCAGCGGATTGATCGGCTAGCCTAAGTAAGGGCCAAAGTGGAGTGTTACATGTCATGGACTGCTCAGTCACTAGGATTCCGTCCTAAAGCATCGATGGTCGCCATCCATTCCATTTCTGAAGCACGGTCACTTACCTATAAGTATTTTTAGTCAAGACATAAAGGCATTAGAATACGCATTTTTTCTGTGTAAGACCTTTAGAAGAAATTTTGAATGAAATTCGTAATATCAAAAAGGTTAACCGCTTACTGTATTTGATAAATGCAAAATATTCTAAGGTGTGTGTGCATGTTCCTGTGCATTCGTGCGTATTCAATTAGAAAATCTCGCACAGATGTGTTGGTTTATGATGAAATGATTCGATATATTACAAATATTATGGTGCACAAAAAATAAGATTTCTTCATTTTTCTACAGTGAAATTTCATCAGCCAATCAATAAACCCTATGAAGTTAATCCGTTGATATTTACTGAGCAGAAGTCAGATACCAGGTCATCAATGTGTAGAGGTCATAGCAGATTGAATTTTGATGATGATTTACGGCATTTTACAGATGTATGTATTTATCAAGCCCTCATCACAAACAGAACGCGACACAAGTTCTATTTTAAGCAAACTTTAACATGGCCTAGTGGATAAAGGAGTTTAACATGGCCTAGTGGATAAAGGAGTTAGGTTAAGACAGTTCTAAGTGACAGTTATCTCTGGACTGTAGGTTCAATCCTGACCAAGGGCAGCAGTAACATAGAATAATAATTAACGCAGCTTAACGCCTCTACCCCAGCTATGATTAGCGGAATGAGAACAGGATATCCCCGTGGACTGAATAAAGGGTTAGGTTCAAATTTCCGTGATGGCTCCCGATTACGACAAGAAGGTTCCTGATTACGACAAGAAGGTTCTCGAGTTCGAAAAGAAGGTTCCCGAGTCTGACAAGAAATACCTGAAGAAGGTCGGAGGACACATCGGCCAAAACGTTGTACAGATACCAATGAAGATGAGGACAATAGTCCGAATAACGCAGATAATACTAATCATCAAGCCTTATCTCAAACATTCAGAGAAATAGGTTTGTATTTCTTTTTCTATACCGGTTGTCAAACCAATCTGATCGACTGTTTTCTCATGGTACTAGGGAGAATAGCTGGATGCATCCCTTTGTTAAGGCTATTAGCACTATATGAAATGCAAACAGTCTCGTCCAGGATTTAAACTTGTGTTCTGCCGCTGTAGTAGTTTGTAACATCCTACAACAGTATTTAGTTAGTCCTTATTTGAAGCCATACTCTTCTTTCTTTTGAGAGAGTCCTTAGCTCCCTCAGTCGTTTGCCAAATCTTAGCCCCAATCGTCAATTTTTAAAGTTCAGCCGCAGCTTGTGCAGTGGCGTCTACTTCGTGCACGGTAGTTGATTGAACCTATTACAGCTGTGTCTCTATCATATTGAAGTTGCCACACGATCAATAGTCTTCGAGACTAATTTTTCTATGACCAAGCACCGATAATACCCTGTAGTATTAAGTATTATTTATACTGACATACAGTGCCAGTAAGACACGTTGGCTGATGACAATCATCATCATCATCATCATGGCATGTAGATGTGACATTATGAGTAGGCATAGCCTATCATTTGTGTAATTAAGTGTAGTTAGGATTTAAATTTAACCATAAACTCATGGAAAATCACCAAGAATTTGACTAACGAGCATTGAACCCAAGCAGACTTGAAACGGGGCTCTGGGTGGCTTATTAAGTCACGTGACCAGGCAACTCCTGGGAAAGTTTGATAGTTGATTCGGAGTAGACCAGACAGCCGTTATGGTCATACGCATGTTGCGGCCTCTGCTCACTTTTCTCCGAGCGAGTTATGGTATCGGGGAATTGAATAAAAACTGTGTACACGACTCATTTATTTACTGATTTAATAAGAACCAGAGAGAGAGAGAGAGAGAGAGAGAGAGAGAGAGAGAGAGAGAGAGAGAGAGAGAGAGAGAGAGAGAGAGAGAGAGAGCATCTTGATGAAGAAGAAACACCAGAGAATTCGATATGGGGATATCAGTAGTACTTCGAAGAATATAAGAACCATAAGAAGTAATAAGAGGACTATTTAACACCGACACAATGGGTTCCTTTGGCGCTTTCTCGCCATCCGTCCCTGTTTTTTGTTTTTTTTTAATGGTAAGTCCTCTGGAACAACTCTTCTCAAACTATCTGATGTGACGTACTGCCAGGATAATTTTCTAAATGTGCCACCGACCGGTACCATATTCGTGCCATGTTATTATTGTATGTGAAAGTAATAATATTAAACAATGCAGAAAGATTTTATGCATTTCAATTACATTATACGTAATAAATATTATGATAACTAACAAGTATGCACCCACTGGGCACAGGTATTTAAGTTTTAATGTAATTAAATATTATATTAAATTAGAAGAAAGACTAACGAAACTAAATAAGAGCGAATATAAAATCATTACACGTATTTTAATGTAATTTTAATTAATTTCTGTATAAAATTATATATAGGTTTGCTTTAAATACGTTTGAGAATAACATGATAGCATTATAAATCAGTAACAGAAATAATTATTGCTAAATAGCGGATTAATTCGTCCTGGCCTCCTGCCCTAAAAAACGCTAAGCGCTGCCTGCTCAAAATGTGAACCGTGCTAGTTATGAACTAGTTAGCTGTTTCCCGACAATTTAATGCGATAGGAAAACGATGCCTCCCCACCAGTTTTTTCTCGACAAGTAAATGTAAATATTTTAAACCGCCCTCTTTAAAATATTCTTACCGGTCTGAAGGCGTTTTTATCGACAAATAACTTTTTTTAGTGGTTTGGTGGCGTTAAAATCAACACGTTAATGCGATGAGAAAGTGATATTTTCCAGCCACACCCAGATTTTTTCAACAAGTAAACGTAAATATTTTTTAGATATTTTGAATTTTTAAAATAAATACGACCGAATTTCGAAAACAAAAACAATCAATACATTAAACAAACACAAATAGAAAATCAGAAGATTTATACTTTTTTTTTATTTTAATTAAAAAAAAGAAATGTCCCGTCATTTTTAATTTTTAAAAAAAAATAGCTTTTTGGGGTGGGGGGATTTCAATTTTATTTGAATTCGAAATACTGTCATATATTTTTGAATAAATACGGTTCACATTTTCAGGAGGCACCGCTTAGCGTTTTTTAGGGCACGAGGCCAGGACGCACTAATCCGCTATTTACCTAATTATTTATTAAACCCAGGTATGCGGCAAATTATTCCAACCATGTACTATGCACTTCTTTATTTCTTGGATATATGTAACTCATATTTCAGTATTTTAAATGCATTAATAAAATTAGCAGTTTTGCGGCAAATCTAACTCAGCTAGACTTTAATAAAGACATCTTTAATAAATAAGATGCTAATTAAGATTAAATAATGACTATTTCATAATCGTTGAAAATATAACTTAAATAACTAAGGAACTCGTGGCGTTAGTGATGACGTAGTTTCGGTTACAGACAGACAGTTACATAATCTCCATTATAATAAGATGGGAAACTGGAAAATCACCACGTACCGGCAGTCGATGTCTTGCGTACCAGCACCGATAAATGTACCACCTCTTTGAGTAGCACTGCTCTCGATGACAACCAGAGAGGTGATGAATGTATTTTTGGCTGGTCGCCAGGTGTATCCATATGTAGAGACTATTAAAGAACGTCACTACTGAGTCCGTTCTTACTTCTGTACTACTCAGCATGTCTAAGGGGTGGCCTAAAGTCGGTATCAGCCAGCCAACGAGGGAGTATATCCGCTTTTCACTAGCGCTAGACCAATGAGATTGTTTTGGCGTCTGAAGTGGAGCATCACACCTACCATCAGCTCTTTACTTTACCGCACAGATCCCTGTGCTACTCATACGCTGAGTTGGCGAGGGCCGGTATCGAACTAGGAACCTTGTGGTTTCTAGCTGAACGCTCTACCGACTGAGCTAGCTCGGCCTTTGTCTAGCTCATCTTAATTTGATGGTTTGCAAGATAGGAGATAAGTGGCCGTACAAATACTGTTTTCTAGGGTACTGCTCCCTGGATTGTTCAATACAACACGAAGCATACATGTATGCGGAGGTGCATGGTGTAATGGTTAGAGTCGTAGGAAATGGAGTCGTCGACCCGAGTTCAAATCCGAGACAAGGCTGTTTGCATTTCGCATAGCGCTAATACCCTTGGGAAAGGTATGAATCCAACTCTCCCTCCAGCTATGGGTAAATAGTAGGGCAGACTGGGCTCTTTAACCGTGGCTAGGCAACCAGTCTAGGAGAAGGGAAACTCTGAATTCAAACTTGTTAAACTCCGCTTAAGAAATTGACCTTGTGTCGTATCCTGCTCGTGAGGGGGGGGGGGGTAAATATATATATGCATAGTTTCCCTCTAGCTTTTTCCAAGGTTTTCATTAAAGTCCAAAGATCTTCAGTGTTGTCCGTTCACAAGCATTTTGCCATGCGTCCTAGTTGGCCTTCGTATCGAGAAGCACATTAAAGAAATAAACCGCTCATTTCCGGTAAGTCTCAAAAGTCGAGGAAATTAAACAATTTTTAGCATCACATCGTGAGAGACATGCTTCCTGTGGGGTACTATACATTAAACCGACTTTGTGTCACATATCAGTACTATGAGAGGGTATTGGTTAAATATGGCTTCTCAGTTACTGACTTACAGATTTGTGGAGGCACGTGGTGAAATGGTTAGAGTAGTAGGAAATGGACTCGTCGATCCGAGTTCAAATCCAAGACGAGGTTGTCTACATTTCACATAGCGCTAATACCCTTGGGAAAGATATGCACCCACCTGCTCTCCCTCCAGGTATGGGTAAATAGCAGGGCAAACTGGGCTCTTGGTTAGGCAAGAATTTGATTTATTTGATTAGTTTGATATAATTGTTTAACGGCATATCAATTTCTCCTGGGTTATTTTAATATCGACTTTTTATTCGTTAATAAATGTCTGATTGTAATCATAACTATATGTTCGATATCTCTTTATATATATATATATATATATATATATATATATATGTGTGTGTGTGTGTGTGTGTGAGTGTCTATATATATATATATATATATTATATATATATATATATATATATATATGCATCCGGGTACAAGTATTAAGTTTAATATAATAAGATAACATATTAAATTAGATGAAACTGAATAAGAATGTAGATAAAAAGATTTGGAACAGAGGGGTATGATTGAAAAATAGAACAACTTTCAAACTAACTCTTCCATCATTTTCCATTACTCCGTCTTTCATTGGAAATTTTCCTAATTTAACTATTTAGTTAAAATAGGAAGTAAAGAATAATATTAGTTATTTCTTCTTGTTAAGGATTTCTTTTAAGATTTATCCCGAGATTTTGCTCATATTCAATAAGATAAACCAAACAATTAGAAATCAATAATACTAAGCATGTATTTATTGAACTCAAATTTTAAGATCAATATGCAAATTGGCCTTCCCATTCACACTGTAAACCGCTATTTTGTTTATATATGCAATTGTAGTTATTAGTATGTAGATTTGGTCAACAGTATAAGTAATGAAAAACAATTTTATTAATAATTAAGGTATAAATAAAAAATAAATCATAGTAAATGTAATTAAATAACAAATTGTATAGTAATATAGATACAATAGCATATTTTTAAATATTCGTATTTAATACAAGTGATTTATACACAATTATAGTTTCATGTAACTATTTCTATTTAATAATGATAATAAATTGTTTACACTCAGTTTTATAGTATTAGATATTCCTACCACAAACATATAATTTGCACATTGTTATATCAAGTATTCCTATCTCATGTTAATAATGTATATACAAGTAAATGGATGCAAGTACCTATTTATTACTAATAATCATTTGTTTACATAGTTATATCATATCAAGTATCCTTATCTCATACAAATCATTTGCACACAATTATATAGTTTCAAGTAATAATTTCTATTTGATAATAATGATTCGTTTGCATGCAGTTATATGGTTTCAAGTAACTAATAATAATCATAAACTTTACTAAACAATTATAGCTTCAATTAACTATTCTAGATACAAATAATTTACTGGTTTCAAGTAACTAATAATAACATTTTAATGAATAAATGTACAATGAAGGTTGCACAAAAAAGCATTCAGCCAGAACTACTATTAAAAAAAACCTGTGTATATCATGGAAATGATAGAGAGATTTGGTTTGGTTTTGTTTATTTGTTTAATGGCATACCAACTACTTATGGGCTATTTAATGTCCAAATTTGATTTATGAATAAATGTTTTAATGTAATCCTAGATATATTGTTTACATTCGATTGGGTTTTAACAAAAATAACTTTTTTGTCTATAATCATATGGAATGTGCGCAAGGGCATATCAGCCTGCGTGGGTTATTTAATGCCAAAACCATTCTATTAAAAAACAGTAGTGGTACAATTTAATACGTAGCTGGGTGGATAAGGGGGGAATATAATCCTGATATCTATGGTTCAGAAGAAAATGAACTTTTTATTTTAAAAAAAGGGGGAAAAGCATATGCGATTAGGTGATACTGTATATACAAGGCGTCAAAAAATATCGAGATTTTTGTACTTTATGACACACCTTGTATTCTGAAAAAATAACGTCCCATTCATTGTTCATTTCTATCTAGGTAAATACAACTTCAAACTCGGCACTTTTTTGACACACCTTGTATTCTGGAAAATTAACGTCCCATTCATTGGTAAATACAATTCCAATCTCAATAGATATGACGCACAAACTGAACAAGATTCGGGTACTGATGAAGCCGGGAGGACACTTTAGCCGAAACGTTGTGACAGAAAAGAATTACGGTGGATGAGTTTTAAACGTAAACTTAATTTGTCGCAAGGTTCTCTTTGTTGAAAACCTTCAAAATAGATAAATAAATAGATAAACAAATAAACAAATAAGAATTTAAGGTTAATCTAATAAACATTCCATGCGTCACTTTTGTGTGTAGGGCGATGGAAAATTTCTCTAAATTACATTTGAAAAGAACATTTGCTAATGTTCGATGCGCTACTACTTTTGGGGAAATTCCAGACGCTTTAACTTTTGTTTATTTTTCCTCCTGACATCCCCTTCACCCTCACTCTCTCCGTCTCTTTCTCTTCTTCTTCTCTCTTCTCTCTCTCTCTCTCTCTCTCTTCTCTCTCTCTCTCTCTCTCTCTTTCTCTCTGTCTCACTCTCTCTCTCTCTATCTATCCCGTCTTTGTTTTCCTTTTTACGTCTATCGTCACAAATCTATGTAACATACGATGGATAAATTGTCGTCTAAAGTTGAGGCACGTGGAGTAATTAAAATCGTCGAAATGGACACAGCGACACGAGTTCAAATCATGGACGATACTGTTTGCATACCATATAGCTTGGGAATACACTTGGGAAAGGTATGCATGCAACTATTCTCCCTCCAACCAATTGACATGCTGAGGTCATTGTCACTTATAGCCTTGGATATCAGCAACACTTTCTTATCAGAACAACCAGTGTAATGCTTCCGAGCCGCCGTACCTTCGTAATCACTATTAGACTCATCCAACTCTTTTGGAACCCTCTACACTGATCTCAGATTGCCAACCTCTCTCGCTCACCCCTTCTATATATATCGATCAATCCTCCTAGTCTGTTTATATTATTGTTCATATCTATTTCTAACTATCTATCCAGTCTGTTCATATCTATCTATCTATCGATCTATCTAACTATCTATCCCAGTCTGTTCATATCTATCTATTATCTATCTATCTATCTATATATATATATTATATATATATATATATATATTATATATATATATATATATCCCAGTTTGTTCATATCTATCTATCTATCCGAGATTGTTCATGTCTGTCTATTATATATCTATCTATCTATCTATCTATCCAAGTCAGTTCATATCTATCTATCTATCTATCTATCTATCTATCCCAGCCTGTGCATATCTATCTATCTATCTATCTATCTATCTATCTATCTATCTATCCCAGTCTATTCATATCTATCTACCTATCCCTGTCTATTCATATCTATCAATCTATCTATCTACCTACCTATCTATCTATCTATCTATCTATTTACCTATCTATATATCGATCAATCTATTCTAATCTGTTCATATCTATTTTAACTATCTATCCCAGTCTGTTCATATCAATATATCTATCTATCTATCTATCTTCGTCACAGTCTCTCATACACCAAGGCACATTACTTCTTTATTCATTATATAATCGTCCTTTTTCTTTTTCTTTGTTAAGGTCTATGTTGTCAAAGAAAAAAGAAAAAAAGGGAAATTATTAGATGCTCACGCTTGACAGCCTAAACTTGAAATAACGTTCCCCTACACCAGCGGGGGCGGGGGGCAGTATGGGTCATGAGAGGGTGGTAACTAAAACGATTTCACAGTGGGAGAGGCGTTTAGTGGCTTGAATGGGTGGTAAGCAAGTTTGTTTATCAACATCGGGGAAGTATAGATAAGGGAAGAACAATATACTGTCAATTTTCATTAAGTTAAGAGGTTAGTGTTATGCGCTATCTAGTTGTGTGAGGTAGACAACATAAGGCTCCTTGGTCAAATTTTAAAATATTCTATGTTATTTGTAGAGATAAACTTCTCTCTTACAATTGCTGAATGTGTTGATAAAATATTTAGTGGAATTGATTTTAAGTAAAGTGTGAATTGAGTCTAACAAAAGGTTTTATTTTAAGTTGATATTTTTATTTATTTTTATATAAAATATCAACCCAAAAATATCAACTTAATGATAAACAAAATTTTCGAAAATTCGAAAATTTGAAAATTAAAAGATTAAAATTAAATTTATTTTTAAAAAAAACACATTAAAAATTAAAGTAAAATCTAAAAAATTAAAAAGATTAAAAATCTTTTGAATTTTCAAAATTTAGTTTAATTTTTATTTTTACTTTTATTTTTAATGTGTTTTTTTTTTTTTTTAAATTAATTTTAATCTTTTAATTTTCTAATTTTTCGAAAATTTTGTTTATCATTAAGTTGATATTTTTGGGTTGATATTTTTATTTGATTTTATTTTAAGTGTAATTGCTTTTAATGGCATACAAACCTGTTTAGGTTATTTTATGCCTAAAGGTAAAGGGAATCGCGATCATTGTACGTTCATTATACATTTTTGTATTGCTGTTTCTCAAAAGTTTTTTTCCTATGGTTATGGCTTCACCAAATCCAAAATATCATTGATCGATTTATTTTAATGGCATTTCAACTCGTCTAGGGCTGTTTTATGCCTAGAAGTTAGAGAATTTCGTTATAATCGAATATATATATATACATTTTTGTGTACTTGTTTGTTTAGAGGTTGTTTTTCTTATAGACAGCTACATGATATCAAGTATTCCTATCCAATACAAATAATTTTCACACAGTTGCATGTCTTCAAATATTCCTATCTAATAATAATTAAATGGTTTCAAATAACAAATAATATTAATCCTTAATAAACAATTATAGCTTCAAATAGTTATTATTAATACAAATAATTTGCAGATATATTGTTTGGTTTGATTTCCTTGTTTTATGGCATATCATATGGTGAGTTATTAAATGTCAAATCCATCCTTGTAGAAGGGGTGATCTTTCTTTCGTACATAGCCGGAGGACTGAGGCTGTCTATACTTTTCCCAATGTTAATAGTTCAAAAGTTAATGTAATTGCACAACTGGGGTTTGAACTCGCTTCACAGTCAATGTCACAGTCCAGCACATTAACCACTACGCCACGGAGAATCCCCCAGTTATATAGTATTTAGAATTATATCTAATACTAATGATTTTCAAACATATCTATTTGACCTATAGATGGACTCTTAACAAGTACAACCATTCCAGGTCTGAGTGGACATGGGAGTAATGGTAAAGAAGGAGTGCTGCATATTCCCTAGATATCTAGAATTGAAGACTCACCATTAGATGCAGTTTACTATAACCTAGAACATCTTTTTCGGGGGGGGTCTTGTATCTTTTTCCAGAGAGATACAGTCGCCGACAGGACGAAAGGTAAGTTTAACTGATTGTTTTCAAATTATAACGCTTCAGTAGTGTTTTTAAAGGGGCCTTATCCCCCCCTTCCTAAGGAAAAGATAGAAGTTGTGAGGTGAATATAACTTACATAAGGGTATAATTTAGAGCATTAAAGGCATCCAAGTATTTTGAGGGGTATTCGCACAAAAAGGTTGGGAAATACTGTCCTTCCTCAAATAATTAAATTGCAAGTAATATTCATAATTTATACACTAATATATATATATATATATATATATATATATATATATATATATATATATATATATATATATATATCAGTCTGATCATAGCCTTTGCGTTTATATCTATCTATCTCTAAGTTTTACTCAATTCAATCTCGGCATGCTTGTATCTGTCTTAGTCCATATCTATCTATCTATCTATCTATTTATCAATATATCACCGTCAGCTCATCTCTCTCTCTCTCTCTCTCTCTATATATATATATATATATATATATATATATACGCGCGTGTGATCAGTGGATAGAGCGTTTGGCGAGAAACCACAAGGTTCTAAGTTCAATACCGGTCCTCGCCAACTCAGCGTATGAGTAGCACAGAGATCTGTGCGGTAAAGTAAGGAGCTGATGGTAGGTGTGGCGCTCTACCTCAGACGCCAAAACAATCTCCTTGGTCTAGCGCTATTGAAAAGGGGGTAGACTCCTTCGCTGACTGGCTGATACCGACTTTAGGCTGCCCCGATGACTTTACTTATATATATATATATATATATATATATATATATATATTAATCCACAGACACGTGTTTCGAGGTTTCACCTCTCATCAGTGTGACTACACTTTAACGGGTACCTTTATCCGGGATTTGGGGGTTTATAAACGGAAACACCGTTTCAGCCATGTTTGTGAACGGGTGGACCGTGTCGGACATATTGTAAAGAATAAATAAAAGGCAGTAATATTACTTCTGGCATCATTTCATGTTGATATTGTTGAACCAATTAATCGCTTCCTTTTATGTTTAATAACAAAAAGCATTACAAGAAATTATTTTTTAAAAACTTAACACTAACGAAAGCCACTTAGAAGAAGATATCAACAAAAAATAACAGAAGAATTGACCAGAAACTACACATTAGCGATAGAGTCCCAGTATTACATACTAAAAACGCGTATGTATTACTAAAGGACCACAAACCTGACTTCGGCTGGAAACCAGAAACCCGACTAATAAACCCAACTAGATCTGAAATCGTTAGGATGAGTAAAGTGATTCTGGAGAAAGTCAACATCGAAATAAAAATTAGATCAGCCTGAACCAATGGATTAACACAGATGATACGATTAATTTGTTCAACAATATAAAAAATAAGGATATTGCGGCCTTCATCCAATTTGATATCAAGGAATTTAACCAGTCGATATCAGAGAAACTGTTCTCCGAGGCAATGGACTTTTCGCAATAGCGCATTAATATTTCCCAGGAAGAAATAGGTCTTATAAGATCTGCCAGGAAAACAGTCTTGGTGAACAATGATGAATAATGGGTGAAGACCCGTAATAGCACAGGTTTTGACGTAGCCATGGGGGCCCTAGAATCTGCCCAAATATTGGACCTAGTTGACCTACTAATACTCTACAACTTAAACAAAAAAAACTGAATTTTATGGATGTTGGGATTTCCCGTGATGACGGCTTATTGGTCGTTAAAAATACGTCCGGACTAGAAAATACATCATCGCAACACTGAAGAACATGGGATTGTCTGTTGACCACAAATCGAACATTAGAATTGTGAACTTTCTAGACGTTACTTTCAATATCATTACAGGTAATTTTGAGTCTTCTATGAAACCAAACACAAACCCCATATATGTTAACCCCTGGTCTAATCACCCACCCTAGATAATTAAGAAAATCTCAGATTTACTAGAATACAGAATAAGTAAAAATTCCTCTAACCAGCAAATTTTCGATAGCCTTAGCGATATTTATACTAAAGCCCTATATAATAGCGGGTATTCAAGAAATAAAATTAAATTTAACAAAGAGTAAAAGAATAAAAAAATAGATAGGATAAAAACAGAAATAGGAGAATTATGTAGAATAACCCACCATTCAACCTACAGGTGATAACGAATATAGGTAATATATTCTTAAATCTAATCAACAGATATTTCACAATTAACCATACTCTACACAAAATCTTTAATAAAAAAAACTTAAAGATCAGTTTCTCCTGTATGGATAATATGGAAAAATAAAGATTAAAAAACATAACAAAATTAATTAACAACCACACAAATGATAGAAATAAAGAAAAAGACACAGAAAAAAACTACAATTGCCGAAACCCGGTAAAAGGAAAGTATTTGACCAAAGGTGTAATTTACCTTACATTGATAACGTCTACACAGAAACTAGACCATAGTAAATCTTACGTGGGTTGTACAAAATCCGAATTTAAAACTAGGTTTGCAAACCATAAACACCCATTTTCAAATATCAAACTAAAAAAATGTAACAACTTTAGCAAGCTGTGTTTGGAACTTAAAGAATCAAAATATTATACCAATAATTAAATGAGAAATTTTAAAGTGATCAAATATCTGTCGAAGTTTGACTGAACCGGGTTTCTTGTGTTTACAAGAAAAGTTAATGATAATTAGATTCCCGGATAAGAAAAATTCCTCCCTTAAGATATATATTAATTGTTTAAAAAAATACAACTAAATGGATTTACCAGTAGTATATACAAATAAGATATAAACAAAATGAATAAAGGAAAAAATAGGTGGAAGTGAAAGATAGATGACAGAATTACAAATTACTTTTGTCTGAATAAAGGAGACATTATAAACATAGAAAATTAATCTTTAATTTCAAAGGAAAACAATCTAAGTTTAGAAACTAAAATTCATACAGACAAATTAAAAGACAGAAAGAGAAATACAAATAATTCCAAACCAGGCAAGTATTTATAAAATGTAGCTACGTATAATGTTTTTAGTTCTCCTGGGGAAGGTGTACCTTGAACACCGAAACTATGGTAGAGAGAAAAAAATTTTTCTACAGCTATAGATACTCTATGTTTTATGAGATATATTGAGCCCCATTGGATTAACTACTAATGCTGCTAAAATGAAAAGGTGCTTGCAACTTTTGATCAATATATATATATATATATATATATATATATATATATATATATATATATATATATATATATATATATATATATATAATAATACGGTAACAATGATGTGTATCTGTTTAAATAGATTAAATAAATAAATATATATATATATGTATATATTAAAAATATTATAAGATATATAAAAAAGAAGATAAATTAAATTAGATATAAATAAGTAAATAAACGAATAAATATAATAATAATATTATATATAATAATAATAATAATAATAATAATAATAAAATGATTAAATTGATTTATATTACATCCAACACGAAATATTATACATCACCATGGCCACCAAACACAAATACGCTCTTTAATTCGCACATACGTATGCACGTGCAATCCCGCGCTAGGATACAGCCATAACGTCACAACCAACACGCATTTTCATGGACACGCGCATGACAACATACGCACAAGTACAAAAAAACCGCATTCACGTAAACATACAACACGAGAATACAGTTATATAAAAATACCATCATTTTCAAAAAAAAAAAATTCATTTAAAAAGAAATGTCATAACTAGACTGCTTCAGTTCCAGTGATCTTTTGAAAAAGAGATATTATCTCGAAAATGCAAGAATTAAATACAGGTTAACACACAACATCATTGTTACCGTGTAATTATTTTTACTTTACACCTGCATTGTGATAGCCTTCTAAATCAACCTCCTAACCAATATATACACAATGCTACAAGCAAATTATAAAACTCTCTCTTATATATATATATATATATATATATATATATATATATATATATTAATTTCTCCATGTCTATTTTTCTATATTAGTCTCTTCAATATTTATCTATCTTAGTCTCTTGATATATATCTATCATCTTAGTCTCTTGATATCTATACATCTCAGTCCGTTCATATCTAATTATCTTCTCTCTCTCTCTCTCTCTCTCTCTCTCTCTATATATATATATATATATATATATATATATATATATATTATTTATATCTAATTACTTAAAAAGATTTCTCCTTTTATCTATCTATAATTAAACATGTTGCACATTTAAGTTGATGACCCATTAAGGCTGGAATATTTGCTGGTGGTTACTCTGGCATATTTAAACAAACAAAACACACACACACACACACACACACACACACACACACACATAATTGACATAAACACCGCCTTTGGAGGTTATTAAGGGTGATATCAGACCTCATGCTAATAAAAATATTAGTAGAACATTCATGTATCGATCGGCGTTTCTGCCTAGAATCAGAATGTGCAAGAGTTTTTCATCGTAAAATGACCCACTTAGCGAGTAGATAACATTGTATAAGATATCTAGACACTGCAAGACCTACTGTTCCAAGTGAAAAACATAAAAGTTCAACCTGCTTTGGGCACATGAAAGTTTTGAGTTGCGACTCAAGTGACAAGACGCCCAGCTTTAGGCTAGAAAGTCCGGCTTTTAAACACACTGCCCTCCATCCGATACCAGATCTAGCCGGACGTCCAATTGTCCTCCATTTTGACGTCTGACTCATTATATCCGATAAACTTATATAAACTTATAATAATAATAATAATAATAATAATAATAATAATAAAGAAGGTAGAAGGAAAAGTAATGGACGGAATACAACTACCAAATAAGGACAATATAAAATCACTTGAAAAAAAAAAGTTACAAATATTTAGACATTTTAGAAGTAGACAATATCAAACAAACAGAGATGAAAAAAAAAGTGAAAAAAGAATACCTCTGAAGAAGAAGAAAGCACAACAGCAGAAATCTTATCAAAGGAATAAATACCTGGGCCGTCTCCGTTATAATACTGGGCCATTCTTAAAATGGACAAAAGAAGAACCCAGACAGATCGACCAGAGGACTATGAAATTAATGACCATGCACATGGCAGATCCATTATTACTGAATCGTGAGTCGAATCCTCGTGGGATGCTCCGTTTAAATCTCTATGTAAAAAAAAAAAGAACTTGCATTGATCCAATGCTGAAAAGAAATGTTAATGTCTAATATCTAAAATATCAAATGAAAAAAAAATCCATGCTGTCATCATTTAAATTTTATTTTTTAATTATCTTGACGAATATAAATCAAATCTATTATTTTTGCTCAAAAAACAAACCCTGGTGATATTCAATGTGTATATATATTTACTTTGTCATTAATTGTTTTATTTTCGAAGTTTTCTCCGGACATCCGCCCTGTCGGCTGGGCGTTAGAATGCACCGACTGCATCTCTGTAGAGGGGTAAGACTCCCCCAATGGGGCCACCTGTTGGCTTGGGTGGCCACCCGTGATGCTTAAGGATAGAGCCCAGGTGGATGAGCAGTTCATGACATGCAATACTCCACTTTGGCTCTATCTTGGGCTAGACAGGCGGTCGGAGAGGCCCCATCCGATCAATCGGCTGGTCACGTCAAGCCCTAGCACCTATATGATTTTCCCAACCCTATTGCTCTTATGGCAAGCCCCAACCCCTTTTTATCATATGGGTGCTAGAAGGCCGTGGCTGTGGGTCTACATGTCCTGGGAATGACGTTAAACTCTATCTGATGGTGAGGTTCCAGTTTTGGAGGTTTGGGGAATGTGGAGCACCCCTTCATCACCATTGCTCCCTGGTCCACTCTGACCCGGAGTGGTAGTACCTGTTAGGGTCCCATCTATGGGTTAAATAGAAAAATATATTTATAAAAAAATTGTATTATCCATTAAGAATTGATTTATTTCAAAACTTTATCGGCATTAAATAACCCACTGAGGTTTATATGCCGTAAAACAAAACAAACAAACAAACAATCCTCCGGACATACATATACACACAACTGCCCTTTATATATGTACAAGAAGCAGCTACCCGGCGTCGACTAGGTAGAGGAGGGGGATAAAAAAAGCTAGTCTCGCAGATCCATTATTGTTGAATCACAGATTGGATCCTCGCAGGAGGCCCCATAAAAATCCCTTTGTAAAAAAGACCTTGCCTTGATCCAGCCATTCCGAAAAGAAACATTAATGTCTCCTATTTTAAATACTAAATGCAAACAGAAAATCCATGTTGTTATCATTTAAATTTATATTTTTAATTATCTTCATGGATATAACTCAAATCTTCATTATTTTTGCTAAAAAAACAAGCCCTGGTGATATTTAATGTGTATATATATTTACTTTGTCGTTAATTGTTTTATTTTCGAAGTTTCCTCTGGACATACAGATTCACACAACTGCCCTTTATATATGTATAGATAGATAGATTTGGAAATGGTCACCCGAGTCGCTGTACTTTTTTTTTCTTGGCTAACCGTGTTGATATTGGATGCTTACCACGTAAATTACCTAGATTTTTAAATGTCATGGTTACATGTCTTTTGATAAATTAAAATGTTTCGTGCCACTGAACATTCCACCAAATATTTTTTCTAGCACAACTGTGTTGATATTAGATTTATACCACGTGGGTTTCATATTAACATCACGTGGAATTCAAATTTATTCAGCGTGAGTTGAAGATTTACACTTGGCTGCTTTTCTGATTATACAGGGGCGTCTTTAACTCGGCACAGATACGAAATATTGGATGGTTGGATTTTACGCCACGTCAACCCTTGTTGGGTTATTTTAAGTCGAAGACTTTTTTTTTTCATTCTTGATCGGTATTCAAAATTTTTAAAAAACTTAATTCTTTTAAACATTTTTTAAACTCATGTTTTTCTATTTAACCCATAGATGGGACCCTAACGGGTACTACCACTCCGGATCAGAGTGGACTAGGGAGTAATGGCGATGAAGGGGCACTCCACACTCTCTAGTGCCCCAAATTGGAACTTGACCATTAGATGTAATGTGTATCTTGGCAATGCACTTAATTCCTTTGTGAATTATCTGGTGAAATTACTTATTAAAATTTCGGACCATATTACCTTTAGGCACCCCCTTTTCATCTCGATTAAGAAAGAACATGTTTTTCATTTACACCATCAATATCCGGTTGTTTGTTAGGGGTTAGGGTTAGGGTTAGGGGTTAGTTTTATGATTTTTTTTAAATCTAAAAATCGTTTGTTAAAACAACCGGATATTGACGGTGTAAATGAAAAATACGTCCTTTCTTAATCGAGATCAAAAAGGGGTGCCTAAAGGTCATATGGTCCAAATTTCGACAATAACTAGCTAAATTACGGAGTTACTGAACCTGCGCAACTACAGGTCTGGCAATCATTCAACTCGAGTCTTTAAGATGGCATAATTATATTAATACTAACAAGAATATTCATCCCCTGGGCGTAAGAACACATATTAAAAGATGACACTTATTCAATTGTATTTTAACTGGTTTCTATATAAAATCATTCATAGGTTTGATTTTAATACGTTGGAGATCAATAACACCAGATAATTATTAATAAAACCTGCTTTTGTTAAAATCGGTATGCAAATTAATCACACCATATATTATGTCAATCTTTATTTCTTTGTAGTATATAAGATATATTGCGGGATTTTAAACGAACAAATAACATGGGCTGTTTTGAGGCAGATTTAACTCAGGATAAATCTTATTTATTAACGATGTCTCTATGAACATCTATCTATTATATGTATTAATGATTTTGACTATAAATAAATACTCATTGATAATCTTACGCAATTCTTCGAGGTACTGTGACGTAAGCAGTGACGTAGTTTCGGTTGCAGATGGACACACACCGAATCACCATTATTATAAGATTAATATGTAAAGTCTTATGTAATTTCTTGTATTGTTATTTAACTCCTAGGGATTTTTAACATGGTTACAGCGTATTTTAGCACCAGTTAAAACACGAGTTAAAAAACTTGAGTGAAAGATTCACAAGGATTGTAACAAGACTGTTAACCATATACTCTGCGAATGTAGCAAACTAGCACAACGAGAATACAAAACTAGACACGACTGGGTTGGGAAGGTGATCCACTGGGAATTATGCAAAAAATTAAATTTTGACCATACAACAAAATGGTATATGCATAAACCAGAATCTGTTCTTGAGAACGAAACGCACAAAATTCTCTGGGACTTTGAGATAAAAACGGATCACCTTATCCCAGCAAGAAGGCCAGACCTAGTGTTGATAAACAAAAAAGAAAGAACTTGTCAACTGGTGGATTTTGCAGTTCCAGCAGATCACAGGGTGAAGCTAAAGGAAAATGAAAAAATAGACAAATATCTGGAGAACTGAAAAAGTTATGGAATATGAAAGTGAAAGTGATACCAATTGTAGTTGGTGCACTTGGAACGGTGCCAAAAGGATTAGAAAAGGGCTTGGAAAGTTTGGATATCAGAGGAAGGATTGAAACCATTCAAAACACTGCACTGCTGCAATCTGCCAGAATACTCAGAAGAGTCCTGGAGACCTGAGGAGACTTGCTGTCACTCAGACTCCAGTGAAAGACCATCAGCTAACACTGATGTGAAAACTCAAAAGGAGATAATAATAATAATAATAATAATAATAATAATAATAATAATAATAATAATAATAATAATAATAATAATAATAATAATAATAAATCCAACAACTTGAAGATTACACAAGGAAGAGCAAAGACAAATTACTTATGGCGGCCAACAATAGTAGAAACAGCAGATGGGCAAACAGAAAAACAACAAAGACTAGAAAACAAAAATGGGAAGAAAAACAATTATTCGGACGCTTCAAACGACAAATAGAAGAGATTGCACATGAACAGACTTGGACATGGTTAAGAAAGGGAAACCTCAAAAGAGAAACAGAATCACTTATAATTGCTGCACAAAATAATGCCATAAGGACAAACTACATCAAAGCGAAAATTGATAAGTCCCAACAGAATAGTAAGTGTAGACTTTGCGGTAATAGAGATGAGACTGTTAACCATATACTCTGCGAATGTAGCAAACTAGCACAACGAGAATACAAAGCTAGACACGACTGGGTTGGGAAGGTGATCCACTGGGAATTATGCAAAAAATTAAATTTTGACCACACAACAAAATGGTATATGCATGAACCAGAATCTGTTCTTGAGAACAAAACGCACAAAATTCTCTGGGACTTTGAGATAAAAACGGATCACCTTATCCCAGCAAGAAGGCCAGACCTAGTATTGATAAACAAAAAAGAAAGAACTTGTCAACTGGTGGATTTTGCAGTGCCAGCAGATCACAGGGTGAAGTTAAAAGAAAATGAAAAAATAGACAAATATCTGGACCTTGCCAGAGAACTGAAAAGGTTATGGAATATGAAAGTGAACGTTATACCAATTGTAGTTGGTGCACTTGGAACAGTCCCAAAAGGATTAGAAAAGGGCTTGGAAAGTTTGGATATCAGAGGAAGGATTGAAACCATTCAGAACACTGCACTGCTGCAATCTGCCAGAATACTCAGAAGAGTCCTGGAGACCTGAGGAGACTTGCTGTCACTCAGACTCCAGTGAAAGACCATCAGCTAACACTGATGTGAAAACTCAAAAGGAGTAAATAATAATAATAATAATAATAATTGGAAACCTGAGGAGACTTGTTGTCACTCACTCCAGTGAAAGACCACCAGTTAACGCTGATGTGAAAAACTCACAAGAAGTAAAATACTAATAATGATAGTCTGAGATTTCATACATTTTGTACATTTTGTGTTTTACGCCAGATAAACAGGTAATCCACGCATATATATATATATATATATATATATATATATATATATATATATATATATATATATATATATAAGTTGTGTCAAAAAAATTATCAACATTTTTTGTACTTTTCGACACACCCTGTATTCTGAAAAAAATAACGTTCCATTCATTGTTCATTTCTATCTTGGTAAATACAGCTTCAAACTCGGAACTTTTATGACAGACCTTGTATTTATAAAAAGATTAATCGTCCTTTCATTGTTCATTTCTATCTTGGTAAATACAGCTTCAAGCTCGGCACTCTTATAACAAAACTTGTACTCAGAAAAAAATCAACGTTCCATTCATTGTTCATTTCTATCTTGGTAAATACAGCTTCAATCTCGATACTTTTATGACACACCTTGTATATATATACATATATATATATATATATATAGTTAGAATGATCGACTTTGTATTGTAAAAAATAAATCTGGGTCAAGACAATTTGAGAAGAAAATGTGTTCCTCTAAATCGGCCAGCGATTTATATTGTTTATTTATTTGTTTATTTATCTTTTTTTATTCTTGTAATCTTGCAGGTTGTTCATATCTCTTTTATAGTTCCTCGTCGCAAACAACCAAAGATCCCCCCCCCCCTGTTTCAGAATTAACACTCTCTAAAACAACGGGAAAAAATTAGGACGCCTAATATTTCGGATAAAAAATGTAGAACAACGGAGTAAATTGACTACCTCTTTTCCTTCCTTCTTTCTTCCTTTCTTTCTTTCTTTCTTTCTTTTTTCTACTGCAAGGCGAAACAACAAAAACGAAGAAGACGAAGAAGCTAAGAAAACAACGCTAATTGTACATGTTATATCGTTACGTTCGGGAAAAGGAATTTCAGCCAAGCGTACAAGAAAGTGAATCACGCCACTTCGAAAGAGAACGAGATGAACCAACAACAGCTGATACATTCAGGCAGTGTTCTTTCCTCAGAGACGAAAAATGCTGCATACTCCCACTTCAATTCAACGGGATAAACAGGGACAGAAAGAAGAAGAAGAAGAAGAAGAAGAAGAAGATGAAGAAGAAGAAGAAGAAGAAGAAGAAGCGCGTCTTTATGATTTGTCAGGCAGGCGACCGGCACGCGCGTGCGCCTAATTTAACCGGCCCTCTAGTGTTTTTTTTGTCTTGTAGTTTTGATATTAGGCAGACGTGGGCTCGGGGGTGGATTCAAATGATGAAGATACTATTGTTCTATTCCGCACCCCAACCAAAAAAAAAAAAAAAAAAAAAAAAAAAATCAGATTCATCAGATCTGAATGAGTAAATTTTTTATCAGTACGTGTTAGTGTGCATTTATTGAATTTTTTTTTTTAATTCTGACTGCCAAATGCGAAAAATGTATTATTGTTTTGTCTGCAAATTGAACCCACACACACACATGCACACCCTAAAAAATAGACAAAAATATTTGCATGCTGAACGACTTTGAATAAAGTGCCCAGGATATTTCGGCAACTAGGTCAGGGGTTGGAGGTATTACAATAAGAAAAAAAGAAGAAAAAAACGAATTACAATGAAAATCGAAGGGAAAAAAAATTGGCTAAGATTCTGCTAATTGATAAACAGTAATTTAGTCAGAGAAAAAACAATTGAATTTTAGACTGCTATGTTTGAAAATTGCTTCTTTTTTTTTCATTTTTGGGGAAATTAACGCTAAAAGCCATTCTGACAGAGAGGACCATAAATTGAGGGTTCAGTTTATGTTATGTGTAGAATGCACAATTCTACATTGATTTTGGGTCTGATTATATTTTGTTTTCAATTCCAACATAAATTCAATGCAAATTTTTAGAAAGTAACTCTAAAAGAGGAGCTGATGGATATGGCTATAAATTATTGGTTCAGTTCCTGATAATTATCGTATCAAAGACAATTTTAAAGAATCTTAGACTTTATCAGGGAATAACAAAGTGTTCCAGAAAAATGATCTTTTTTGAAACACTTTGTTTTACTAATTTCTATTGTCGGATTCATTTCCATATTTTATTCCCACTTTATTATGCGGATGATTATATGACACATGTTAAATCTTTAGTGTAAATTCAGTAGGAATTCTGAAAGCGGAGCTTACTGAAATGACCATATAGTGACGGTTCTATTCTCGATATCTATTATCTCTATATATAATGGAGATAGTTTGCATTTCTGTCTGAAGCCGAAACTACGTCACTGCTTACGTCACAGATTCCACAATAATCTAAAGCACTTATCAATGAGAACCTAATTTATAATCAATTTGAGTTATACTTAATATTAAGAAAACACATTGCTTTATATACTGTATAAAGTTGTGTTTGTAATATCCGATAGTTTAGACGATTTTTAACGAATCTTTCAATAAATGCTTGTATTAATAATGGAGATTCGCTTCTGGTTTTTGTCTGTAACAAAAACTGCGTCACTTCTTACGTCACATTACCCAACACATAATCCAACGTCATAACATAGAATAAATATACTCAAAATGTGAGCATGCAACGTTAGACAATCCTCATTGTTTCAATAAATAGATGCCCGGCGTTATATATTTATATATAGATTGTTTTATTCTAATATAATATTTAAAGTTATTGTCTTTCTTTCTTTCTTTCTTTCTTTTTTTTTTTTTTTTTTTTACTCCTTTAATAAATTTGATGATTTTACATACTTATGGTACACACTCTATGACATTGAATTTTCAGCTCCCATCCCCTCAGGCAATATCTTTCAAAAAATTGTTTTTACATCGCCTGGAGGGTGTCTTTTTATTTTGCTAGTGCGTATAATGTACAATTGTTCACTGATTTTGTGTTCGATTATAAGATATCTATTTTCAAGTTGTAACATAGATTCAATGAAAATTTCAAAATGTAACCCTGAAATGGGAAGCTGGCATGGATGATCATAAAGTAAGGGGTTAGTTTACTATATAATTATAATGTACAATTGAACACTGATTTTATGTCAGATTATATGATACTTGTTCAATTTCCAATACAAATTCAATGAGAATTTCACAATGTAACTGTGAAACGTAAGGTAACTGAAATGATCATAAATTAGGGGTTCTGTTCCCGATATACGTATAATGCACAACTGTACACTGATTTTGTGTCCGATTATAAGATTCCTATGTTCAATTCAATGTTGTACCCAGTCACCTGGTATAATTGGATGTTATGTATAACTTAAAAACCTGATGAGCTGGAGACTTTTTGGCTACAAATTTGGAATCACCATCTACTACTTAGTCCAAAACACATATTTTCATCCCAGTAACAACATCTTAAATCAACAGTGTTATCACCATCACGGACCACGCCCAAAAAAACAAGTATCGACAACATCGGTACCTATAATCATTTTAGAAATGACTCCATCAATTTCTTGAGGGGACCCACACACAAAAAAATATCCGCAAGTATTTATGTCTGTGGGGGGATATGATTTTCACGAGGATGTTTGTGTAACAACCACCGCAGCGCTTCCTCAAAAACGGAGATGACTGAGTCTCTCAACTGATAACAACCCTTGTCCATCTTCATGGCATCTGGGTGTCTGACACACCCCTTCCGCCAGATGAAAAGATGGAGATTATCCCCCACCCACTGTCGTCCCTGCTGAAACTCAGAAATGTCAGGGAGAGATTAACAGGTGCTACACTAAAGGTGACCCGGAACTATGCAAGGCTGGGGCGTTCACCTCTCTGTGTTATGTACATACCCGTATACCATCATCCATATATATATATATATATATATATATATATATATATATATAGAGAGAGAGAGAGAGAGTGAGAGTGAGAGAGAGAGAGAGAGAGGTGGGTGAAAGACTGAGAGAGAAATTATATATATATATATATATATATATATATATATATATATATATATAGGATGAGACAGAAATATCTCCCACATTTTAAACTGTCACCTGAGTATCTGATTATGGGGAAGCCACAAATATTCAGTCCCTTGCTGAGATTTCCACTGCAGTGTTTGGTTTCTAGAAGTTTTCTTGTTCATTTGAAATATTCTTTTTTTATCTTTTTCTTTCATCTCTGTTTCTTTGATAGTGTCGGTTCTCAAAATTGCCATGTATTTGTAATCTTTATAATTTATCTCATTTTCCCCTTTTTTCTCATCAGCATGGCACATTTTTGATGCCTAATTCCATTCCTATATCCGGGCTGTTTTTTTTTTTTTAAGGTTTGTACAAGAGGTTTCAGTTCTTTTTCTCTTTTTGTCAAAATCTTGATCTCATCCATGTACATAAGGGGGTTTATGTTTTTGTGATTTTGTAAATTTGTAACCCCCTGTACATTTTCTAAGTATATAGTTGAGTGGCATCATTGCTATAATAAATAGATGTAGTGACAGTGAGTCTCCTTGGAAATTGTCTCTTTGGATTTCCCTTCTGCTAGGAATTGTCCTCTTGCTGTAAATTCTACTTTGCAGTTTGCCACAACTGTTGTGATTAGATTTTGCTAATGTCTTAGCAGTTCTTTTTCAGATTAAACTGTGCGTTTACATCTCTTCCACCCAGCTCATTCATCTTGACCTTTTCCCCCTCTACTTAAAAAACAAAAAATCCAAAAATTTTCTCCAAGCCAACCAAAGAATGTTGACCTAATTTCTTCCCTGTCATGTTCTCCTCCTTTACACTAAACTCCAAGCCAACCAAAGAATGTTGACCTAATTTCTTTCCTACCATGTTTTCCTCCTTTGCACTAAACTACCTTACTTACCATATTTCTTCCAGCAAATTCCACACATTTGATCTTATCCCCCCCCCCAATCTATGAAAGATTTCTTTGGACCAATCAAATCCTCACAAACTCTATCCTATCCTCCTGACTTCATCACCTAACTCACCCCTCCCCCGTTCACTTTCTCTTCTATAAAAACAAACGTATGATGCACAAATGTTCAAATTAACGACTGAAGAAGTCGTGCTCAATGCACGACGAAATATATCTCCTACATCTACTTGTTTGAGTTGTTCTTTTATTCACATTTTCCCTCTACACTTTTATCACATTCTGTCGGATTTACTCCAATCCTCCTACCCTCATATATATATATATATATATATATATATATATATATTGATCTCTCAGTGACTCGGAAATTTGATCTCTCGGTGACCGTAAAATACATAAACAAACCTATGTACTTAATAGTTTTAAAGCACCAGTCCCGCTACAGCTGTCATTGGCCGAGGGGATTAGATATCATGCTGCCAAACGGTCAGTCTGAGTTCGATCCTAGCCAAAGATAGTTGTGTCTAGCCACATTGAAGAGGCGGGAAACGCTGAAACACGTGTCTGTGGATGACATATATATATATATTTATATATATATATATCTGTGTGTGTGTGTGTGTGTGTGTATGTGTGTGTGTGTGTATTGAATGATTGATTGTTTGATTGATTGATTGTGAATTTTTCACGCCAGCGTTAGCTGGTGGTCTTCCACTGGAGTCTAAGAGACAGTAAGTTTCCAAAGGTACCCAGGACTCTTCTGAGTATTCTAGTAGATCCTACAAATGCTGTTGTCTGGATGGTTTCGATTTTTTCTCTCATTTCTAAACCTTTGTCGACCGTTTTAAGGGTACTACCACCGATTAGTATTAGTATCACCCCCACCCTTATTTTCCACAGTCTTTTTTAGAAGTTTGACAAAATCCAGGTATCTCTTCAGTGTATAATAAAATCCATGCTGCCTCCTTCGGGGAGGTGGACCTACTTTTTGGATGCATTGGTACACCGAGCAGTTGCGTGTTAAGAACAGAATGATTTCATTTGCGTGATATTGACTGTGAAATCTATTAGGTTCAGACGTGTCGTGGTGGTGGGGTGCGGCGGTGGGTGCGGTGGAGGTGTGGTTGATAATCACCAGTTGACAATGGCACTCGTATTACATTTGCTAATGATGACCTGTCATTTCTTATCAATTCAGATGAGACCAAAATCAATACAAATAAAAATGGCCGATGTTCTCGTGTACAATTATTGTTCAACTTTTACGAAGTGTCTTCAAAAAGTAACGAAACTAAAATTCTATTTCTTAAGATAAGAAATAAACAATGAATGAAATGTTAATTTTTCTTAAATGGTCAAAGAAAAAACTGGAAAAAGACAAGAAACCTACATCTCTGTTACGGTCAGAAGAATACTTAGAAGAGTCCTGGAGACCTGAGGAGATTTACTGTCACTTGAACTTCAATGAGAAACAACAAAAACTGGTGTGAAAAAATGGCAAGAGGTGAAATAATAATAATAATAATAATAATAATAATAATAATAAATTAATTTGACCATACAACAAAATGGTATATGCATAAACCAGAATCTGTTCTTGAGAACGAAATGCATAAAATTCTCTGGGACTTTGAAATAAAAACAGATCACCTTATCCTATCAAGAAGACCAGACCTAGTGTTGATAAACAAAAAAGAAAGAACTTGTCAACTGGTGGATTTTGCAGTGCCAGCAGATCACAGGGTGAAGCTAAAGGACAATAAAAAAATTGACAAATATCTGGACCTTGCCAGAGAACTGAAAAATTTATGGAACATGAAAGTGAAAGTGATACCAATTGTAGTTGGTGCACTTGGAACAGTCCCAAAAGGATTGGAAAAGGGTCTGGAAAGTTTGGAAATCAGAGGAAGGATTGAAACCATTCAGAACACTGCACTGCTGCAATCTGCCAGAATACTCAGAAGAGTCCTGGAGAGCTGAGGAGACGTGCTGTCATACAAATGTTCAGATGGGGAAAACCAACAATTTAAAATAAACTTGCCAACTCTGATTGGTTTCTCCGTCACCTTCATGTTCCACAACCTTTTCCGTTTTCTAGCAAAATCCATTTGTTTGTCTATGTTTTCGTTTTCTTTTATTTTCACTATGATCCAATGGATTTTCCCTTTCCATTGGATCATAGTGAAAATAAAATAAAAAACCAAAAGAGAGACAAACAAATGGATTTTGCTAGAAAACGGAAAAGGTTGTGGAACATGAAGGTGGCGGAGGAACCGATCATAGTTGGAGCCCTTGAAATGGTTTCTAGAGACCTGGAGGTCAGAGGAAGAATTGAAACCATCCAGGCCACTGTTAAAATCAGCTAGAATACTAATACAAAAAAAACCCAAATGCATGGATTCTTCAAGTGACAAATTAAGGTCATTTTAGGGGGTGGGCGACGTAGAATTTCCTGGTTCCTTTCATATATTTTGCTTCTTTAGATCTGTGCCTACCTTCATCTCTTCGAAATCGCTGGTTCTGCGGGTACCATAAATTGTCTTTGGTAAAAGCCAGGACTGTGAAAGCTGATTTTCAACAACCTCTATCCCCAAAGAGGATTGTGCACCACGAGCATCGACGCTACTATCCCACTCCACCCTTGAGCTTCATATTAAGCCAAGTTGAGTAAACAAATATTAGGAATGAGGTATTTGCATTTCTAGTGCTGCTTAGAAAAGACGGAATAGGAGTACCTATCTTTAACACATCAGTCTGCTCGTCAATATATATATATATATATATATATATATATATATATATATATATATATATGAGAGGTATCCTGAACTTGGTAGTAAGGGATGATTCTATATGTGATTTCTAAGACACTCTGTATTATTATTGTATGATCCAGTATGTATAAATACAGTGAATCTTTAAATCACTAAAAAGAGCTCAATAAACTTTTTAGATTCTATACAGAGCAATATTTATCTTTGAAAGGAAGGTAAAACTCAACACCGTTATTCCATAATAATTTATTTCGACCAAAATTGGTGCCTTTATAAATCTTAGTTGATTTAATATAGCTCCCCAAAATTGAGTGATTTGCCATCTGATGAGACTGAATTCTGGGGAGCTATATTTAATCAACTTAGATTTATAAAGGCCCCAATTTTGGTCGAAATAAATATATTATGGAATAACGGTGTTGAGTTTTACCTTCCTTTCAAAGATATATATATATATATATATATATATATATATATGCGTGTGTGCGTGCGTATATATGTGTGTGTACATATAAGTGTGTGTATGTATATATGTACGTATATGTGCGTATGCATATGTGTGTGTGTATGTGTACGTATATGTTTGTGTACATATATGTGTATGTGTATATATATGTACGTGTGTATATATATAATATGTATATATGTGTGAGTGTTTTCCTTAGTGCTTTTCTTTTTTAAACACCTTTAAGAATCCATATTTATAATAAGAGAAGGATATTTTTTTCTCGGTCATCCCACCATTCACCCTCTCAGAAAAAAAGAAGATGGAGCCTGGCATTAGAAATAAGAAATAAATACAGAGTAAATATCGTAGATGAAGTCGAAGGGAGTGTTATAAAAGAATAAATCAGTCTCGAGTGGTAGAGTATGAATAAAAAGGACACCTGTACTTGAGGGAAGAGAGAAAGAAAGAAAGAAAGAAGAAAAAGAAAAAAAGGAGGCAGAGAAAGAAGACAAAAACGAAAGAAAGGCAATGAAAGAGGGTAACGAAAAAAAGCGAGCAAAGAAAAAAATTAGAAAGAAAGAAAGAAAATAAATCAAAGAAAGTAAGAAGGCAAAGAAAGAGAAGCAAAGAACGAAGAAAGAAAGAACGAAATAAGGAAAGAGAAAAGAAATAAGGAAAGAGAGCAAAGAACGAAAGGACCCTGCCTCCTACCCCACCCCCCAGAAAAAACGAATGAAATAAAGGTAGACAGAAAGAAAAAAGAGAGCAAAGAAAGAAATAAGGAATTTCAAAAGAAAGAAATCTAAGCATGACAGACGGTAGAGAAAAGAAAAATTAAAGAAAGAAAAAGAAGGAAAGCAAAGAAAGAATGAAAGCAAAGAAAGAAAGAAAGAAAAAAGAAAGAAAAAAAGAAAAAGAAAAAAAAAGACGAAGAAAAAAAATCAAAAAAAAGGCAAATAAGAAAGTCAAAAGAAAGAAGAAATAAGAAAGCAAAGAAAGAAAGAAAGAAAGAAGGAAAGCAAAGAAGAATAAAAAGAAAGAAAGAAAAAAGAAAGAAAGAAAAAAGAAAGAAAAAGAAAAAAAAAGGCAAAGATAAAAGAAGAAGAAAGAAAGAAAGAAAAGAAAGAAAGAAAGAAAAATAAGGAAAAAAAAAGAACGACAGGAAAGAAAGAATCCCAAAAAGAAAGACAGAAAGAAACGAAAAAAGAAAGAAACGAAAGGCAAATAAAAGAAGAAGAAAAAGAATAAAGAAAGAAAGGAAAGAAAGACAGAAAACGAGGAACGAAAGAAGACAAAAAAGAAAGGAAAAAAAGAAAGAAAAGGAAGAAAGAAGAGAAAGAAGGAAAGCAAAGGATCAGATAACATGGAATTGAGGTTTTCCAGCAAGTGGTAGGGAAATGTTAATGTTTAGTTTGAGAGACAAAAGCGCGAGAAGCAAGGGTTATTTATAAAGAAAATGAAGGGAAATATAAACAGAGAGGGACAGAAAAAGAGTGTGTGTGAAAGAGAGAGAGAGAGAGAGAGAGAGAGAGAGGAGAGAGAGAGAGAGAAATACTCTGTGTGTGTGTGTGTGAAATGGCCGGGGGGGGGGTAGAAAGGACGAGGCTGCAGCAGAGTTGTTATTTACGCGATTTAACGGGAGAATTTCTGGCCTCTTTCCGTTCTTCTCCCTGACTTTTTAGTTTTGTTCTCTTCTTCCTCTTCCGCTGCTCACGTGCAAACGATAAGTGTGTCACGTGTTGAGTGAGAAGCACACTGGATCGCAGTCGTTGCCACTGTTAGCATCTCTCCAAAATTCTCATGATATACACTAGCAGTACTTAACCATATTACGTATCGTTTGTAAGTTGGTCATTATAAAAATAAAGGACATAAAGTCGCTTTTATCAAAGCAGTAGTTGCGTATATTATATACTGGTTGTAAGATTGTCATAACCTATTTACACACACACACACACACACACACACACACACACACACACACACACATATATATATATATATATATATATATATATATATATATATATATATATATAAATTCTGTATATCTGTATGTTTTTTGGGCTAAACTTGCAAATCGTTCGGAAAATTAGGGTGACCCAGAAAAATAGAACCCACAAATTTTGTAATAAAACTGTTAATTTTAATTAGGGGGGTTTAGGGTTAGGGTTAGGGTTTAGGGTTAGGGTTTAGGGTTAGGGTTAGGGTTAGGTTTAGGGTTAGTTTAATGGGAAAATAAATAAATAATTTGGGTTCTGTTTTTTTTTTTTGTGTGTGTCACCCTGTAATATGTGTTAATTTTCCGACCGATTTGCAAGTTTAGCCTTTATTTGTATAAAGACCGAGCGAACGTCTATTTAAAAAGGAAAATTTGGTGAAGACCAGCCAAGAACAAAGTTCAATAAAATCCACACCCTATTTTTGTCCGAGAGAGACTAAAAATATTTTACTCTTTATTTTCCAAAAGAAAAGATAAATAAAAGGTTAAAAATCTATGATATATTAAAAATGATTTAGAAATCATTAAACAATGAAACAAATTGATATAAGATAAAATATGATAAAAAGTACACAAAGGGCAATTAAATACAAATAATAATAATAATAATAATAATAATAATAATAATAATAATAAATGAGACACACAAAATTCTCTGGGACTTTGAGGTACATACGGATCACCTAATCCCAGCCAGGAGACCAGATCTTATTTTGATTGACAAGAAGGGGAGGACTTGTCATATCGTGGGCTTTGCCGTCCCGGCCGATCACAGAGTGAAAATGAAAGAAAACGAAAAGATCGATAAATACTTAGACCTTGCCAGAGAACTAAGAAAACTGTGGAACATGAGGGTTAAGATCGTGCTGATCGTGATTGGGGCCCTTGGAACAATCCCCAAGGGGTTGCAAAGGAGACTGGATGAATTAAAAATCGGAGGAAGAAGCGAGACCATCCAGACTACAGCATTATTGATATCGGCTGGAATACTCAGAAGAGTCCTGGAGACCTGAGGAGACTTGCTGTCACTCAGCCTCCAGTGAACCACCGGCTTCTGCAGGTGTGAAAAACTCGAATGGGGTGAAATAATAAACAAAAAAAGAATATGTAAAGAATAAAATATAATAAAACAAATATTCAGAAACAGGATTTTTATCAATTATGAATATAGATAAGAGATTTATTTTTAATATTCTAAATCCCGGTCAACGCCGAGTAGCCAGTTAAAAATAAAAGACGTAAAGTCGCTTTTTATTAAAGTTTAGAATGAATATTCGTTTATCGTACTATGAGTTACTATCTCACGTGAATTAATGGTTAACAATCCATATTAGCAGATCCTTACTAAGTGTCCCATATTTCTGGCCTAGGGTAGCTCCCTGCTACTCTTTTCTCTAAGTGCTACGTTAGAGTCCAAGTGGCGCCGCCGTACGGTAGCACTGACACGGCTACAGCTTGGAAGAATCCTCGCTTTACTCCAACAGAGAGATCAGAATGAAAATTAATTCTACCAATTCATTAATATATATGAGGTTAATGAAAATTATTTAAATTCATATTTAGAGTCATATATATACACACGTTTTCCCCAGCTGTGGAGCGTCTTTCAAATAATTTTTAAAATAAATCTTTTTTCGAACAGTACACAATTCTCTGTATTTTGACCGTTTTAACTTCAAATATCAAACTTTTTACACTGATGAAGGCCGCTATTCGTTGTATGCTTAAATATTTTATAATTTTCTATTATCATTATTTTATTTTATATTTAGAATAATAATAATGAGAATACATGTGTAAAGGAACAAACTCCTGGCCGAAACACGTGTTAGTAAACTCATATTAAAACAATTTTATCCATTCAACATTTTCTTTCCATTATTTATTTATCATTTCAACACACACACACACACACACACACACACACATATATATATATATTATATATATATATATAATGAATAGTGAATGAAAAAATGAGAAAAGTATTTGCATGGAAAGGTGCTCAATGCTAATAAAGCAGAGCAGATTTATAATTAATGTTGATATTATGATTTCACACTCATAACTTCAAGTTTCTTGGTAGTCCAATCATCAGATGAGAAGTGGTTGAGATGTCAAAAACCAGTCGTGAAATGGTAAAAATCAAATGTTTCAGCGTTTATATGCAGCGTTTTTCACGCGATGGGAAATGTAAAGCTAAAAATTGTTTTTTTAAACTGTGGCTTGTTTAACGTTTATGTGACGTGGATTGTATTCACGTGATGTAATGTCATGACGTTAAATTTGTATTTAAAAAACATTATAATCAAACAAACTTGCATTGGTGTTAATGCACGCGGTGTTCAGATGAATTTTTTTTTTTTCTTTTTTTTTAATAAAAAAGGGTTTTGTAATTTGCTTAGAGCATTGTGTTTGTTGGTTGGTTTTGAAGGCTGTCACAATGCAAGTGTAAAGAAAAAAGAAGGTAATTATGATGTTGTTTGTTAACCTGTCATTTTATTCTTAATATTTCGGGATAAAAAATCCCCACGTCAGAAGATCACTAGAACTGTGCAAGTAGCTGCTCAATTTGTTCTGTCTCATGTCTTCCAAATGTCTCTGTGTTCGTGTGTGTGTTGGGGGTGCTTGATTATGTGTGTAAGTGTGTGTGTGTGTGTGTGTGTGTGTGTGTGTGTGTGCGTGCTTGTGTGTGTGTAAGTATACGTGTGTGCGTGCTTATGTCTGATCATTTCCTTTTATTTTATTTTAATTATTATTCCAGATTTGATTCGTCCTCTAAGTAAGTTCTTTTTGTTTACTAACAGGACCATCTGATCTCTTTTTTTATTAGTATGTGTCTGAGATTAACATTCCAGATATTGTTTGATTGTTTATGGGTGCGGGTGTGTGAATTTACTGTCTATTAAGGTCGCCTGTTGTCCTGTTGTGTGCGCGCGGTGTATTTGCTAAGTCCCAACAACATGTGTGTGTGTGTGTATATATATATATGTGTGTGTGTGCGTGTGTTATTTGTAGGGTGTGTGTGTTGTTTGTAGGGTGTGTGTTCTGTTTGCGTACATGCCTTGTTCATGTACATTAATATGTGTGCATGTGTGTGTTGGATTTAGGAGCTTAGAATGAAATTAATTTTATTAAAAAAATGTGATTATAGAGTCTGCTAGGTTCTATTTTGTTTTGTTTTTTAGTATTACATTTATCTTATTTTATTTTATTTATTTATTTTATTTATTTATTTACTTTTTTATTTTTTATTTTTTATTTTTTATTCAATTTCTTATATATATATATATATATATATATATATAAAGAAATTAAATAAAAAAAAAAAAAAAAAAAAAAAAAATAAAAAATATATATATATATATATATGAGGTTAAGTAAACAAACAAATCTGTTTATTTTTTATATGGCTTTAAGCCGACAATTTTTGGAGGATATGTGTTTAATTGAAGTCATACCTAATTTTGAAAATTAATTAGTTAATAATTAATGAATTTAGGCGGGCATATATGTTCAAATGTAAGGCTAAACAAATCAAGAAGATGTCAATCCCTGAATGCACATTTCGACCTATTAAGTCTCATCAGCAATATATATATATATATATATATATATATATATATTGCTGATGAGACTTAATAGGTTGGTATCAAATAATTTGGCATCAAATAATTTAGCATCAATTAGTTGTTCTTTTTTTACCCAGCTTTAGATAGGCCTGTTTAACACATTCAGGAGAGTATCCAACTAGCAACCACCAGGTTCAGAGTTCGATACCGGCCCTCGGCAACGCATGAGTAGCACATCTTGGATCAGACCAGTAAGTGGGAGCTGATGGTGGGTCTGACACTCCACCTCAGGCACAAAACAATTTCCTTAGTCTAGCGCAAATGAAAAAGAGGATGGACTCCATTGTCGCCCAGTTGATACCGACGATCGGCCACTCCACGAATTTTACTTTTCTTACTATTTACCTATCTTTGGGTAAGTTTATAGGTTGCTTACAATACTTTACTACCGAAAAGCGAGTTCGATCCTCGCTTGATCCCCCATACTTGTAATCTTATCACATCCTACCTGTGGCGAATGGATTGGGTAAGTAACTACCCGCTGGGCCTAAATTGGGCACTCATTTAATTAATGAGCATGCCAATCATTGCTTAACCTCGGCGATCTGGCGAAATCTGAAGCTTTTAAAAACATGGTAAGTGTGTTGGTGTACATTAAATGCGGCCGATTTTTTTCACACATCGCTAAAAAAAAATATATTTTTAGACTGACTAAAAATTTACATAAATCACGTGATACCCCCCCCCCCCGCCGCTCCTTCGGCGTCAGGTAATGGCTAATATCTAAGACAAGTGTTCAACGGGGATTTAACCTAGTTTAGTTCTTCTTTCTTTCGAATGTTTCCATATGTAAGGTGTTTTGAATTTCAAAATGGTATGCGAGTTTGTTTGTTTGTTTTTAAAAACTTTACTGCGTTTCTTTTAGTTTGGGCCGATTTAGCTCGTTCAGTAGAGCATCCGCCTCGGAATGACAAGTTTCCGGGTTCGATACCGGCCCTCGCCAACTCAGCGCATGAATTGCCCAGCTTGGATCCGTGTGGTAAAGTGGGGTGCTGACAGTAGGTGTGGTCCTCCACCTCAAAAGCAAAAACAATCTCCCTTGTCTAGCGCTAGTGAAAAGGAATAAACTCATTGTCCGGCTGATACCGACAAAATGACACCCCCCTCCCCGAATTTACTTACCATTCATAAATGTAGTGTTGCTTCGATTTTAGTATATTTTTTATATTACGATATCATCATCATCATCATCATCATCATCATCATCATGTTGCGCTGACAGAACGGATTTCCATGACTCTCTCTCTCTCTCTCTCTCCCAAATTTAGTTTCGCTGAAAACTTTAAATACAGGTTGCATTGGAAATATTCATGTTGTACCCAACAGACGATAAATTGAGAAGGGAATTTAAAAAAAACAACAATTATAGCTTTTTGGCAATTATTTTTAACTAGCAGGACCTGTGGATATACCACAGTATGATAATTCAACCATTACAGCATTTGATATGTTTACTTAAGAACTATTGCGAAATTGTTCAATATGTAAAAAGTATAATAATCTTTATTTAACTCTCTCACACACTTTTCTCTTTCCTTCTTTTTATTATGTTCGATTGCAATAGATAAGAGCGATCACATCACCTCTATATCTTTTTCCTTTCTTTCTTTCTTTCTTCTTTCTTTCTTTCTTTTCGTTCGTTCGTTCGTTCGTTCTTATTATATTTTTCTGTGTTGCATATACGTGTATTCCTTTCGTTTCTTTACAATAAAAACGGAATGGTCCAGTTTTTAGCTGAGGTGACGACACTTATAAGAAATAAGTATTTGGCGGATAAACAACACCAGATAATCAAAATTGATATTTTTACATTTCATCTTGGACGATTTAGACGATCCGACTTTTAACCAGAGAGTGTTACAAGATGACAACAAGCGTATTAATATAGATACAAATAATTTTCGGTTATATGGTATCAAGTATTCCTATCGAACTTGTGTTACATAATCTATGCATAGATTATTGTCAACCCCCTGTATTTCTGAAGGGATGGCCCCTTTTCATAACACGGGCGGGAATTTCCATGGAATATTACAGAAAGCCCGCGAAATATGTGAAGTCAGGTGGGAACGAGTTGACCCATGAGTTCCAGCTTGGACGTCAGGCAGAAAAGATGTCTGCCTTAGCTGGGATCAAATGCACACGAGTGTTGTGTTAGTTAGAAGCAAAAGAAGTTTAAGCAATAAAAGTTTAAAGATATAATATGGTGTTCTTGCTTGATGAATGTCTTGGCAAAAAGACTGACCAAGAAGAAGGAATGTATCAAAGATGAACAGCCAACAAGAATCTAGAAATAGAATTCAACATGGAGAGAAAGAATAGAAACGACTAGAGATCACCAAATGGCCAAAGAAGTAAGTAATGCAAAATACATATGCATCTCTGTGTCTACCTGTGCCTATCTCTCCCCCTCTCTCCAGTAAAAGAACACTTGTGTATGTACCCAACATGGGTATATGTGTATGAGTATGTAACACTTGTAACATGTATTTGACCCATAGGTGGTATCTCAACAGGTACCACTCCGGGTCAGAGTAGACCTGGGAGTAATTGCAATGAAAAGGTACACCAAATGCCCCAGATCTCCAGACCTGGAACCCTACCGATTAGATTCTAATTAGTATCATACCCAGAACACCCTTTGTGGGGGGGGGGCAGGGACTTACTCCCCTGCATGAAATACAGTCAGCGTATACTAAGCCTCATCAACAAGGTGGAGATTGGTAGGTAGATAGATAGGAACACACTGAGAGAGATACATAGATAATGGGAGTCTCACCTGGTATAATCGTTATCCAGCTAGGTTTGGAGAACATTTTTGATGAGTTCGATTATCACTGGGTGTCCCATATTTCTGGTCAATTGCCAAACCAAGTTCAAGTAAGTAACTGACAATTAATAGCATTGGTTTACTATCGAATACTTCCCCTTTTGTAGTTTTACTAATTCTTACTAGTAAAACTACTAATTCTAATCGGAGTAGTAACCTAGGTCAAAAAGAAGGATGTGTCACGGAAGAACCCACCGGAAGTTTTTAAGGTCATACAATGACATCCCTTTATGCCTTAACATTTTGACCCTTGTCTATTAGATTTCAAGAACAGCTGGACCTCTCCTGTCCCAGTTTCTTGCTCTGTCAGGAACAAAGTCCAAATTTGAATTCTTATTGTTATGCGTATACACATACACAACAGTTCAGAGAGACGATGATAACATTTCTTTTATATTTACATGTAGAACATTGTTTTTACTTCTGATATATATATATATATATAATATATATATATATATATATATATATATATATATATATAACTGATATATATGCTCCAACCCCCCATGGTTGAGCACTGTATGAGAAACATTAATTGAAACTTCACCGTTTGGCGTAAAGCCGTTACTCGTCTGTTCACAGATTTGAGTTCTCTGGTGATTGTAAAAACATTCCGCGTAGGGATGTATCAATTAATTGTTCACTTCAGACTGACGGCCTCTGATAGCCACAAGGGTAAAGGGCTTGGTAGACGAAAATTCTGTTTCGGTTTCGATCCCGGCTAGAGGTAGCTGTTAAAAAGTCGTGCCGCACTGATGAGAAGTAACCTTCGAAACACGTGTGTGTGGATGACTGATATATATATATATATATGTCAGCTTGACAGTCAGGGTTCGAATCACACACAAAGCGGTCTTCCTGTCTATAGCTCTGCTGATGAGGCCTAATAGGCCAAAATGTACACACAGAGATTGATTTTTCTCGAATTGTTTAGCCTTACATTTGAATAGGTATGCCCGCCTAATTCATTAATTATTAATTAATTAATTTTCAAAATTAGGTACGACTTCCATTAAGCACATATTCTCCAAAAAATTGTCGGCTTGTTTACTTCTCATATATATATATATATATATATATATATATATATATATATATGACCGAGTTAAGGTTAGGATTGTAATTACTAACATATCATAATACTAGAAGCGGCTTAGCCAGTGTCGATTCAGTAGAGAGTGGGGGGGGGGGATTCCCAGGTGTATTTATTTGTTTACTTTTGAGATTTACAAATGCTAAACAATTTTAAATAGAATATCAATGTTATTTCTTTGTATTATCTTTATTTTCAATTATCTTCGAATATAAATCAAATCTTAATTTTTGAACAAAAAGCAAGAACTGGTGATATTCAATGTTATATGTACTAGCAAATATATGCACCCTCCGGGTGCAAGTATTTAAGTTTTAATGTAATAGAATATTATATTAAATTAGAAAGGCTAATGAAACTAAATAAGAATGCAGTTAAAAAGAGTTGAAACAGAAGGGGTTATAATCGAAAAATAGAACAACTGAAACTTACTCTTCCATCACTCTCGTCTTTCATTATTATTTTTCTAATTTAAGAATTTAGTTAAAAGAGGAAGTAAAGAATAAAATGACAGTTATCTTTTCTTGTTAATGGATTTCATTTAAGATTCATTGAAGAGATTTTTGCTTATATTCATTAAGATAAAACCAAACAGTGAGAAATCAATAATACTAAGCACATATTTATTAAAATCACATTTTTAATATCAATATGCAAATTAGCTTTTCCGTTCAAACTGTAAACCGCTATTTTGTTGTATATATAAATATAATTACATGTTATTAGTATGTAGCCCCGCCCAACAGGTGGGGAGTGCTATAATTAACGGCGTCGATCCCAGGGGGCTATCCCCCCAGGCAACACCTGCCCCCTTGATTTAAAGGGGCAGGGCTGGGTTTATTGCCCAGTGCCTGAGGCGCCCCCCTTGAGGGGGAATGCCGACGGGATCGACGCAATTTTTCACCTGCCACTCCATGAGCTTCGGCTTGTGGGTGGTCCCACGTTAATAGGGACTTTGTGCCTGACCCGTACAAGTGGGGTACGCGGTAAATACTATGTAAATATGGTCAACAGTGGCTTCGGCCTCTGGACCATTGCTATAATTAACGGCGTCGATCCCAGGGGGCTATCCCCCCAGGCAACACCTGCCCCCTCGATTTAAAGGGGCAGGGCTGGGTTTATTGCCCAGCGCCTGAGGCGCCCCCTTCAGGGGAATGCCGAGGGGATCGACGCAATTTTTCACCCGCCACCCCATGAGTCTCGGCTTGTGGGTGGTCCCACATAAATAGGGCCTTGTGCCTGACCCGTACAAGTGGGGTACGTGGAAAATATCATGTAGATATGGTTAACAGTATTAATAATGTAAAACAATTTTATTAATCATTAAGGTTTAAATAAAAATGAAATCATTGAGAATGTGATGTCAATAACTTAAGGGAATTATGACTTAAGTAGTAATGTAGTTTCGGTTACAGACAGAAAAACACACCATCTCCATTATAATAAGATTTACTTTGTCGTTAAATGTTTTATTTTTGTAGTTTCATCAGGACATGGGTCGGGTTAGCTCAGTCGGTAGAGCGTTCGGCTAGAAACCACAAGGTTCCTAGTTCGATTCCGGTCCTCGCCAACTCAGCGTTATGAGTAGCACAGGGATCTGTGCGGTAAAGTAAGGAGCTGATGGTATGTGTGGCGCTCCACCTCAGATGCTAAAAACAATCTCCTTGGTCTAGCGCTAGTGAAAAGGGGATAGACTCCCTCGCTGATTGGCTGATATCGACATTAGGCCGCCCCGACGACTTACTTACTTATATATATATATATATATATATATATATATATAGTCTGTGGATGACTGATATATATGCTTCCCACTCCGATGGTTGAGCACTGTGGGGGGACATTAATTGTAACTTCACCGTTTGGCATTAGCCGTTACCCGTCTGTTTACAGATTTGAGTTCTCTGGTGATTATAAAAACATACCACCGTAAAGTATGTAGCAATTAATTGCTCACTCTAGACTGACAACCGCTGATAGCCGCAAAGGTAAGGAACTTGGCCGACGACAATTATGCCGGGTTTCGATTCCGGCTAGAGGTAGCTGTTAAAAAGTCGAACCGCACTGATGAGTCGTAAACTTCAAAACACGTGTCTGTGAATGACTGATACATATATATATACGATTTAGAATGTCTATTAATGGCTAAATGAGGACTCTAACCCACTAACAATGCAAGCTTAGATAAGGCGCCCACTAATTTGTTATTATTTACTAAGCTTTGACAGATTAAAACCGTATGAAAAAATGACTTCTCTGATAAAATATAAGATAAATTCTTCCTGTAGCCGTATTAGTACTACTGTATGGCTACACCACATTAACTTTAACAAAACACTTGGAGACAAAAGCTAGATTGAACTACACAAGATTACTGCGTGCTGTTTTGAACAAAGCCTGGAAACAGCAGCTGTGTGGTCACTTACCCCCCATCTTATAAACCATTCAAGTAAAGTTTGGTTTGGTTTCTTAGCTTAGTTTATTTGTTTAATAGCATATCAACCTTCGTGTATTAATTAATGACAAAAAACATCCTTGTAAAAGAACAGTAGTGGTACTATTTAAGCCATAAGGGGGGGGATAAGGGTGTTCATACCTTTCCCAAGTGTATTAGTCTTAAAATAATTAAAATAGTTTACGATGATACCGAAGTCCAGCACATTAGACACTACTCCACGGGGACCCCCTGCATTTAAGTAACACGAGGGCACCGCTAGAGAAGTAAGGACCAACACATAAGTGACATTCTCTGAGGGAATTCTACACATGGACACACCAATGTTGGTCGAACAACAAAAAACTTATATGCATCAGCTCTATACGGACACTGGATGCCGTATTGAGGACTTGCCAAGAACGATGGTCGATAAGGACGGATGGTTAGTGTGTGTGAGAGAGAGAAAGGGAGAGAGAGAGAGTTAAGAGAACCTGCACTGTAGCCCACCTGCTGCCATGTTGTCGTTGTTGTTGTTGATAATGATAATGATGATGATGATGGTGAAGCTTTGTTTAGTCTAATGCACTCAACAGACATAGATCCGTGGTTGTTTGTTTTAAAATGTTGTCTAACGCTCTTGCTTCTTGAATAATATTTGCTATTGATGTCCCTTGATCAGATGTCTAAATGCGTCAGTGCTAATTCTCGATACTTTTTTGTAGTTACTATCTGATCTCACTGATAAACTTATATACGTTTAGAATTTCTGGGAGTGGCGATAGGGGCTTTTCCAACTACTATAAGACAAACGTAAGAAGAGACAAGAATGAAAGAAAGAAAGAAAGAAGGGAAGAAGGAAAAAAAGAAGGGAAAATGGAATATAAGAAGAAAGAAAGAAAGAAGGAAAAGAGAGAAAGAAGAAAATGAAGAAAAGAAAGGAAGAAGGAAAGAAAGAATGAAAGAATATAAAAGAAACAAAGAAACAAAGAAATAAGGAAAGAAAAGAAAGAAAGAAGAAAAGAAAGGAAAGAAAGAAATAAGGAAAGAAAAGAAGGAAGAAGGAAAGTAAGATTGAAAGAATATCAAAAGAAAGAAAGAAAGAAAAAAGAAAACACAAATAGAAAGAGAGAAAGAAAGAAAATACAGTAAAAGAAAGAAAAAAAGGAAAAGAAAAAATGAAGGAAGAAAGAAAGAAATACAGAATATGAAAAGAAAGAAAGAAAGAATATAAGAAAGGAAGGAAGAGAGAAAGAAAGAAAGAAAGAAAAGAAAGAAAAGAAAGAAAACAGAAAAGGAAAGAAAGAAAAAATACAGTAAAAGAAAGAGAAAGACAGAAAGAAACAAAGAAAGAAAGAAAAAGAAAGAAAGAAGGAAAGAAAGAAAGCAAGAAAGAAACCAAGCCGTAGTTGGATCAGTGCTGATGTACAGCTGTACTACTTGGACCCTAAGAAGCGCCTAGATGTGACTTGCACAAGAATGCTGTGTACTCTCTTAAACAAATCGTGGAAATAGCATCCCACAGAAAAGCAGCTATACGAACAGTTTTCCCCCCTATCACACAAAACATCCAAATACGACGAACAAGACATGCTGGACATTGCTGAAGATGCAAAGAACAAACTCAGAAATAACGACCTCCTGAGGAAACCTGCACGTGCTACTCGCCAGTGATGGCCAGCCAGCAAGGACCAACATCGATCAGCTCTTTGCCGATTTCGAATGCTACACGGAGGACCTCCTGGGAGCGGTGACCGATAGAGATTTCGAGGAATATTGTCAGGAATAACCTGGGGATGATTATAGATTTGCGAATCGAGAATCTGGATGTTATTTTGACTCGGACTTGTTGTGAGAAACTCATCTTTAGTTCATTAGTCAACATTTCTTGTCTATAGAATGTTTCATGTACACATCACACAATCTTCTTAAAATTTCACATGATTTGCTCTTAGCCACCAAAAATTTGATGATACATCTCTGTCCAAACCTTTAGCTCTCTGTTTGATTTGCCGCCATTTTTAATAGTCTCAAAATAAATATTAGTGCGGAATTAAAACTATTCAGCGATTAAATATATTTC